>NC_051165.1:237564100-238164100 GCF_013339725.1 Rhipicephalus microplus
AATAGCTGCTGTATAAAAGTCACTTGTGGTGTTTGGCACTGCATGTCTTGGCACATTAAAAAAAGCAAGTCTGGTTTACTGATAAATATGTATTGATGTCATCTTATCGGTGACTCACAAGGGCTTAAAAGAGTTGGAACTGTCAATAACTTACATCTAGTTTCCAAAGAAGAAAATTGGGATTCCTAGTGTAAAACTAGCATTTGCTACACATGTTGGTAACCCAAGGCACCAAGAATTCCTCGGCATTCAAGTAAAACTAGCGGACATAACTTTCACGCTGAAGCCCCAGAAAATAAATCAGATCTGATCTGCAGTATAAGGTTGACATATACGCGGAAAACCATTGTCAGTGTGTCTCTGTATCTGTTAGTGCCCATCTGTTAGTGCTAATCCTCTTGAGTATGCCCATTGCACTTGAAGCTTTTGTCGCCGTATGTTCAATATGCCTACCCCATTTAAGCTTCCCGTCGAAAATAATTTCAAGGTATTTACTGCCTGCACTTGGGGAATGTCTGTTTGATGGAATTAGCTGGGTGTCTCTATATGGTCTTGTGGAGGAAATGGCAGAACTGCACACTTCTGTACAATAATGGTCAAGTCAGTACTGTCTGGACAATAATCAAGAATGGATGAGCATCCTTGTAAAAAGTTATACGTTGACCGAATGTCATCCGCCGAAGAAAAAACTGCCAGATTATAAACTCGAACATACGTGCTGTGACGTGGTTTATTGACTCGCGGACTCGGAGAAGTCGACAGACGCCAAGAGAGAGGCGTTGATGAGCCCCGGGCGTGAAGCAGCCAGAAACGGGGCAAGCGCGAGCTCGTGTCTTCCGTTGGTATTGACACTGCGGCTTGCTTGCTTGCTTGTTCGTATGCTTCATGGTCGTCTCCTCTTCACTACATGGACCCCCCGGTAATAGCGGAGCCATCCTGGTACTTTAAGGCGTTGTTGGCACTACATATGGATTGATGCGAGACACGTGGATGATCTCTCTGTCGCGACGAAGAAAGTTGTCAGATGGTGTTAAGGGCTCGGTCTCGCAATTGCCGGGGAAGTCCGAACAAGAAGTGCAGTAGAAACCTTCATATCAGGAAAAGTAACTTCAAAGAAAGTTCAGGAATACTCTATGGGACGATGACAGTGATCTTGAAAGTAGCAAAAGTTCAGTCGTCGTCACGCCTAAACATCTGGCGACCTTAGACTCTTGTCGTGAAGTGATGGTTCAACTGTCGGCAATCTGAGTACCTGGCAGCGTAAAGTCGGAAATTCGATTGTACTCACATACAACGTGTTTGTAAGGAGGCTTGGCATCGGGCATGCATGACAGCTGTGGCCGCTTGCGTAGTACTGTTGTACGCATATTGGTGGTGATAAGTTGTGACAAGAAAAAAAACCAACCAACTACAGGTCTATATCATTAGCGTCCGTAATGTGTAAACTGCTTGAACATGTCTTAATTACCTTCTCAAATCACGCAATAAATTAAAAATAATTTTATTCTTTTTCCCTACCAGCATGGTATTAAACGGGGACGATCATGCGAATATCCGCTCTTTGAACTAACTATACAGACATACACCTTAAACCTCTCGAACTTTTACAAACCAATGCCATTATACAAACTTGACGAAATCATATAACTGCGTGCTCCATAACCGCTGATTAACATTGATGAAAATGTAGTCAACTGGGTCAAAGAATACCTAAGCAACCAACGGCAAGCCGTTGTGGTTAACAATGCTCATTCATCATTTACACCTATCTCCAGTGCAATTCTGTATTAGGACATCCTGTATTCCTCATTGGTATGAGTGATATTCATCAGGGTATACCATCACAAATCCAGTTAAATGCTTATGGCGGCGTTTTGAACCGACCGATAAGATGAAAGGATGATTGTGATGAGAAGACTTGTATACGATTGAAAGGTGGCGTTTCCAATGACAAATGTGTGCAAATACTACTAAAACTAAGCCTGTGAGACTTACCACATCCAGCCAAATTACAGAGGAAACTTACATACTTAATAGTGAAGCCTTAGAAAGTACAGAATCATTTATATATCTAAGTATACATCTTTCCACTAATCTGTGTTGATAAATCATGTGGATTTTCTTCTTTCTGCAACATGCAAATCACTAGGCTTCTTCCGTCGTATGCTTTGTCAGGCTGACAGTAATGCTAAACATCTTGTATACACTACCATACTTCACCCGAAGATTGACTGTAGGCCTCATTTATATGGAATCCACATAACACGTATCTTATTAACAAATTAGAAACTTTGCAAAACATGGCAGCCAGTTTCATCACTGATAATTATTCACAGCAGTTAAGCATCACAAAAATAAAGTATGACCTAGGTCTCAGTCCACTACAGTCTAAAAGAAAATTATTCTTGTTACCCTTTTCCCATTAGCATTTTCATCAAACAAGTACATTATTTTAAGCAGATATCTTCCTCGCCAAAAAGATCTTTCCATGGATAAATAACAAATTTAAGGTTCAACAACCTTTTGCACGCAGTAACCTAGTACATTTTTCATGCCTACATCTAGCCATTTCAGAATGGAATTGTCTCCCAAGTAACATAGCTGCAATAACTGACCACGCACTATTCAAAGACGCTCTAAATATGGCGTTTGAGAAGATAAAATCTTAGTCTCTAAGTATTAGTAATTGTTTTAACACGAAAGAATTTCTATCCTAACCAATACCTGTATATGCAGGATAAATTTCGCGAGTTTATTTTTTGTAAAACAAAGGGAATGCAGCAAGTTGATGTGAGTCGAGAAGCAGTGTATTACGAGAAATATCTACTTCTCTTAAATATTTTTTCTATGTACCGCTATTTGTTTCTTTTACACTTTCTCGATTTTCATGTGAGTTGTTATGCTTCATATCTAATGTCCACGATGTGCCCTTGGGGTGAATAAATCAAAGAAAAAAGTATGTCACGAAAGCAAGGACGGTGTCCCGGTTGGTCTGCTGTGATGTAGGTGTACACTGTCACCATATCACTGAGAATGCGATCAACTCTCCAGGTTGGGCGATTGCTTCGTGGGTGAAACGCATGCAGGCGTCATGCGGCAAACTATATATATGTTGCACTGAACGAGTGGTCCTTCGGCCCCACCGCGGTGGTCTAGTGGCTAAGGTACTTGGCTGCTGACACGCAGGTCGCGGGATCGAATCCCAGCTGCGGTGGCTGCATTTTCGATGGAGGCGGAAATGCTGTAGGTCCGTGTGCTCATATTTGGGTGCGCGTTAAAAACCCCTGGTGGTCGAAATTTCCGCAGCCCTCCACTATGGAGTCTCTCATAATAATATAGCGGTTTTGGGACGTTAAACTCCACATATTATTCAATGACTGGTCCTTAATAGCTTCAGGCAGAAAAGCACATCCTATGTCACTAAAAAGTTAGCGAGGAGCGCCACAGAGATTACGAAGTTATATGTAAGATAAAAGATGCAACCGGTCTGGCTGTTGCTGCGGGCAAAACGGCAGACTGCGCATAACGCGTGAGGTATGCGTTGGTCTACGCTGACGATGATCCATCTGTTCGCAGAAATGGTCGAGCAAAGCAGACCGCATAAATGAATACCAACGTGGGCAAATGGACGCGCCGGGCACTCGAGAGGCTGAAATGTACTGGCCAGTCGCGCTGACGCAGAGCCTTTCGTCGCTGACAGGCAGGAAAAGTGCCGGTATAGTTGCACATAGATACAGGCGATACCAGTAGTATCGCTGTCCCAGGTGTTTGTATACATGTCTCGAGAACTTGGCGTGAGTCGCCTTATGGGTCGTTGTGGAAAACAGCGCACCAGTCTGCCTGTGGCGAGGTATCACAAGCAGCCGCCTCCATCCATCAGAGGCGTAATTTTGCCAATAGAGGAGACCATCTCGAATAGCGAAATGAGGCGCTTGGCGACGAATAGTTCTTGAAGCGTGGTAAGCTGATGCACCATCCAGGAACTCGAGCATACGACAAACCCACGCATCAATATGTTGCTCCGATGAATTATCATCGACGCCGATTGGCCACATGGAAGCTGACCGAGAAGCCATATCGGACGCTGGCGGTGCACGGGAAAGCAGATCAGCAACATAGTGCTTGCAGCCCGATTAGTAACACCACGCGAATGTCGTACTCTTGCAGCCAAAGCGCCCAACAACCGAAGCCTCTCGATGAATTTTTCAGTGATGGGATGGTCCGTTGCGACGTTGATAGGGCGGCCATGAAGTTACAGATGACAATTAGCCAAAGGCCAAAATATGACAGCACACTTTTTCTCCGTGACCAAATAAGTGCACTCGGTTTTCTTAAGAGTACGACTTGCGTAAGCGACGACGTATTCTTGGTTCCCAGTCTTTCAGCTGATAACGCATCAAGGCTGTCATCACTGGCGTCGGTATGCATTTCTGTTGGCCCATCAGGGTCAAATTGATGATGTATTTGAGGCGATGTGAGCAGCGTCTCGAAAGATCTGTCGCACTCTCATAACCAAGCAGGTTGGCTGGAGGCTGACAAAATATTGGTAAGAGGGGTATTGATGGAACCAAAGTCATGTACAAATTAGCGAAACTATGAACACAGCCCAATGATGCCTCGAACCGTCTTCATGGAAGTGGGCTTGGGGTATTCGGCAACAGCCTGATGTTTGGCTGGGTCCAGGAGGAACGCCTTATTTGTAGATGACCTGACCAATGGTGCGTTTCAAAATCACACTTTTTGGTGTTAAGTTCAAGACCTAGATGAGACACGTCAAAGTCTCATGAAGGCGAACAAGGAAACTCTATAGACAAGACTACGATGTTGTCAAGGAAGCACAGGGTAGTGTTCCACTTGTAACCCCGATTGATGTTGCCCCATCATCTATTTCCAAGTAGCTGGGGCTTTGCACAATCCGAACGGTACAACTTTAAACTTATACTGTCCATCAGTTGTAACGAAAGCAGTCTTCGCAGAATCGGCGATAGCCATCGGTACTTGCCGACAATCCAAGCGTAAATCTAGAGACTATAAACATTCTGCCCCTTGTAAGTAAGGGGCAGACAGTGTATATGCACCACAGAAAGCGGGCATGAGCAACTCCTAGCATAGCACAGCCCTAAAATGTGCAGTATATCTAGTGGTGGAAAACGGAAATGTGGGTAAGAGGATGGAAAGAAGATAGAAAATTGAGCAAGGAATAGCTTTGTCGCAGACAGTTTCTTGAGGGGGTGGTAATGAAAGAGGGTACACCATTTTAAATGCCGAATCAATGACCATTCTGCAAGTTACTGTAACTAATTATTTTAGTCATTTGAAATGTGACACCATGAAAGAAGCCTGCGTTATACGCACGTAAAACAAAATGGGCTTTATCTAGGTCTACGTAGAAACCATGTGTGTGTGTGTGTGGGTGGGGGGGGGGGTATATAAAAAGCAGGCGCACTTACAAAAACAAAACAAAAAAAGACATTCATTATCAACGTATGGACAGTGAACAGGTCTTTCAAGAGAGGACTTGACAGGTACAGCCGATAGCTTTTTATATGTCTGCTCGCAATAAAAGAAGGTGAGAACCGTGTTTAAAGAGAAGCAAGAAAGCTAAAAGCAACAATCGCAAGAAATACAGCAATAGTATGCACTAGCAACAGGAAGGGTGGAGAAGAGGTGAACAGTGCTTGTACAGTATCAACTACTCAGACACTGTCAAAGAAAAAAAAATATTTTGAGCGTTTGAAAGCTCGCAGTAGTACTGAGTGGCAGAGAAAAAAAGAAGTGTGACGATATTAGAGCTACACAGGCGTTCTACTTGTTTAAGCCCACACGTTCTTATTCTTCGAGATTAAGTTGAAATTCTCTTTTCAGGAACACCAGGTTTGAGCGTGCTAAGAGGCCGAAATCTTTCAGTGTATTGTTCGAGGAAAACATGTCATGGAACACCCATGTATCAAGCTTATCTCATAAACTACACAAAACTGTAGGCGGCATGTAAAAGAAAGCTATCAAACCACGTACAATTACGGCTAGATAAGGCTGCCACTCACGCCAACTTCCGTTCTAGGTTGTCTTCACTGCGTGCTGGTATGGGCGAAAAACGTATGGGCTTAACAGGCGATAGAGGTATTACAGAAAAAAGTTGTTATACTAGTTGATCATTTTCGTGGCCTTAGAGTCAATTACTTACTCATTACATCATTATATATCACAATATTACTACATTAAGTGACTTTATACTTAAGCACTGACACTTTACGGTGCAAAAAAACAACCGTTATTGACATTAACCTGGCTGCTCCGAGCTATGCGATTCCCGACGTCAACCCAGACGAGTTTGTCCATGTCAGATATTGACAATACTGAACAAATTCTTAGCATGCATCGACCTCAAACCACTTGAACGCAGACTTCAGAGAACATGTGCGAACTATTCTTTTAAAATATCAGAACGACACAAACATCACGATCAAACGATCGTCATCTTGATATATACACTTTTATCCTATAGCATTAAAATGGCTGGTTTTGTGCCATGTGTGGGAAAACTTTGCGTCCCATGTATATTTGTGCGTTTATTTTTCTCCCTAAAAGGGTTGGGTACGGCGATTACTATCCCAGCATGCCTAACCTTGGCACGTTCTTGTGCAGTGATTTTGATGCTATTTCTTGTAGATGCTTACTGCTCATAAGTAGGTCTTGGAGCTCATGTAAAATGTCTACGAAATGTGGTCGCCTAGAAATCTCTGAGTTGACTTTGTTGAAAATAAACTTGACTTCACTAACCATAGCATAACTATGTACAGTATAGCGCAGTCCATTGTCTGCTTCCATTCGCGGCGTTCGTCGTTTTTGTAGCGCCCTATACCTTTTCAGTGTTGTTCTCTGCGGGTACAAATCCACTGACAATGTATAGATCAGCCCCCGCATTTTGCTATGGCTTGCTCATAACACACAAAAACCGGGTATACCTATCACAGCACTGGCAAAATGGTGGGCACCGAATCCTAGTGGTAATTCGGTGAAATCGGGCGATTACGACCGTGCTCGGAATCACGACGCGCTGGCAAGCACGGCGGCAACCGTTCGCCAATATTTAATCCCGCTGCAGCCTTATCAGAGTTGCCGCCCGTGGTTGGCGCGGATTCGCGACCACGGTTGGTTGAGCACAGGGGACAAGATGGTCTTTGCCGCAGCAACAATGCCACAAACAATTGCACACAAGTAGCAGCGCAATGGTGAAGCCTTCCACGGAGGCAACCGCAACGAAGAATATGACGAGATAACAACGCCCGACCTGCACCGGGGTAGCGATTTGAGGTCGATCGAGCCGAGGTCTTTCGCGCTACTCGGGAAGGACTTCTTCTCGGCTGCAGCAAAGCGCCGAAGTTGTGTCTGCCTACTACACGGCACAAATCGGATTCAATACGGGCAATCGGTCACATCATTACTGCAATATAACAAGTGTGGCGGTGGCATGCTTAAGACTCACTTGGCAGGTTGATTGGTATGTTGTGATTTAACGTCCCAAAGCCACCATATGATTATGAGAGACGCCGTAGGAGAGGGCTCCGGCAATTTCGACCTCCTGGGGTTCTTTAACGTGCACCCAAAATCTGAGCACACGGGCCTACAACATTTCCGCCACCATCGTAAATGCAGCCGCCGCAGCCTGGATTCGATCCTGCGACCTGCGGGTCAGTAGCCCAGTACCTTAGCCACTAGACCACCGCGGCGGGGTTCACTTGGCAGGTGAATAACCAATAAATATACAATGTAAACGAGCATATAATGAAGCCAATGATCATATAGAGGACCTTAATTGCACTGTTTTAAGAGAATTGTACTGATCGGGATATAGATGTGAAAAAAGTAAGGAAAGACAGCTTGCAGCCGGCGGAGACCGAACTTGCAACCTTCAAATTACGCACCCGTGGCGCTTTTATCAACTAAACAATTTGAGCTATGGTGGTGGTTGCCCCTAGCTCATGCGCTCATGGGATATTTATTTGCATGCAAACCTGGGAGTGTCACGACCACTCACCGACATGAAAGTTAGTGTAAAACACCGAATAAGGTTGTGTAAAACAAACAAACAAACAACTAAATAAAAAACATGCATGCCCTCGAAATTACCTTCCTGCATTGAAGAAAGAACTAACCAGTAATTCTACCGTATCATTACATTTTACGCTTGCAAATTTTACTCACGGTTCTGCTAGCATCGCCAAGCATCAATCCATCACCGCTGTGTTTCATTCAGCGCTGTTGAATAGCCGGCTGACGTCAACCTTAGCCAAACATCAGCCTTTTTTTTCGGAGTATCGTATATACTCGCGTTTAAGCGCCAAGACTCTCCGGCCGGGAAGTGCTCTGATGTTTGCGGCATTCAGATCACGTCCGGCAAGCGCTCCCAAGAAAGGGTCCATCGGTCGCTCTTCCTTCTCTGTTTATGCCCCACAGGCAGCTTCTCTGCGCGAATAAGCCCAGTGGCCGAGACCAAAAACTTGTCATCAACGGAGCTGCAAGTAATCCTTCGTGGCGCACTGAAAGGCTCTGCGCACCAAAAGTAAAAAGTAAGCGAAAGATAAATACGATTTCTAACCTTGTCGAGGCGCCGCTAGGATATACGGTGCCGTAGTGATTGGTCTCCGTGGCGTGTCGCCGTCGCTCGCCCTGTTAGAGCTCCATGGAGATGTGACGCGAAGGAAATATGATTCTTGTTTATGCTCCGGCACAGCGTCGATGCGCGAGGATCGTCTCTCCGGAAGAGGCTTCATCTCTTATTCCACGGTCAGTCTGTGCAACCCAAGCACGGCGCTCGCTCTCTTTCTGTGGCGTTGAGAATTTTTGTTTTACGAAAAGGAGCGTTTATGGTGACGCCGGGCCTCCTTGATCGATGCGCGTACTACGTAAATCGCAGTCGTCGTAATCTAGTAGTGACTCACGTGGTGCTGACGCACTGCCGTCGAACCGAGAAGTGTTGAATACTTGCAAACATGCGCGTGACTAAACAAAAAATAGCGGGTGTCTTCGTAATCAAGAATATCTTGTGCATGCTCGCAAGGGCACACCCCTCGAGCTACATCGCGGGTTAGAGGGATAAAAGCAGTCCTAAGCTTTTAAAGGTAGCAGACTTGGACCGGCAGTTATTGACTAATAGTGTAGACTAACTAATAGCGACTGTGAAGCGCGAGTTTGAGTGCGAGTGTTCTATTCTCTCCATATTTCAAACTCTCTCCTCCCCGTCCCCAGTGTAGGGTAGCGTACCGGTCTTTCTGGACTGGTTAACATCCCTGCCTTTCCTTTCCCTCTTCCTTCCTTTCCTCATACTACACTAGACACTTGTTCATATCGATAGTACTGTTTGCTGCCACCGCGCGAGATAAATATCTGGCTTTGCCTATAACGTGCACGTGCAGCCAATGCGCCAATGACGCGGCAGCAAGCTAGCTGGTGCACCGCACGCACTGTGGCGTTATCTATTTCGCATCTGATCTCGCGCAACTCGAGTTGAATTCCAATGGGAGATCCTGATCAAGTTTTATTATTGTGTTGATTGATTGATTTATTGATTGATTTATTGATTGATTGATATGTAGGGTTTAACGTCCCAAAACCACCATATGATTATGAGAGATGCCGTAGTGGAGGGCTCCGGACATTTCGACCACCTGGGGTTCTTTAACGTGCACCCAAATCTGAGCACGCGGGCCTGCAACATTTCCGCCTCCATCGGAAATGCAGCCGCCGCAGCCGGGATTCGATCCCGCGACCTGCGGGTCAGCAGCCGAGTACCTTAGCCACTAGATTCCCGCGGCGGGGCGCTCTGAGGCATAAAAACACAATTTTCATATTATCGCCGAGCACAGGCATGATGTGACAATACCATTTTTTACCACATTGCAATAAGCAGATTTAAAGAGGAGCTTGACCGATGTAGGAGCGTAAATCTAACACACGTGCTCCTTTTGTAATTGCGAAGTTATATAAAGAAACTTAAGTTCATCATTATGGTTGGAACGTCGCACGTAATCTGGAGCCCGTGGCAACTTATCCTAAGCGCTGTCAGAATAATCCCCGTACCATATATGTGGTGCTTTCATTTTAAACAAGCACTAAGTAGACAATCATCAACATGCCTAAACATTCGCTACCCCAACGCCCAAAATCGTGCTCTATACCACGATCTACACTACTTCATCACTGAGAACCGGAGTGACTCTGAAGCCTATGCGAACACGTGAGGCTTCAACAAACAAATGCCCTTTCCACGATGCAAAAGTGGAGTCGAGGTCAAAAAGCAGTAGTTTAAGAAAACTTTTCTCACAAATACCACAATTTTCAACAGTTGGGGCTTCGACATTCAGACTAATGACAATCTCCTTAACAGATAGTTACGCGGAATAGAATAGAACTCTTGGACATATATACTAAAGGTAATCTTCTCGACGTTCTGATAACGCAATAAATTAATAATGTGTTCTGATTCGCTTACAAAAACGAGTACACAACTTTGGACGAGCTTGCGTGGACGGGCAAAAGGTCCGCGATAACATGCTACCACGAGCCCCGCTTCGATGGTTCGGCTCATAAACGTGGTTCTTAATGGCATAAGTGACGGCTAATGTTTCTGTGGCAGAGAACCTTGGCTCAAAGGTAGATTTGGATGCACGGTAAAGAACCGTGCACCCAAAAAAAATTATAAAGCTTGGAGGTTTTCGATGCGAAAACTTCCAATCATTATAATGCCGTTGTTCACATTCATTCGCTGAAGTGTACAGCGTCGCCTACTTTCCTTTCCTCCCACCAATCCTTCGATCCACCCACACCCCTCTGATTCTTCCCCTACCTCTTTTCCCAATCTCACCAAAGTGTGGTGGTTGTGGTGTCCTCGCTTGGGAGACAGTTACTGCGTCGGTGGACCCCACTCTTCACCCTCTTTTATTTTTAAAATCTTTCTTGGGGACCTTCGACGCGAAAAATTTGGCCTGCCTGCCTGCCTGCCTGGCTGCCTGCCTGCCTGTCTGTCTGTCTGTCTGTCTGTCTGTCTGTCTGCCTGCCTGCCTGTCTGTCTGTCTGTCTGTCTGTCTGTCTGTCTGTCTGTCTGTCTGTCTGTCTGTCTGTCTGTCTGTCTGTACATTTGCCTGTTTGTCTACACTTAACGGCATCGCGTATTTGAAGCGGTCGACCCCATCCGCAGCGCCCGCCAATGTTGCTCAAGGTTGAGTGTTCATGCTTGTGCAATTGTCAATTAAAAAGCAATTATCGTGCATGTCTTGGGCACCATAACAACACGTATATATCCTGCATGCGCGTCTTTTACTAGAAAAGGCATACATAGGCAATTTTAAAGACCATAATGCTTATCACGCTGCGTTGACCATGCGAAGTTTGCACGGAAAGGCGAGTGTTTCCAATGCTTTGCTAAGACGAGACGGTGGTGGCACCTAGCCGTCGCCTTGCGTTCTACACCTTATCACCTCTGAGATGGGCGCGCACGCCCGTCTCAGAGGCACGCGCTTTGTTTTCTAAGAAAACTGTCGGATGGCGCTCATGTCTCACGTGTGACGCGACTCGATGCGCTTGTTCGCCTCCGTTACACGCTCGAGGCACTCTAACGCAGCGCCTCCAGAATACCATTCACCAATTTTCTTGCGCAGAACATCAAATAAATGTCTTGTTCACTCTCTCCATTCACAAGGTTATCGTCTTTTGACGGCATTTGCAGAAACATGCAGATAAGGGGCCATTTTTATTTATTTCAAGAATATCTTTCCCCCGAGCAGAGGGAGGGAACCCTTCGCGATGGCGCCCACGAGGTCTGTCGAGCACTAGTGCAGCGAAATCGGACTATCGCGGAAGTTGTCGTAAGGGTCCCGGATAGAAACTCTAGCCGGTTTCTTTGCACTCAAATGAAGAAACGTTTTCATCGTTATCTATAGCACCTACTTAGAGTCACTACGGCAAACTACTGCAAACTACGGCAAGTTCTCAACCTTATTTACTAGCATAGCCATTTGGAATTCATTGCCTTTCGAACTGAAATCATCACATAACATCCATATTTTCACTTCGCGCAGTAAGAAATTTTACGTTCAGGAATTAATCAACTCATCCGATTTGTGTAATTAACTGTTAATAGCTCTCCTAAGGTCTGTACTATTTTACTACTTCAATTTGCCTTTGTATAATTGATAACACTGATAATGAAACGTGTTGCATTTGTCACGTAGAGTTCATTAATATTGTTTTTGTCTTCACTTGCTTTTGACTATTTCCTTGTTATTTTTCAATAGTGAGTATTACCATTATGTTGTGTATTGATCGTATTTTTATTGTTAATCAAGATTATTCATTATTACTCACAAGTCCGTATACTATTGCTGTATTTTTTGTAATTACCCCATCCATGTAGCCATAGGAGGTCCCCCTGTCAGTTTCTCTGAAACTTTGGGACCTCCTGCTGTAATAACGCTAACCATGTAACTCAACTGAACTATTTAATAAACTTGACTTGACTTGACTTGACTCTATAATTGCAGTAGCATATAAAGTAAGCTAAGACCTCCTTTTCTCGGTGCGTATGCTGGAGAGGGGAGGAGGAAATAAAATCAGGAACACCCCAAGTTCTTTTTTTTTTCGAACGACATGTTTTTGTTATTATGAATGTTGCAAAAACGATTACTGTATAATATAATTGAGTGTGTTACTCAATTACACGGCAATAATTAGGCAATAAACAATGTTTTTTTTTCAACGTTTGCTATGATTCTACGCGAACTCTTTTCCTGATGTCGTCTTCTCTATTCCCGGCAAGGGCTGTGAAGAATATTCCACGATTATTTGTACGTAGTAAGCGAATAACAGTAGTCATATTATTTATTCATGCAATTATATCTGCTCCAGACGGTCCGTGCCATAGGTCATTCAACGATATTTCGCCTGTGCACATGTTGAACTCATGGTTCCAGGCATAGGGTCAAAAGCCCGGCTCTCGTCTCCAGCGCTAAAGCAGCTTTCTCTTCTCTTGTTAAATGAGAAATACAGTGACCATACTCATCTATATACTGACACTTCAACTAAAGTGGATGGGTCTGCAGGGTCGGTGATCGTTCCTGCAACAGCGACAACGGTGAAGTTTCGTTTATCCCACCAGACATCATCGACAGCTGCGGAACTTGCTGCTCTACGTAGCGCGATTCAAGTCATTAAACACCAAGAAGCCAAGAAATGGAGCGTGTTGACGGACTCTAAGGCAGCACTACAGTGTTTGATATTCGCCTTACGCCGGGGACCTCATGAACAACTAGTGCTGGAAATTAGAGAGCTGCTTCACCACCTCTTCGACGAAGGACACAGAATCACGTTTCAGTGGCTTCCATGTCACTGCGGCATATTGGGCAACGAACATGCCGATGCAGCTGCCCGATCAGCACACGAAGATGGTGAAGAAAAATCTATACCATTTTCAAGGACTGATGCTGCAATGACCATCCGAAAAATCGCTAATGCAGAATTAAAATCCCTGTGGAACACCGAGTGCTTACGGCACACGCGACTGCGTAGACTGGACACGTCTCGTCGACTCCGGCATCCGTCTCGACTCTCCCGACTCGAGACAACGGTGCTTTGCCGACTATGGCTTGGTGTCGCCTTCACCAAAGCTTTCGCCTTCCGAATCGGCATGGAAGACAGTGCTGCTTGCGGTCATTGCGGCAGCGATGAAACTATAGAGCACGTTCTCTGTCACTGCCCTCGTTACAGCGTGCAAAGACGGCAACTAGCTGCTGCGTTAGCTCGCCTTGTCGACAGATCTTTGTCTGAACAATCAGTGCTGGAAAGACGACATGATTTGTGTGCTCACAGAAAATCAGTGAAGGCCCTACTGAACTTTTTGCGTGGCAGCGGCCTATTGTATAGACTGTAGCACCCCAGCTCCCCCCCCCCCCTTTTTTTTTCGCGCGCGTCTATTTCCCTCTTCGCTTTCTTTCCAATCTTTCTTCCCCATTCCCCCTTCCCCTAGTGCAGGGTAGCAAACCGGATGCTCCATTTTCTGGTTAACCTCCCTGCCTTTCCCTCATTTTATTCTCTCTCTCTCTCTCTCTTCGAATGTTGAAATCAATATGTTAAGTTTTTCGACAACTTAACAGCGCAAAACTAGAAGTTATTATGGCTCGCAAAGACAAAAGCTGCGGAAGCACACTACCGTTTTGTCTGGACGAAGGAAGGGAAGATATTTGCTCGAAAGGAACCAAATACTCGCGCCATCAACATCAACAATGAAAGCGACTTAGACAAAATTATCTAGAACAGACTGTGCGTTTCGTCAGAAAAGAAGTTAGTGACAAGTTTAAGAAACAAGGGAGAGGAAGTCGATGCTGAAATGAAGCAGATCAACTACACTTTTTTTTTTTACCGAGATGTGGTTCCGCTCGGAGGAAGACGTCATTCAATTTACTGGCTACAAACATGTAACTCAATTCAGGAAAGAAAAACGAGGTGGGGGTGTGACTATATACACGCACCAAAACTTATCTTTTGACATCCTGACAGATTATACGGGCGTTTTCGAAGATTTCGAATGTGTTAGCCTGTTACACCGGAACATTTTTATCATTGCGCTGTACCGCCCACCTCAAGGTAACACAGAAGCTTTTCTTCAGTTTATTGAGACATGTTTAGATAATGCTAATTCAAATAAATGGCGTATTATTGCACTTGGTGATTTTAATATTGATGTTATAGGTAGATCTCCAATTTAAGCGGCCTTAACAGAAATAATGCTACTGTATGGCTGTACAAATATGATTGAGTCCCCAACACGAGTAAACAAAATAACAGCAACAATAATAGATCTTTGCTACACGAACTTTTCTCGAGACGCGGTTTTTTTCCGGAGTGTTTTCGTCTGGTCCGAGTGACCACTTGCCGTTCTTTGTATTTGTCCCTTTAAGTAAAAAACGAACTACCCCTATCCATTCACGTAGAACGAATGATTTCGATAATATCACTGTTCTTTGTGACTTGCTGAAAACAACCGATTGGACAGACGTCTACAATGCAACCGATCCAAATGAAGCGTACGAAAATTTCATTATAGAGGTTATTAACCATTACAATGTCGGTTTTCCTGTTAGGGCAATTAGAAAATACAGAGAGGCCCGCAAAAATTGGATAAACAAGGCTCTTTTTATGAGAATAAGAGAAAAAACTTGATGTTCGCTAAATTTCTTAAAACGAGAAGTTCTGAGATATTAGCTGAATACAAAAAGTTTCGTAATGTGCTAAATGCTGACCTAAAAAAAAGCAAAGTCGTCATTTTACAGAAAAAAGTTTTCAAACAAAGGTAACAATCCTAAGCAGATCTGGGAAGTAATTAAAACTCTCACAGGCAGCAAATCTAACACAACACCCGTCGAAATGCTGGTTAAGGGTATTATCTATGACGGTGTTGCATTAGCCAAAAAATTCAATGAACACTTCCTGGAAGCTGGTAAATATGCCGGCTCAATTCCCTTGCCTAATAATACCTCTCTTACGTCATGCATTCAGATTTCCAACTATGACTCGATATTTCTGACGCCAACAACAGAAGCAGAAATCACAGCCATTATTAATTCTCTAAAAAATACTTGTGCTCCTGATGATGATGACATCTCACCATTGCCAATTAAGAATTCCATTAGTTGCCTTATAGAACCACTGACCTATATATTCAATCAGATGTTGGCTACTGGTGTGTTCCCAGATAGATTAAAGATAGCAAGTGTTACTGTTGTCTTTAAAGGTGGAAATAAAACAGAATTCGGTAATTACCGGCCAATTTCAGTTCTGCCAATTTTTTCTAAGGTTGCTGAAAAAATAATTTATACACGTTTTTTTGGCTTCCTTTCCGCAAATAATGTGATAAGTGATCATCAATACGGTTTTCAACCAGGGAAATCGACTGAAACCGCATTGCTTCATATAAAAAATGTCTTAATTCGAAACATTTAAATGAAACACTTTACTATCGGACTATTTCTCGACTTCAGTAAAGCGTTTGATTCGATTCAACACGACATTCTCTTAGCAAAATTAGAAATTTATGGAATTCGTGGCATTCCAAGAAGCCTTATGAAAAGCTACCTGATTGCACGTCAACAATACACAAAGCTACATAACGACACTCGCTCTAACTACGGAACAATAAAATATGGAGTACCTCAGGGATCAATATTAGGACCCCTTCTATTCACTGTGTACATAAATGATATTGTAAACATTCCTTCATCTTCGAACATTATCCTATATGCCGACGACCCTAACATCTTTTTTTCTGTCCCAACCTAAAAGAACTTGAACAGAGAGCGAATAGTTGGCTTGAAGAATTAGAGGGATGGTTGAGGGTAAATCAGCTGAGATTAAACGTGAAAAAAACCAATTTCATTTTATTCCGTACTAAAAACAAAGCAATTCACCACAACCCAAAACTCCATTTTGGTAATTCAGAAATAACATGTACCAGTAGCTGCAAGTTTCTGGGCGTACACTTCCGCAATGACTTGAGCTGGTCTGATCACGTGAGTCATGTAAAACTGAAGATGGCTCGATCCATTGGTGTTATAAGCCGTATTAACCATCTTCTTCCACATTCTGGGGCAAAGCAGCTATACTTTTCTCTCGTTTATTCGCACCTCACATACTGCAACTTAGTTAGGGGCACATGTAATAGGACCAATGCACAAAAATTAATTACCATGCAATAAAAAGCATTGCAGCTAATAACTAAAAGGCCAGATAGACACAGACATATTAACCTATTTTCTGTTTTTCGTGTATTGTGTTTCACTGAATGCTACAAACTTAAAGTGATGCTTCTTATTTATAATCATATAAAACAAGATTTTGCTTCATTCAGCATTATGTACCTCACTCGTCACATTGAGTATAACTTACGAAGGACGTCACTTGTTTCAGCACGATCTAGAACAAATTATGATACCCAAACACTTGACCATCAAATAGTAGATATATGTAACAGTTTTCCTTCTGTAGTAGAATTATCACAGATAAGCAGATCTGTACATCATTTTAAAAAGAAAGTAAGATTACTCTTCGATCTAGGATGAAGTGCTTGATGCAATATGTTTTGCCACTTGCGATGTATACTTCTGTTCACCAGGTTGTACTTCACTGCATTTAAATTGTTCAGCTACGCACATTGTTAGCTCCACTTGAATTCTGAATTATGATAGATATCATTGCACCTCTTCATTCATTAAATCTATTCACAACTTTATTCTGATGGACATATCAACATGAAATGGTTTTTATAGGTTTCCGTACTTCTATAGCGAAATTGCTTGAAATTCCATGACTTCTCTACAGTGATGCTGATGAATTGTGCTGTACTGGATGTTTTTCGCTTTCCTCACCACTGTCCTTGTTTTTTTGTTTTTTTTTTATTTTTTGTTCACGGAACTGTTTACACGGGTATATGTCTCACTCTTTTTTTTTTTTTTTTTACGAGCCGGGCTGTAGGCCTAGTCAGGAAACAAATTCGTCTGTTTCCTTTTGCCTCATCTCGGTGGCATGTAACTGTTGTGTACACATGCCAGAATAAAGTATTATTATTATTATCATTTTTACTCGGCACAGTTCAAGAGCTGGTAGGAACTGCCTTAGTGATTGTATTGTAGGAAAGTTTGAAACGACCTTCGTACGAGGTCAGGAAATTGAAGGATAGAAGACCAGCCGGAGCAAGTAATAGCAGAAATGTATGGAATTGAGCGGTCAAGTATAAGGGCACCACAATGAGCTATGGACAATCATAAACCACACAAATCAGAAAGCGATCAGTGAAGTCAGTGTAAATAACCCCCGTATGAATCGGTAGGTCTATTTTACTCAAGCATCATCAATACGTGAACGGAACCTCTCACGAGAGCATCGAGCTAGTGGAATCACGAGCCATTCAAAAGTCGTTGAGGCAATCTGTGTGGGCTGTGTGCACGCTATAATTGACACCCAGTAGACTCATGGTTATGCCCCACTCACAGTTACCACACGTTGTTTTTTCACATAACTTGCTAAGCACGTTACTGAAAGACGCGGAAAAGTAACGCCAGGTGCCACTAGTAAAAGAAAAAATAAAAGATATCTAAGAGCATCAGCTTCTCCACTACTCACACTTGCAGAGCGTTGATCAAACACAAAGATGTTACAACAGCGATAGTTGTTAATTCACACTTGCTTTGTCCTTCGAGCGTTCATTTGGTGCTTCAGCGGCGCTCTGTGAGTATTAAGCTGACTCTCGTTTTTTTTATTGAAATAGAAAATAAACGAAAGAGTTTTTGTCACCGTTACTTGGCGACGGCTACCCCTTTCCACCTAATTGGTACAAATAAAAATTATGAAAAAAAAACAATAACATATATACATATATTGTTCTTTGCGTGACATTCCAATTTTTTTTCCTATCGCATTCACAGTTTCGCTCCTGCGGTGCAACTGTGATTTTTTTTTTTTGCTACATTTCTTCTGGCGTTCTTTCCATCACCGCTCGGCGGGCAAAGAGCCGATCTGCCCGCTGAAACTTACCCGATTTAATCGACGTGGTCATAAGCGTCAACAAAGATGAAGAAAGTCAACACCACCAAAATAATTATTGAATGCGCAGGGAACATGCTCGGTAATTTTGAGGATAAATTGTTCACGCTTCCAACTAAGTATGCAGCCTGTAGGCAGCCATCGTACACATTCCATCCACGGCATCCGTCCATTCGTCATTTTCGTTGTTTGCCAGGTGGCTGTACAAACACATATAACACATCAGCTGCAAGCGCAGGAAGTGCACAAGAGGTGATGTCTCAATACACGTTTTGCTGCGCCCGAGTCTACTGTTCCAGAAAGGACGCAAGTAATGTTGTTCTACTCAGGCGAGCAGAAGATCGCTATGTCAACCTCAACAACTCTAGCATATATATATATATATATATATATATATATATATATATATATATATATATATATATATATATATATATATATATATATATATATATATATATATATATATATATATATATACGTTTGTGTGTGTCACCAGATCAGTGTTAATCGAAGCGCAAGTGAGCAACAAAGTCACAATTCCGTCCGCTGCCATGCACAGCCGTTCGTTGAAAACAGTGGGCTCTCAAGCGCGAGGGCATTTCTGGTGGAAACTATGTAATTTTTTTTAGCTACGTTTGTTTTATTATGGTAGGTCTTGCGCAGCAAGTATTGGACAGCGATCGCGAACTACGCTAGGGTACAACTATACGGCGGCACACATGGAAGAGAAAACCACTTAACATAAAGCCAAACACTGACCATCTCGGAAAATGCATTGTATAACTGTATAAATTTAACAAGAATTGAGCACAACAACAAATATAAACTAAGCTTGCAAACAGTGAAACTTCTAAAAGCGAAGTAGCCGAAGCATGCAGTATGCGGTGAAAAGGTACTAAAATAGGCTTTTGTTTATTGGGTTGGCTGTGAACGTTTATATATACAGCGTGCCCCAGGTAACTTTTACCAGGCTTTAAATACATGCCGACGCACGCTGCTATGAGGCGAGAAATTGCACGTTGCGTTGCATGAAGTAAGTCTCATGCTTTTCGTGTTGAGCTTAAATGGGTATGTAGGCATGTTCAAAATATATAACTTATGAACCAACAAAGCTGAGAGAAAAGTTATAATGAGAAAGTTGCTGATCAGTTTGCAAAACATCGTGATGTACAGTTTGTAACGTTCTACTTATTAGGTATTAGTGTTTTTTTTCTGCTTACTACATATGCCTGCGAAATGCAATATACCACGTTATATGGCGATTTGCGCTTATATGCGAGCCGTGACTCTACAGTGTTCAATAACGTTCCACGCGCAAATGATGTGTCTTCCATCGTGGTAGTTCATTGCAGCGATAAGCAGAGACAAGGGTTATAGCTTGTAATGCGCTTGCAAAACGTCAGTCATCGCAAAGATAACGCCATCGTCGCGGTGGTGGCAGCACACCCGGCCAAACGCTATGGTCGTTTGCACACAGAAAGGTGTACGGGCCACTGCAATCATGGCGCACATAGGCGCACAAGCGGGGCTTTTTATGTGTTATTTGTTGTTGTTTTTCGCAATCATCTGTAGTAAGCAAGAAAAACGTTAACACTTCATAGATAAGAGTTAGAAATTGTCTGATGCTGGTGTCCTGCAAACCGACATACAGCTTCCACGTTTTGATTTTTTGCCCAGGATTGGTGGCTTCGGAAAGTTTGTTGAGTAAACAATCCTACTTAGGTAACTAAACACAACACCAAAAGCAGGTGAGTTACTCCATGCAATTGTGGTGCGACATGGGCTTGGTCACGTTGTCACAAACTGCGTCGGTACATAATTAAAGTCTGGCTAGATATAGTTGGGGCACCCTGTGTAGTTCGTCAGGCACTCTGAGGTGTTTAAAGGTATGTAAGAGTGCAAAGGTAGCTTCACAAGCACATTAGGAGATGATTTGTGAGAAAAATGTTTTCTTCGCTATGACAGGCGAGTTCCTCAGTTCATAAAACAATCTGACCAGTGCGTTCGAGTGGAAAGCATTGTCTAACTTATTGCGAGAGACAGGTTTAAGCGTCATTTGGCAAACGTGACATTCTTTTTAAAAATTTATACTAAAAATTTATACTCGCTTTCCAGAGAAGTAACCCTGGCATTGGACACTTAAGACAGTGTGCTTTATATTGTGATACAGAACAGAAAAGCAAGGAAGAAATGTTTGTTTTATCTTTTCGATTAAACATACCGTAATAATTGTTTTCAGTGCCCTGTAAGTAGGTATTACCACAAAAATTTCATTCCTCGGAGGGCATGCCCTGTTGTAGACCGCTGCTTTGAGGAAGAAAGCGGCACAAAAAACAAAATCACAAAAAAAACAGGAGAGCGATAACTACAGGCACGGAGCTCACAACTGTCGGGTTTATTAAAGAAGAAATAATAAATACGAGTATTTCCGCTGCTCGTGCTCCCTAAACACTACAAACATGTGTCTCATTTTTTAACCATACTGACTTCACGGTATGGAACATAAATGCATGGGGCGGAAATATGAATATCACGGTTTATCTAAACAGGAAGAGCTTCTCTGATTTCACGTGACCTTTGACCCACATTCCACGAGAGGACGTGCGATCCAGCGTAATGCCAACTGGTATAACGTAACGTTCACAGAAGGTCATGTGCCAAGTAGTTGGCGACTCGTTGCCACCGTTGCCGTCTACGTGTGGCGGGAACATCAGCAAGAAAAAAAAACGGATCTGGCGTCACAACCGGAAACGGTAGCGATTTGGCACATTTGCACTATATTGTGCAAAATTGAAAATATTTTTAATCAATGACTTTTTACATGCTTTTGATAACCGCGGGATATTACTGCGCCTTATGGCTCACCAATTGCCTTTGTGAGAGAAAAGGAAGATGAACAAGGAATATTAAGCAAGCAAGGTTGATTTATTAGTCCAATAGTGTACTTGCAATCTACTTGATTTATATGCGGGGTTTAACGTACCGAAACCACCATACGATTATGAGAGACGCCGTAGTGGAGGGCTCCGGCAATTTAGACCACCTGGGATTTTTTAACGTGCACCCAAATCTGTGTAAACGGCCAACAACACTTCCGCCTACATTAATAATGCAGCCGCCGCAACCGAGATTTGATCCCACGACCTGCGGGTCAGCAGCCGAGTGCCTTGGCCGCTAGACCACCGCGGCGGGGCGTACTTGCGATATACACCAAGCACTTTGCAGATGAAGGAATTAAGATACAAAGGTCCACGAGCACAACTGTTCGAGAACTCACGTTGCCCAATCGTGGAAAACCACTGCAGCGAGACAGCAGTCTCGATAATATCGCTTTGCGGTCCCAGAATACAGCGTTTCTTTGCTTAACGTGCCGCAGTTACCATCACGATACACGAGGGTAAGACGGCAATGCGCCAGCAACAGCAGTGCCCATTCACGGGAGCGGTTATCTATACGTTCTGTGAGCTATATAGTTCAGCTCTGAATTGTCACGCCGGTAGTCAAAACATAGGCAAATAATCTAAGGGATGTACGCTGCAAATCACTGCGCAAAAATGAACCATGCCTCCTCGACCCGACAATGCACCGAACTAAACACAAGCACATATCCTCAGACTGTCTGCATATGCCCCTCCCCCCCCCCCCCCGTTTATGGCGTTCAGCCAAAAATTTAGGCAATCACCTATTTAGCCAAGTGTCAGGTAAATAATAAGGTAGGTTTCCTGTTTACTTTCTGATATACGCAGTTACGAGTATTAATAAAGTTAGCCCCGTATCGGCATGTTACACTGCAAGTGTCGTCAAAAGACGATAGTCTTGCCTCTGGAAGGAGTGAACAACACCTTTATTCGATTTTCTGCGCAATAAAATTGGTGAATGGCATACTGAAGGTGTTGCGTTAGAGTGCCCCGAGCATGCAGTGGAGTTGAACGAGCGCATCAAACGAAGCGCGCGCGCCCTACGCGCCGGTCTCGGAGGTGATAAGATGTAGAACGCGAGGCGACGGGTAGGTGCTACCACTGTGTGGTCTTAGCGAAGCGTTGCAAACACTTGCTTTTTCGTGCAAGCATTGCCTGGTCAGCGCAACGCGATAAACGCCACGGTTCTTTTAATTGCTCATGTACGCCTTTTCTAGTAAGAGACGCACATTACAGAATATTGACTTGCTGTTATGGTGCCTAAGATATGCGCAATAATTGATTTTATTAACAATCGCACATGTATGAATGCTGAACCTTGAGCAATATTGGTAGGGCGCTGCGGATGAGGTCAGCCGTTTGGAGTATTGTTTGGCCACTTTGGTGCCGTTTAGGGTACCAGTTAAGGGCCGACAAACAAAATAAGTGTAAAGACAGACAGACAGACAGACAAAAATTTTAGCGTCGAAGGTCCCAAGAAAGACTATTGTCTTTAAAAAACCTATTGAGTTTTTGGTTTTCTGTAATTATGCCTCCTCCCCCATAGTCACGCTGCAAGCTTACGGCTGGCGTTGATTTCTGTGGCAGTAGGTTTTTGACCACTTCTCTTTCCAGTTTTCATGGCCGATATACTTGGACACTATTAGAGCCATTAAACAAAGGTTTGCAACAGCATGAGCCATAATATGCTAAAAAATTCGAGGTAGGTGAGCCCTTTAAAGAAGTGCGGACGCAAGACTTCTATATTTTTTGCTTCTTAATTGTGTTATATGAAGCCGCAGGTGTCAAGAATTAAAAAAAAACAATGTCACAGTGCATTGATAGAGAGAGTGAGAAAGAGAGAGAGAGAGAAAACGTTTGTTAGGTGGTCAAAGAGTGAATGTGGGAGGGTCTCTTATTCCAGGAACCGTCTAGCTTGGACAGCCTTCCGGACCCGCGCGACGAGTTGGCACTGGTCGACGAGGTCCGGCTGGGAGATCGCCGCCTTAATATTTAATACCGTTGTTTTAAAAAAAGCACTTTTGGTTTCGGCATTGATGAGGTAGTTTCGTTAACGTGTCAACGCAAGTCTGATGTCACAGGAAGACTGCGACACTCCAAATACTAGCTATGACATTTGCTGTCATTCACAGAATGTTTGCGTAAACGACAAGGAGTCATTCGAAGACTCCGACAGAGACTTCAGCGATTTATAAGCTGCATTCTGGGTGCAGACAAAAATGTCTGTACGCTACATAGAAAATCTGCAACCTAGAGAACATACTCCTCCATTTTTTGGCAAGCTTCAGATACTTACTGTCTACCAACTATACAATCTTATACTCTGCTTATATGTCATTAATGAAATAGAAAACACCGTTGGCACTTATATGGAGCATTGCTATCCAAGCGATACTCCCTATGAACTACGCTTTGATCGTTTTCAATTGGCTTTTTTTTTTCAGAACAACATATGGTAAGCAAACTTTATAATATAAAATACCTTATCCACTCCACGAAAATAGCTATGTACGTGACCTTTTGAAAGAATATAATACTAAAAACAGTGGGAAGAAAAAGTTAAGATGTACTTCCTTCCTTGTAAGGAGCCTTAATTGTATTATTTATTATAAATATTTCTTTTGTGTCGTTCGTGCTTTTGTATACTAGATGAAAATTGCTCAATTTCTTTCTTTTCAAATGTATTACTCCATTCTATGGTACTTAGTAATTCTGTCAGAAATTTCTCATTGTTGCATTTATATATATATATATATATATATATATATATATATATATATATATATATATATATATATATTATATATATATATATATATATATATATATATATATATATATATATATATATATATAGTTAGATAGACAGATAGATATTAGTACAGCAAATTGGTGATGACTGTAACGTGTTATTTTAAAACACATGTGTCGACATCTGTTGTACTTGTTGAATTTGAATTTTGTGTCCCCTCATTCAGAAGCATAATGAAATTCGTATCCTTTGTTACACTTCACCTGAGCGAATGTATGGGTGGAGGGACCTTAGTCAGGCAGAGGTAATCTGCCTTTAGTCCCTTCAACCTAGGCAATCGTTGTTTTTGTCTGAATAAACAGTGAATGAATGAATGAATGAATGAATGAATGAATGAATGAATGAATGACTTTCCAAAACTTAGTGAACCGTGTTGACTCGTAGCGATAATGTCCACTGCAATGGTGCTGTCTTCAAAGGTCTGGGTGAGGAAAACTTTAAAATCAATGTATACCATATGTTATATGTGTTTCCTGGCTAAAGCTGAGTGAACAGAATTGATATAGTGTATATATGCTAGAAAATAAAACATTTCACCGACGATTGCGATGCTACCTAGTCTGAGCGTATACCTTTGTTTCGGGGCAGTACCTATATGATGTGTTCAAATTTTTGGCCTTCCACAATGTATCGACTGCGCCATAAATTATAATCTTCAAAGGTCTGGGTGAGGAAAACTTTAAAATCAATGTATACCATATGTTATATGTGTTTCCTGGCTAAAGCTGAGTAAACAGCATTGATATAGTGTATATATGCTAGAAAATAAAACATTTCACCGACGATTGCGATACTACCTAGTCTGAGCGTATACAATTGTTTCGGGGCAGTACCTATATGATGTGTTCAAATTTTTGGCCTTCCGCAATGTATCGACTGCGCCATAAATTATAATTTTGTCAAGTAGGAAAGCGTCCACCACGTGATTACTCGCTTTTCCGTGGATAAGCGAGGTACCCGCTGCACGTGTGTGAGGTGTTACGCGCAGTTTGTTGACGCTGCATGCAGCTGTAAACGACGATGAATAATAATGGCTGAACACTTTGCAGTGGGTGGGAAGCGTTAAACCACAGACTCGCTGCGCAATCAGCATTGAGTGGTGACTAGTGCTTTGCCGCGCTATAATAAGTAGGCTAACGCAATTACTTAATTGTCGGGCATGATGCCTGCATAAAGTGTCATTGCAAACGAGCTTTAGGCAGCAACATGGCTATGTGTTCAAAACTCGACTGCCACGCAGAGGGTCATGGTTCAAATTGAATTAGATTTTAGGTATATTTTTCAGGATTTATTTTTGTGTCTATCGGTTACCTTTCTCATGTCTACTGATTACGCCCCCGACGGCGCATCCACTCACCGCAGCAAAGGGCGCCAGTCGGTCAATTATGTATTTTAACACAAGTTACCTCTATATGAGCAACGCCACAGGAACATATTACAAGGCCCGTGTCACGACAGACAAAACTTACATTGTTTTATGACATGACTTGTTGGTCTTCTTCCTATCTACAGCGGCAGAACCATTCCTGCTTTAACACGAGGAGAAAAGAAAAACAACGTTTACGTCAAAGTCGTTTGCTATCTTCTTGAAGAGATGTGAAAGGTGATGGATATATATGATTACTGCAAGGCTCTTAGGGCTAACGATGAAGCATGGGCGCTGCGCGACGCAGGGAGCGAACTCCATCAATTATTTGAGCAGCCTGAGTGAAACGAATGATGTAGACGAAACTGGCAAGCCAGCGTCCTTTAGTGAAACTAATGCTTTCCGACATCCGAGCTCGATGTTATGGCGACAGGACTTACTTGGTTGTTTGTTTATTTGTTTGTTTGTTCACCAATACTGTCAACCTTAAGGGGGGAGGAGGTTTACGGGAGTGGAAAACGCATACAATTTTACAAGATAGCATACAATGTTCTGCTGAAATTTGAACAAGATAAAATAAAATAAAATAAAATAAAAATATGCATGAAATGCGTTACAAAAAGATACATTCAGCAAAGGACTGGCATTTACACTTGCATTCTGTGCATTGACAACAATGCTTAACAAAGAGAGAGGCAAAATACATTGACGTCATGCAGACAAGAAGAGAAAAACAATAAAAATGGGTGATATGACGCATTTCTTTCAGATAAAATGATTGATTATTAAGCTGCGGAAAACAGGTTTAGGGCTTAATTAAATGAGCTGTATAGATAACATCATTTTGGACTGCACTGCAATGTCCCGAACAACAGATCGAGCGTATTTTTTTAGTGTGACGAAAAACACCAGCATAGATGTTCCGGCTTTACATGTAAACAAAAATCTGATAAGCAATTGATGTAAATGCCGGATTTAACGTCCCGAAACTACGATATGATTATGAGAGACGCCGTAGTGGAGGGCTCCGGAGATCTCAACCACCTGGGGTTCTTTAACGTGCACCCAAATCTGAGCACACGGGCCTACAGCTTTTTCGCCGCCATCAAAAATGCAGCCGCCGCAGCCTATGTTTCAATGTACTTCTATGACACCACGCCATCTATTATGCTGTTTGGAAGATACTGCCGGTTACGCCTGACGCGGGACAAGATTATACTAAGGAGAGCTTCTCTCCGTAAAAAAGCTTCATTAGCACTTCCTGTACCTTTTTTTTTCTTCTATAGAGCGTGTAACGGCGCAAGCGCGCACGCACACACACACACAACAGGCACACGGACGCACGCACATATTTGACGGGCGAACGTCTTTCCTCGCGACAGACCATGCCATCACAAAAACACATTAAAAGGCGCACCTGTGCTGTCGCATTTGTCATCCCATTGTCACTCGTGCGGTTATAAACATTTGTTTCATAACATGCACGCCTTCGTCAAGCACGTGGAACAAAAAATGACGAGAATGCAGAAGCCATTGACATTTAAAAAGAAAACGCGATCTTTTCATTACCGTTGATTGATTGATTGATTGATATGTGGGGTTTAACGTCTCAAAACCACTATATGATTATGAGAGACGCCGTAGTGGAGGGCTCTGGAAATTTAGACCACCTGGGGTTCTTTAACGTGCACCCAAATCTGAGCACACGGGCCTACAACATTTCCGCCTCCATCGGAAATGCAGCCGCCGCAGCCGGGATTCGAACTCACGCCCAGCGGGTCTGCAGCCGAGTACCTTAGCCACTAGACCACCGCGGCGGGGCTTTTCATTACCGTCCGTCTATCTACCTTCATCAATGGGAAATCAGCCTCCTCGAGAAATGTGTCATAACTCCATGTTATTAATTGCCGTTCGCGTGAAAAACCCCATAGTTGATAATTCACCCCCTGTTCAATGTTGTCATATTTTTGCTGAGATTTTACCACTAAGATTAATTAACTAGCCAATTTTTTATCGCTGCCTTATGTGTCAATTTTTAATCTTCGATTGGCTATTGTTGCTAATCCGACTATTTTTATTTGTTGGTCACTTATTTTCAGTCGGGACTGCGAAATGGCCAATATGATTCAAAATAAGCATTTTGTCCTTTTTGTATAATGACAAACGAAAATAAAGTCGACTTGATTCGAACTTGGAACAGGACAAAAATATTAAGGTGGGAAACAAAACATTAAATGCCGAATTTCAACTCGTTCTTCGATGATGCTTGGTTCCAGAGTTTTTTATTGTAGTATACCTCTAAGGATTTCTCTTTACTAACAAGCCTACTTCTATCAACAATTTTTTTGGCGCACCCTGATTTACAAGATAATGTGAATATAAAATCCATCTTTACGCAGTGATAGTGAATGGCCATCAATTAGTCGACTAAATTAAAGAGTGAGCAGCGTATCAGTGAGCCACCAATAGCCAGATTTTCGTGGCGTCTTGGGCATGTTGGTAGAGAACAAGAACAGCTTTCTGCAGGTGAACGCTTCACTGGCCTAGTCGAGCGAGTTTCACCATGAGTCGCCACTGGACCTTAAAACGAATAACGGATACCACGTGACCAGCCACGCTCCACCATCGCCGCCGCTTAGACCATTGCAAGGTTGACTAGCACTGCATCGCCAGCCGTGTGCCTGTCATAGAGTTTCTTATATATCCACTAGAGGAAACTCTCCACTAGAGTGTCTATGGAAGCTGAAACGCATGGCGCTTCAGCGAGCACGGGAATGATGGGCAGTACGCGGATTTGTCCGTACGTCTGTCTCCGTGTGTGTTCTTGCGGCTCGGAGGTGTTCTGTCGCGAAACAAAAATTATCCAATGTTTAGCGATTGCGCTTCATCCCTTTAATGTTTTAGGTTTGCGATTTTAAATCGCGTCACAGAGTTAAAAAGGGTTCATTCTTTTGTTCGAGACAAAACCGTAACACATCAATAATCCAAGCCCAAAGTGCGATTCGTCGCCCCCAAGAACGAAGACTATAGGCAAATCTGTGTATTATTCATCACTCTCATGGTCGCTGAATGATCGCAGCGCTAGGGTACCCTCTAGTTTATTTTAGGAAACTCTAAAGTCCACGTGACCAAACATGTGACACCATTCTCTCTGTCACGACGAGCCAATGGGCGATTGCTTCAGTTCAGCCATTGCGCCCTGGTCATGCGATAGAAAGGAGAGTTGACACCACTGGTTGATCAGTTTTCAATATGCTATGCATGCTATGCTAATATGCCGTTAAATGATTGCATAACTCAGTGCATCTGTGTATGTTGTAGTTGTATGCTAGAGATATAGATGCTTGTCGCATGTGTTTATGTGACTCGTTGAATAAAAGTTCAATTCGATTCAATCTGCATTGAACTTACCTGTCCCAGTGTCGTATGCGACAAGCTGCCTCGGATCACATTATGAATGTTGCTTTGTTTGCTACTGAGTGAGTACTAGTGCGCAAAGTGTCAGGCTCAATCAAGTGGAGAATGAGAACTTCGTCGAGCTAAACGTCGATAGAAGAATGCAGAAGAGCGAAATCGATCATCTTTGAAAGGTCCCCTAAACAACTCCCGAAAATAAAAAGAACGAACGCGTTGTCCTCTCCTGGCAATGCCCGTTTTTTCAAGCACAGTTCGTGACGCCAGCAGTTTGTTCATGCGACGGCATGAGGACTTGAGCTCTCTATTGGTCAATATAAGAGAGATATTCATCGTAGATTGTCCCTTACACTGTTTTGTCATGCAGACGCACGCCCATTCTACCTTCTCTCGCACGGCTATCGTTCGTGATCAAGTGATTTCACTTCGTTTTGTGCGCTTTCGACTGTGCGAGCGAAGGTGAAAGCGTGTACTCGAAAAACACGATATCCTGATCAGCCTAACTCTTATAGTGTTGACATTGTACACGTGCTTTGAGGAATTTGGGGGGAGAGCGAGATAGCGCCCGTAGAGAGGATGGGGAAGGCGAGAGAGAAACCACCCTATATCGCCATCAAACGGCGCGGTTTAGGGGCTTGGCGCCGACGGCGTTCGGCTTAAGTGATGGCTTAGGAAGGCTAACGAAAGAACGGTGGTCAGTGCTCGAAGTACGGATCGTTCGACTGACCATATCGTTCGGTGGCCAAACTCTGCTTTGGCTACGACAGTAAACGAGTATATATTAAATAACCAAGAAGCTCTCGCTTGTGTGACCCGGCCTAGCCAAGCTAATGTTTTATTATTTTTTGAAGCGATTGGAGCGGCTATGATTATGAAGCTTGGTTCAGATAAGTATCCACAGTGAACCTTCTGCTGATCTTCATAAATAAAGGCTGGAATTTTTTAGGCAGATAAAGAGGCTTTGGGAGGGTGTATTACTATGCAAAGTGCTCGTGCATGCGTATATATTCACTGTTAGAAGCGGCAGTTTTTGTGCCTTCAATGAATTCAGTCGCTAGAGTGCGCTCGTTGTGTCTACTTGTTCTACACCAGCTCCAATCTTTTTTTACGCAGTTTAAAATGCATCAACTACAGGCTCCCAAAATGTGAACTAGAGAGACTGAGAGTGTCCGTCAGGTTTTCCTGTTTCCCGTTTATATTGTTCTGTGATTTCTTTGAGTTGGCCAACAGTTTAACGACACTATAGATCATTACACAAAGCTAGTTGACGGACAGCCAGCCAGCGATTGTTTTAGACGAGTTTATGCGGTAACCGTCATAGCACAAGTGTTGTGCTATGCCCTTCGCATTCAAACGCTATTAATAATTCGCTGTGACGACAACTTGTGCTTTTTCATTGATGGTATGCGTATTATGCCATTCATCATGGGTGTGATATTCATCATGTTATGACAATGCATTTATAATCGAACGTTTGTCTTGCACGCACACTCTGGTACTATCATCATTGCTGTTGGCGTATATGACGTGATAAGTGGAACTATAGAGTGTCTCTGAATGATCTCCTACATACTCGGTTCGCAGCGAGCTGATTGCATTTAACCGAAAACTTGAACGCCAGGCCTGCGCGGATGGCGCAACACAGTCACATCGATAGCTAGAAGAGCGGCCTTTTAGAGCCTTTTATAAACACTCATTGCGTAACTGCTGCAATCACACTTGCTTGATACCCACTACGGCATTAATAATAAAAAAAACTTGTGTTGTAGGCTGGCATTCGCTATGCTATTTTTCGTCAATCTTCTTAGAAGCGTTGTATCCGCTAAACACTTGCAAGGAATTGTGTGGCGATTGTTCATGCAGTGGCTGACGACAATGAGGAATTGTGCCTGAAGTGGGCATGCGCCGGAGTGAATAATAGGTGAACAAGAACAAGCTTTTGCAATGGGTTGGAGCATTGCACGACCCACTCGTTACGCTATTCGCATTGTGCGATGACTAGTTGTTATTTCAGTGTTTGAAAACGCTTTGTAAGTTGTAATAATGCGATTGCTTTCCCGACATCAAGCCTGCCTAAGGCAACTTTGCCAACAAGTCCCAAGCACCGGTGTGGCTCAGTGATAGAATACTGAACTGGCACCAAGCGGACCCGGGTTCGAGCCCCACTGTGTCATTTGTATTAAGCTTTGTTTGTCTAATTTTGTGCGATGGGGTTACGGACACCGGCGGCGGCGAACAACTACGGCAACGCATGACCCGAAATTTGATCTCATAACAGCTTTCGCTGTAAAAGGATGCTTAGACGAGCTGCTAACTAGCTAAATGTGATAAACAGCCCGATGAACAACAAAGCACACGGAAGCATCTATACAGCACTGACTCGGAGCTGATTATTATTCACCCAACACAGTGCACTTTATAATATCCATGAAATTGAAGAAGGAAATAGGGAAAAATGATAAACCAAGCATCTACAAAAGTAATGTGCCAAAAACATTGACGTAACAAGATAAATTATTATCTTCAGAATATTGTCAACATCAAGCGGAATTGGAACGGCTCAGAGCGATCCGTCGTCGCGCAGAAAGAAGATATAGGCGCACTAAGTCCATTCACGACTTGAGGGAGGCAAGGCGCCTACAGAAAAAAATTCAGCGGCGAATCATTTCACTTCAATCCTTTCGCTGGAAATATCTGTGTGAATTTTTGGATCCACACAAGCCTTTGACGCAGACATGGAGGATTGTCCGTGGCCTACAAACATCGCCACATCAACATCACCCCTTCAAGTGTCTTTCTCTCCGCCAAGGCCGTACCGAAATTGAGGTAGCAGACGGTTTCTGCATGAAAGTTGCCGGTCATGCGTCCGCGTGCACCACGCGCCACCTAGAAAACGCTCCAGTTTCCAGAGATTCAAGAACGGACACCTTTTTCTCTCTAGAGGAACTACAAGCGGCCTTGACGGCATGCAAACGATCTTCATCGCCTGGTCCGGATGGTATCACGTACATGGCTCTTTGCAACCTCGGAGAAGCAGCTCGACGGGCCCTTCTATCCGTGTACAATGACTCGTGAAGCAGCGGATTTATCCCTCATTCATGGAAATCCAGCCGCCTAGTCCCTGTGCTTAAACCAGGTAAATCTCCTCGGCACTTGACCTCTTATCGCCCCATCGCGCTTACCAGCTGTTTCGGGAAAGTGATGAAGAGGATGATTTTGACTCGCCTAGAGTGGCACCTGGAGCGCCACGAGGTATACCCTCATGCTATGACGGGCTTTCAGCGTGGGTGGTCCGCAATTGATAACGTTATAGACCTGGTCTCATCTGTTCAGCGTCAAAAAAGACTGAAACGTTTATCTGCGGCGTTTTTCTTGGATGTGAAAGGTGCATACGATAACGTATCACATGAAGCCATTCTGGATGTCATGGAAAATGTTAGATTAGGGGGTCGGGTTTACCAATGGATCCACAGCTATCTGAAAGGCAGAACTTTCTTTGCACAGACGGAGAATGGCACAACAACGCACCATTGCAACCGTCGATGTGTGCCTCAAGGTGGTGTTCTTAGCCCCACACTTTTCAATCTAGCGCTACTCGGCCTGATTGACGCAATTCCAGAATCTGTCCATCTATCAATATATGCAGATGACATCTGCATCTGGGCGTCAGGCGTAACACGCCTTCATTTGCGTGCCCGGCTTCAGAGAGCGGCTACAATAGCGACAAAGTACCTGGAAGAACGGGGACTAGAGCTGTCATCAGAGAAATACCGCTTATAGCATTCACGCATAAGGCTATGAGCCCATATGTTATTAAAATCAACGGACACGCGATCAACTACGTGAAGACCCACCGATTCCTCGGAGTCATAGTTGATCGTGACCTCTCCTGGAGCCCTCACATCGCCCACATGAAAACTAAACTCACCATGATCACCCACGTACTGAGGTTTCTTGCTGGAAAAACGTGGGGTGCATCGGTACGAGCAATGCTCCAACTCTACACTGTTCTGTTCCTCGGTTATATGCGATACAGTTTACCCGTGCTTCGCGAGATCCGAAGAACAAACTTGCGCGTCCTCCAGTCGATCCAAGCCCAAGCCCTGAGAATATGCCTTGGTCTCCCGAGATGCGCGTCTACAGCAGCGACAGTCATCATTGCGCGTGATTATCCCGTCAACGCATACATCCGCGTAGACGCTTTGAGAATGCACATAAGACATTTCGCTCGGCTTCCATCTCATCACCTCGCCTCACTTCGAACTTCCAGGCCCCACTCAGCGTTCAGCGCAACTGTAGCTCAGCATTGCGCAGTGCTGCCATTGCACTTCGCGCATGCAGCGCAGCCGCCGATACCATTATGGTGCCTACACCCACTCAAAGCCCTTCTTACAATTCCTGGCATCCAAAATAAGAAAAAGTCGTCGCATCTAGCCCTGAAACAGGCCGCATTACTTTTCCTGCAAGAGAAGTGCAACGGACGCCTTCACGTTTACACGGACGGCTCGGTGTTTTCAGTAAGCTCTGCAGGGGCGGTGGTTATTCCCGCGAGGCACATCACAATTAAATTCATGACATCGCATTTGACGTCGTCGACAGCTGCAGAACTTGCAGCCATACGTGCAGCTCTGGAGTTTATAGTGAAAGAACCTTCGGGAATTTGGTCTATCTTCTCGGACTCGAAGGCATCTCTTCAATGTCTTATGTCACCCTTTCGCCATGGACCTAATGAACAGTTAGTAGCTGAAATAAGGCTCCTTCATCATCAAGCAATCGAAAAACAGCACAGCATAGTGTATCAGTGGATACCAGGTCATTGCGGTATATATGGCAATGACCGCGCAGATGATGCCGCTAGATCTGCACACGATGGTACCCAATACACAGTCATCCCGTTCTCAAGAACCGACGCAGCTACAAGACTTAGTTCGCTTGCACGTGACCTCACACTGGTACAGTGGAACTCAACAGACTTCACAAACGCGCGCCTGCATAACTTGGATCCCGATCTGCAGCTTCGTCTTCCCCCAAGGATATCTCGAGCTGAGGAGACTCTTCTATGCCACCTGTGGCTTGGAGTGGCCTTCACGAACGTATACTCTTATCTCATTGGGATGGCCAGCTCTCCTACATGCACTCACTGCAATTGCGAAGAAACCATCGCGCACCTTCTGTGTGAGTGCACCCATTTCAACGTGCAAAGACAAGAACTCACTGCAGCTCTGGATAGACTAGACGATCGGCCTTTGTCGGAACAAAGGATTCTGGGTCATTGGCCGAGCCCATCCTCCGCCTAGAAGGCTTTGAAAGCTTTGCTGCGCTTTTTGCGAACAACTGGCCTGAGAGACCGACTTTAGTGTCTTATACTCTTTGATGTTGCCTTTCTTTTGTCACAATTTTTTATATTTTTTTGTAATTTCTCCCTCTATTCGCAACATTTCTTTTTAACATCTTTCATCCCCCTCACCCCTTTCCCCAGCACAGGGTAGCCAGCCGCTCTAAGAACTGGCTAACCTCCCTGTCTTTCCGCTTAAACTTCCTTCCTCCTCTTCCTCCTTATTATTGATGTGATCATGCCTCTAACAATTTAAAAGTAAAAGCATTGCCAAAGAGTACAGGGCGCATTGATAAAAACGAAAACGAATAAACTTGGGAACGCGAGAAAAAACAATAAAAATGAGGATAATGCTTTTAAAGATACAAACACTGGTAATAAAAATTCTAATGCTGAGACATCTTTTCTCACTTTTCTTCTTCCATGCGATGCATACTCTAAGGTGTAATACAATCAATAAATAAATTCAGTATTAAGCCAGTGCTGTATCTGTGGGCATTCTCCCTTGAACGAAAAAAAAAACAGATTGGAGGAAGGTGGGGGCATTTATCAAGCACTCGTTTTTTTTTTTGTTAGGAAGGGAAAAATCAAAACAAAATGTATTTTAACATACTTACACTCGGTGTAAACGACCATTAACTAAAAGCCAGCAAGGCTATCTGTACTCCATGGGCCCGATTTCGAGGCAGCAGCAGCAAAAAAAAAAAAAAAAAAGCTGAGGAAAACCGCTTAAAGGCCAAATCCGGGAACTTTTTTATCACATCACAGTAATGGCGCTTCAATATTCTTGCCACGGGCCCGATAGTCAAAATACTCGGTGAAATGGGTTGTAATTTTAATTACGCTCATGCTTATCTATATTACTACTCAACTTAAATTTAATATACAATTTAAATTACAACATCAAAACTGAAACGCCATCAACCAGTACTGTCTTCGCGTGAAGTGAAATGTGGTCAAATTCAAAAATTCTACAAGCACGCGGTCCCCGCCAGCGCGGAGCGTGAATGTTCCGAAACCAGCAAAGAACAGACTCTCAATGGAAAGGTGACTATGACACAACAGCCGTACCGTGCTTGACCGTGCCACGGGCACAATGCTTTCGGACAGTGACACCTGCGATTCGAACGTCTTTTAGGGTCAAGTCGTCATGCTTCTTCGATGAAGCAGAACACACCTATTTAGTAATGTGCTTACTTGGTTGCTGATTACACCGCCAGATGGAACCACCTGTCCAGGTGACTCAATATTGAAGCTGCTGCGCTCGAGTGAAGTGTTAACTCTAAGAAGCTTGAGCATAAACAGTAGGAGGAAGAGAGAGGAAGGAAAGGCAGGAAGGTCAACCAGGACAAACTAAGGCTGTTTAAATATATTGCAAAGGTAAGAATGGGTGCGTTTGTGTAATCATTCGTCGGTAGAGCCAAGCGATCCGCCGCACGAGTCCAATGTTACACAAATGAGAGACGACTGCATCCGAGTGCGGCTCATAGTGAACGCGTTTCATGAGCGAACGGTTATTTGCCCGTCCACATCCATTCATTTTTGCCGGTAATGTATACCAATGAAAGCTCAAGCGAAAGTAAAAAGATCGCAGCATATCCAGCAGTGCATGATGATGAGTGGGGAGAATCGTCTATCCGCCCGTCCGCACATCCGTCCGTCCATTTGTTCTTGCTTCCATCCGTCCGTCTGTGTGACCACCCGGACGTCCGTTCGTGCGTCCGCCCATGCATCCGTACCTGCATCTGTCCGTCCGTCGGTATGTGCGTCCATCCATCTGTCCGTGCGTTCATCCGTGCGTCCGTCCGTCTGTCTATGCCTCTGTGCGCCCGTCCATCCGCCGTGCATCTGTCTGTCTGTCCGTCCGTGCGTGCGTCTTTTCATCCGTCCGTCCATCTTGTGAACTGTCTAAGTACCACCATCTCGCATCTTTTCATGATATATTCTTCATTTAGAAGTACCGCCATCCAGTGGACATTCCAAGGACTAAACGAGAGGTGGCACGACCGGGCTAGAGGAGTGGCACGCGCGCACCCTCTTACGGCCTGCGCTTCGTGTCTAGTTCCCACCTTTCACCGCCGGTATATCATGGCACTTAGGCCCGACCTTCGCTAAGCCTTGCTAAAAATCAAAGAGGTTACACCGGCAAGTTTAATGTGGCAATATTTTCTGATCAGATAGTGCTCAAAGTGCATCCTTTTATTACAAGTTTTTTTAGTAAGCATCAAATTCAAGGTAAATTTGTTGGAGATTAAGTCACCAATACTCGTCTCTGTAGGTTAGTTCATCAGAAACAACTATCGTTTTATTTCTGATTAACGTGTGCGGGTTTCCTCCTTAATTCAAAAGTGTGCGTGGCCGTGGAGACCATATTAACCAATAGGAACAAAGGTATTGAAACGTATATATATATATATATATATATATATATATATATATATATATATATATATATATATATATATATATATATATATATATATATATATATATATATACTTGGATACTTCGAAACGATGTAAGTGATGCTACAAAAGTTCGAAGTTAAGCGCGCATCTCTAATTCAATAAAAATTAGTAGCAGAATCTTTTACAAGGTTGGCTGACACGGTATTACATAGTAAAGTTAAGGAGAGAATGGTGGTTGCTTTGGAAATCATTCTGTGTAGTACAATTAGGATTATCCTACAAGATACTAAATTTTTCGTCGCCAAAGATTATCCCGTTAGGTAGTCCTGCAGGAGCAGGGTATAAAAACTAATAATCGGCCCCAGAAAGCTGTCATTTGTTGAAATTTTGTACGCACTGTATTCTACGCGGCATTTCCATATGTACTTCGAAGCATCGGCACAGGCGATGGGGGTAGATGAAACTTAATTTCCAGTCAAGCTTGCATTACCTTGCCTGTCGACCGTTTCATGTTGCACTGGTTCTTCGCGGGGTGGCGCGTCCTGGAACATGTCACTCACGGCGAAGCGTCCTCTCCTTTTTTGTTTTTCGAACTCGCCACATCCTCGATCACGAGTGGTAGACGTAGATGTCGCTGACGGCGGCGTGTCGAGGCACCGTTATGCGATGCCCGTAGCGCCGCAACGGCAATTGAAACGCGAGCACCGAGTCAGGAAGGCGCGGCGAACTGAGCCGGCTATTTCGGCTGCGCTACCGTAAACCACACATGCACGGGCCAGGTGGGCAGCGTCTTTCTGCGCCCATGGCAGTCCCGGTTCGAGCTGGGCGAAATGTGCACTTTCAAAGCAAACATTTCTTATACCGTCTAAACAGAATTCTCTCTTTGAAACGACGTTTAAACAATTCAGGAAGAGAGAGAGAAGAAATAGAAGACTCGCGTTGTACATGGCGCAAGCTGGCTAAAAAAAAATACGGCAGCTTCTCGCTTGTGGTACTAAGTGTGAAGAAACAGCGTAACTACAGGCCTTCCTCGTTTCTTTTAGTTTTTTTCTTTTTCCTCTCTATTTCTTGTATCTCCTTTTCGAATCTCTTTCTATTTCTTTCTCCTTCCTCTATCCATTTGATACTGTTCTCGCTCCTTCTCCCATCTCTCATTCCGATCGCTTCCGCTTTCATTCAGTTTCTCTCTCTCTCTCTGCAGATCTCTCTTCCTCTTTCAGTCTCACTATTTGGTTTTGTATCTTTATTGCGTCTGTTCTGTTCTGTCTCGTCCTCTCTCTGTCTATGACTTTTTCTGTCATACACTTTCTGTCATACGCCGAGTGTATGACTGTGTCATACACTCGACGGCACTACGCTGACTCACTTCTAACCACACAGAATTTTCATTTGGTGTTGAGTTGAGTTGAATGAACACTATTTGTCCAGCGGTTGTTGCCGTGCCCGGGGCTAGGCTGCTAGGGACACATCGTTCGAAGAATATCTTCGAGGTCCTCGGCGACGGCCATGGCCCGCTGCTTTACTGAACTAAATGACGGCACACTTTTCACAGCGAAAGATGTTATGAGATCGGAAAATGGGTCACGCGCGGCGCCATAGTTGTCCGCCGCCGCCATCGCTAGTGTTCGTAACCAGTATCGAAAGCAAAAAAAAAAACACCCAGTAAATAAAAAAACACCAACGACACAATTGGGTTTGAACCCGGCTCCGCTGCGTGTCAGCCTAGTATTTTACAATGCAGTGAGCGACTCCAGTTCTTGGAACTCGTTTCTAATCTGGCCTCATAGGCGGGCTTGATGTCGGGAAAGGCATCGCGTTAATATGAGTAATAAAGCGTTTTAGAACAACAAATGAACAGCCAGGCGTCACACAATGTGAACTGCGTAACAAGTGGGTCGTCAATGCTCCAATCCATTAGAAAAATTGGTCTAGATCGCCTATTAAACGTGGCGCATACCGGCTTCGGGCATAATTCTTCATCGTCATCAGCCACTGCATAAAAAAGTGCACAAAATTTTTACCAAATGTGTAGTGATTATGAGGCTTCTCCAAAGAATGACGATGGATAGCATAGTTTACCCTAGCATAGTGAATGCTGATCTACTACACAAAAATATGATTAACTATGGCGTAGTGGGCACCCAGTGTTCTTGTAGTAGTTACTCAACGAGTGTTTAGAAAAGACTCTGAAAGGACACTCTTCTAGCATTTGCTGTTATTGTGCTCCGCGTTCCGCGCTGGCTTGGCGTTCTTTCACGCATTCAATTATGTTTTTTTTTTACTGATCGGTTATGTAGTTGCAGGTGTCGATAGAGCTACAAATCGGTACACATACGTGACAGCTGTACAAGCTTTGTCATTTTGATAAGTACGCACGCTCGACAAGTAAGCACGTGCTTGTTGAACGATATTACGGTCGACATAAATCTTCTGTGCACATAAACCAGTAAAACGAGAAAAAAACGTCCCTTAAACTCGATAGTAAAGGCCGTTAAGCAACCCTCAATCCTCGGAAGTTTAAATGTATATTTTTCTTGCAAATTACGAAAGGAAGTTGGTGTTGTTGGAATTATCGGCATTTCATGTGCGGCTGGCAGTGCTTGTGTCTTGGAGACGTACAAGTTTTAGTTGCAAAGTAAGATCACGTCTGTATGCAAGCCATAAAAAAAAGGTGAAATTATGGGCTCTGCTTTGTTTTGTTGTTTTTTATGTAAGAAATCGTGTGTTGTGACGTGGCGCAGTGTAATGATTGTGCATATTCAAAGAGTACTCGCTGAACAATCAAATGACAAGTGAATGTACATCAAGAGGAGACATCGCCAACAGCCACCTCCTTCAGTGTGCCTCCCAAATGGCGCAGCAGAACACACAATATCACCCCCAATATCACGGTCCCTGACGCTGGGCGAAGTTTAGTCAATATAAACACCGGGCGCACAGGTGCGGCTGGAAGAAAGGCTCCTCTCCTAAAGTCAACCCCGAAACATTCTCGGAAGAAAGCAGCACTATTTCGAAGAAGCTGACCGAGAGCATGAGGCAGTCTGGCCTTGGCTCGAGCTCAAGGAATACACACAGTGACTCCGTTTGAACAGACTCCACATCGGCTTCACTCCGGTTGCTGGTTGTCAGGTCGTCCGCCCGGCTACGCCCTCAGGGCTCCAGCCAAGGTTCAAGAAAAACCCTGGACGCCGACCGCTACACAAACGAAAGTGAATTAAGAATTCATCTCCTACAGTGCAGCGAAACCATAGTGGACTCTTAATTAGCGATGTTGAATTCGAATGAGCCATTAGGAGGTTTAATATAGACGACAGAACGTTTTCTGTGTGTTCCTTTTTCTTACGTTTGATTGAAAAGTAAATAGTTCAAGTGAAATTCGTATGTGTGCATCCCTCTGGTTTCCTTCACTTTACGGACAGTGGCACAGACTCGTAGAAAACACGATTGGCAATTAAAAGGTGGGCAATCGTAATCTCGTGGCTGGAAGCTTTTATTTATTTTTGTTTTGTTTTGTGTTTGACACCTGTTTTTATGATACTAATGTTACTAGTGCATCCGCTATGTCAGTGAAAATCAGTTTGTGTCGAAAACTAATTTTTAGAAGTAGCCACATGTTGGTGTTTCAAAAACGAAGCTTTCAAAACCCGAGGACCTCACTTTTGTTATCAGTGAACGTTATCCTATTAACTTGGCACATTAAAGTCACACTCTTCTAACGTCTACGCTCGGAAGCTTATGATTACGAGGCAGTTATATCGCTTTGCGACGTTGGCGAGATGTCTGGCGCTAGACACGCGTCTGCCGCAGTCCGACACCGTTCACGTCACGTCGGCGAGAGAGTTGCAGCGACTGGGTACACCACGTGAATATAACAGAGGGTTCTGCAGTCTCTTGTGCTCTGCCTTCAAGAAAAGAGCAAGTTCCGCGGCTGAACTTGGCACTACTTCCCATTCGTAGTTAAAGAACTCTAAAGAGAATGATACAGTTGATCTGCTCTCAAAGTACTCCTCATACATTTGTGAGTGCCCCCTTCAAAGTTATTTTAAACATGAACATGTATACCCTCAAACTAATCTCACCATCTCGTCACAAACAAACGTTGCGATCGCGATAACATTACCAGACTTGTGTTGTCTCAGTGCATAGTTATAGTGGAGACTAATACATCCAGGCCACCAAGCCAGCCTTTCGGTAAATACCGTGTCCAATACCCAGATCGAATAAAACAGCAGAAAGTTTACGAAACGAATGCTTCCATTAAAAGCACTTTTAAAGGCGAATGAACGTTTGGATGCTGTTATTTCTCATCAAAATCGGTCTATCACTGCGAAAACACGCTGCAGCTCACATTTAGCAGCATTTTAAAGCAAGAGTTTTATGTACAACTCTTCATCATGATTTCCCTCAGCCTCCAGTAAAACATGTGTGTAGCGATTACCCGTTGGCTGTTACGCGCTCTAAAAACAGGTTGGTAAACACGGGACACAATGAAGACACCGCGAATGCCGGTGTTTGTGGTGCGTCTTGGCTTCTTTTATGCATCCATATTTCCACACCCCATCTTTCAGAATGAATACTTACCAACTAGTTTAGCTCTTTCTGTTAGGCGCCAGACATTCGCCGTCATGTACAGTTAGCCCCACAAATTGTGTGCGCATCATCATAGTCTTTATAGAAGTTGGTTTGTTTTACTAACACCTCAAAGTTTAACAAAGATCGTCTATTAAAGAGCAGTGGTACAATTTATCAGATCAACCTAAACGAAGGCTTCTTTGTAGACCTGCGCATAAAGGTATTGGTCAAGATGCAATAAAGCTTTACTACCGGCTCAAAGCTTAACAAATAGTGTTTAATAGATGAACAGCTGTGAAACATATCTGAAAGACTTGCGAAATATACCAGCGCTAGTCTGACGAAATGAATATCACCAGCATCGCTGTTTTACCCGTGTTTGTGAAGTGGCGCTGCTTAAATTTTAGGGGCGAAGCGCCTTATATAACGTCTCGGATTGTCGTCGTGTGACGTCATCGTCACGACTTATCATAAATGGGGTATGCGCCACAAAAATTGGCTAAGTCTCACTACTCGCCACCGGTCTATACTATGCATATTGTGAGTTAACGGTTCGTTGTTATTACCTAAAACATTGCGTTCGGCTTAGCAGCGATATCAGAAGTGCCGACTAAATTCACCAACGTGCCCAAGTTTCTTACTTAAAACCAGAGAGGCAAGCGTGCATCTCTACGGTAAAGTCATCTATTTGGAAACTCCGCTTCTTGAAACATATCGGAAAAGTGATGGTGCGTCAACATATGCCTGTAAAGTAGTTTTCACGAAAAGCAAATATATTCGCTGTGGGAGACACCGCCACACACTGCATGCTTCCTTCCTCTCCACGTTTTACGTCAGTGGAGTTGAAGCACACTTTCTTTCTCGTTGCATATTGCCTCCTTCTAATTTCTTCTGCTTAGAAATGCATCAATTTTTGTTTGTTTCATGTCGGCGCAAATTCCTGTTTCGTATATATTCCACTTGATTTGCAATAAACTATACTCGTTAGTCAGTGTCTGTTATGTCATCCTATCTATCTAGTGATGTGTCATTCCCTCCTCTATTGCGCTAACCAGCGCAGTCAACCGAATTGCAGCACGTTATCAGGTTTGCGTTCAAGGCTTTGTGCAGCAGACAAAGGAGCCAAGTCTGTCGCAATTGAAGTCTGTAGTGGGAAAACATTACTCTGGTGATGAATGTCGCTTTTTCCTTATACATTTTGAGAAATATCTCAAGTGTAAATTAAAGTTTCTCGACAACAGGAAAGAAGTTAGGAATGTTAAGGAATCCGATTTTTTTTTATTTTATTATGCTGTCCTCTCCATTTTCGTATAGGGTTTTAACCAGGGCCGGGACAACCGGTATCTTCACAATAAAAGTCTCCGAGATCTAAACGAGTTTCTGAACTTATACACCAGGGGAAAGACGCATACGCCATTGCATCGTGTTAAAATACATATTGGAACTCATCCAAGAATTTGGAAAAACAAAAATGTCGCCTCTTTAAGCACGTCGAATCCATCGTATACCTCGTGAACCTATATAGGCGAAGAAATTACAACTGCTTCCTTGCAATTACTCAAACGCGTGTTTCAAGGATCTCTTGCGCAGCTTATATAGCGTTTCAGTTTGCGAGTGTGTCAGGCCAACACCCAGCTTCTGTTTGGCGTCCATTGCCAACAGATTCAAACGTAGATGCGAAGTAGCCTCCAGGAATGCAGCTCGTTCGACGCCTTCTAATTGGGACGGTTTGCGACGCCCACGTGAAAGCACGTGAAACCCCGCAGAAAACACGACAGCCGTGCAGGACGTTGGTCCGTCAACGCGTGATGAAGGGATCATTGAAGATCATACATTCTTCAACGTCGGCGTTAAGCTTAAAAAGCAAGTACGGTGGGGCAAAATGAAAAAAAAAACATATTTATAAAAAACGTACATATTTGCTCAGCAATATTAGCTCTAAGCACAAGAGAGAGAGAGAGAAAAGAAGGCTGGTAGGTTAACCAGATATTGGCATCCGGTTTGCTACCCAGCACTGGGGATAGGAACATAGGGGCAAGAAAGAGGGGGTAGATAGAGAGAGGAAAAAAAAACGCACGTGCACTCATGAGAAAACAAAAACGCACACAGGAATGGCGTTCTGGCTACAACCGTTCAGAAAGGCCGGTCGATCGCAAAAAGTGCAGTAGCATTTTCAAGGCCTTCTTCAGTGAAGTTGCATCTTGTCGATATTGTGAAAGTCTTTCCTCCGACAGAGGTTGATTATCTAATTTGCTAAGTCCCTTGCTAAGGCGTAGCCGTTGTCTACTATAGGAAGATGCTGCACGAAAGCTCCGCTAGCTTGCTCACCAGCAAAACACGTCACAATTGAATAAGCCGCACTTCGAGCATTCCCGACTGTACTCTGTTGATCCTACGTTAAGTCTTCAAGTTGTCGAGCAGACCAGACCCTTTTATGTAGGCTGTGGTTGGGCGTTGCGTTTACCAACGCCTACGCTTTCCGCATTGGGATGGTCGACACCGCAGCCTGTGACCACTGCGGCAACGAAGAAATCATTCTACCTATCATGTGTTGTAAGCGCAATATTCTTGCTCACCTATTAACTGTGACAATACGGACAGCATCTGTTGCTCATCTTCTTTTCAACTTCTTTCACATGTTTATAATCATCATCATCGGGAGCGACGGGTTCGAAGGATCCGTGTTGGCCTCAGTTGTTAGGGGGCTCTAGTGACGAAGCTGTACATTTACACTTCGCTCAAAGAGTTGGTTAAGCGACGTGTGCCGAATAAACGTCGTCGAGACTGCAATGGTACTGCTGTCTTGCAACATGTATATATATCCTCCTCACTTCGAAAAAAAAAAGCTTCAGGTCAATTTATTTACAACTTCTTTGTTTTGGTCTTCAGCGTACAAAGCAAAACGACAGAAAGTTATTTCAGATAAACAATGAAAAAACTGGCGAGATTTGGTTGTCCCCAAAAGGAACCTCTCGGTCCTGACAAGTAAGTCAAAAACCTTTTTTTTTCTATAGGCAAGGGAGGCCTCCAAGTTTTGCGAAATGCACTCTAGATTTATTTCCACACTCTGTTTTTTTTCTGCATTTGCTATTTCGTCTAAGCTTTCGACGTTCAGGGAATTGTCCTGGCATGTCATATCTCGCGTTGTCGGGATGCATCAGAGTGACCTCGCGCCTTTGTCGACCTGCGGGCCTTTCTTCTTTTTCGCTTCCTCCTCTTTGTGCTGCCTGTAGGGCACAGCGGCTGGTGCTTGAATAAAGGATGATGCAGTGTTTGTTTCGAAGATTGCGTTCAGGTCAAGTCTGAGTTTTCGATAGTATTGCTTGCTTTTTCGTTTTATCCACCCGTAACAGCACGCAATATCTGAAACCTGTGCGAGCATACAGACAGTTCACTTGTGCGTAACGATACGTGGTGGTGGGACACAAAGCTCCCGATTGATTTTGCCCCGGCCATAAATCTCGTTGAGCTCAGAAACCGTGTCTAGTAGATTCACCTAAACCTTTTCCTTGCCGTCGTTCGACCACCTGCCAATACACGTTCTTGCCTAATGCAGTCGACAGTTTCAAGAATGAAGTTGAAAATATAAAAAAGTACGAGCCCTCTTCTCAACTTCATGTACCCCTTGGTCCGGGCGTCGTGCAATTAGAGGCATCTTTTTCGCCGTTGCTGCCCTCACTCTCATTTGCACTCTTTGTTTAGAGAATATTGTACGCATCATGGCCAATAAAGTCGGGATTGTCAAAATCAGAAAGATCGGCATAATTCTCTTTCAGGAGTTTTTGCATTTCTTTCTCAGCCAGGTACTTCGCTGTCATTGATTCTGTGGTCCGAAGACGCGAAGACCCCCCTATTTGGGGACATGCAATTTATAAAGATATCTACCGCAATTTACAACACCGATTACGCATTAAAATGGACTATACGGTTAATTAGAGATTGTTCAGTAATTTTAACACACATAATGGGTAAAAAGAAACTATACGGGAACCTCAAGTTGCTCACCGCGAGGATCAAGAAGTCGACGTTCGCTGGGAAACGCAATTTTAAAGTTTACCGTATGTCACAGATGTTTGACATGGAGAGCTATCTCGTTCAGCTTAAGCAGAGTAATGCTCTCCACGCGAAAAAATTCAAGTTGACGCTACAGAATATCTGCTCAGCTCGCTCGAAAACAAATGGCTGCAAATGCGATATATATATATATATATATATATATATAGTCCAGTAGATCCTCCGTCAGCGGTCACAACGTGGTTTATTTCGACGTTACGGCCTAGAGTCTAGCCTTCGGAAACGTCGAAAACGGAAACGTCGAAATAAACCACGTTGTGACCACTCACGGAGGATCTACTGGACTATATGCAACGCTACGGCCACTCAACCACCATGCCTGCCTATATATATATATATATATATATATATATATATATATATATATATATATATATATATATATATATATATATATATATATATATATATATATATATATATATATATATATATATATATATATATATATATATAGGCAGGCATGGAAACACCACTTAGCGGGTTTGCGAACAAGTTCGCAAACCCTGACGAAGAGACCGGTCCACCGTTCGAAACCGTTGGTAATAAAATTAGGACAACCACTAAGTTGTTTCTTCTCTTCCTATATATATATATATATATATATATATATATATATATATATATATATATATATATATATATATATATATATATATATATACTGGAGAAGTTTTTCCAATGGGCCAAACGTACTTGAGAAGAGAAGAGACAGAACTCAGCGGTTGTTTTAGTTTTATTTCCAACAGTTTCAACCGGTAGGCCGGTCTTCGTCAGGGTTTGTGAATAAGACTTATTCACAAACCCTGACGAAGACCGGCCTACCGGTTGAAACCGTGGGAAATAAAACTAAAACAACCGCTGAGTTCTGTCTCTTCTTTCTCTCCCCATATATATATATATATATATATATATATATATATATATATATATATATATATATATATATATATATATATCCTCACCGATGTATAAAAACAGTTTACACATTTCAGGAATGGGAGTGTCTGGTAGTAGTCTGGGTAGTAGTCAAATTTAGGCTTTACCTGGAATTCACGGAATTCAAAATCCATTCGGACAATTTGTCAAGGATGTTTCATTCAGACCGTTGGGTCCACAGACCCCGCAAATCATTATATGTATATATATATATATATATATATATATATATATATATATATATATATATGGACAATTTGTCAAGGATGTTTCATTCAGAGCGTTGGGTCCACAGACCCCGGAAATCATTATATATATATATATATATATATATATATATATAATGATTTGCGGGGTCTGTGGACCCAACGCTCTGAATGAAACATCCTTGACAAATTGTCCGAATGGATTTTGAATTCCGTGAATTCCAGGTAAAGCCTAAATTTCCATTCCTGAAATGTGTAAACTGTTTTTATACATCGGTGAGGACCCTGTATACAAATAACACAGGTCTCGATTCCTCAATGTTTGCCTTGAGAAGCCCAGCTGCTATTCCAATACCACTAGCACCCGTCTCTACCACAAATAGTCGGTTGAGACGGAGGTTCGCCACAGTAATATGAGCTACAGATTCCTTCAGTCTCTCGAATGTGCCCTCTTACTGGTTGGTTCACTTCCAGCTTGCATCTTTCCTCAAAAGGCTAGTTATGGGGTTGGCTATCAGAGACACTTGAGGTATAAAGCTTCGATAATATCCCGCTAAGCCAAGGATGGCTTGAAGCTGTTCCTTTTTGCTTAAGGGTACTGCAACGGAGAAAGCACATTGCCCTCATTATGTCTACACTGCGCCGGTGAAATCATATGTCCTGAGAACTTGAGTGAATTGCGGCAAAGTTGGATCTTGTCTGGATCGATGGTGAGGCCTGCTTTTTGTGTGCTCTAGTACACAATGAACGAGTAGTTACACATGGTTATCATGGGTGTCTATATAAACCAAGACATCGTAGGGAATGTCATTACCAATTTCTGATTTACACTTTCCAAAACAGCGTCAATCAAGATTTGGAAGGTTGATGGCCCACCTGCAGCTCCGAAAGGCATCCTAGTGAACTTGTGAGTGCCCTGGGGGCCGATAAATACGGTCTTGGGAATATCTTACTCCCGCACTGTGATCTGGAAAAGGACCAGCGAAAAGTCGGAACTTGGAAACCATTGTGCCTGACTCAACTGCACCGAGAGCAGGCCAATCCTGGACATTGAATAAGCATGCACCATTGTACGTCTATTCAATGGCCAATGATCGATGGCAAGGCGGAAATTACCTGACTGTTTTTGTAACCAGAACAAAAGCGCTTGACCATTGGCTGGTGCTTGGGTGTATGAGCTTCTTTTCTAGCTGAGATCAGCGGTGCACCTGTCAATATTGGCTTTTTAGCACTGACAGCACGTATCTTTCAACGTACAGGTCGGCTGTCCCCGGTGTCAATGGAGTGTTCAGCCAGTGGAGTACGACATGAGTACGCAGTAATGGTTGGGCTGAGGTTATCAAGCAATTGTGCCGGACGTGGGTCTACATTGACTTGAGGTGTGCGGTGTGTGGGATGATTGAAGGTTGGAATTTTTGAGTTGGCAGTAGGCTTGTAGGTCGTAGATTTCTTCGCTGCTTAGGCCTTCCTTAACCTGCCGCTGTGCCTCCACAAAAGGCATCGTGCGTTGTGGTTCAGTGCCGATTGTTTAACCTCCTAGTGCAACGTACGTCACTAAAAAGATCGGGCACACAGAAAAAACAAACGCTGCAGGCGAGACCTTGCTGCCCCAGTGGATCGTGCATCGGAGTGAGGTAGTAAATTGGGACCAAACTGTGGCCAAAAGGAGCACGCGTAGCTCTCTTTTATGGCTGGCTCCTGTGGCCTCGGTGGCTGCAATTCCTTGTTATCCTGGAAGGCTTACGCTGTACCCAGTGTCTAGGAGCGCCTGGAATGTCATCACTCCGATGCGGATATCGAGCTGGGCTTCCTTTCTGCCAGCAGTAGTCGCAACCTGGGGCGCGCTGTCGTAGATGTCCCACAGGCACGGCATCTACCAACGCTGGTTTTATGGGTAACAATAATCTGGGCATTCATCCCGAATATGTCCCGATTGACTGCAGTGGAAGCACGTTGACGGCACGTTTTGTCTTGCCGCGACGCACTGGCGAGCTGATGCCTCCATAGCGCTGACAATAAACGTGTGTGTTGGGCTGCTTGCAACGGGTGGCTGGCTGTGAGGCATGGGCTAGTGGTTGCATCGAGGTGGGCACGCTGAATGCCGGAGGGGACTCATCATGGGATATGATAGCTGAAACGGTGCAATGTGTAGTGGCCAGTGGTATGCCGAGGACGATGCAGGTAGAAGTAGTCATAGCCACAGTGGCGTTGCAGACATTAGTCGTGGTCTGAGAACGTTCGGCCGCCATGCGTGGTCGTAATGCTAGTTCTCTTGCAGCCATCTTGGTTAGAGGTGGCGGTGCTTTGTACTGCCAACGCCACCATGCTCGTTGCATCAATTCATCCACCAACGCCTACGAGCTCTTTCCCTTGTTGTAAAGGTTGAGTCCTTAAGGGAGGTCTATAGCTGCGGTCCACATTGGCGGAGAAACTGCTGCAATTTTTCTTGCTCGGTTACAGGCTCTCCGATGCAGTCGCAGTGCGCCGATATAATGTAAATAAAGTACTTTTAACTTCTCCTCGGGGTTCTATGTTCGCTGTTCCAGCTCTTACTTCAGGTGACGTTTGCAGTCGACAGAAGCGAACTCCACGCTGAATGCTTTTGCGAATTTGTTTCACGAAGCGAAATCGCCCACGAACCGCCACCAGAGCTTAGCGCTGCCTTCCAATGCATCCGGTAGCATGTTTTGTGGTCTTTTGGCCTCGTTCATTCCGGACACGAGAGCAAAGCTGCCTAACTGTTCCAAGAAAACTTTCGGCGACTGAGGGTCACTGAAGCCCGAGAACTTCGGTGGTTCAACTAGCAGCGTGGAAGTCATGGCAGGTGGCTGCGCGTGCTGCGGCACGGGCACATGCACGACTAGGCCTACTGGCAAGGTTATGACTGCGGTGGCCATCACCCGTTGCAGCAGCTTCGAGGAGATTTGCTTTCGCTGGATCGCTGATCCATCTGTTTGGCTGATAGGATACTGTACAACCTCATCCTAAAGGGCTTCGTTGTTCATTATATACCCCGGACGAGTCCCCTGTTGTCAAGAAGAAAGCGCGCACAAGATGTCTCGTCGAACATACTCTTTATTAGCGACAATAGTCTTCCTTGGGGACCTCCAACGCAAAAATTTTGGTCTGTCCGTCAATTTCTCCATTTGTCCGCCCTTAATGGTACCCTAAAAGGCACCAGATTATACCTGAAACGGCCGACCCCGTCCACAGCACCCACCAATATTGCTCAAGATTCAGCGTTCATACTTGTGCGATTGTCAATTAAAAAGCAATTATTGCGCATATCTGAGGCATCATAACAATACGTCAATATTCTATATGTGTATATTTTACTAGAAAAGCCACACATAAGTAATTCTAAGGACCGTAGCGTTTATCACGCTGCGCTGACCATGCAATGCTTGCACGAAACGGCAAGTGTTTCCAATGCTTTGCTAAGACGACATGGTAGTGGCACCTACCGTCGCCTTTCGTTCTACACCTTATCACCTCCGAGACGGGCGCGCACGCCGCGCGCTTCGTTTCCCATGATAACTGCCAGATAGCGCTCGTCTCACGTGAGACGTGACTTGATGCGCTCGTTCGCCTCCGCTGCACGCTCTAGGTGCTCTAATGCGGCGCCTCCGGAATACCATTCACCGATTTTCATGCGCAGAACATCAAATAAACATTTTGTTCACTCTCTCCAGACGCAAGACTATCATTTTTCGACGATATTTGCAGTGAACATGTAGATACGGGGCCAATTTTTCCTCACTGCCACTTTCTTAACTACCTCATTCCCAGTGTCCATGATGATGATGATGACGGCACCAACTTCGGCACCCTCACTTGACCTTACGGTTGCTGCCTCCGTCAAATAGAGCTTATAGATGCTCTCCTACTGATTTTTGGGTCCGTTTGCCTATATATCACTAACTTGTTCTGTCGCAGGGCCACGTACCATTATCTCACAGTCCGGAGAATAAAGCAGTGAAAAATAGAGAGAGCCAGTAAAGAAAAGACCCAGACAACAGCTCAAATATTTGTGTCCTTCTAGTGGTTCTTCCCTCTTTTTTACGCAGCTTTAACTTCTGGCAAGTCGCAGCAAGTCACCAAAGCCTTTAATCTCGGTGAAATCTAGGTGAATACCATCAGGGGATCAATATCAAGAAGCTACGCCGCAATCGATAGCCTCTGAAGTAGATGTTTTGGCGAATCGGTTCAACGCAGAAATAGAAAACTTTGACAATATGGCACGCATTCTGGAAATCAATTTTGTGCGGAGCATACAAAGAGCGACTGTTTATGCCTCTTTGTGCCTCTTCTGTTGTACTGTTATTTTTTGCACTGCTCATTGAAATATAATTATGCCGCATTTTGATGCAAGTCTTGAGAGGTGACCAACGTTTTCAGTAACTGCCATCAAGACTTCGTGACGTACCACTACTTTGATGTGTCGGTCGTGGGTAGGTGTAACGTTTACCAACTCCTTAAGCTATGGACTTGGCAAGGGTGACTCTTCCAGGCGGGATCCCTGAAACTTTGTAGAAACTATTGCTCATGTCTTATACCACTGTTGCGAATTCCAGCAAGGTCACCGGACTCTGGCCATGCCACAACAATCATAGTCAGGAACAGGTATGTGTCACAGATTTTGGGTTGATGCCAACACTAACCGCTATGGCATGGTCTGTAATAACCCCGAGAAAGAGTACAGAGAGCGAAAAAGAAAGACAGCAAAGACACAAAGACTGAGAGAAAAAAATGAAGAGAAAATTCCTGCTAAAAAAAAGAAATCTTCCCGAGGCCGACTTTGAATCCGTGTACTTTCGTTTCGAGAACGAGCATTCTCGCCCCTTGTCTATCCAAGCCCTAAAGAGAGTAGTATAGCCTTCTACAGTATAGTGACGAAAGAGGGTGGGGTCGGGAAGTTAGTGTGAGGAGAAGGAGCACGAGGAGGAGGCGAGCGAGAGAGAGTAAAGCATACCACTGAAAGAATGAGGAAGAGAGCAAATAGTGACCAAAGAGGAAATCGCGCATCTCGAAGCTGGACGTGACAGTCAACGGGGAGTACTAGCGACCATGGACCCATGCTTCGCTGTGCCCAGCATTTCTTTTTAGTGAATGACATAACTTTTATCGTAATGAAAGGTACGTACAATATGCCGGCGTCATCATTCAGGCACAATCGGCGCTATCGCTTGATGAGCCATGGGAGTTTATATGTAAGCGTTTGTGTGCTAGATTGAAATCGCGAGCTATAGCAAACATACTGCTTTCGGTTTTTTCCGTTTACATAAAATGTCTTATAAGGTTTCCAATCTATGTTTTTGTTACACCGCGTTGGTACAGACTGCGAATCATCTTTGGCGCATACATTCATAACCTGCGTCGTGGAACGCATATCGACGCCTTGCGTGAATGTGGAAAAGGGTTTCATGATGTACGCATCAGTCATATTAGGCTATTCCTGCCGTGACCTGGCCGTCGCGAACGTCATGCAGTCATACAGTCCTGTTGCTCTTGTGTCAATTTTGGTTAATCCCAACGTACTGAAGCGACCAGGACAGACAGACAGACAGACAGACAGACAGACAGACCAGACAGACAGACAGACAGACAGCAGACAGACAGACAGACAGACAGACAGACAGACAGACAGACAGACAGACAGACAGACAGACAGCAGACAGACAGACAACAGATAGATAGATAGATAGATAGATAGATAGATAGATAGATAGATAGATAGATAGATAGATAGATAGATAGATAGATAGATAGATAGATAGATAGATAGATAGATAGATAGATAGATAGATAGATAGATAGATAGATAGATAGATAGATAGATAGATAGATAGATAGATAGATAGATAGATAGATAGATAGATAGATAGATAGATAGATAGATAGATAGATAGATAGATAGATAGATAGATAGATAGATAATAGATAGATAGATAGATAGATAGATAGATAGATAGATAGATAGATAGATAGATAGATAGATAGATAGATAGATAGATAGATAGATAGATAGATAGATAGATAGATAGATAGATAGATAGATAGATAGATAGATGATAGATAGATAGATAGATAGATAGATAGATAGATAGATAGATAGATAGATCCCGTCCTTTCACCCAGAAAAATAAAATATGGCATAAAACCTGGAAAAGCCCGACCATTTCTTTCCTCCAAGTTCAGTTACTACGCATGCAAATATAGGCCGGCGAAAAAGCATGGGTGATAAAATTTTGAAGCATAGTGGTGCAACCAACTAACCAACCAGAAAGCAGTAGACATCAGTGCAAAATTCCTATTGCATGAAGCTTTGCTACAAGGCTATCCGTCAGGCATTTGTAAGTGCACCTTTTCAGAGTGACATATCGATAGCTCGTGCACTGGTCTGTACGCATTAAAGCAACTATAGGGCAGGAGGCAGACGCTATAATTACAATCACTTTTTCGCAACAGAAAATGGCTTATACCTGTTGCTTCAGTACATTTACGTCCGCATTGTGAGTGTTTTGCACATTTATTGCGAAGCCCTAGGTGAACTGACTGCCGCTGGCTGCTTTACTTATCAGTGAAGAATGAATCTTTAATATTTGTTTCAGGGAACAGGGAGTGCCCAAGAAGTACTCTTTGTAGCAAAGGCATACATTTAGTTGAAATTCAGTGCCAAGAAAGTGCTGTTGTATAATATAGGCTGATCAATGCGAAAAAAGTCTTCCAACTTTTATAACACTTGTGGCCATCGTCGGCATATGAGCCGGGGAGCTACAAAATGACGCTTAAAATGAACAAAAAAGCTACAGAAAGATCAGATTTTGCGCAGACGTAACCAAAAGGAAACAACGATTCTAACGAGCTGATTCGAACGAAATGGCTTGAACTTTTAAATTTAAATTTCTGTGTGCGCTCGGTTAAAGTTTTGGAGCACAGAGGGTCTTGTGTAAGTTAACGCGGTAGCAACAATGACACGTTCTACCTAAAAGAAAGCTTCGAAAATTCGTTACCATGATAACTTTTCTACGTAGAGCAAATGTCTTGAATCTGCGGATATGCATACAGTGTTCATACTTACAAGAAACAGCCGGACATTCCACGTTAGATTATGCAAGCACGACAGAACGCAGCACAACAGAATTGAGCTGAAGTTCACTCACCTGAGGTTAGTAGACTTCACAATGTGTAAGATGGCTTTCCTCGCTAATAAGGAAGCAGTGGGATCCACCAACAGGCCTGCCCTTGCTCACAGTTCTTATTGTGGCGCACAGACAGAAAGAGCGAAACTGTGGAACCGTCTTGACTAACCAAATGCCGGTTATCACGGCATGAAACCACGAGAGATTCTTGTTGAAATAATCTCGTTTGTCTACTTCTTGCGGAATGAAATAGTTTACCACTGTAGACAAATTCTCCAGGAATGGCTTCACTTTGGGGTCCGTATCTATAGATAAATGACACTGCTGATAAAACTGAGATGGCTTTGGTTCCAACCTTTCTACGGCAGCTGTAGTGGGATAGTAGTAGGAAATAAGCATCTGCTTATAGCAGATGCTTATTTCAAGATCTTGGGTCAGTTGTCTCGGATAGAAAAAGTTTTTGTTCTCTCTTGGCTTTCTTTTTAAGAAGAATGTCCATTAGGCGACTCTTCTGCGTCGTCTGCTTTTTCGACTGGCAGATTTACCTTTACGAAAGGTGGTCAGTTTTTCCACGCAGCAAACTAATGCGTTTCCTCTTGTCTCTCCTTGACTGGAAACACTTCAGTGGCAGACGTACGAGTGCACGGAGGCTTTCAGATGGTCCTCTCAACTACAGCGCACTGTCTTCATTCAAGTCGCAATAGTTCTTGCTGACGGAATGTCCGGGAGCAGTTTGCCAGCGACGGCATCAAAGGTCGATCGAACTTCCCCGCCGGGAACCGCCGAGCGAGAGGCGGCCAGCGACACTGGAGGCACGTTCTACTCTGCGACACAACGAGCGCGACGCGCCGCCGCCCAGCGCAGGGGTCGCTGCAATCGACGCGGCCCGCCGCGTGATTCTTTCACAAAGCTCGGCTAGTAGACAATATTTTCACAACCCGAAATGCGTGCACTTCCATTGTGATGACCACTCTCGAGCAGAAATGATTTCTCGGGGGTGTTGCAGGATGCTCATAAGAAGTCTTACATATCTACAGGTCAATAGAGCGATTCGCGCTAGCAACAGGTGAGCCAGCCAACAAGTTTAGTTTGAAGAAACATTGCTAGGTGCGATCGCGCTTCGACTGGGAAGCCTGTCTACAGCCGAAGCGCGTTGTCGCGAAATCTACGTTGCCTGGTGCATGTGGTATCAACTTCGTTCTAGCATTATATATATATATATATATATATATATATATATATATATATATATATATATATATATATATATATATATATATATATATATATATATATATATATATATATATATATACTTCCAATTTAACGTGCCTAGTACGAGGAGTACTTCACCATGCCTTAGTGAGACGGAGGTTGATTCAGTAAAGAAATGTTACAGCGCAAATAAATGATCTAGCATTTTTATTTATAGTATGTCGTAGAGCCAACGTCTTCACTTGTGGTCTCATCAGCCTCAAAGCAATGGCAACCTTGAAGAAAACAAGCTGTCGGCACGTTGGCTCGAGCGCGGTGGTCTAGCCACTGGTAGTACACCAGCAGGAACGTTCCCCTCCCTACTCTCCCCTCTCTTGAAATGTATTTATGCCATGGGATACAGAACACTAGATGACACTCGACCATGCTTACCTGCCCAGCCTCCCGCGGATCAAAAAGCGTTCCTATTCCCTTACCCAAAAACACTGCTCGAGCGACACCCCCCTTTCCAAGGGTGCTTCGTATCTTACAATCTATGCTTCTGCACTTGTACCTTGGTTACAATTCATACAAAGACAAATGCTATAGTATATGAACATATGAAAAAAAGTGTCTGCATTTTCACAGAGCTCATTCGTTTTATCAACAGTGACGTATTCAGACTTTGTTAACTGCCCTGCCATTCTTCGTTGCAATAATAAAGTGGAGCACAGTCTGCACCACGCACGGCGAACTCAAGCAAGTATAGTACTCCAACTCGTGAAACACGTAATGCATAGCGCTGCGCTAGACTGAAACTTGACGCGAACTATAGCATCCATCACACGCGCCACAGCGAAATTGCTGAACTCACTCAAGTTTAAACCAATGCAATTATTACAGCCTAGTCAGTTCTCATTACTTTTGTTTCTGCTTCTGCGCTATTAGTCCGCGATTTCTTTTTCTCTCTTATCCAGCCATTGTATATGTAGTTTACTGCCACACTAGCTGTATTCATGCAGCAGCGTTCATTTGGCTTATTCCTAAACTTTTTTCTGTCTTTCTTTACCTACCCGCCGTTGTGGTATAGTGGTTACAATGCTCGACTGCTGAGCCCAAAGTCGCGGGGTCGAATCCCGGCCGCGGAGGTCGCATTTTCGGTGCAGGTGAAAATGCTCAAGGCCCATGTACTCAGATTTGGGTGCACGTTCAAGAACACCAGATGGTCGAAATTTCCGGAGCCCTTCACTACAGCATCTCTCATAATCATGTCGTGGTTTTGGGACTTGAAACCCCAAGAATTATTATTATTTCTTTACCTCTTAGGAGCGCAGCACTTCAAGGAGCCAGCTCGTCGTGCTCCGATTCATAACACGTGGCGTGATCCCGCTCCCAGTATAGCGCTTGATACAGACCATAGCAAAAGCTAGCAACGCTCAAAACGGGGTTGACATGAACGGACAAGGTAAACAGTATTATAATTATCAGAAATAATCGGAAAGAAATTGTAATCATTAACTAAAATTGCTAAGAACAATTTAGAAATTCGCGATGGCCACCAGGGCCGGCAACAGAGGACGTCTCCGCCTCACCGAACACAAATCCTATCAAACTTCTTAATTTTGAAGAACCTATAGTCGTACAAGTCAATGTCCCTCCCCTTACCCTTCGTTGTCGAGGCGTTTCGCGGCTGAAAAACCGACTGATATAACTCAACGCAGATGATGCACATCTCGGCTGCCGTCACAAGCACTAAGTCGATAAAGCACGTCAAAATGTTGCACACGTATCACCACACAAAGAGTTTCGGAATCTCTTGAACAAGATTCTACCTGTGCATGGCAAAATCCACAAGCTCACCTCAAATATTGACATGGTGTCATCGACCATTTGGTAAACGAAGCAGTGGGCACTACACGCACGGTAATCGCCGGGTGCCCGTACTGCCTGTGCTACGCACTTCCTCGGGTTTCGCATAAGAGGAGCCGCCACGAACTTTTGTGGAATATGCTGGCGTAGTTCCTTGAGAAAAGTGCTAAAGCGTTTGCACGTGGCATTGCCTCAAGGTAACACTGAATGAGTTAGAGAACGATGGGAGAGAGAACAACTTCATTAAAAGTAAGGCCTAGCCATAGGCAGGCTTAGAAGTTGCAAATTTTCGGGTAGGGCCTTCATCAACGACAGGAATGTTTGTATACTAAGCTCAACTGCTAATACTGAAAACCACAGGGTGCACTCATGGCAAGGGCTTTTTTTATCCCCCTTGCACTTCCCCAGTGCAGGGTATCAAACAGAAAAATCTTTCTTGGTCAACCTCCCTGCCTTTGACTTAACCTGTCTCTCTCTGTCATCGTGCGAAACTAATCCTAGAAGTAATCAAGCCGTTCATCAGTGAAGTGGCTTCCTTTTTTACAAGATCCGCCAGCTTTCTTTACCATGCCGCTCTCTAGCCAAATATATTCGGGGATAACTTTCTGTGGCAATGAAGGGAAGGCTATGGAGCCAAAGTGGGCATGTGCCACCACTGTAAAATATAGTGGCATGCATAGAGTTTCCTAAAATTAGCTAGAGGAGACTGTGGCGCTGCAATCGTTCAGTGACCATGGGAATGATGGGTAGTACCAGAGTCCTTCAAAAGCATTGAAAGACTCTGGTAGTACACACATTTGCCTGGTCTTCGTACTTGTGGGTGGCGAATCGTACTTGCGGCTTCGTTTATTGCTGTGTTTCGGTTTTCTTTTGAAAGAAAGATTAAACCCTTTCGAGCTTTGTGACCCGATTCGGAAAGCTAAGTTTAAAAGAATAAGATGGCGACGCGCAACCGCGGAACATTCGCTAATATTTGTTTCATAAGAAAACAGCTCCAAGCCACACGAACACACACGGAGCCAAAAGCAGGCCAGAAGTACGAATATTAGACAAATGTGTGTACTACCCATCATTCCCATGCTCGCTGAAGTGTCGTGCGTTGCAGCTCCCATAGGCACTAGCACCAGAGTTCCCTCTAGTGTATATCAGAAAACTCTATGGTGCCATGAATGCATCTGTGTTTTCCGCGTGAATGTGATAAAACACATTATTTTCTACTATATGCTGTTTATAAAGAGACGCTGCACGTGCAGGAGAGATACCATTATTTGTTGTTGCTTTCTGAAGAGTCATTTCGAGTTTTTGCGCGTCTGAAAACGTCGCACGTTTTACGTGCACTTCACAGTCAAAATGGCGTCTTCGTCTGAGTGAGCGCGCGTCGCTTTCCAGCTATTCCGACGAGTCGCCGAAGGAACTTCTCTCGAATCGCGCTCACAAATGGCTCTCCAAGCAGGCTTATAAAATTGTGTGCAGTGGGATTACATGAACGCGGCCGTCATTCGAAACGCTAGCCGAACCGGACTACTTCGCGGAGGAGTACAGGAACAGTAGCTCCGCCCAGGCAGCCTTGCCTTCATTGTTACAGAAAGTTGTCCTCGAGTATAGCTTATGTACGATATAAAAGTGGCGTTCATATTAATGGGTAAGAAACGTCGTAACAACATGACCGTTAACATAGGTACGTATGCCGCTATGAGTGCGGCAGTTTGGGCTAGTTGGTATGGCATGACGATATTGCGAGAACAGAACGAACCCTTTGTCGTCGTGCTGTTCTCGCGCTATAACTGTCGTCATGCCGCTTTGAGAGAATGTAGCGAGACATCAAGGATAGCATTGGAGTCTTCACCATAAATCGGAGCATGCAGAGGCGCACGAATGTGCAGGAGAGAGCAGGGACTGGTATAAATAGTGTCGTCCGAAAGAGGCAGCAGTGTGCGCGGAGACAGATGGCGTTCACGTCGCGAAATTCGACGATTGAAGAGCAGCGAGGCACTAATGAATTTCTGACAGCTGAAGGTATTAAATTGACCTTGATTCATCACCTTCGCTTTCTAAATGCATTGTGCCGTGAAAAAAAAACATATGTAAGGGAACTGCTTCAACTCGGACGACGAACTCAATGACGCTGTGCAAGACTAGGTCACGGCCAAAGGCATGTTGGGAACAAGGAATTCTTCAGCCCGTTCATAAATGGGGTCATTGTGATCAAGCGTATTGTGTTCACATTGAATGAAATCTTCCTTTTTGCACAGAGTGTGGTATTATACATTTCCATTTGAACACCTCTTCTATAAACACAACTTATGCATACGCACGCACACACACACACACACACACACACACACACACACACACACACACACACACACACACACACACACACACACACACACACACACACATACGCACACATACAAATATTTAACTGGTGTCCGGACAGCAGATAGGCCACTAAAAAGAAAACTATTTGTTCAACCGCCAACACGCTTCAAGTAGATGACACACACACACACACGCGTACTTACGGGCTTACACACACACACACACACACACACACACACACACACACACACACACACACACACACACACACACACACACACACACACACACACACACACACACACACACACACATATACATACATACATACATACATACATACATACATACATACATACATACATACATACATACCTGAACGAAAAATTACCTCATCTGACAATCGCCACATGGCAACCCCTCACCCATGAACGCATAGCAGACGCGAAGGCTAGCCAACAAAGAATGGCAGTAAAGAGCCAAGGAAGCGGGTGCTGAACGTTTGGATCGGGCGCATTTCGCTTGCTGCCTGGCTGCGCAGGAAACGCATCACAATCACATGCCGATAGCTGCAAGAACAGCCTTTGTAAAAACCATCACAAACTCTCTGGAGGCAACTAATGCAAATGCATATGCAAGTTACCTCTACGTCAAAATTAAATAAAGGTATCTTTTTATGAAGTAACCAAGCACTCACTATGTCACGATTAGAGATTGTGCGAAGAAGCGTAGCTTCCAATCGCAAATCCTAGCAAATGACTCCTGCAAGCAGTAACTGATCAACGTGTATTTTAATGACTTGGTACGAAACGCAATCATCGGCATAAACACGAATGGGAGAGGAAGTGCAGCCAGAGAAATCATTTATGCAAATTAAGAAAAGTAGAAGTCCATGCAGCGGGCCCGTACATGGGCCTCTGCTTTTCCTAATTTGCATAAATCATTTATTTGGTGTGTTTTTGGAGCACTCTAGATGTTACAAAATGGCAGTAAAGTTGGTCGACCTGTAAGAAAAAATATTGATAATAGTTGCTGGTCTACATCGTGAACCGGACCGACGGACGGCGTAAGAGCGTTGCTGTAAAACATGTCAGGGCATCTGTGAAGGCGCATTTAACATCCATTTTATATCAATCCGTATGACAGAGAAATTAACCGTATTTTTTATAAAGAAGACAGCCAACACTGCAATAACAATTGACGTGGCCGCCTGTTCGCGCTGTCAAACAGTCTTTATTCAAGAGCAGTTTAAAGACCTGGAGTGGAAGAATGTTTGACTTCCGAGCAGACTTGGCTGCCTTCTGTCTGTAATCCTCATTTTAACGCGACAGCGTTGAACAGCTCATTTCGCAGACATTTCGGTGTGCGCGTCGGCGCCAACCCCGACACCAACGTGAGTGAGGATCATTACACTACAGTTAAAAACTGCTAATAATGTCCCCTATGTTCTCCTTGGCTTAACTGTATCTGATTTTCATTAGTAGTGTATAAAAAAACAAATCCCTCAGATAATATCCCTCGGTACCTTCGCACTCCTAGTCGCACGTCGTTGGGCACACTTCTTATTGGAGCACTAACACGAAATTTCGAGGGCGAGAGAATGAGTGACGTAGATTTATGGGGAGACATGCACAGTATCTACGAAATCATCAAGGGTAAATATAGCCTATAGAACGTATTCAACATCAATACTAAAAGAGCACGCCGAGCGACTGAGCGAGACGTAAAGCCCCTCGCGACGCAAACGTCGACGCAGGGGCGATGTAAACAAACCTACGTCACGAGTTTGTGTGGGCTGGTTGCTGGCACGTGACTTGCGCTGTGCTACATTTAATTTCTTTCTCCGTTCCTTCGGCTTCGCGTGCGCTGACTGTCAGTGCGGTGCCCACTGGTGCACCCTCTCGGGCTCGGCGCCCACGTCACAGTTTTGTGTGGTCCAGCGGTCAGCTGCGTTTACCTTGCCCCCGCAACTGCTCCTGCCTAGCTCGGTGCTCTTTCAAACCGAAACTGAGACTTGGTGCTCGAAAAGAGCGACTACTTCACGTAAACCAGGTTTCCAGCCGTGATAAGTGGGTCATAAACTACCTACTGCCATAAAAAATCAACATGCAAAGGTTTTGTGTCACTGCTCCTGTAAGCTTGTTTCACATTCGAGTGACTGAGCGGTGGCGATGAGTGGCACCAGGACACGCGTATGCAGATTCATTTATTTCACATGCACCGCTGCTGCGCGGCATGCCTCTGCGATGCGCCGCTATGGTTGCGGAAAGCGCCCGCTGGTTCCCTCTTTTAAAAACGATACTCTTTCTTTGGGACCTTTCTTTGAGAAAAATCTTGGTCTGTCTGTACATTTGTCTGTTTGTCCCCTCTTAACGGCACCAGATACTTGAAACGGCCGACCCCATCCGCAGCACCCACCAATGTTGCTCAAGGTTTAGCTTTCATACTTGTGCAATTGTCAATCAAAAAGGAATTATTGCGCATGTCTGGGCACCATAACAACACAGAATATATATTCTGCATGTGCGCCTTTTACTAGAAAAGGCATACATAAGTAATGTTAACGACCTTAGCGCTTATCACGCTGCGCTGACCATGCGACGTTTGCACGAAAAGACGAGTGTTTCCAACGCTTTGCTAAGACGAGACGGGGGTGGCACCTACTGTCACCTTGCGTTCTACACCTTATTACGCCTGAGACGGGCGCGCATACCCGTCTCAGAGCCACGTGCTTCGTTTTCCGAAAAAACTGCCAGATGGCACTCATGTCTCACGTGTGACGTGCTTGATGCGCTCGTTCGCCTCCGCTGCACGCTCGACGCACTAACGCAGCGCCTCCAGAATACCATTAACCGATTTTCTTGCGCAGAACATCAAACAAATGTTTTGTTCACTCTCTTCACATGCAAGAATATCGGCTTTGGACGACATCTGCAGATTAACATGCAGATATGGGGCCAATTTTTTTTTCCGAGTTCGCTTGTTTTGTTGCGCTCGAGCTGAGAATTTCACCAGCTTTCTGCGATGGTTGATTTTAGGGGCGAAGCTCTTTAAAGCAGCACCCGTTCATCCCTCGTCGTAATACGTAACATGTCTTACGCTTTGACCTGCAAGGTGGTGCCGGTGAGAGATTTCTCCTGTGCGTTGTTGAATAATAAAAAATTCGCAGCGTGTGCGTTAACAAAAAGCCGGATTCTCCTGTCTCTCATTCCCCATTAGCAGCCATTGGCATGTACATTGAGCACTATCTGACAAGTAGGGGTTGCTACGTTATACTCGCTGGGCATAACTTCCTTTGTTTTAGAAAGGTTTAGCGAGCGTTGGGCCGCAGTGCCATGAATACAGTGCACTAGTATATACCATGAACTCGAGGTGGTTAAAGGTGAGAAGTAGACACGAAGCGCAAACCTTAAGAAAGTGGGCGTGTGCCACCTCTCGTTTAGTCCTTGTAATGTCCGCTGGATGGCGGTGCTTCTATATGCGGAATATATGATGAAAAGATGCGAGATGGTGGTACTTGGATTGTTGACTAGATGTACAAATGGACACAGACAGATGCATGGACGGACCCATGGATGGCTGCACGAACGGATGGACGCATGGACGAACGCAGGGGCGGATGCATGGATGAGCGCAGGGACGGACGCGCGGATGGACGTGCGGGCGCACGAACAGACGCACGCACGGATGGGCGGATGGACGCACGCACGGTAACACAGACGGATGCATGGACGGACGGAAGCAAGAACGAATAGACGGACGGATGCTTCGCCCCACTCTCCATCATTCATCCCGTAGATATGCCGCCATTTATGCGCTCCTAAACCTTGAAATATGCAAATGAACAGTGTATCAGAGTGCAATTAGACAACTACAGCATAGCCACGTTTATTTGTGTTGCACCTTTCTTTTCACCACGCAAGCCTTGTTGCACGCTCGTACACGTGGCCATGGTATAGCAATATGAAGAGTTGGCTTTCGTGGTCCACAGAGTTTTCGGTCACTGGAATGTTACAAGGCGTCGGTGCGCTGCAGATCCAGCAACCGGATGCAAGCGGCCCGGACGACGATATTGGGGTTTCAAAAGGAACTCGTTTCTTTTTTTTTGCCTTTGATCATTCCAGTAAAAAGGCTCCGGAATTAGTTGTCATCGTGGTACGTGTCCATTGGTAACAAGAAAACAACTAAACCGCTGGGTTGAAGTGGTAAAAAAAACTGCAATATGTGAATCGAACTACGAGTGCAGAGCGTCGTAGGATCCCCACGTGTGGATCTATGTTGGTGTAACGCAAGATTACGTATCTAAAGGGCACTACTTCAAGTGTAATGAGTCTTCACTATTACACACGTGTTATCACCAAAGCCTGTTTCACATGCGAGCAATTTCGTCCCGAGAGCGGAGCTGCAGCCGTCGCACGAACGCAAAACCAGTTTTTAGAGCGTCTGCTAGTTGGTGCGATGCATAGATAACTCCCGCGCGCTTCCCCTGCCGCTCGCTACAGCAACCACATTCGGCCATGACGACGTGAGCGAAGAAACCAAACTATGACACAGAACAGACCTTCTTCATAAGTGCGTTGATCCCCGTTCGGGAGTGGAAAGCCCGTTGAGGGCGACAATTCCAGAGAGCTGACTTAATCATCACTCTTAGACGGCTCGGTGATTTGCAGCAACTCGGGATGTCTAGCTGTGGGTGTCGAGCTGAGCGCTGCTGTGACTGTAGGCCTCACCACACGTGCGCGTTGCAGCTCGTGCCTTTTTGACGCGGTTCCGCGCCCTCCCCCATCGAGAGAGAGGACGCGTTGCTATGCATATCGATGTTCGCTCTTTGCACAGATAGAGCACGCGGCGCCGCGTCATAGAGGGGCTCGCACTGACGGGCTGCAACGCGTACATGTGGTCGGGCCTATAATTGGACATTTGCCTTGCAGACAACGACTTTTGGACGTAATCGCTGCAACCCAACAAGTTTGCTAGGCCGCGCGAGTGCCAAGGGACGTAGCCGCTACGCACGAAGGGTACTGAAACCTACCTGGCTCTTCCGCAGTGTCGCTGCTGGCCGTCCTGCCGCCCGTCGTAATATTCCAAAGGGAGCGGCCCTCTCTCCGGGGCATCCCGCCGTGCCTTGCGTCCCTATTGTAAAGCTCTGGGTTCTATCCACGTGCGCTTCCTAACGCGCGCGTGTGTCGGTGACCTCAGTCAACTACTGTCTACCGGTTCGGGGCGGGCGAAGGACCGCGCCTTCTCGGGTGCGCTGGAATACGAGGGCATCCGCCCTCTCCCCGACCGGCGTAGGCGCGGCTGCCGGAGCTTGCACAACTACGGCGCAACTACACAAAACTACACACACCGACAAGGGAAGCTTGGGTAGCGATGGAGAAGGCGTTGCCAACGGGGCCCAATTACGCGCTATCACGTTCTATTCTTGAAAGCGAAGCCGAAGCCTTCTGCAAGTTTTTTCATTTATTATCTGTTGGTTTCACGGCCACGTGTAACTCAAGGTTTTGACACTTTCCACCCGCCGCTACGCAGAGTGCGCACAGATGGCGCATACATTCGCTGACCACACATCACTGGGCAGGCGCCGAGGCGTTTGGTCTGCTGTGGCATTCCTAGAAATTACACAACATAATTGATTGATATGTGGGTTTTAACCTCCCAAAACCACCATATGATTATGAGAGACGCCATAGTGGAGGGCTCCGGAAATTTCGACCACCTGGGGTTCTTTAACGTGCACCCAAATCTGAGTACACGGGCCTACAACATTTCCGTCTCCATCGAAAATGCAGCCGCCGCAGCCGGGATTTGAACCCGCGACCGGCGGGTCAGCAGCCGAGTACCTTAGCCACTAGACCACCGCGGGACGAAATTACACAACAGGACCCGAGCGGAAGAGTCGAAGAGGAAGTAAGCGCAAAACACCAAGGAAGGGCATATTGTCGAGAACAAACAATGATGCAAGAAAACGCACACGGGATGTTATTAGTTATATAATGTGACCAGACGTCCTGATTTAGGCGAGACATGTCTTGGTTTCGGAGTCCCCCTGTCCCGCCAACCTGCTTGGGGGACAGTGTCTTGTACCACTTTCCATAAAAATCCGGTCGCCTCTCAGCCCCTTTCAGAGTTTTTGCCTCAGCGCTCCTGATTTCACTCAACTCCCATCTAAAGAGGCGCTATTCTTTGCTCCGCTCTCTCTCTTTCTAGCATAGTTCCTTTCCATCGCAGCTGTTGTACTCGGTAGGGGTGCTTGACCAGTTCCTGCGGCACATACAGGCCCAGTTTTTCACACACTACGCGCATTTATTTCATATCTGAAAGGCTCTGCCGTTAAAGGTGGAATCGCCTGTTTCAGCTATATGACATGTTCTTTCTTCTGTCATTCCCAAACACCCACCCTCCTCGTCCTGGTTCGGAGTCTTTAGAATACGGTCATAATGCAAGTTTGAAGAGAGAGAGAGAGAGAGGTGGACAAAATCATAACTTGACGTTGGTAGGGGCCGAACCTGAGACCTTCAAGCATCGCATCCGATGCTCCATAGACCACCTGAGTTACAGTGGAGGCCATGCGCCCAACCACATTATGTAGTATATACGTGCACATAAACCTGGGAATGTTAGTCAGATTCGATTGTAGCTTTGGCGGCGAGCGCGGAACACTCCTTTTTCTGCCTTTTGGCGTCACGTAGTGTGTGGCCATATTACGAGCTGACAGCTGACCAATAATCCCTCGCATATTATTTGGAGGTATCAATCCTGTCCGAACAATAACGTCTCCATATATGGAAGACAGAAGCGATAATTTAAGACTTTGTTATTTTTTGTTAGACACAATAATAACGAGAACTAACAGACAATGATGCCAAGAAAAGTAGAGGGGATGATATTACAAGTAATTGTAATGTAAATGTGCCAAAAAAAGTGAAGAAGTGATAACTTGCTGCAGGCAGGGCATTGTTGAAATTATTGCAAGCCCAAGAAGAGGCCAATTTTACGAGTTAACGTTAGGAATCGTCCAAGCATTTGACCTAACACACAGGAGCGGTCACTTGATTACACTTCAATGGATTCCAGGACACTGCGGCCTGGTTGGCAACGAAACAGCCGATAGCGAAGCAAGAGCGGCAATATACAACGCTCCTATGTACGTCAAAGTACCCTACTCACGAGGTGACGTCAACACATTGTTGAGATCACTCATGCGCGAATGCGCTGCCACTTACTGGTTGCTACGAGATCACCGGAACAAGCGCCTGCGGGAAACAGACCCCGGTATGACTTTTCGTCTTCCAGATAAAATCAGCCGAAGACATGCTAATATACTGCACCGAATTCGCCTGGGCGTCGCCTTCACTCGCCACTACACCCACCTAATCGGCCGTGCAGACAGCCCAAATTGTGAACGCTGTCAAGTGTGCGAAACGATAGCTCACATATTTTGTGACGGTGCATTATACGTGGCGCAAAGAAAAATGCTAACTGCAAAGTTGGCAAGCATTGGACGAACACCATTAAGTGAAAGCCACATATTGTCAGCAATGAACGACCAAACAGTGTCAAAAACTGCTACAAAGGCTGTTCTAGACTTTATAAAAACCACTGGACTAGAAACTAGACTGTAGGGTACTATGCTAAGTGGCTACTGTACATACGCACCGCCTCTTCTTGTCCCCATCATCACCCTTCATCCCTCTTTCCTTCCCCTTTCCCTTATCCCCTGTATAGAGTAGCAGGCTAGAGCGAACTAGCTCAGGCCGACCTCTCTGCCTTCTAATAAATTCTCACTCACACATTGCAAGCCGGTTCTCGTTAATATTGTGTCTAGCAAAGAAAAGCGATCACTAGAATTTCTACTTCTTTGCTTCATTCGTTGCGACTGACTGAGGAAGGACCTGATCGATAGTGGAAGTTGAGGACGACGACGAAGTGTCTCTTCATAGAACGCTTCTGCTTTCGGCTCCGAGCATTGTTATCAAGTTTTTCGCTTTCTACGGGAGACGCTGCTCCCTGCCCCAAGGCGACGGACGCGGAGTCATCCACTGGTCCGCCCAGCCAGAGGTCTGCTATGGCGAGCTCCTCGGTAAATCAGCGCGCCTGGCCCAGAACCAGTGAGGCCAACGGTGATAGTCACTGCATCATGGCTGTGGACGTGGAGCCTTCTGCGGCTATGTCCGACCATAGACCACCTTTGGCAAGCTCGTCGCGGAAACGAAGCACCTGTTCGAGCACCAGCGAGGACACGGAACTGTACTCGGCCACTGGCGACGACTCGTCGGATGACGACTTCGAGACCGTGAGAAGCAGGAAGGCCAAAAGAAGAAGTATCAAGTCGTCTTCACCAGCAGGGACATTAACGTCTCAGTCAAAAGGAGAATGCTGGCCGCACACCATCCTCTTCATGCCCGAGGACTCCACCATCAGCCTTCGAGCAGTAAACAGGCAAGCTCTCTCTATGTACTTTGAGGGGGTAGCACCAAACGACATTAAGGATATCCGGGTGAACACGCGGAAGAATATTCTAGCTGTGGACACAATGACTGCCAGCGCCATAGACAAGCTTCGCAGAGTATCAGATTTGGGAGGCATCAAAGTACGACCGGTTATTCCAATGGACGGTGCCTGCACGGCGGGAGTAATCTACGACATTGATTTGGCCATAGCAAACTCGGACCTCCCAACTCTCATAAAACCAGCGAACGAAGGAGTTCTCATCGCGAATGTACTTCGCCTCGGAAACACCCGATGTGTAAAGATAATGTTCAAAGGAGATTCCATTCCGTCGCATGTCAAAGTGGGACACTTCCGACATCCTGTTCGACCATTTGTCCCTAAACCACTCCAGTGCCATAACTGCATGAAAATTGGTCACATCAAGAGTGTATGTACAAACACCACAGTATGCCCCCGATGCGCTGAGCCGCACACTGCAGACGCATGTCGGGCAACAAGTCTGAAGTGCAGAAACTGTGATGGTCCGCATGATGCTGCATCCAAGGAATGCCCTCGGATTAAGAAGGAAATCGCCATTATCAAACAAATGGTTAGGGACAATTCAACCCACAGAGAGGCTGCTGAAAGGGTACGGCGGCGACGTAGTCGCCGACGGAGGCGTGGAGGACAGAGTGTTGCGCATAACCCATTTCCTCCGAGCACGAGTGAAGTAGTAAGCACGAAGCGAAAAGAAGTGGAGAAGCTCACAGCTGCGGATGAGTGGCCTACGCTTCCGCGTACACAGCCTGCAAAGGAGCCTCCTGCGAGGCCTCGCCGCCCTACACCTTCCACCGAGTCTACTTCCGTTGAGGATGTGTCAAGGGTCGATCGACAGATCATCCCGATGTTACGATCCCTCGTCGCTGTCATGGCAGACATACTAAGAAGCCTGGGAACTCCAACCGCTCGAAGCGGGTTACAGGTGTTGGACGCGCTGAGCCCAGTCCTCGCCTCCCTCGCGTAGAGTCATGGCAGGAGATCAACAATCGTTCCGCAAAGACGTCAGAGAAGCATCAGTCATCCAGTGGAACGCAAGAGGACTTAGATCACGGATTTCCGATTTTCGTCAGTACGTGTTTTCTAACCTTTTCCCAATCATCGTAATATGTGAACCGAAATTATCAAACCCGATCAGGCTATCTGGCTACGAATCAATCCCGTCCAAAACCCGAAACGAAAGCAGCAAGGTCATTGTGTATATTCGTCGGGAGCTTACCTACATCATTCAACCTGTGTCGCCTCATGATGAGAACCAATATGTTTGCCTGACTGTGAAGCAGAAAACCCTCACCTTCACATTAATAGGTGTCTACTTATCTCCCTCAGCCCGTTTTGATTGCCAAAGACTGGATGACATTCTTTCGAGCGTCCCGGATCCGTGGATAATTATAGGAGACTTCAACGCCCACCACCCAATCTGGGGAAGTTCAAAAGTCAATACCACGGGCCGGAGGCTGGCTTCATTTGTATCGACTCATGAACTGTCTCTACTTAATGATGGGAGCCCTACATTTCTGCGAGGATCAACGTACAGCAGCTGTTTGGACTTGACGTTCGTGTCACGTCGCTTCGCCACAAGCGTTAAGTGGTTTTTAGACATCGAGACACATGGTAGCGATCACATCCCCAGTTATCTCACCATCGAAGGCTTTGCTAGCGACCACCCGCCGAAAACCGTACGGAAGATCGATCTTTCAGCATTCAAAACCAACATTGAACACGCTTGTGAAAAAGGCTTAACCTCTGACATTGAGCAAGCGATCAAACAAGCAGCGCAGAGTGCGATGCGCACGCTGGCATATTCTTCAAGGCCCTCAGAAACGGACATGGAGTTAGAGCGACTCCGTGCGACTCGTCGGCGTGCGGAGCGTAGATATCGACGCACAAAATCCATTCAAGATCTACGGATGGCCAGGCGCATGCAAAAGAAGATCCAGCGTCGTATAGACAAACTGGAGTTTCAACGGTGGGCGAAATTTTGCGCGAGTCTAGACCCTCGCAAACCGCTTTCTCAAATATGGCGAACCGTGCGAGGCCTACGCACATTTCCCCAACAACGTTTTCCGTTTAAAGCCTTGGCCCTTTTCCAAAATAGAAGGGATATCGAGGTAGCGGAAGATTTTTGTAGGAAGATTGCGGGCCCACCAAATTGCACAGAAGCCCTTACTGCTCATTACACGCCACATTCACTTGACCCGCACCTGGACCTGCCTTTTTCAATGGAAGAACTGAATGTGGCTCTTGCTTCATGCAATCGATTGTCATCGCCTGGGCCGGATGGCATATCATACCGCCTATTATGCAATCTCGGTGATCGAGCACGAAGTGCTTTGCTGGAAGTATTCAATGAGTCTTGGAGAGATGGAACGGTCCCCAGAGAGTGGAAAACAAGCCGGTTGGTTGCACTTCTCAAACCTGGAAAATCGCCTCTAGAGCTGACATCATACCGCCCAATAGCGCTGGCTAGTTGCGTAGGGAAGCTGATGGAGCGAATGATCCTTGCCAGACTCGAGTGGTTCCTAGAACGCCATAGAATATATCCAGACGCCATGGCCGGTTTTCGTCGTCTTCGGAGCTCCATTGACAATGTCATTGACCTGGTGACCTACGTACAACACCAGAAAATGAGCAGACGGTTATCTGTCGCACTATTTTTAGATGTCAAAGGAGCATATGACAATGTTTCTCACGAAGCCATACTTGACGCCCTCGAGTCAGTTGGTTTGGGTGGGCGAGTGTACCGCTGGATCCAATGCTACCTACATATGAGATCATTGTTTATGCAAACTGATGATGGGCCGACTTCTGAACATTATACACACCGTGGTGTTCCTCAAGGTGGTGTATTGAGCCCCACACTGTTCAACCTGGTTCTGATCGGTCTCGTTGAACGCATACCAGATTCCGTGCAGATATCTCTCTATGCAGATGATATTTGTGCCTGGACATCAGGTGTAACACGTCCTCAGGTACGTGCGAGACTCCAGAAAGCAGCGAATTCAATATCGGCGTACCTTAGAGAACAAGGCCTCGAGATTTCTCCTGAGAAATCGGCGCTGGTCGCGTTCACGCGGAAGGCAATGACGTCATATCCCATCGCCATCAATGGACACAGTGTCTGCTACGCCAGGACCCACAGGTTTTTGGGGGTCACGATCGATCGAAATCTCTGCTGGAGTCCCGATGTGGCCACTCTAAAGAAGCGCCTAACGGCCATCGCACAACTTTTCAAGTTCCTCGGAGGCAAAACGTGGGGCACATCAGTGCACGCGATGTTGCATTTGTACAAAACGCTGTTTCTGGGGTACCTGCGGTATAGCTTGCCGGTTCTGACGAACGCTTGCAAAAGCAGTATACGCACAATAGAAAACGCCCAGGGCCAGGCACTCAGAGTTTGTCTTGGATTACCACGCTGTACATCAACAGCGGAAACCATCGCAATCGCCAAAGATCATCCAGCCACAGTGCACATTACTTTGGAGGTGCTTAGAGCTCATATTAGACACCTTGCTCGCGCCCCTGCCCACCACCTAGTTTCGCTTCCAGAAGATCGACCGAGTGCCTCCTTCTGTAAGAGAGTATTGACTTTCCGTGAGTGCCTTCCAACAGTCTACACACCTCCGGAACGGATACTAACACCTCCTTGGTGCTTGGACCGACCAAAACTGCGCTTGACAGTGCCGGGGATTCGCAAGAAGGCGGAGCTCTCGGCGCCAGCTTTAAAGCAGATGATTCTACTCATGCTACACGAAGAATACAAAGATCATGTCAAACTTTACACGGATGGCTCGACAACTGTTGGAGGATCTGCAGGAGCTGTGATCTTCCCAGCAAGAGCCGAAACCATCCAGTTCAGAACGTCACACAAGACGACATCGACAGCCGTGGAGCTCGCGGCACTCCGCAGCGCACTCCGCAGGATTGACCAAGAGACACCACAAAAATGGAGCATTTTTACTGATTCGAAACCAGCTCTCCAATGTCTACACAATACTCTACGTCGTGGACCTCAAGATCAATTGGCGCTCGAAATACGACAACTGTACCATCACCTAATAGACGAAGGACATGACATATCTTTTCAGTGGTTACCAGGCCATTGCGGCATCATCGGTAACGAGCATGCCGACAATGCAGCTAAGAATGCTCACGAAAATGGAGTGATGGAACCTATTCCACTATCAAGAAGCGACGCAGCAGCAAAGATTAATACGCTTGCGCAGGATGTCGCAAGGTCTATGCGGAATACGCCCGGTTTTCTCCACACCCGTCTCCACCGCCTGGACCCATGCCTACGACTTACTATTCCATCTGGCCTACCCCGATCCGAGACGACCCTTCTCTGCCGTATGTGGCTTGGGGTGTCTTTCACGAACGCTTTTGCCTGCCGCATCGGAATGAGAGACAGCGCTACATGCGACCATTGCGACAATGACGAAACAATTGAACATATTTTATGTCAGTGCCCCCAGTACAGCTCTCAGCGACAGTCCCTCTCAGCAGTGTTTGCTCGCCTCGACGACCAGCCATTTTCTGAGCAGTCAATCTTGGAATGTCGGAAAGATCGAGCTTCACGCCAGAAAGCAACGAAGGCGCTGATGAAGTTTCTGCGAGCGACCCGCCTCGTAGAACGATTGTGACACTACTGTGTGCGAGTGTGTGTATGTGTGTTTGTGCTTCTCTTCCTCCCTTTCCCCTTACCCTTTCCCCAGTGCAGGGTAGCAAACCGGATATGTTTTCTGGTTAACCTCCCTGCCTTTCCGCATTAAAAAATTTTCTCTCTCTTGCTTCATTCATATATTAGAATATGGAGACATAGCATAGAATATGGAGCATAGAACAGCATGTGCTGCGGGGTAGCTAATAAAGTGGCGGAACATATTCTGATCGAATGTGAAGACATCCACCCGAATGTGTGCTTGGGCACTAGCCTGCATGAAGCCTCGCGTTTTATCGGCAGCAAGAGAAAGATGGACGCATTCGCGATATTAATAATGCAAGACCGTTAGAGGATTCTTGCCCGGAAAGTAGGGAAGAAGAGAAAATAAACAGCGGAGAATATAAAGTGGCAGCATGAACTTGCGCAGCTTGTCAGGTTCATGATGTTTCTGCTGCTGACGATGATTAAATATGAATGAGCGCTTTGTAATGGGGTGTGTCTTTAAACCCCTCAATCGTTGTGCAATTCGCAAGTCCTGACGCCTGGCGCGATTCTGGGCATCTGCTTCGCAAGATACATGCGTTAAGGAGACTTCTCCTTGCATTACGTGACATTCGTGTAGCGTTTTCTTTCTCTTTTTTTTTTTGAAGCAGTTCCAAGCGATGTTGTGGTTCAGTGGTGAAGCGATTGTTTATCTGATAGAAGTCCTGGACTCAAAACGCACGCCAGGAGAAGATTTTTCATTATTCATTCAGTGCATCTGTGAAATTTTCGCTCATGGCCAAAGCTTATTTTTCTCTCACATCTAGCGAAGTCGACGACACCCACGTCAACATAAATTTTTTATCCCCGAAACATTCTACCAACTCACTGTTTTCAACGGTTACAAATCCGCACGATTTTTTTTTTCGAACACATTAGAGATAGTCGCTGAAATGACAGACATTCGGCGTGGAATGACCATTTCTGATTTCTCACTGACTACGAAACTATACGAGTAGCCTATTCGTATAGAGTCTAAATGCTCTGAGGGCAATTAAGAATGAATCAAGTTGTACGACAGCCAATTGCCAATCTGCTAACATTCAGAAATAACACTCCCAACCACGGTTACCGAAACCGAAAGCCAGAAAAATAATTAACAGTTGGCATACGAATCCCCAAAACCACAATGAAGCGAAAGCGATAACCCGCTAAAGCGATCTCATATAGCTTGCCCACCTGCTGTTTTTCCCATGTAAAACGTCCTTTGCCACGGTTCGTAGCTGGTTCTTCAGGATATTTATGTCTAGTTGTAAGTACGACACCCCCGTTCTCAATGACATCTCGTCGCCGCTTGTACAGGCCATTCAGGCACAAAAGACAACGCGTCGGGGCCAGTGTTCGAAAACGAACACTCCTTTCCGTAATTCCTGGCCCAAAGGATATAATCCATTCATGATCAAAACATCTGTCTTCTCTACAGTGGTATTGGAACAATACTCCCTCAAGAGGTTAATCCTCATTCGACTGCAACGATACTTACATAGTGTGTGAGGCCGGACGGCAAACTCTGTTGGAGGCCCCTTTCACAAGCGAATGCCACTTACCCTCGCGGTCACAGTGTTCAGGCTTTGGAATGCTGAGCCTGTTAATCAGCCATGTTTCTAGAGCCGCATGAGCGTAAATATATTTTCAATCCGCTTCAGTGATTCGTTATTGGAGAAACACCACAGGAGACGACGTTTCAAAAATAATCAAAATGAACCACACTCGTTGAAATGAGGTAACAGCGTACCATGATTTCAAATTCCTTACAAATTTAACTTTTTGTTTCCAAGCGAGCGCCTGCATTCGCTGAAAATAATTAGCAGCTCTCCGCCATAGATTTCGCGATATCGTGCAGCTGCTGGTAAGCACATCAGACGTTCTTGAGAAGCAGAGCATTGTTCACTATCATAAATCAGCCGCCAAAATGTGGAAGATATTTAAAAACGTGTTTCCCGCTGATACTACCGTGATCCACGCCCAGTGATAAAGCATAGGGCACAATTCAGGCAGTTATGGTCCCAATCTTGCGCAGTCCGTACCGAGGACGGTGTAAGGAATATACACCGTGGTATAGAGCCTTGCTCGAGAGAAAATGTTGACCCCACTCAGACTCACTGAAAAAATATTATTTGAGCTTGCGGCTCACCCCGACTCAGGCTCACCAAACTTTTTCTCAAGCATACTCACTATAGGACTCACTCTCTCCGAAATATTGCTCACACGAAATCGCTTAGACTGACTGCTTTATTTGAATGTGAGGGAATCGACTCATTACTGAGCTCTACCTATGATAGAGAAACGTCCCTCTTGACTACGTGGGTTTGAGTCCTATTGTGGTGCAAGCGAAATTTAGCGTTGACCGTAAGCCTCCTGTGCACATTAAAGAAATACAATTAAGTGAAGTAGCAAGACGTCTTAGGAAAACAGTTCAAAGTGCGCCTGCACCTCTCCAATAAATATTCGCTCACTTCTTAGCCTCAGTGTGACACCGCATGCTTTCCAACTGAGTCTATAGTTAGCTATAGTGAGTAGAGAAACCACGCACTGAAGAGCGTCTTATAATAATATGTGGGAAAAAATCGGCTGCTAATTGATGCGAAATTATGGAACCCAAGAGATGTCAAAGCCGCATTATTTCGTGGGTTTTTGGGTGAATGGTGAGAATGGAGTTGGAAAGATTGAAACGGCATGGTGTCGATCGCAGGTGCAGCAGTTCCGTCAATATCCACAATTAAATATACGCTAATAAATCTCATAACATAAAACGATCTCCCGTGACTAGGTGAGACGGGTGTTTAGATGGATGGAAGGATGGATGGGTGGGCAGTTGTGCCCTCTTGATTCGTGGTGCCTCATGCCACTTATAGCCATTCGATATAGGGAAAGATTAAATTTTTATTCTGCCTGATTTTTGCCAAGTCATATAACCTCCTTTTATTATATACCCAAAGCATGGCGTAAAACTATGACAGATACTTGACCCCCTCCCCCCCCACCCCCCCACGAAATCCTCGCGCGTCCACGTTATGTTTGGGCAGTCATCAGTGGCTTACAGCTTAGTCGGTGCCTTCTTAGATGGCGCTACGACGAGCGAATTCAGCAGTCGTCTGGGCAGCAACACGTCGCGTGCTGCCCATCCTGCGTCTTTCTTGTTGGAGTGAAGCCGCGCCTTTTTCTTCGAGCGCGCGTTTTATGCTATGGTATCGACGAAGGTGGCGTTGAACTGCTCAGAGGTGTCTCAAATGGTTTGGACGTGTTTTGTACCAAACTGCCGTTATGGTCATCGTACTTGTACGGAACGTGTGCCCTTGTTCAAAGTTCCGTCCAAAAGGGATCCTCTGAAGCTGTGATCTCCTGAAATTCCCAAGGAAGACCGAACCCTAACGCATATCGACCATATATGCGATAAGCATTTTTTCAAAGTACATGATTTCAACAGCATATCACGCCAAGTTGGAGGTAAGAGTGCTACTCGACGCGTCAAGGAGGCCTGTTTTATCTATATACGCCAGTCAATCAATCAATCAATCAATCAATCAATGGCACCAAATTACAGTTCAGTGGTTGCCCAGTCACTGCTGAATCATCGGCAATGAACGGGCCGATCAAGCTGCCCGCTCAGCCCACACAGAAGATCATAAACTACGACTACCACTTTCTTGGACAGATGCTGCACGAAAGCTCCGCAGACTTGCTCGCCAGCAAACCACATCGCAATGGAATCAGCCACACTTCAAGCATGCCCGACTGTACTCGCTTGACCCTACGCTAAGTCTTCAAGTCTGTCGATGCTTTGTCGAGCAGACCAGACCCTGTTATGTAGGCTCTGGTTGGGCGTTGCGTTTACCAACGCCTACGCTTTCCGCATTGGGATGGCCGACACCGCAGCCTGTGGCCACTGTGGCAAAGAGGAAACAATCCAACATATTCTTTGTGACTGCCTAGCGTATAGTAAACAACGACTATGCCTTCGCAAGGAACTCAACGAATTAGATGATCAACCTCTGTCGGAGCAGGGAATTCTGCAGTATCGTCAGGATGCGACTTCACAGAAGAGGGCCCTGAAAGCGCTACTACACTTTTTGCGATCGACCGGCCTTACTGAACGGTTGTAGCTAGGGCGCCCTTCCTGTGTGTGTTTTCGTTTGTTTTGTTTTTTATGAGTGCGCGTGCGTTTTTTTTTTTCTCTCTGTCTAACCCCTCTTTCTTGCCCCTACTTCCCCGCCCCCAGCGCTGGGTAGCAAACCAGATGCCATTATCTGGTTAACCTCCCGGCCTTTCCTTTCTCTCTCTCTCTCTCTCAATCAATCAATTTTATTTATGTTCATTTCACAAGCAGACAGAGGAGTGGCGAATAAAAGCTGTCTTCTGACAGCTTGATTGATTGATTGATATGTGGGGTTTAACGTCCCAAAACCACCATATGATTATGAGAGACGCCGTAGTGGAGGGCTCCGGAAATTTCGACCACCTGGGGTTCTTTAACGTGCACCCAAATCTGAGTACACGGGCCTACAACATTTCCGCCTCCATCGGAAATGCAGCCGACGCAGCCGGGATTTGAACCCGCGACCTGCGGGTCAGCAGCCGAGTACCTTAGCCACTAGACCACCGCGGCGGGGCTGTCTTCTGACAGCTTGCCGAGCTCACCGCCCCCATTCACTAGGACTCATGGCAGCACAGCAACAGTTTCATTTGCATATAACTAAACAAAAATAAATCAAAACGAAAAGTGACGTCATTGTAAAAGCGGCACATCACTTGGGAACAAAGGCTTGAACCGGAGAAAATCAACAAGCACAAGAAAATAACATTAGAAAAGCAATCAAAATAAAATAAATTCCCACCTTATTTTCGAACTTTTTAAACTACTTCACATGGTCCATGTAGACCTAGAAAGTCATCCAGAAAAGAGAACCTCCTGTGCAAGCATCCTAACGAAGTCGGCAAGAAGTCGGCAACGTCGACGTTAATAATATGATTTTATATTAACGTTGTTGACATTGATGTTATAGCATCCATGTTGATTATTTATATATACATAAATCCAATAGAAGAATAATAATTGAAGTAGTCTGCGCTTAGATCGTCAAGAAGACAAAGAGGTGGAACTGTATTATGGAGCCATGTAAAAGAGAAGTTAGAATAAAATGACTGGTGACACCCGTCTATCTCAGATATCTGTTTAATGCATTAGTTCCTAGCATGAACGCTACGACTGCGGGGGCTGGTGGATTACGCTTTCAAACCGCCATTCGATTACGAAGGACGCGGTGGTGGAATGCTCCTGCCCAACTTTGACCACCCGGGGTTGTTTAACAAGCACACGAATGTTCTTTGCTTTTCGCGTCCACCGAGATTCGGCCGCTGCGGCCGAGGAATGTTTTTTGACGAAGGAAGAGCACGCAGGCTAACGTTTTATAAAATTATAAAGTTTATAAAATAAAATTTGAAAACATTTTCCTTTGCATGTTGTTTTATAATATTTTTTGTTTGCATCAATGAATTACTTGAACAGACGAAACCACTAGCGTGCGAGAGTGGAATTTAATGGGCTTTGAGTGCTGCCTGATCGATCCGTGTTTAGAACATTTACATCCTGCACGGCGCATTTTCATGTAAGCAAATCCTTAAACCTGGTACACTTTTCATCTTGTTCTGAAAACGTTAAGTGAAACGGGCCCGAGTACACTATGAGCGTAGCATGTATACTGATGTTTTCAATGACACGAATGTCATTATTGTCATGTTCAAACGCGTCATTTACCTTCTTTGTCCGTTCGCGTCACGTAAAGCCGAATTTGGCACATGTGAAGCCAGCGAAACAGCCGCGAGCGCATCATTAACGTGGCATGTTGTCATGTTCTTACACGACAGGCATGTCATGATTACCACGTTAGGAACTGTCACTTATGTTCGCAATGCAGTCATGTCATGCCATACCAGTTTTGCAAATGTCATACGAACAAAACCACCGCAAGAGCAGCGAGACCATGCAATGTAAGTCATGATATTCATGGCATACAAATTAAAGTTTTCATGTTATGACTAGTCATTTATGCTTGCCATACAGTCATGTTATGCCATTCCAGTTTTGGTATAGATCCAATTTTCGAAACGGTCAGGAGAGCTAAAAGCCGTAGGCGGCTAGATTGACAGAGATACGGTCAATGTCGCCGAAGTTCACCAACAAATGCTTTAGATTTAATAACTAATTTAATTTCCTCTTTGAGTGTACGTTCGGGAGATATAGAAATTTCAACTCGCCAGCCCCGTTTTGCTAGCCCCGCAGACCCCGGTGCCTTCTAACCGCTCGTAGCAGAGTGCACCTGCAGGAGAAGCCAAACATACTGTGGCACATTTGCAAGATGTTTCAGCGCGCGAACAAAGAAAAAAGGACAGGGTAGACAGAAAGAGCGCTGACTTCCAACCAAGTCAGCGCTCTTTCTGTCTACCCTGTCCTTTTTCCTTTGTTCGCGCGCTGAAACATCTTGCGCATCTTGCAAATATGACTACGCACCAACTAGCCCAAGCTTCCACTCTTGTGGTTTGAAGTCAGCGCTCTTTCTGTCTACCCTGTCCTTTTTCTTTGTTCGCGCGCTAAAACATCTTGCAAATATGACTACGGACCAACTAGCCCAAGCTTCCACTCTTGTGAGATACTGTGGCACCTCAGGCACGCCTGAATATTTCCACAACATGACCTAATGTTTATTTAGCCTTCACTGTATGCCAGGGCTTCAAAACATTCAATCCGATTGCCTTGGTCTGCAGCCCTTTTCAGAAAGGTATACCAGACGCAGAGAATAGGCGGAAAATGGTGAACACCCGCGCTCCGCACGCACCACATGCGTAGTCCGCTTATCGTTTTGTACTTGGCTCGATAACGCGCAACACTGCGGGGCTGGCTTCGAACTTTGCCACCCTTTCTTTGGCAGGAAAGTTCTGTATACTTTCATGCAGGGCTGATTTCGTATGCATCCCTATATCACAGAGACCCTCCTCCGTTTCTCTAGCACCTTCTTCAACCGATTACTCTTTTCCGCTTGGTCTTCTTCTGTTGTCTAGTTGCATACCTGACAGTTTTCTAGTTCGCGTCTTCAATTTCCTAACGACATTCCTCGTGTACGGGTAGTTCAAGAGTTCCGTACCCCGCTACTCTCATTACTGAGACTCCTCGTCACGGGCCCACCTAGCGGTGTTTGAGGAACGCCGCTAAGTGTAGAGAACGTCAGCACCTGAAGCATTTTTATTTCACCGTATCCTAACAAAGCATCCTTAGTGGGTTCCACCATAGCTGAACGTGTTATACCCATGAAGAAACTTAATCTCCATGACAAAGTTGTTGTTGTTGTTGTTGTTGCCCCTTCGCACTGGCACATACCCACTATGGGGGATTGGCCATGAAATCTAGAAGTATCCTATATGAGATATATTAAAAGGTTTATCCTTAATGAAAAAAACTAATGATGTAATAGAAAATAATAATTAACTAAAAAGGAATATTAAACTAAACAAATAATTGAAGATTGAATCAAGAAGAGAAAAGGTGAGGTAATACTACAGTGGAAGACAGAAATTTTGAGTAGACCAGACAATCGAGCTTATCTCACCCGGTCACAATCAAATGAATATGCAAATTTCATTCAAAATTAGACAAGTGTCAAAGTTGGATTCCTTGGTGCGCCTTTTTCTTATATAGGTGTGCCACTTCGGCATCTTTCACTTCTTTTGAATCATTTGCAGTTTGCGGACATGAAGAGTATAGGGAATGGACCCCCATGGCCGGAGACCTGCAGCGATACATTTGTAAATAATGAAACGTTGCTTTTTTTTTCATATCACGGCGTCCAAAGAGGGTCAGTTGAATGTAGGGCTTCGGAATTATAATAAAGCTTTGCACAGCGCCGTTCGTTTGCGGGCAGAACACGGAACAGTTACGATGCGTTATTTTGAATTCTCCGAGAAATTCATTGAAGTTCACTTTAAGAAAAACAGCAGATCCCACGTACAATGGGAATTGATGATATGCGAAGCACGAATGAGAAATGTTGATATGTCACTTTAAAATCAGCACTGCGTTACGAGGTGCAGGTAGATAATGCCGTACATGACTTCTTTGTCGTGATTATCATGTTTGGATATGTCGTTTACCTTCATCATCTATTCCCGTCACGTGATACAAAATTTAATATATGTGGAGCTAGCGAGATGGCCACGAGCAGGCTATGATCATGGTATGTTGTCATGTTCTTACATGACACGCGTGTCAGGATTATCATGCATTGTATCAGTCATATGTTTCGCCATCCGTTCACGTCACGTAACACCAAATTCGGTATACGTGGAGCTAGCAACACGGCCGCGAGCGCATTACGAAGGGCCCAATATACTCCAATGTAGCGTCGACGCGCGCGCACGCTGGGCACAGTGACGCTACGTAGGCAAAACGCGAGCTCTATATATAGTCTCCTCACGGCAGGCACGACCAGCGTCCGTCGGGGCGGCCCGACGGCAACCGGCGCGAAATGCGACATGCTGCATTTCGCGCCGATGCGTTACCCAGACAACACTGCGTCCCCCTCTTTTCGTGACGGAGGGACGCCGGACGCGCTGAAACGCGCATGTGTCAAAGCAACGCAGCACGGCTCACGACTGCGAGCATGTGGCAGGACTGCCACCTGGCATGGCAACGCCGGCGTGAGGCGACGAAATGAACATCGGCGAGCACGCGCACCGCGTCACGTCGAAATGTGTTGGCACCTTGACTGTGGCATGAAGTCATGTTCTCACATGACACGCATCTCATGACTATCATGTTTGCACCAGTCATCTTCGTCATTCATTGTAGTCACGCAATACCCAATTCGGCTTATGTGAAGCTAGCTGAACGGCCGTGAGCGCATCATCAGTGTGACATGTAGTCATCCTGTTGCATGACACGCATGTCGTGATTATCTTGTTTGTGTGTGTCATTTATCTATGTCGTCCGTTCGCGTCGCGTAATAATGATTTTGGTACACGTGAAGCTGGCGAAACGACCGCGAGCACAGAATTAGCGTAGCATGTAGTCACGTTGTTATGTGACACGCATATCATGCTTATTATGTTTGCTCCAGTATCATACCTTCGTCATCCATTCACGTCCCGTAATACCAAATTTGGTATAAGTGAAGCTAGGGAAACGGCCGCCAGTGCATCATGAACGTCCCATGTATTCATGCTGTTACATGTCACGCATCCAATGATTATCATGTTTGCACCAGTCACATACCTTCGTCGTCCATTGATGTACTGTAATACCAAATTTGGTATATGTGACGCTAGCGAAACGGCCGTGAGCGCATCATCAGTGTGGCATGTAGTCATGTCACATGACACGCATATCATTATTTTCATGTTAGGGTCTGTCGCTTCCGTTCGCCATACAATCATGCCATACCATACAAGTTTTGCAGCATGCCATGTGAACGAAACCATCGCAAGGGCTGCAGGACCATAAAATGTAAATCATGACATACATGACATACATGTCATGATTTTCATGATATGACTAGTCAAATATGTTCTTCGTACAGTCATGCTATGCCATACCAAGTTTGGTATCTATACCATTATCGAAACGGCCAGGAGAGCTAAAAGTCGTAGGTGGCTAGATAGATAGGTACGCTCAAAGTCGCCGAAGTTCGCTATGAAAATGCTTCGCATTTAAAGAACTTTGGTCCACCCTGAAATGCGAGGCTACGTTGGTGTCCTTGGAGGATGCTTGAGCATCGCCTTCAAGAGCAGAACGCGACAGAGTAATCGGGCCTCGTGCACATCGCTTACTCAATTAGCAGGCGAGCTTCAGTTCTCGGTAGATGCCTCAATCGTCTCGCAGGCAAGTGAACAACATTTATCCTTTTAAACTACACTAACCTGCCTACTGCAAGTACAACTTCGAACTGTCCACTATGTAGCAATTATTTTTTTTTGCGAATCAGTGAAGGATCCACTTCGCATCGCTAATTTAACAGAAAAACTAACGCAGCTGCTCACTATCTCTTTAGGCCCCCAATTCACCATCGCCGTCGAAGCTTCCTGCGCCGGGCAAACACGCCAAGCAAAACGACAGGTGCGTGCTCCCGGCGCAGAAGTGGCACGCGCTGCGCCACGCAGACCGCATGCACACTCACTCAGTTTTTCCCGCCACCGAGCGAAGCAGACGCTCTCCCCACCCGCTCCACACTCTACCGACTTCATAAAAGCCAGCAGCGAGATAAGGCGCATAATCGTTTACGTCCAATATCCAAGGAGCTTCGCTCGTCGGTTGTATTAGTACATGCAGAGAACAACTGCTTCTTTTTTATTCTTTTGCAGCTAATCATGATTAAATGAGTGAGAACATTGTCATGATTTGTCTTTTAAGACTTCCACTTGTTGCGATATACACATTTTTTTATGTCTGGCGCTATCCTACGCATTTGCAACGAATAAATACATGCGTTAAGGCCGGGACACCTCCCAATACATACCATTCATATAGTGTTTTCTTGTTCATGGCAATTAGAAACAATGGCGTGGTTCTGATTCAGAACAACTTCTTGCCACGCTGAAGGCCTCGGTTTTATTCTCACACTGTCGGGTGGAACGACGCAGCGCCTGCGACTCTCCTAAACAAAATCGAACCGCGGGGGCATTCCGGAAGTCGGCACGTATATCACCTCGCTTCGGCGATGTTTTTTTGGAAGCGTGTCTTCGGAAAGGCATCGTAGTGTTGGCCTAAACATCTCCATCAGCACCCCACGCAACTGTGCATGGATTCTAACTTTATCTGAAGACATTGATAGGTGCAAACCAGTGTGGAGGACTCGGAGAGCGACGGAAGCGAGTGTCTACTCAACGAGGTCAGGGTTCCAATTTACGACTGGAAGTTCTCGCCAGGCACTGTGACTCTGCTGAGCTCAATGACCCGGATACTATAGTGCTGCAGATCTCCGTAGCTGGAGACGTCCGAGCGCCATACTTGCGCAAACCGTGTGAACGGGAACCTAGCGCAGTGCATGAACTTGTGTAAGCTTGGTGAAGCGCTGTTCTTACCAGGCGCGAGGGGAAGATCAGGAGGACAAACATGGGGGACGCACCGAGTGCGCATCGTGAATATACCAGCTACATTTATCCACTCGAACTCTCCTACCATTAGCGACATACGGGAGCCGGCTTTCTCGGTTTGTACTGAAGGAAAGGGGCACGCGAACATCACTCGCTAGAACTGAAGGTTTTTGTTATTCATTGCATTTGCATCTTTCTCAATTTATCGATCGCAGCCAACGAGGCCGACACCACCGCGTCCGACATCTGAAAATGAGCGCAACGAACCCATTAACACACGATCGCACACACACACACACACACACACACACACACACACACACACACACACACACACACACACACACACACACACACACACACACGCACACACACACGCACGCACGCACGCACGCACGCACGCACACACACGCACACGCCCACACACACACACGCACGCACGCACACACACACACACACACACACACACACAACCGCGCACGCACGCACACCAGTTGTTAAGTGAGCGATATATATGACAAACTTGAACTCTACGAATGAACAGACTCTCCAGCTTCGTTTAGTCATTACTTTCAGGAAGAGACCGAATGGGTCTCCGAATGTAAGGAAAACGTAAAAACTAAACCGGTGTGGAGAGTCGGTTGCTTCGTAAAATTTCACCCAGCTAGACAAATCTCAGTCAAATATGTTTACCTTCAATCTTGAACTGTTTTTAAGGGCGATAACATTTGATGCCATCACTTTCCTGTTTAACTCGCTCAAGAAAGCGTGCTGAACTTGCTTTCAGTTGATTTCCTTCGTACATAGCCCAGACAGGTTTATTAGCGCATGCGCGCACTTGTGAACGCATAGGTTATACTCAATGATATTATGTGTTGTTTTACCTCCCAAAATCACGATATGGTTATGAGAGGCGCCAAGGTGGAAGACTCCGGAAATTTTGACCATCTGATATATAGAGGCGGAGCTCCTTATGGCGTCACCCGTTTGTACCGTTATCGTTTGTAACCATTGGTGGCACGTACCCGAGAGAGCGCGTATTTGCCACAAGGGCTGGACCTTTGGGGGTGAAGCTCCTTAAACCATGGTTCGTGCGTCCTCGATGTATGCATACTATAGTATAGCCGCCTCTCGTTTATTTCTTGGAATGTCGAAGCTCCTTAAGTTGTGGGTCGTGCGTCCTCGATGTATGTAAAAGGTAGCCCCCTTTCGTTTAGTTCTTTGAATGTCAGCTAGATGGTGGTACTTGTATATAATTATCACATGATGAAAAAATGTGGATGGCGGTACTTGGAGTGTTCACTAGACGGACGGACGGACGGATGGCCAGATCGACTCACGGTTGTACGGACGCTTCGCCCTACTCATAATAATTCAGTCTATGGATATGCCGTAATTTTTTTTTAAAGTGAACAACACCGTAAATGGGCCTCCACCATTTCGCCTAGATCGAAATGCGACCTCCGCGGCATAGATGGAACCCGTGTTCTTCGTGTCAGCAGCCGAGCACCCTAGCCACTGATCCGCCGAGACAGATATACATGTTCTACTTCTCATTAATAGCCCCGCCGCGGTGGTTTAGTGGCTAAGGTACTCGGCTGCTGACCCGCACGTCGCGGGTTCGAATCCCGCCTGCGGCGGCTGCATTTCCGATGGAGGCGGAAATGTTGTAGGCCCGTGTACTCAGATTTGGGTGCACGTTAAAGAACCCCAGGTGGTCGAAATTTCCGGAGCCCTCCACTACGGCGTCTCTCATAATCATATGGTGGTTTTGGGACGTTAAACCCCACATATCAATCATTACTTCTCATTAATAAACATTCTGTTGGAAGTAAGCGAATCCTCCCGTAGTCTCTTGACTTGCCCGCACTTATTTGTGTGTGTGTGTGTGTGTGTGTGTGTGTGTGTGTGTGTGTGTGTGTGTGTGTGTGTGTGTGTGTGTGTGTGTGTGTGTGTGGTGTGTGTGTGTGTGTGTGTGTGTGTGTGTGTGTGTGTGTGTGTGTGTGTGTGTGTGTGTGTGTGTGTGTGTGTGCGTGTGTGTGCGTGTTACAAAGTTTCCTCATGTATTGATTTTATGTGCTTCATAGCTGCTGGAAGTGTCCTTACATTCATTGTACCACAGTATAGCAAAATTAAATATTGTTTTGTTTCCCAAGCACGTCCCTGATCCTCTGACCATGTCTGCTTGCGCACGGAACGAACAAACCTGCTGTCATTCCCATTGGTGCGCGCACATGGAGGGGTGGTGGCAGGGGGGCGTCCGCTTCTCCAGTGAGGGGAAGGGGGCACTGCTACTTGGTGTGAGACAAAAATAGGGAGGTGGGCATGGTGACGAAAATTAACCCCCCCCCCCCTTAAAGGGGAATCCAGCACACGCATCTGGTAATTACCGTCCCCGACTTCACACTGGTGAGGCTAGAGTGGCAGCGGGTGGAAATGGTAAGAAAGTCCTTTTTTTTAGCAAAAAAAAATGATCGCGAGGAAGCTGGATGTTCTTCATTGCAGTTAGCCTCTTTCCCAAGTATGCGTAATGATGGATTGTTAAAAACGTAGGCAGAATAAGAGACTCAACAGCGCACATACTCGACTGGTAAAGGCAAGTGCATATACTAAGAACACCCAACAATGCATCCAACTAACACACATTCTACAGAATGTGTGCGAGTTTCCGACGCTTCCAGCCAGCATACTGACTGGAACCGTATACTAAAGCCAGTATACAGAATACAGCATACTGGCTGGAAGGCGTCACTCCGAAGCCTACTGGCTGGAGGCCTCGGAGTGATTCCTTCAGCTCTGGGTAATAAACACTCCTCTGCCATTAATATTAAAATGTGCGGGAGATCGCTTGTGAACGGCGAAGCTTACCTAGACGTTGTTGCTTTATGTGGAATCTCAGCCTTACTTCAATTCGGCGAGGTAGTTGCTGCTACATCGTCAATACTGGCAAGAGCAGATAGCTTGCGTACTTTCTCTTTCAGTTCTAGAGCGACAGACTCGCTAGAAAATATCAGAACTTTGCACACTGGTATTATTTTCTTGAAGCACTTGCCGGGAGCGGGGAAGTGGGAGGGAGAGGGGGGGGGGGCAATTTATTACGGGTTCGTTTTCACTTCGTATGGCGTAAAAGTTGGTGCTTTGCTCACCAAAGGGAATTGAAAAGTATACCTTCGGCATCTTTTCAGAGGCCGATCAGAAGCAAAACAGGCTACTAAAAAGAAAAATCTGCATTTTCGGCAACGGTGCCAGCGGGGCCGAACAAGGGGATGAGCGGAACTCGCATGCGACCTTGCGCGACAATAGTCGTATACCGCCACTAAACAAATGTGATTTATCTAAGGTCAATCCATACAAGATCAACTCATGCCTCTACAATTAAGGTTGGCTCTTGCTGCCTGGAAAAAGTGGAAGTAAACAAAACAGAGAATAAGATAAGAAAGATTAGGACAAACGTCAAGATGTGAGGGCAAAGCCACAGCAAAAGGCCATCTCCAAGCAGTTCCCTTTTCCGGGGTCTACGCAAAACACGGGTCAAAAGGGTGCGTTGCCTCTACAGGGGAGGGAGCCTTCAGCACCCGGCTCAACCTTTGCACTCCTTTTTCCCAAGACAAGCCTCATTCACGCAGGGAGCCGAATGCATGCATTTATTCGGGTCCGCGGTGGTGTTATTTGTTTATTTTGTTTATTCAATACTGTGGGCCTTTTCAGGCCTATACAGAAGAGGGCGTACAGAGCAAATAACACTTCATATCGCAAAGATGAAAAGGAAAGAAAAATAATGATATAACAGTATAAAGCCATAAATGAACAATGCACATGTGTTTCACTGAAAAAACTACTTAGCATGATAACATCAACGGTAACATTGATATACAGATGCAGGCGGTTAAGCACATGTAGCAATGTGAGAGCACTGACTAAATGACTGCTGGCGCAGACGCCCCTGTGGTGGTCAGTTCATAATAGAAACCACTCATTGCAGGGGCGCTTCATTAAAGACTGGGGATAATGTGTTTGTCAAGCAGCGAACACGGATACCCGGTAAAGCAAACGTCCATATCACAGTGGCACTGACAAACTCGTTTCCGAGAGAGATTTGTCCGAAACGCAGGATGGAACGGGTGCTGTAATTATTTCCTTTAACCGAAGAAAGCGCGCATGTCTGAAATACGAAGCGAGGTTGATCTTATCGAGTTCCAAGACTACGATGCGCGCGCGCATGTTGGTTGGGTGTGTGTGTGTGTGCGCGCGTGTGTGTGTGTGTGTGCGCGCGCGCGTGTTGGTTGGGTGTGTGTGTGCGCGCGCGCGCGTGTGTGTGTGTGTGTGCACGCGTGTTGGTTGGGTGTGTGTGTGCGCGCGCGTGTGTTGGTTGGGTGTGTGTGTGTGCGCGCGCGCGTGTGTGTGCGCGCGTGTGTGTGTGTGTGCGCGCGCGCGTGTTGGTTGGGTGTGTGTGTGTGTGTGCGCGCGTGTGTGTGTGTGTGCGCGCGCGTGTTGGTTGGGTGTGTGCGTGCGCGCGCGCGTGTGTGTGCGCGTGTGTGTGTGTGTGTGCGCGCACGCGTGTTGGTTGGGTGTGTGTGTGTGCGCGCGTGTGTGTGTGTGTGTGTGTGCGCGCGCGTGTTGGTTGGGTGTGGTGTGTGTGTGCGCGCGCGCGTGTGTGTGCGTGTGTGTGTGTGTGCGCGCGCGCATGTTGGTTGGTGTGTGTGTGTGCGCGCGCGCGTATGTGTGCGCGCGTGTGTGTGTGTGCGCGCGCGCGCGCGTGTTGGTTGGGTGTGTGTGTGTGCGCGCGCGTGTGTGTGTGTGTGTGTTCGAGCGCGCGCGTGTTGGTTGTGTGTGTGTGTGCGCGCGCGCGTGTTGGTTGGGTGTGTGTGTGTGTGCGCGCGCATGTTTGTTGTGGTGTGTGTGTGTGTGCGCCGCGTGTGTGTGTGCCGCGTGTGTGTGTGTGTGCGCGCGCGCGTTGTTGGTTGGGTGTGTGTGTGTGCGCGCGCGCGGTGTGTGTGTGTGTGCGCGCGCGCACGGCGTGTTGGGTTGGGTGTGTGTGTGTGTGTGCGCGCGTGTGTGTGTGTGCGCGCGCGCGCGTGTTGGTTGGGTGTGTGTGTGCGCGCACGCGCGTGTGTTGGTTGGGTGTGTGTGTGCGCGCGCGCGCGTGGTGTGCGCGCGCGCGCATTGTGGGTGTGTGTGTGTGCGCGTGTGTGTGTGTGTGTGTCTGTGTGGTGTGTCTGTGTGTGCGTGTCTGTGTGTGCGTGTGTGTGTGCGTGTGTGTGTGCGTGTGTGTGTGCGTGTGTGTGTGCGTGTGTGGTGTGTGCGTGTTACAAAGTTTCCTCATGTATTGATTTTATGTGCTTCATAGCTGCTGGAAGTGTCCTTACATTCGTTGTACCACAGTATAGCAAAATTAAATATTGTTTTGTTTCCCAAGCACGTCCCTCATCCTCTGACCATGTCTGCTTGCGCACGGAACGAACAAACCTGCTGTCATTCCCATTGGTGCGCGCACATGGAAGGGTGGTGGCCGGGGGGCGTCCGCTTCTCTTATTTACATAAAGGGGTAGGGGGTTGGCGAAGTCAGCCTTCCACACTGGCCCGCCAGTGAGGGGAAGGGGGCACTGCTACTTGGTGTGAGACAAAAATAGGGAGGTGAGAATGGTGACGAAAATTAACCCCCCCCCCCTTAAAGGGGAATCCAACACACGCATATGGTAACTATCGTCCCCGACTTCACACTGGCGAGGCTAGAGTGGCAGCGGGTGGAAATGGTAAGAAAGTCCTTTTTTTTAGCAAAAAAAAATGATCGCGAGGAAGCTGGATGTTCTTCATTGCAGTTAGCCTCTTTCCCAAGTATGCGTAATGATGGATTGTTAAAAAAGTAGGCAGAATAAGAGACTCAACAGCGCACATACTCGACTGGTAAAGGCAAGTGCATATACTAAGAACACCCAACAATGCATCCAATTAACACACATTCTACAGAATGTGTGCGAGTTTCCGACGCTTCCAGCCAGCATACTGACTGGAACCGTATACTGATTGATTGATATGTGGGGTTTAACGTCCCAAAACCACTATATGATTATGAGAGACGCCGTAGTGGAGGGCTCCGGAAATTTAGACCACCTGGGGTTCTTTAACGTGCACCCAAATCTGAGCACACGGGCCTACAACATTTCCGCCTCCATCGGAAATGCAGCCGCCGCAGCCGGGATTCGAACCCGCGCCCTGCGGGTCAGCAGCCGAGTACTTTAGCCACTAGACCACCGCGGCGGGGCTGGAACCGTATACTGAAGCCAGTATACAGAATACAGCATACTGGCTGGAAGGCGTCACTCCGAAGCCTACTGGCTGGAGGCCTCGGAGTGATTCCTTCAGTTCTGGGTAATAAACACTCCTCTGCCATTAATATTAAAATGTGCGGGAGATCGCTTGTGAACGGCGAAGCTTACCAAGATGTTGTTCCTTCATGTGGAATCTCAGCCTTACTTCAATTCGGCGAGGTAGTTGCTGCTACATCGTCAATACTGGCAAGAGCAGATAGCTTGCGTACTTTCTCTTTCAGTTCTAGAGCGACAGACTCACTAGAAAATATCAGAACTTTGCACACTGGTATTGTTTTCTTGAAGCACTTGCCGGGAGCGGGGAAGTGGGAGGGAGAGGGGGGGCAATTTATTACGGGTTCATTTTCACTTCGTATGGCGTAAAAGTTGGTGCTTTGCTCACCAAGGGGAATTGAAAAGTATACCTTCGGCATCTTTTCGGAGGCCGATCAGAAGCAAAACAGGCTACTAAAAAGAAAAATCTACATTTTCGGCAACGTTGCCAGCGGGGCCGAACAAGGGGATGAGCAGAACTCGCATGCGACCTTGCGCGACAATAGTCGTACACCACCACTAAACAAATGTGATTTATCTAAGGTCAATCCATACAAGATCAACTCATGCCTCTACAATTAAGGTTAGCTCTTGCTGCCTGGAAAAAGTGGAAGTAAACAAAACAGAGAATAAGATAAGAAAGATTAGGACAAACGTCAAGATGTGACGTCAAGATGTGACGCAAAGTCAGAGCAAAAGGCCATCTCCAAGCAGTTTCCTTTTCCGGGGTCTACGCAAAACACGGGTCAAAAGGGTGTGTTGCCTCTACCGGGGAGGGAGCCTTCAGCACCCGGCTCAACCTTTGCACTCCTTTTTCCCAAGACAAGCCTCATTCACGCAGGGAGCCAGGGAGCCAGATGCATGCATTTATTCGGGTCCGCGGTGGTGTTATGACTAAATTACTGCTGGCGCAGACGCCCCTGTGGTGGTCAGTTCATGATAGAAACCACTCATTGCAGGGGCGCTTTATTAAAGACTTGGGATAATGTGTTTGTCAAGCAGCGAACACGGATACCCGGTAGAACAAACGTCCATATCACTCTGGCACTGACAAACTCGTTTCCGAGAGAGATTTGTCCGACACCCAGGATGGAACGGGTGCTTTAATTATTTCCTTTAACCGAAGAAAGCGCGCATGTCTGAAATACGAAGCGAGGTTGATCTTATCGAGTTCCAAGACTACGATGCAATAGTGCATCATATGTTTGTGACCTCCTGGGCAAGTTTAGACTTGGAAGCGAGGCAATCATCGCAAGTGCTCCATCAGCAAAATACCGGCTTTCCAAGGTACAACTACACTGACACCACTGCTGTACATACAGAGCCCCGTGAATACCTTAAGGCTGGCTCGTCGGTCAGAAAATAAGCACGACTGTTACCAAGAGCCTCACGATGTTAATAAAAACGCAGTAGTATCACATGGTTTAAAACGGTTCGATATATTTAAAAGTTAATGAAGGGTAAGTACACTTGCGTTTAAGGTGATCTAATCAAGAGTTATTGAAGAAAATTAAATGCGAATAGTGGAAATCAATTGCCTTAAGCGTAAAATAAGAATGAAACGTGTAAGTGAAGCGTAAATCGGTGAGCATCAAGGTGAATCGAGGATATACAAACGCGCAATGAAGAGGGTCAAGTAAACCAAAAGTGCCTCTCTCAGCATGGTTTTCACTTGTGATCTCATAAAATAAAAGGGACTGAGTGTTACTTTGTGTTCTGGTGGATGAAATTCGCTTTGAAAGCAACATCAATACGACGCGTCGGGAGGCCACTGAACTGCCGTTACATGGTGTGGTTTAATGTGGTCTCAGGAAAGGGCGCCCATGAAGCCCGAAAATAGTGATCGCGCCCGGACTGTCTAGATTATCTCAGGCTCTTCCGATGTGATTACGCGCATGCCACGAATATTAGAGTTTTCTTCTCGACTTTTGATGGCCGCCAGCGATAACGCTATAATCTTTGTTGGAATTTGTATGTACAAATGCAGACGCGCTTCCCAGCTTGTCAGTTTTATCGAATGCTGGCGCTGTTCACCGTATCAATTCAAGTCGGAGGTAAAAGTACCAAGACAAGCAGTAATCGCACTGTACCCAACAAGAAAAACTCCGAAGCGTGACAGTTTATATATACTGTTGCTTGATGCTTTTCGACGCGGTAGTTTTAACTAGAAGGGCGGCGTGGCGTTATGCGCTGTAAAAATGAGTCATTGTCGCAATGGAGTTGTAAAGAAGCAGCGCCCTTCCAGTGCTCCTTCGTCCACGTCTTTTTACGCTATAAGTTTCTACAGCCAAGTAAGTCACCCGAATGGAAGGCGTTAGACCAACACCCTCGTTCTGGCGACGCCGCTGTCGCCACCTCGTCTGGCATCGAAGGAGCCGAGATGGAGCGAAGCCACGATGCCTGCTCCGAGATTGTGCCCGGCCGCGCTCTGCAGATGGTCTTGGAGTGGCCAACGCCCTCAACCACAGCGACGCGCCGCGGACGTCTGCTTATCATCGGGGGACGCTATTTTATGATCGGTGCCTTACAGGGCGCGCTTCCAGTGCGACGCTGCTGTGATGGTGCCCTTGTACGACGACGAGCTGCAGCCGGCGGTGAGTGTTCGACCTTCTTTCCCGCCGCTCGTTTCGCTCTCTTTAGCTTATCGCCTTCGGTGTCACTTCCGCCCGGCGAGTGTGTCGGTTGCCGCGAGATTATTTGGAGCATGCCTGCGTGTGGCTCCTTTACGTGCCACTACTGACGCCGGTTTGTCGCCGGCACAGTTCGGCGGGTCGCTTGTTACGACGCATCCGAGAGCATTCGATAGACGGCGATGCGGAGAGAGACCACATAGAGCGGACGTTGCACGCGGAAGATAAATACGGCCAGCGCGTGCAACGTCCGCTCTATGTGGTCTCTCTCCGCATCGCCGTCTATCGAATGCTCTCGGATGCGTCGTAACAAGCGACCCGCCGAACTGTGCCGGCGACAAACCGGCGTCAGTAGTGGCACGTAAAGGAGCCACACGCAGGCATGCTCCAAATAATCTCGCGGCAACCGACACACTCGCCGGGCGGAAGTGACACCGAAGGCGATAAGCTAAAGAGAGCGAAACGAGCGGCGGGAAAGAAGGTCGAACACTCACCGCCGGCTGCAGCTCGTCGTCGTACAAGGGCACCATCACAGCAGCGTCGCACTGGAAGCGCGCCCTGTAAGGCACCGATCATAAAATAGCGTCCCCCGATGATAAGCAGACGTCCGCGGCGCGTCGCTGTGGTTGAGGGCGTTGGCCACTCCAAGACCATCTGCAGAGCGCGGCCGGGCACAATCTCGGAGCAGGCATCGTGGCTTCGCTCCATCTCGGCTCCTTCGATGCCAGACGAGGTGGCGACAGCGGCGTCGCCAGAACGAGGGTGTTGGTCTAACGCCTTCCATTCGGGTGACTTACTTGGCTGTAGAAACTTATAGCGTAAAAAGACGTGGACGAAGGAGCACTGGAAGGGCGCTGCTTCTTTACAACTCCATTGCGACAATGACTCATTTTTACAGCGCATAACGCCACGCCGCCCTTCTAGTTAAAACTACCGCGTCGAAAAGCATCAAGCAACAGTATAAACTGTCACGCTTCGGAGTTTTTCTTGTTGGGTACAGTGCGATTACTGCTTGTCTTGGTACTTTTACCTCCGACTTGAATTGATACGGTGAACAGCGCCAGCATTCGATAAAACTGACAAGCTGGGAAGCGCGTCTGCATTTGTACATACAAATTCCAACAAAGATTATAGCGTTATCGCTGGCGGCCATCAAAAGTCGAGAAGAAAACTCTAATATTCGTGGCATGCGCGTAATCACATCGGAAGAGCCTGAGATAATCTAGACAGTCCGGGCGCGATTTGCGCAAGACAGCATATATAGGGGCAATGGGGGCTGACATAAAAATAGAAAAAAAATGCGGTGACACTGCCTCCCCCCCCTCCCCTTCTGAAATAAACTTCGTCCCGATGCTCGTGACAATATTGTTATGCCAGTCCGAACGAAGGAACTGCCGCGTAAGATAAAAGCGCCGACGACAAGAGCTTAGCCAAGTTTAAAGGTGTCACGGTTGCCTTTGTCGTTATTTACAGAAAGGCGTTACGTATTACCAGCTAGACTCGAAGTTAGGAAAAGCCATTGAAAATGAAATAGCCACCCCCTTGTACGCCTTCGCCTGGGCAGCTCGGCCTAAGTACACTTTTTGAAAGTGTTGTATCAGGCAGAAATTCCCTCTTGAACGATTTTCTCTCATTTAAGCATCGATTTCCCCGGAACACATGCATGGGATAGCAAAGCAAAAAGTTAACGCGAAAAGCATTTGCATTCATTGGAAACACGCGGACAGTGTTCGACGTTTACGGCAAATAAAATACAGCATTCGACGCAAACCCGTCTGTTCGGGAAAAGTTATGGCGGTAGAAAACGAGCGCCGACCAATCGTTAAAAAAAAGAATTACACAAGACCCCCGTACTGGGGCCGAAAATGGCTTTTTTATTACATAAAGGATTGGTATAACAAAGTTGTTTCCATTCACCCATGAAGGAATGGTCGGCGCTTGTTATTTCTTCCCGTTTACATGGAACATATTGGCACTTACATCATAGCATCTACTAACAAAAAGCTACGCTTCTTTAAACGTCATCTAATGAAAGCCCCCACCCCCCCTCTATGTAAAACTATTAGTACACACATCGCTAATCAAGCCTAAACTTGAATACGCTTCTTCAATCTGGTGTCCGCACGAAGCTTACCTTGCCAATGCCCTTGAACTCTTTCAAAACCGTGCTGCTAGTTTAATTCACTCCGCATATTCGTACGGACATCAGCGTATCATCATTAAAAACAGCCTCTCATTTGTCATCTATTTCGTGCCGACGTCGCATTTCTAGGTTATCATTACTTCAAAGACTTTTTTTTTTAAGTTCCCTTGCGATCGCACCATACATCTCACCACCAGCACGAATATCACAACGCACCCGTCGTTCTTTGAATGTTGCTCGCCACAAAGTGCGCACATCTTCTTTTTCCCTCGTGTAGCTGTAGATTAGAACGGCCTTCCCTACGACATCACTACTATCACCTGCTCATCTGAGTTCATCGAAGAAGTGTCCACATTTCTGTCACCATATTTTTTCTCTTTCTATTTTTCCAACTACGCCTTATGTAATACCCATTTTGGGGCCTTTTGACGAATGAATGAATGAACGAATGAATGATTTCTGTTGTGAGCAATATTGAGTGGTTGCTATCAGCTTGCGTCAAGTCTCCTTCACCTCGTGGCTCCTGCGCGTCGTAGTTAGAATTATTCGCTTTGCTGAGAGGGCACTGTCTCTGTGCTCCCGAAAAGGCTCAGCCTGCTGGGAGTGAGATCACGGACTCATGACGAGCCCTTCACTCTTCTTCATTCATTGCGAGGCTTTCGTTTTGGCAGACTTGATGCCTAAGTATAGTATGCGATGGACTATTGGTCAGCTGCCTGCTCGCAATAAGATGTCACTTGTCACTAGTCCCGTTATTAGGAAGGCAATCGCCTGGTTGATTCCAAGAACGGATGTACCCTCCCCCCCCCCCCCCCCCCGAAATGCACCAGGAATACGCGGGCAATTTAGAATTAGTCCCTTTGGTATCCCGCAAACGCCGGCTGTGGTCCAAAGAACGAGGCAGAGCTGAGAGTTGATAACAAAACCAAAATATATATTTTCAGATAGGACAAAACAATTAACATACAAACATGCATACTCTGCAGTTACCAAATATAATACGACATCACTCACAAGATACTCCAATAAATTCAAAACAATGGACACAAACTACAACACGCGCTGCAATGGAATCTCATGCATTAACTAACCTAGAAACTTATAGACTAAAGTGTTCGTCAAATGTATTCAGTCCAAAGTTATTAGAACAAAGCTTGAATGCTTTTCTTCAAGGAAATGCTCACTCAAGACTCCAGTGCCAGTCGTCGTCCCGCTGCGTCCGAAGTTTCTCTTCTAGGTCGAAATTTCCGGAGCCCTCCACTACGGTGTCTCTGATAATCATACGGTGGTTTTGGGACGTGAAACTTCACGTATCAGTCAATAATCAATCAACTCGAGGTTTCGCTTCCAGGAAACTCTCGCGTCATCCACTGACCGCACTTCAATAACAAAACTTCTTCGCTCGAAACACATCGGCCACTCACGCGCTGCTACTACCGAACACGTCTTCGCCCACGCATTCATCTCCTGCTTGTTAGACAAGCCTTCGCACGCTGGTGGAAAACTCTCTTCTTCTCCTCATGTGACTCCCTCCATTGCTGGCTTATATTGTCACGACGTCAAAACAGAGGTCTTGCCGTAGAGACTGAGACACCAGAAGCTGGTCGATCTTTTTAATTAGAACGCGCAAGCGAGTTCTTCTTCTTCGTCCATTTCGTAGTCCTTCGTGGCACATGCACAACTGTCATCGTCTTTCTTGAGCAAGCACGTGACGTTTGCCTCCCTCCGAAAGAAGCATCGTCCCGATGCGCAACTTAGGTGCTCTACCAGGCGTATGAAGTGGTCGTACGAAAACGGTAACCGGGAGCTAATTAACTCGATAAATACGGTTTCATACGCACGACGTGCACGACTTTGGGCAAACGCTTTTGGCGCTTAGAACTACAATTAGTGTCGGGAACAACTTCGTAGTTCACGTCGTTCAAGCGTCGCGTGACGCTGTATGGACCAAAGTACCGTCTTAGCAGTTTCTCAGACAGTCCACGTCGACGTATCGGAATCCACACCCACACTTTGTCGCCTGGTGAGTAGCTAACAAACTTGTGTCCGGTGTCGTAGCGTTGTGCATCTTGATGCTGCTGATGACAGATGCGCACGCGCGCGAGCTGTCTGGCTTCTTCGGCACGCTGAGTGAATTCTTCGGCGTCTACATGGATGTCGTCACACTCATGCGGCAACATGGCGTCCAATGTTGTCGTCACTTCACGACCATAGATCAGACTGAATGGTGTCATTCCAGTGGTTTCTTGTCGAGCGGTGTTATAAGCAAAGGTCACGTATGGCAATATCTGATCCCAGTTTTCATGTTCCGTGTCAACGTACATGCTGATCATGTCTGTGAGGGTCCTATTGAGGCGCTCCGTCAGTCCGTTTGTCTGCGGATGGTATGCAGTTGTTCTCCGGTGAGCTGTACCGCTGAGTCTGAGAACCGACTCCAAAAGGTCTGCGGTGAAGGCAGGTCCTCTGTCTGTGATCACTGTTGTCGGAGCGCCATGCCGAAGGACGATGTTTTCGATGAAAAACTGAGCGGCTTCTGCTGCTGTGCCACGCTGCATAGCTTTAGTCTCCGCATAACGGGACAGGTAATCAGTGACCACAATAATCCATCTGTTCCCTGTTGTGGAAGTTGGAAAGGGACCCAGGAAATCCATTCCAATCTGGGTGAACGGCTTTTCTGGTGCTTCGACTGGATGTAAAAGACCGGCTGGCTTGCTGGGAGGCGCTTTGCGTCTTTGGCAGTCGGTGCAAGTTCGCACGTGATGGTTAACAGCAGCAGGTAACTTTGGCCAGTAGTACTTGCATCGTAGTCGGCACAATGTTCCGGTGTAGCCTAGATGACCAGAAGTTGCTTCATCATGGCACGCTTCCATAATAATTTCTTTTCGAAGAGAGGCAGGCACGACGAGCAAGTGCGGGTTACCGGTCGGTGAGAAGTTTTTCTTGTCCCTGTGTTCCCGAAATTTCAAGGCGTTTCGTCGGCGCACCACACAGCCAATGTTGTGGAAAGGGCAGAACCTCTCCGTAGTAACGTGACGCAACTCTGCAGCACCCCACCCTTTTTCTTAGAGATGTTCCTAGAGATCGCCGGCGATATGCGAGGACGTTGGTCGGCGTGGCGACGGCGTTTTCGAAGGGAAGCAGAGGCACGCGCGCGGCGTCTTTTGATGCTTGTTTCTTCCTTGCACCGGTTTTTGTCGCGTTGATATGTGGGCTTTAACGTCCCAAAACCAGCGTATGATTATGAGAGACGCCGTAGTGGAGGGCTCCGGAAATGTCGACCACCTGGAGTTCTTTAACGTGCGCCCAAATCTGAGCACACGGGCTTACAGCATTTCCGCCTCCATCGGAAATGCAGCCGCCGCAGCCGGGATTCGATCCCGCGACCTACCTGCGAGTCAGCAGTCGAGTACCTTAGCCACTAGACCACAGCGGCGGGGCGGCTTTTGTAGCATCTGGGCGAAGCGGTTAGAATTCGTAGGCGTGCCCTTTGTTCAGCGCTTGTTTGGGACTTAAGATCACGTATTACGTGACGCTAAAAGGCAAAATAGTATTCCATACTCACCGTAATGGCTAGCAGTGGTGCTGAACGGTGCTACCACGCCCAATGTACTACATGTATACCCAATAAAGTGAGTGCAGGGATGACCGCCGCGTTAGCTCAGTTGGTATACCGCATCAGACACGTTCTTCGAAGGTCGCAGATTTGACCCCTCCCAGCAGCAAGTTAACTTTTCGCCCACTTTCCTTTCTTCACACTTGCATACAATCACTTCCGATAATATCCCCTATACCTTCCTGGGTATCATTGTTTGTTATTTGTCATTATTGTGTGTCTAACAAATAAAAAACGAGCCGTTACAATTTTACTTCTCTCTTTTGCTCTACATGACAATGCAATACGTGGTTTTACGTACACGTGACGCCATACTATGCTCTTATTAACTCTCCCTTCTGCACCCTTCCCTCCTCCCCACTTCCGTTTCCCGCCATTTAGGTATACATGCTTACGCTGTCGATGCCTTTGTCCGGCATGACGCCAAACGACGACATTCGATTTCAGCAGATGACAGGCAGCCGCGACCCCTGAAGTGCACCGTACTTCAAAATTCACCAGCATGCGTAAAAGCTTCTGCTGGTCTTTGAAGATTCTCCCATACCAAATTTATAGCAGTACCCTCAGGACTCCTTCAAGCCGAACAGCCATATCCACCTTGCATTAACAAGGTCGTACGTAGCTTTAACCTATTGCCCCGCCACGGTGGTCTAGTGGCTAAGGTACTCGGCTGCTGACCCGCAGGTCGTGGGATCGAATCCCGGCTGCGGCGGCTGCATTTTCGATGGAGGCGGAAATGCTGTAGGCCAGTGTGCTCATATTTGGGTGCACGTTAAAGATTTCCTAGTGGTCGAAATTTCCGGAGTCCCTCACTACGGCGTCTCTCATAATCATGCGGTGGTTTTGGAACGTTAAACCCCACATATCTATCTTTCATCTAGCTTTAACCTATTGAGTAGGTATTCTTAAGATTGTTTAAATTGTTCAAAATTAGTATCAATCTCGTCTTGTATTGCTTTCGCACTAGCAGGGAAACGTCAATTCTAGTCACTTATGCATAAACTTTGGTGGATATATATCGAACGACTGATTTCACTGACAATGCAGCGCATATGTTCATGTGCGAGAATTTCTTGAAAAAATGACGGCCTTGTGCCTGCATGAGCCACTACATCCTTACTTTACTTTCTTCTGTCTGTATGTCAGATTATCGAGATGAATATGTTTTTCCGTGAGAAACAGGTGCGTTCAAGAGCTATGTTTCTGAATCGCAGTCGAAGCTCGCCCAACGGCTGCCCAAATAATGCTGGTTCGTGCACGGCACGCTCGTTTGCGATCGATATGTCCCCCTTCGAGCCTCTGGAGCATGGCTAATCACACACTGACTCAATTACTCGAACAAGAGCATGAACCCGCAACGTGGACTTTACACTGAATGGCGGGCAGCTTGCATAAGTGGATTACGCAAATGAGAGTGCCGTTGACAACGGCGGATGGACAGCGCATAATTACTTCCGCACTCACAGGATTCGCCATTTTACGAGCTGCAAATCACCTGACCAGGTCGTTACCCTAAAGGATGTATTTCCCTTTTTCCAACGTCGACATTAATGGTTTTAGAACACGAGAAAATTACGCTGCTTTCCGTACTTCACGAGAACTTCGAAGCTCATTGAATGAATCTACATAGCTATAAAGAGAAAATCAACACAGTGCGCTGAATAAATGTATTCTGCGTCATGACAATGGAAACGAAATTAACGCGGCGGTACATTCGCTTACCCCAACCAAATTCATACTGCAAAAGCGTCTTTATTAATTGCGTTTTTTACGACGCTACTCATGCAGCAACGAAGGTTATGAGGGACGCCATGTCATCCGAAAAAAAAAAGTGCACCTTTGCATTATCACTTGCTCTTGCGTTGCTTATTTTACATTCATGTTATACAGCTACAAATAGCTGTTCTGATTACCGAAGCTCTTTAACATTGTGGAGTGTGTTTTTGGAATGAGAAGCGAAAGTTAATACGAAAACGTTTGAAGAGGGCAAGGTTACTACTTCCGGTCAGCGTAAGCCCTAATTTAAGCCGATCGTATCATACGGGCATTGTTTTTGGAGCGCAACTCAATCTTAGGCGCATGTTTCTGCGTCGAGCGGCGTCACTGTCGCAGTTGCCGTCGGCGGCGTTACCGATAGACATGGAAAAAAGAGAGAGAGAATTAATTCACAGCATATATTCAAGGAGTAAATGATGATGAGTGGAGCGAAGCGTCCGTCGCATCCGTCCGTCTATCTGTCTGTAAGTGTGTCGCTGTTTGCTTCTATGTCTGTCTCTCTGTTTGTCTGTCTGTGTGTCTGTGTGTCGACGAGCACGAGGCGCCACGGCCCTCCACGCCTGCCGCTCAGCTTCGTCCATGCTACACGTACGGCGACGATCCAGGAAACAGAGAGGCACTCGTTCCCCCCGCACCCAGGCACAGCACGCGGAGCAGCCAATCGGAGAGCAGCGGCACAGCACTATGTAGAATATCCTCCCTCAACTGCAGTTTGTATGCTGGATGGATGGATGGATGGATATGGCTGTACCCTTTAGATCGGGCGGTGGCTAGCGCCACCAAGCCGTAACACCTAATGAACCAAAAACTATATTTATTTTTTTTCCCTTAAAAAGTGAGTTTGAGGATTCGTACTTTGCAGTGAAGAGTTTAATTTTCACTCGTGCCTTGACTTTAGCCACCAATCGGATAACCTCCTTCTGGTTAAGTCTACCCGCTTAAAGTTTATTTTGCCCTCCCGGTCCCTAAACCCCAGTGCTTTGAAAAACTCTGCGCCATCATCCTGAACTATAGGGTGAAGCCCTTTACAGAACATTATCAAGTGTTCGGCAGTTTCTTCTTCCTCTCCACACGCACTTCATACTGTGTCTACCCCTTCGTATTTGGCCCGATATGTCTTGGTTCGCAGTACTCCCGTCCTGGCCTCAAACAGTAGAGAACTACCCCGAGTATTATCATAGATCCTTTCCTTGGCAATTTCCTGCTTAAAAGTTCGATAGATCTCTAGTGCGGACTTCTTAATCATGCCCATTCTCCACATGTCAGTCTCCGTTTCCTTCACTTTCTTCTTAACCGATAGCTCTTTTTGGTTTGGCCACATGATGTTTTATAAGTATTTACCAGTCAACTTCCTGGTTCGCTTCCTCCATTTTGTATCGACATTCTTCATGTACAAGTAGCTGAAAACCTTCCTAGCCCAACGCTCTTCCCCCATTTCTCTCAATCGTTTCTCAAATTTTATCTTGCTGCTAGCTTCCTTGCCCTCAAATGATGTCCATCCCATATCACCTTGTACTCCCTGATTTGGTGTATTCCCGTGAGCTCCTAAAGCAAGCCTACTATTCCACGTTGCTTAATTTCTAATCTTGCTTGAACTTCTGATCTCATGCACAAGACCGCATTGCCGAACGTCAGCCCAGGAACCATGACCCCTTTCCATATTCCTCTCACAACATCATACCTATTGTAATTCCACAGTGCCCTGTTTTTCATGACTGCTGCATTCCTGTTACCTTTAGTCGTCACGTATATTTCGTGTTCCCTCAGATACTCGGTCCCATTGCTTATCCATACGCCCAGATATTTGTATTTATCTGTTATCTCTAGCGTGACCTCCTGTATTCTAAGCTCACTACCTTCATTGTCATTGAAAATCATGACTGCTGATTTTTCCTTACTGAATCTAAAATCTAACCTATCTCCCTCATTACCGCAGATGTCCATCAATCTCTGCAAATCTTCCTTGTTGTTGGCCATTAGCACTATATCATCTGCGTACATTAATGCTGGTAGTGCCTGATCAACAAGTTTTCCTTGTTTGACTAAAGAGAGGTTGAAGCCCAGTCCACTTCCCTCTAATTTTGCCTCTAATTCTTGTAGGTACATCATGAATAGTAAGGGTGACAGGGGGCACCCCTGCCTAAGCCCCCGTTTTACCTCTGCAGGCTTGGATACCTGTTTTTCCCACTTTATAACTACCTTGTTACCTTTATAGATACTCTTTAAAAGATTAGTGACTACATGTTCCACGCCTAGTGTGTCCAGTATTCCCCACAATTCCTCTTGAACCACGCTATCGTACGCTCCCTTGATATCCAAAAATGCTAGCCACAGGGGCCTGTGTTCCTTTTCTGCTATTTCGATGCACTGCGTCAGTGAGAACAGATTGTCTTCCAACCTCCTGTGTTTCCGAAACCCATTATGCAGTTCCCCCAGCACCCCCTCATCCTCTATCCACGCCTGCAGTCTTTCCTTTATAATTTGCATCGCCAGCCTGTAGACCACTGATGTCACTGTTATAGGACGGTAGTTGTTTATGTCAGCTTTTTCCCCCTTTCCTTTATAGATCATGCTCATCCTGCTAAGTTTCCATCCATTGGGAACTTCCCCATCGATTATTATTTTGCTCACTGCCTCTCTCAAAGCCTGCTTAGACTTCGGACCTAATGTCTTTATCAGCCTAATTGGAATGCCATCTGGGCCTGTTGATGTACTACCAGGAACCCTTTTCTCAGCCCTTTCCCACTCTTGTTGTGAAAATGAAGCCATTGCACCACTTGATTCGTCCTTGTCTATTGTGGTGCATAAAGTACTTCTTTGTTGAAATTTTTCTGTCACCCTTGTTCTTATATATTCAATAGCTTCGTCCCCTTCTAGCCTAGCACCTTGGGCTGTAGTTATAAAACTCTGCTCTAGGCTCGTCTCATTTCTTAGGGAGTTTAGATGGTTCCAAAATTTCGCAGCTGCCTTTCTATCTTTTTTATGTACTTCTGCCAGCCACTGAGCTCCCTTCCTTCTAATCTTTTCATTGATCAGAAGGAATGCATCCCTTCTACAGCTTAGAAAGGTTGCCCATTTTCTTTCAACATCATCTGTCGGTTCACCCCGCTGCTTAGCATGTCTGTGTTCCCTAGAGGCTTCCTGACGTTTTGCACTTCTATGAGACAGCGCCATCTTTTATGCTGTTCGGGAGATACTGCCGGTTACGCCTGACGCGAGACAAGGTTGAATTACGAGGAGCTTCGCCCCTAAAATATACCCGAGATTGAATGGGATTCGAAGTGGGCACTTAGCGTGGCAGTCGAGTCGAATATTGCACGACAGAATCACGCTGGTGCTAGAAGCAAATTTGCAAAAAAAAAAACCCTACTGTCATGTCGGGCAAGCAATCGCGTTAACCTATGAAATAGAGCGTCGCACGACAGTAAAACAACAACCAGTCATCGCAAATTGCTAATTGAGCAACGAGTGTGGAGCTTAAGGCTTTGCTTTTACCTATGCTGTGGCTCGTATCCACTACGGGGAATAGGTCATTAAACCGGCGGTTAATGTTAAATAAAGGCACTCCAATTTGTTCCTTTTTTGTTTTCTTCGTATTACATTACTTGGGGCTAGTTAAGTAGTTATCGATTGATTGATTTGTGGGGTTTAACGTCCCAAAACCACCATTTGATTATGAGAGACGCCGTAGTGGAGGGCTCCGGAAATTTTGACCACCTGGGGTTCTTTAACGTGCACCCAAATCTAAGTACACGGGCCTACAACATTTCCGCCTCCATTGGAAATGCAGCCGCCGCAGCCGGGAATCGAACCCGCGACCTGCGGGTCAGCAGCCGAGTACCTCAGCCACTACACCACCGCGGCGGGGCAAGTTAAGTAGTTAGTCGTTGTCGAGTCAGTCTCAGTAACGGGTGAAATGCACGTTTCAAGGGATCCCCACCAACACCCACATGCCCGTCCAGAGTGATGAAGAAGGTTCTTTAAGACACTCGCTCACAGATGAGCTCACCAACACGAATGCGTGCTGAAGAGACAACACACTTTTACACAGAATTCAGATCGAGGCAATACACGCCGCAATCTCTTCTTTTTAAGGTCAGTGCTACTTCGGTTGCCATCGTTTTGTTTACACCAGCCCTGGTTTCTGTAGTCGCCCTATAGAAACAAGTTTAGAAATCCTGATTCGCCATTAGACAATCGTTAATCGTGGAATAGCGATAATGACAGTTTGCCCATGTACGATTAGATTCTGTGCTGAACAATTACTGGGCGATTATTCAAGCACGTGTCTGATGATCACTTGCTTTATTTTGTGTTCTTTTGTTGCCTTTTACACGTGAGATGGCGCTTCTGTTATCCTTTCCTTGTAGGTTCGTTATTCTGTTTCGTTAAAAGCAGGCTGCTTGTTGCGAAACGTCATCGTCATTCCCAGTCAGTCTTCTCGCTCTGCCTGAAGGTGTTCGAAACTCAGGAGGGTAACATTTCATCGCCCATAACTTTCCATTACTCTAGGAGCTTCGCTTAAAGTAAATGGTGCGAGTGCTTTACTATAACCCACTCACTTGCGAAAATTTAAAAACCATTTCTGAGACTCATTAGGTGCGTGAAGGCTTACATATAATATGGCCCCGCCGTGGTGGTCTAGTGGCTAAGGTACTCGGCTGCTGACCCGCAGGTCACGGGATTGAATCCCGGCTGCGGCGGCTGCATTTCCGATGGAGGCGGAAATGTTGTAGGCCCGTGTGCTCAGATTTGGGCGCACGTTAAAGAACCCCAGGTGGTCTAAATTTCCGGAGCCCTCCACTACGGCGTCTCTCATAATCATATGGTGGCTTTGGGACGTTAAACCCCACATATCAATCAATTAATCAATCAATCAATCAATCAATCAATTACATATAATACGAAGTCAGACCTGGCTCATATGCGTGGAATAAGCGGGGGATTCCCTATATCAGCGCGTCCGCTTGACGAGTGTGACATGATGTGCTTCACAAAGCCACCGTCTTCTTTTACCCGAGTTTCAGCAGCTGCAAACCATCCAATCTTCAATGCCAAGAAAACCGAAATAGATTTGTACGCGAAGCTGACCACGAAAGAAAATCATTGGCCGGAACACAGAGGCTGGCAAACCGAACGGCTTGTTACATCGCGGCCCGCTAGTGCGCCAATGTTGTAACACTATCGCACCGCTCACGCGTTTATTACAATGTTTAAATTCAGTGCGCGACCAAATGCACTGAAGTTTCACCAGCTTGATCGCGAACTCGCATGGAGGGAATAACTCGCATGACACAGATTTTGTGCGAAGTTTGGTTGTCACAGCCCTCTAAATAGGTTGCAGTGGACTTTTGTACCTTGTGTAACACACTCAATAATTGATGAACAATAAATAGATAAACTGAGTCTTCCCGATATAAATTTCAGAGTACTTTGGTCAAGTTGACCATAGAGCGAAATGTAAGTTCGAGGCCAGCGTTTATGCTTTGGTATACACGGCGAAGATTGCGCGATTAACGTGTTCCCGTGAGAACGTTCTTTCTTTATATTTCTATGTTAGCCCACTAAACAAACCTTACCTATCTGAATGCTTTATTTTCGCTAAGAAACCGTTCATGGGAAGGACAATTTTTCTCTCTTAAGTGCCTAAACACCTTAACTGAAAGTTCTAATTGCTTATATTTAAGGCATTTCAATATATGAAAAATTTACAGCTTACAGCTGTTCAATATTGAAAGAAAGCCTACTTCTAACCTGGGTAAACTGCTCCTGCAACCATCCAATGTTGGGGGTTTTGCTCTACGGAGCATCAGCGACAGTTTACCAGGTATCTCAAACGCAAAGTCGTGTTTTCAGTGGCAAAACTAATCCTCTGCTCAAGCAAGTTTTCCGAAAAAAAAATAATAAGGCTGTTTGTCTACCTCTTATACAACGCTTGCCCAGTACAACAGCCCTCCTTCGTTCACATGACCATGGGTAAGAGAAAGACATTTTTTTATTTATTTTATTTATTTAATGCATACTGCAGACCTTCACAGGTCCAAGCAGGTGGGCACGGTACAAACAGTAAGTACATGTTAGGCACTCAAGTCACATAGAAAAGGAAAAAGGAAAGAATTCAGCAAACAAATACAGGTTTACACACCCAACACACAGTTTACACACAGTAAATCAACCAAAGTGAATCTTTATACAGAGTTTTTTAGAAGGTTCCATTCTTCCATTGTTCGTGGAAAAAAGGAAAATTTGAATACATCTGTCCGTGCAAAATAAGGTGTTAGGGTTCCGGGGTGATGGTGTCTCGTATGCCTTGTCGATATGGGTGTCAGGTACTGTGTAGGGTCTAGTGCTGTTTGTCTTTGAAGAAGTTGGGAAAGAAAATTAAGCCTAAATGTCTTCCGTCGTGACTCAAGGAGTTCAATGCCATTAGCTCTAATTAACTAAGAAGGTGAATCAGTGTGACGAAACTTAGAGTCTATATACCTTACAGCTTTCCTTTGTATTCTTTCTAGTTTGTTAACGTTTTTCTGTGTGAACGGGTCCCATATTATTCATGCATATTCTAACTTTGGTCGGATTATTGATTGGTAGGCCAGGAGTTTGACATCAGGAGGAGCGTTTTTTAATATGTGTCGTAAGAAAGACAGTTTACGTTTATGAGCGAGGTTTTAATTTATAAGCGAGGTATTTTAGAAGCGTTTGTCATTGTAAATTGCCCCGTCGCGGTAGTCTTGTGGCTAAGGTATTCGGCTGCCGAGACGCAGGTCAGCAGCCGAGTATACCTTAGCATGTACTGTGCGATGTGAGTGCACACCTTAGTATGCACTGGCATCGCACGCTACTCGAGTCTTCACCATTTCGCCTCCACTGAAATGTGGCCGCCGCGGCCTTCGGGTCCGCAGCCGATCACTTTATCCCTTGATCGACAGAGGCGGACCCGCTGTGCACAGTGGGACTTGACCAGTCGTCTTCGTTGCTTGCCTAGCTCACGTGGCGCATATTTCGCTTTCGCTTGACAACCGAGCCTGCTGTATACAGTTGGCTCAGTCGTCAAGCGAAAGCGAAATGTGTGCGCGAGTGTGTGGGCAAGAAGTGGGCAAGTCCCACTTCCATATATGGTAGTGGGACTTGCCCACTTCTTGGGGCGCGCACTCGTTCGCGCACGTATGCGCGCCACAGACGGCGGCGCCACTTAGCGCATGCTCGCGCACCCAAGAGCTGTGCTAAAACGAGCCTTTAAAATCACACTTCTTTCATGTGCTCAGCTTGCCACGTGTCACAGGTGATTCTCAAACAAGAACAAAAGACAACATGTCAACAGGTTTCGATTATTCACTCGACATGCGTGCACCGTCATACCGAGAAAAGACAATTGTTTGCTTCACAAGTCTATAGATGGTTAACTCACACACGCGGCATCAAGCATTTCGATAACTTAGGCCTCCGTGATTTCCCGTGTCAGCTCATAGTAGGTGTGACCCAAGACACATTCTTATAAACAATGTGCGCAGCCACGTGTCTCATAGTGCACCGCTTCTTACCGTATACCTTTCATTCATTTTACTCTGAGCTGCGCTGTACACTCGGAACGTTACGGCATATCTACTCGCCCAAGCTGCTTCTCTTTAGGGACTGGCGCACGTCCTTTCGCGTGTGTCTCTACTCTGCAAATAACGGAGTCACGTACGCCCTTACAAAATCACGAAATGTCATGAAAATCACAGACAATCACAAGGAATATAAAGAGGGAACTCATTCAGATACGCTCTTTTTTGTATTTTTTAGTATAACGCTCATGAGCTTTTTATGCTGCAACAAGCATTGAGGAGAAATTCTAAACACACTACCCTGCAGGTGTTACTTGTTTGCGGGCTGTACCGAACGTGACGTCACCAGCAGTGCTGGCAGGGTTCGAGATCTACCACACGCTTGTGCACATCTTGTGCCTGCAAAATAAGAGCTTGTGCAACCTGCCACCTTCTATATAAGTTTGAGTATTTGACATGAATGTACGTTTCACGCTTCACCAATGTAATATGATTACGGCCGTTTAATTCTTCGCCGTTTAAAGGGGCCGTTTAAGCGCACGTGCACCGGTTTAAAGAAAGACTGATGCAATTGTAGCGTAAGTTGTGCGCCTCAATAGGAGAAAAATTTTTGCGGTGTGTGCATCGGTATTAAATAGCAGCAGTACTGTCGTACCGAGTTCTCAACTGCCCCGCCGTAGTGGTCTAGTGGCTAAGGTACTCGGCTGCTGACCCGCAGGGCGCGGGATCAAATCCCGGCTGCAGCGGCTGCATTTCCGATGGAGGCGGAAATGTTGTTGGCCCATGTGCTCAGATTTGGGTGCACGCTAAAGAACCCCAGGTGGCTGAAATTTCCGGAGCCCCCCACTACGGCGTCTCTCATAATCATATGGTGGTTTTGGGACGTTAAACCCCACATATCTATCAATCAACCGAGTTCTCGGCCGTTCTTGGTCTTGACCTACTGTAAGATGTGACGTCACTCAAACAGCCATTCTAATTACTGAGGTCACTGCCTGATGAACCCAGACAGAAGAAAAGAACCACACAGGACAGACACTAAACAAAGACTTTTTTTTCACGGGAATCGCTTGCTCGAAAACTATAAAATACAAAGCAACCACCCAACCTTATAACAAAACCAAAGTCCTACAGATTCTGCAAGCTGATTAGCAGAGGAAAGCACCGACCAACAGGGTGATGTGTCCTTCAATAGCACTCTTAATGCACCACCTGCATGCCTACCACTTTTCCAACAGCTGTAATTCATCTTCTAATAGTGCTCTGGAAGACTGTCTACCCGCCACTATTGGTTACGGTGCTTATTGATGACCCGAAGGTAGCAGGATCGAATCCCGCCTTGAGCAGCCACATTTTCAGTTGAGACGAAAATGATGTACTGAGATGTATGTGCATGTTAAAGAACCACGATAGCCTGACATACGATATAAGTACGACGACTTAACGAAGAAAGATAATCCGCTTGGCTGTTTCGACAGTGTTCACGAAGTGGGACTGGCTGTATTTTTTATTACTTCTCAACAGCATTCTAAAATTTAACTTGCTTTCTTTCCAGCCACTTGACGCAGCGAGAAGTACCATTGAACCTAATAAAATGATTACCACAAGATTTCTATCAGTAGTCGCACGACATTATACGAGTCAGTTGACTCGCTTCAAACAGGCGTCTCATGCAATCATTCCACACCGTATACTGTGTTTCACTCCACCCTTTTGGCAAAGCTAGTTGCAAAAGCAAATTCTCTTAAGAGCGCATGTAATCTCTTAGCGAAGATACCTTACATTCTTCCTAAAGGAGTCAAAGTACGCTCCGAAAATGCGCTAACTCTCCATGAAAAGAGGGGTCACTGGTTCCTTTAAAGAGGATCAAATGCGCGGCTAATTATCATTCACCCAAAAAAGTAACGCATAATCTTTTTTTTTTCCTTAGTGGGCATGACGACATTTTCATGGCCACGAATTCACCTTCTTTCTGTACGAAATTAGTACTGTTCTTCAAAGTGACACTGACACAGAAACCCGTCAGAAAGTGATTCCCGAAGGCTGTTCTGATTTCCATTAAAGAGCGCAGGGACGTGTGCCTCAATTGGTGCCACGCGAGAGGTATGCGTAGGAAACCTTTTTGAAGGTTTCACTTGCACACTCACGTGCACATGCAATGTTTAGAAAAAGTGATCAACAATTTAGACTACTTGCTACTGTACTATCGGAGAGCATAAAGCCGTCACGTCGGCTTCACACTTGATGAGGCCGTGTCGACAAAAGTTACGCCGTGAGCGACGCGACAACGACGAGAACAAGAGCGTTCGGCTCACACAGAAGTAATATCCAGCAAAGAATGAAGTGCAGCGGCATTCTTGAACACGTGACAATTTATATGTAAAAATTACCAGTAAACAACTACGACTTCATCTTGCTAGATGACGCTCGCTATAATCAATTTCCCATTGTATTAATTGTTAATGATAGTGACAAGCAGAAGATCGCGCAGCGTTGAGCAGTCCTATTCAGCGAAGCCTAGAGTATACAACGTCCGCACACACGTCGTCAGCGCGGCCCCGTGGTTCGGAAAGGGAAAGCCGGCCGCTCGGTATTCGTTCTCTTCATTTGCCAGATGTTGACCGACCGTCACAGCCGTAGCCAGCATGCGGCGCCCACTTCAGACGCCCACTTCAGCTTTTAATTAGTCCTTTCCGGTACAGTCAAGTGTGGTCCATCGTCAAGGACCGTATAAGGTTGGGGGTCTTGTTGGTACGGCATGCTGCAACGTTTCGCGGCATTGTGTCATTTCCCAACAGGTCATTTATTTCCATCCTGTATTACCTGCGCCTATGGAGGGGTCGAAGTGTGAAGGACTGTGACGCTGGCATCGTGGTTATCTATGTAATTAGCGCTATATATAGGAAAGAAAAGACAAGCGCTTGTGACGCACGCGTAACCATGCTTCGTTGATTGATTGCTAGATATGTGGGGTTTAACGTCCCAAAACCACCATATGATTATGAGAGACGCCCTAGTGGAGGGCTCCGGAAATTTCAACCACCTGGGGTTCTTTAGCGTGCACCGAAATCTCAGCACACGGGCCTACAACATTTCCGATGGAGGCGGAAATGCAGCCGCCGCAGCCGGGATTCGATCCCGCGACCTGCGGGTCAGCAGCCGAGCACCTTAGCCACTAGACCACCGTGGCGGGGCATAACCATGCTTTGTATATCTTCACTTGTGTTCTGTAACATTGCCGCAGTTCTCCAACTAGGTTTTCAGAGGTCATTTCAGAACAGCCCTCGTGGTTTGCGAAACACTGTTCGTTTCTTCTAGCTGCCACGTTACCAGGGTTCTCAGTCTTCTTGTTTGTGCTTAAAAAAAGACAGGGCCGAGGAAGCAGAGAATATGAGATGACAATCTCGTACAGCCATTGTTAAATAATTACGACATAACGAAATTTCGATGACTGCATAGTATTACACAAATGACTAATATACGGATTTTTTTGGTAAGCGTGCGTGCACATCATCTGCTGATGTCATCTGTAATTGCATGTTCTGTCTTTGGTAGACTTCATTTTGAAGCGAAAGCGTTACTGGCCTAGTCAAGTGAGTTTCGCTGCGTGTCGCAGTTTCAGATTGAAGCGAAGCAGAAATACCTTGTGACTTGCCGCATACCACCGCCACCACTGCTCCGACTGATCATATAGACTATATTTACGGAGGGGTTAGAGTGCCGCCATACTGTACTTATCATTTGTGTTTTGAATTTGATTGTGATAGCAATTCTATGGACACTCTCGGCTGGATTTTGTCGCCGGTGACCGCGACACCGTTACTCAACACACACACACACACACACACACACACAGATATATATATATATATATATATATATATATATATATATATATATATATATATATATATATATATATATATAGTGTGTGTGTGTGTGTGTGTGTGTGCGTGTGTGTGTGTGTGTGTGTGTGTGTGTGTGTGTGAGGGAATGAAGTGTATACCTAAGGGCTCGTTTTTCCGTGTTTTGACACATTAATGAGATCTAACAGACATGCATCGAACGCGTTATTCGAAGGTCGTAGGTTCGATTCCTGCTCACGGCTGGTTATTTTTTCACCCACTTTTCTTTCTTATTTACATTCAATTGGTTCTAATGACTTCCCCTGTACATTCCTTGGCCTTACTGTCTGTTAGATCATATATATATATATATATATATATATATATATATATATATATATATATATATATATATATATATATATATATATATATATATATATATTGCCACTCTGGGTCATCATCATCGTCATCGTCTGTGTGCTGGCTCTGCCCGTTCGTTTTGCGAGGTCTTTCCTCAAATAAACGCTGTCGCAGCCAAGACTACCAAGGCTTCATACGTGGTGGAGGTGGATTTTCGGTCCTCTGACCTCCCGCAGCGCGCTATACCCCCTGGAGCTTCGTTCAGGCCGCCGCTTGCGCCCACAGTCAGGCAGCATGTCCCAGACCGAGCCTGCCGGCACTGATGTCATCAACCACGCACCGCCGCAAGCTGCCCCTCCTACTTACATACACGGGCATCAGCGGGAACCCCCGCTCTTCGCTGGTCTTCGGGGAGAAGACGTAGAAGACTGGCTTGATGACTACGACCGCGTAAGTGCCGCTAATAGGTGGCACGAGGCCGCCAAACTGCGTTACGTGCCTTTTTATCTGGTTGGAGTCGCGAAGACGTGGTACTTTAACCACGTCGTTGACTTACCCGACTAGGCTACCTTCCAGCAGCAGCTGCGGCACGTCTTTGGGACACCAGACATTCGATCCGCCGTCGCGAAGAGGACACTCGATACTCGCCGACAACATCCCGGTGAATCGTCTACTTCATACATCGAGGATGTCCTCGCACTCTGCCGGCGTGTCAATAAATTCATGCCGGAATCGGACAAAGTGCGCCACATATTGAAAGGCATTGGGCCTGTTGCCTTTAATGCCCTCGCTGTGCAAAACCCAGCTACCATCGCTGATGTCGTGGCGACATGCCAGCGCCTTGATGCGCTGGACTCCGTCCGCCTTCAACCAGACATCGGCGACCACCAGTCCACGTCAGATGGCCATCTGCGTGACCTCATCCGGGACATTATACGCGAAGAATTGCGGTCCATGGGCTTCACACCTCCGACACCGCGACCTACACAGCCTTCGGGAATGCCCTTACGTGACATCATCAGGGAGGAACTTACATCCCTGACTGGCTCTGCGCCCGTACAGCCACCTGCTTCTCACCCTATAGCCACGTACCCTCAAGTTGCTGCCGTGCCTCCCAGCGACGCCCACCCGACATTGCCACGTCCATCCTACGCGTCAGTTGCTGCCACTACCCCGGTGAGCTACCATTCCGTGGCCCCTGACCCTTCGGCCCACCTGACCGCGCTATCTCCAGGTGCCCCGAATGCCTTCTATTCCCCACCGTGGCGCTCGTCTCGCCCTGTATGCTACTACTGTGGCTATCGCGGCTACATATCTCGTTTCTGCCGAAAGCGCCAGCAAGATGAGCGTCGGAACGATGTGCGTGAACGGGATTTGTACACCGGAGCGTCTTATCAAGGTCGGCGTTATTCGTCTCCCCCGCACCGGTCTCCATCTCCTCCAGCATCGAATGCACCACGAAACAGCCGAAACACGAGACGCCGCTCGCCTTCGCCCTTCCGCCGTTCCACTTCTCCACTTCGGCCCGCCTCATTCAGCTCTGATATTCATTCGGAAAACTAAGTGATGCAGTTTGTGGAGGAAAAACTGCATTCGGAATTAGAACTGAAATTCCTCCATTAGGCCCGTGTAACATGGTTTCTGTGGAAGTGGAAGGAGTGCGAGTCGATGCTTTGGTGGACACAGGTGCGACATTGTCTGTGATACGTGCTGATTTGTGTGAACATTTAAGGAAAGTAATGACGCCTTACGATGGCCCCACGTTAGTTGCTGCCCAGGGGAACATCATTCGCCCGTCCGCGCTTTGTACTGTGCGTGTTTTCATCGACGGCATCCGCCATCATGTCCAGTTTGCTGTCCTGTCCCGCTGCTCTCACCAACTAATTTTAGGGTGGGATTTTCTATCATCTGCTTCCGCGGCGATTTGTTGTGGACAACGCGTCGTTCATCTCGCTGACACCGACTACATGCTTGACGACGATAATCAGAAGCCACTTCGTCTGGTCGCTGCGAAAGACATTGAACTCCCGCCACTACAAGAGCAAATTGTCAGCATTACGTCCAACGACATCTATCACGGGGATGTATTGGTCTCACCGTCACCACTTTGCGTTCGCAAAGGTATAGTTCTTCCGTCCGGTGTCGTTCGTTTTTGCAATGGCTCGGCACTTCTCACCGCTGTCAACTCTACACCGGAGAAGATCTTACTGCCACAGGGCACTACTGTGGCCCGTGTTGCTGACTTCGAGCCTGTACTCGTCACGCCACTTCAGGCCATCGCATCCAAAGAACCTTGCCTCTGTGAGCATGTTTCTTCCTCCGCCTTTACCACCACTATCAGCAGCGAATTGACATATTCACAGAGGCAGCAGCTGCTCACATTGTTACAGAAACATGCAAATTCTTTCGATACTTGCTCGACAAAGCTGGGCCGCACTAATACTACAGCACATCGAATTCAAACTGTTGGGACATCTATTGTACACCGCCGACCCTACCGCGTGTCTCTAACTGAAAGAAAAATTATAGAAGAAAACGTTGCGGACATGCTTAAACGGGAAGTAATCCGTCCCTCATCTAGCCCTTGGTCGTCTCCTATTGTTTTGGTCCATAAAAAGGATGGCTCTGTGCGGTTTTGCGTGGACTACCGGGCGCTCAATAAGATCACACGCAAGGACGTGTACCCTATGCCACGCATTGATGACGCCCTTGATTCCCTACAAGGCGCGGAATTCTTTTCAAGCATCGACTTGCGTTCTGGGTACTGGCAGATCCCCATGCATGAAGACGATAAGGAGAAAACGGCATTCGCAACCCCCGACGGGCTATATGAATTCAACGTCATGCCTTTCGGGCTCTGCAACGCACCCGCCACTTTTGAGCGCATGATAGATACCGTGTTGCGCGGCCTGAAATGGAAAAGTTGCCTTTGCTACCTGGACGACATTATTATCTTTTCGTCAACGTTTCCTGAGCACCTAGAACGATTGGATCAAGTTTTGACGTGCCTTGCCGGCGCCGGGCTTCAGATAAACACGAAGAAATGCTCTTTCGCTAGCAAATCTATCAAGGTCTTAGGACACGTCGTTAGCAAAGATGGCATCCGGCCCGACCCTGACAAGATTTCTGCAGTCCTTCACTTTCCGCGCCCCGAAAAACCAAAGGAGCTTCGCAGTTTCCTTGGCCTCGCCTCCTATTTTCGCCGGTTTATCCAGAACTTCGCTTCTATTGCTGCTCCATTACACCAACTACTTGCTTCCAACGTCCCCTTTCTGTAGTCTCAAGAATGCCAAACAGCATTCTACCTGTTGAAGCGGGCACTCACGTCTGAACCTCTGCTCTGCCACTTTGACGAAGCCGCCCCGACTATCCTTCATACCGACGCTAGCGGCCCTGGTATAGGAGCCGTTCTTCTACAACGCGACAAGTATTCCCTAGAGAAAGTTGCATATGCCAGTCGCGTACTCACCGCTGCTGAAAAGAACTACACTATAACTGAGCAAGAGTGTTTGGCTGTGGTTTGGTCGGTCCAGAAGTTCCGTCCCTATCTCCACGGCCGTCACTTCACAATCGTTACGGACCACCATGCCTTATGCTGGCTTTCTACACTGAAGAACTTGTCCGGACGCTTGGGTTGGTGGATACTACGCCTGCAGGAGTACGACTTTGACATAACTCACAAGTCAGGCAGAAAACATCAAGACGCCGATGCTTTATCTCGTTGCCCGCTTCCAACTACCCATATGAGCGTTGGTGAGAACTCAACCGCCACATCTACCAAGGTTCATACGCTCGCATCAATAACGCCACCCTTTTCGGACGACGAGCCAACATTTATCTCCCGCCAGCGGTCCGATTCATACTGCAGACGCATCATGGACCACCTTTCGGGAATTTCTCATCCACCAAACGCGCGACTCCGTCGTCAACTCCTGCACTTTAAGCTGGACAATGGGGTTCTCTACCGCCACGTCTACCACCCTGACGGTCAGCGCTGGGTTCCTGTACTGCCACGCTCTCTTCGACTTCAGGTGCTCGAAGCCTTCCATGACGACTTGACTGCTGGTCATCTTGGTTTTAAAAAAACTCTTGACCGCATTCGATGTCGTTATTACTGGCCTGGCCTTTCTTCTAGTGTAGCTCGGTACGTCGGTTCCTGCTACCGATGCCAGCGTCGTAAACTCCCCACGTCGGCACCTGCTGGACCTCTACAACCACTTCCGTGCCCTTCAATGCCGTTCGAGGTTGTAGGTGTTGACCTTTACGGGCCTCTCCTTGTCACATCTGCTGGCAAACGATGGATAGTGACTGCCGTGGACCACCTGACACGCTACGCTGAGACTTCCTCTGTTATTACAGGCTCAGCGGTGGAAGTTGCAGACTTTATTCTTCACGCAATAATACTGTGTCATGGGGCTCCTCGTGTACTGCTTAGTGACCGCGGCAAAGTGTTCTTGTCACAAGTTGTAAATGAAGTACTGCGCGCTTCTGGAACTACTCACAAGACAGCTTCAAGCTACCACCCTCAGACAAATGGTCTCACAGAAAGATTTCACCGAACCCTTGCAGACATGATAGCCGTTTACGTCCAACCCGACCACAAAAACTGGGATACTCTTTTACCATTCCTGACATTCGCTTACAACACCGCCGTTCAGCGAACAACTTGCTTCTCACCGTTTTACCTCGTGTACGGACGCACCCCGACTACCTTTCTCGACGTCTCTTTCTTTAGCAGCCATGGGAATTCATGTCAGTCTCCTAGCGAAGAATACATTTCCCGCCTGGCCCAGCCTCGCCATCAGGCTCGCATCAATACTGAAGCGAGACAGCACGAGCGGAAGATCATCTATGACGAATCCCACCGCGTTGTGTCTTTCCAACCTGGTGACGAGGTGCTGCTTTTGACACCTATTCGCACTCCTGGTCTCTGTGACAAATTCCAACCACGCTTCATCAGGCCATACATTGTTTTAGAACAGACTTCGCCGGTTAATTATCGTGTGACACCACTCGTCGCCCCAACAGACCGCCGCTACCGCAGCACAGAGATTGTCCACGTTTGTCGCATGAAATCTTTCACGCGACGTTCCTTGTCACTTTGACTTTCGGCGGCCAGGGTGTCCGCTTCCAAGTGGGGGGAATTAGTGTGGGCATTTGTAACTTACATCGTCCTCATCCCTGCATAATCACAATCACCATCATCCGCTTGTCTCTTTGCCCTCATTGCCACTCTGGGTCATCATCATCGTCATCGTCTGTGTGCTGGCTCTGCCCGTTCGTTTTGCGAGGTCTTTCCTCAAATAAACGCTGTCGCAGCCAAGACTGCCAAGACTTCATAATATATATATATATATATATATATATATATATATATATATATATATATATATATATATATATATATATATATATATTGTTACGAATAAATATAGCACCTGGTACTATATAAACTCTTTATTCAGGGCGAACTTGTGCCCGTAAACTTGAAGCTAAAAATGGTCAGCCAAAATGTCTGCGCCCCTGACTCTAACTTCGTCGCTCTCCTCTTCTGCCCCTCGAGTCTCGTGCCAGTCCCATGGCGTAGCATCGTGGCGCGTGCAGGACGGCGTTCCATGGCGCGGCTTTCTTGCTACTTGCTTGACGACTTTTACGAACGCGAATTGTGGTACGCGTCTTCTGCGATGGTCGAGCTGTGGCATTAGTCCCCCTCCTAGCACGCATCGCCCCGATGCGTAGAGCCGGCTGACAGTTTCTAAACAATAGGACTTCTCCTTGTGTTAGACGACGTTGTTCAGTTCCTGTCGTAGTACGGTTTCATACGTACTACATGTACAACTTCCGGGAGATTCCTGCGTCGTGTTGTGCATACTTGACCTTCAGGGATCACTTCGTAGTTTAATGGGCCTAGCTGACGAAGAACCCTGTAAGGGCCAAAATAGCGCCGCATAAGCTTTTCTGATAGGCCACGTGCACGTACAGGCGTCCAGACCCACACTTGGTCTCCAGGGGAGTACTGAACATCCCTTCGTCTTAGATTGTAACGGTGCGCGTCGACGTTCTGCTGTTGAATGATGCGGTTCCGTGCTAGTTGTCGCGCCTCTTCTGCCCTTTCTACATATTCGCTTATGTCAGGGTCCTCTTCATTCGTGCTGTTGACAGGCAGCATCGCGTCTAATGTCGTTATTACTGTCCGACCATAAACAAGTTGAAATGGCGTGAAGTGGGTTGTCTCTTGTACTGCGGTATTGTATGCAAATGTAGCATACGGTAATATGGTGTCCCAAGTCCGATGCTCGACGTCCACATACATCGCGATCATGTCAGCAAGCGTCCTGTTCAGCCTTTCAGTTAACCCGTTAGTTTGCGGATGGTATGCGGTAGTTCTTCTGTGGTCGGTGTGCGTTAGTTTCATGACAGACTGTACTAGCCTGGCAGTGAACGCAGTTCCTTTGTCAGTTATAAGAACTCTAGGTGCGCCATGTCGCAGCACTATCTGGGTCACAAAAAACTGAGCCACTTCATTTGCCGTTCCTTTTGTGAGAGATAACGTCTCGGCATACCGGGTTATGTAGTCGGTTGCTACAACTATCCAGCGCTTCCCAAACGATGACATAGGAAATGGTCCTAGCAAATCCATTCCGACCTGCTCAAACGGGACTTTCGGTGGCTCTATCGGTTTCAAAAGACCTGCTGGTTTTAGGGGTGGTACTTTGCGTCTTTGGCATTCTCGACATGATCTTACGTAATGCTGTACTGAATCCATCAATTTTAGCCAGTAATATCTGCGGCGGATTTTTGCCAAAGTCCTACTAATGCCCAAGTGACCTGCCGATGGGTCATCATGACACGCTTCTAAAATTTCCGCTCGCAGTGATGATGGTATCAGCAGTAGGAACGTTTCACCGGTGTGTTGAAAGTTTCTCTTGTAGAGAACGTTGTTGCGGAGGACGTAGGAACGTAGTCCACGGATGAAAACTCGCGGTACTTCGACTTGCGGCCCCTCTAAGTATTGAATGAGCAGAAGTAATTCTGGGTCCATTCGTTGATCATGAGCCATCTCCGACACATTCACAGCTCCAAGAAATGCGGAGTCTTGTTCATGCTCAGGAGACGAGTTCTGGATTGGTGCTCGTGACAAGCAGTCCGCGTCATTGTGCTTGTGGCCAGACTTGTAGACTACGGTGATGTCATATTCTTGTAGACGTAGGCTCCATCTAGCAAGTCTTCCGGAAGGATCCTTGAGGTTCGCAAGCCAGCACAATGAATGATGGTCACTCATGGCTCGGAATGGTCTACCGTATAAATATGGACGGAACTTACTGATAGCCCATATCACTGCGAGACATTCCTTTTCCGTAGCTGAATAATTATACTCAGCTTTCGACAGAGTGCGGCTTGCATAAGCAATAACTTTTTCTTCCCCGTTCTGCCATTGAACAAGAATAGCACCGAGGCCAACGTTGCTGGCGTCCGTATGAATGTCTGTTTTGGCATCTTCGTCAAAATGAGCAAGTATGGGAGGTGACTGCAAACGCCGTCGTAACTCAGAGAAGGCGTCTTCTTGCTCTTGGTGCCAAATGAATGGCACACCTTCCTTCGTAAGCCGTGTCAGTGGTTCCGCAATCTTGGAGAAATTTTCAACAAAGCGCCTATAGTAGGCACAAAGCCCCAGGAAACGTCGCATAGCTTTCTTGTCTCTTGGCCTTGGGAAATTTTCAACCGCAGTGATCTTATCCGGATCTGGGCGGACACCGTGAGAACTGACAATGTGCCAGAGGAACCGGAGCTCCCGGAACCCGAAGTGGCACTTTTCGGGTTTGATCGTAAGTGCAGCCATACGAATAGCGTCCAGTACCGTTCTCAATCTCTGTACATGCTGCTCGAACGTAGTGGAAAAAATTACTACGTCATCCAGATAGACAAGACATGACTGCCATTTGAGGCCGGAGAGCACAGTGTCCATCATCCTCTGGAAGGTAGCGGGAGCAGAACACAAACCAAATGGGAGTACTTTGAACTCGTAGAGTCCGTCGGGTGTCACAAACGCCGTCTTTTCTCGATCTCGTTCGTCGACTTCTATTTGCCAGTACCCGCTCTTTAGATCCAACGATGAAAAAAAGTGAGCATTGCGCAGTTTATCCAACGTATCGTCGACTCGTGGGAGTGGGTACACGTCTCGCTTCGTGACGAGGTTGAGTTTTCTGTAATGAACACACAACCGCATGGTGTTGTCCTTCTTCACCAATACTACCGGCGATGCCCATGGGCTTTTGGAGGGCTGTATGACATCGTCGTCGAGCATCTCCTGTACTTGCTTCTTTATCGCCTCCCTTTCTTTTGGAGCTACTCGGTATGGATGCTGACATACTGGTCTAACATGCCCTTCGATTACAATGCGGTGCTTTGCTACAGGCGTACGTCCGACTTTCGAAGAAGAAGAAAAACACTCTGCGAATTCCTTGATCAACTCCACAATCTGGTCTTTCTGCAGAGATGAAAGCTCTCGGTCAATATCTATTTTCTCGAGGACACTTTCCACTGTTGAGGGCGTTGTAGGTACTTTTTCTATGGTGCAAACATCTGAGACTTGTAAGTAGTCATGAAGTGATGCTATGGCTGCTCCCTTCGCCACATGCTGTACCTCGTTGGTAAAGTTAGTCAATAGCACATCAGTATATCCGTTCCGCAGGTTCACTAGACCTCTCGCCACGCGTATTCCCTTTGTGAGCAGCAGTTCGACATTTCCATCAGCTAGTCCGGCATATTCACGAAAAATGTCGCTTTTCACAGAAACTGTCACGCTGCTACGTGGCGGCAGTCACACCTTCATCCACAATACGAAGAGACGAAACAATTGGTTGCTCCGCATGACACACGGCAACAGTGTTCTCTGTAGAGAAAGAAACTTGGGATTTCTGCAAGTCGATGATGGCACTGTTTGCTTGCAGAAAGTCCATGCCCAGAATTGCCTCACGGGAACATTCAGGAAGAACAATAAAACTGCAGGCGTACACATGGCCTCTTATTCCCACTCTCGCTGTGCACAATCCTACGGGGCTGACTAAGTGCCCGCCGGCGGTGCGTATCTGCGGTCCGGTCCAATGAGTGAGCACTTTCTTCAGCTTCTTTGCGAGCATGCTACTTATTACTGAGTAATCTGCACCTGTGTCTATTAACGCTATGGTTTCTACGTCGTCTATTCTGACTTGTAGCTCGGATGTCACGTCACCATTACTGCGCTTGTCCGTCGTTGTGTCAGTGTCGTCGTCTGATCCGGTTAGCGATGGAGGGTTTTCAGTTTTTCGAAAATCAGCGGCCCTGCCTCCACAGGTCCCCGGTTCTAGTTTTCCCGTCGCGGGCTTGGTGAACGACGCCTCGGGAAAGTAGATGATGGGTGTGGACTCGGCGACCTATTGCGCATTGGTGCAATCGACCGCGATTCATGTCGCTGAGTGTTTGGATAGGCATAGCGCGAAGACAAATATTCTTCGATTTCGTAAGGGCGCTCACCGTTACGAGGGCAGGGCGCATTCACTGGGAAGCCGCGTAGCCCGACCCGACGGTAGTGGCATGTCCGATAAAGATGACCTGCCTCCCCACAGTGGTAGCAGAGGGGCCGCCGGTCTGCCGTGCGCCATACATCACTTTTGCGGGGTCTTGCTTCTGGCATCGGCGCTGGAGTACTGCGAGGAAAGGTCGGTGGCATAACGGGAGCTTGTGCAAAGCTCGGGCGTCTCATGTCTTGCCGTACGACTTGCGCGTATGACAGCTGTGGCTGAGGTTCCGGTTGCGTGTAGTGTGGCACCTGAGGCTGCGGTTGAATAATTGCTTGCCGCACTTCTTCACGCACAACGTCCGCGATTGAGGGCATCGCTGAAGGACTTTGAGGAAGTTGCAGTTTCTGGAGCTCCTCCTTAACAATAGCCCTCATCATTTCCCGGAGGACGTCAACGTTGGTGGGGAAGGTTGTTGACTCCACCCTGACTGAAGAGACGCTGAAGTCTCTGTTGTACAGTCGCGCACGTTGTTGTAGCGTCCTTTCCATGGTCGTTGCCTCGAACCGGAACTCCGCCACAGTTCGCGGTGGATTACGCACCAGGCCTGCGAAAATTTCTTCCTTTACTCCGCGCATTAGGTGCCGCAACTTCTTCTCCTCGGCCATGATTTGGTCAGCTCGGCGGAAGAGCCGTGACATGTCTTCTATGTACATGGCCACGCTCTCGTTATTCCGCTGGTTCCTCGCCTGAAGAGCAGCCTCTGCCTTCTCTTTGCGGTCCGTGTTCGGATAGGTTGCGATTAGCTCTCGTCGGAAGTCGTCCCATGACAGCATGCACGCTTCGTGGTTCTCAAACCACGTACGTGCCGAATCTTGCAGGGCGACGTAAACGTAACGAAGCTTTCGGGCTTCGTCCCAACCATTCAAACGTGCAACGCGCTCGAAGCCTTCAAGCCAGTCCTCGGCGTCTTCAAAGGTCTCACCGTGGAAGACCTCTGGTGTACGTGGCGAATCCACGATGAGGTGAGATGGAGATGGCATCGACTGGGTGGCCATCGTAGTGACGCTTGTGCTTGAGGTCTCGAGAGGTCTTGATGAGTCAATTAGGGGGCCAAACTCGGGCTGCTCCCCACGTAGTCGGCGACTCGTGCGTTGGTGCACAGGTGTCAATTCTGCTGGCTCCAATCTTCTGGGATCTGGGCTTCTCCTTGCCTGTGGTGGGCTTGGAATCCTACCCAGCACGTCCACCAGATTGTTACGAATACATATAGCACCTGGTACTATATAAACTCTTTATTCAGGGCGAACTTGTGCCCGTAAACTTGAAGCTAAAAATGGTCAGCCAAAATGTCTGCGCCCCTGACTCTAACTTCGTCGCTCTCCTCTTCTGCCCCTCGAGTCTCGTGCCAGTCCCATGGCGTAGCATCGTGGCGCGTGCAGGACGGCGTTCCATGGCGCGGCTTTCTTGCTACTTGCTTGACGGCTTTTACGAACGCGAATTGTGGTACGCGTCTTCTGCGATGGTCGAGCTGTGGCAATATATATATATATATATATATATATATATATATATATATATATATGCAAGGAAGAAAAAATACACAAATACTCCCGCGTGCGGAATCAAACTTGGGTCATTTGAATCGTGAGTGCGAGGCGTTAACCACTGCGCCACCGAAGAGCACGTGCGATAACATTCTAACCGCAAGCTATTCACATCTACCACTTACCACTGCTGACAGGCATCTCAGGGTGGAATTGTGTTTTCAGCCTTACCAGCAAGATGGCGCAATGAGCGCGCGTTGCCTAAAGCCCCCTTAGCGTTGCCCCATCGCGCGGCGGTGCGCACTTTGATCTCCCACGCGTGCTTTGTTCGGAGGAAAGGAGGGGGGGGGGGGGTTGACGCTCGATCGCGCACCCTTATCTCACGGTGGGGAAAAAGGGAGGATCATACGTCTTGGCTGACCTCGGCCTTTACCTAGAACGATTCTGTTGTAGTTGCTTGGCACAAAAAGGTCACTGCAATCATTGCAGTCTCCGTTTGCGAAAAGCGTGCGCTTTTCAGACACAGTGAAGTAGCAACTGAGATGCTTATTCGCGTGCATCTGTACCTGTTAGTACGTTTCGTGCGTCATTTGTGAGTGAGAAACAAGGGGCACGTTTTGGTATGTTTTCCATTTTGCGCGTGACCTTCCAATAAGTTGCTATCGCGTTCATTGCTTCGCCTTTGCGGCAAAGCTGTGACTTTTTAACAACTAGACAAACAGTGTTACGGTAGACGCATACGCGTGAAAACACTTGAGTTGGTGCATACGATATTTAACAGCCATATTAATTTATGTCATGACATACAAAAACAAGAAAACATCGACTTAACAGTCCAAGATGGCGGTGCCCATATGCCTTATAAGTGAAATAGTCTACAGGATGACTACCGCTACCTCGCCAGCCGTGTTCACGGGTAACACGTGAGTAGGAGCTCTCTGCCACGCCGGGTGACTGCTTTAGTTCAGCCGTTGTGTCATGCTATGTGATGGAAGAAAGGAGTGAGAATGCTGGTCCATCTATTACAAAGTTGTCTGCGCAGTCCCAACGGTGAAAACGGCATGCTGTGCCAGATCATTCAGTGGATATGTTGCTCGGATTAGAGTACCAGCGCGCAAAGTGGCAGCCAGAACGGGAGTTTCGGCGAGCTATACGTCGGAAGATGAACGCAGAAAGACGACAGCTGCGAGCTTTAAGGGTGGCAATGGACGCCTCGCCTTCGGCTTGGGAAAGTTACGAAAAAATGGCAGTGAGTTTTCGCAGCATGGAACGCTTCACTGTTCACATCGTTGGGTTGGTAACAGTGGTTCGGCCGCGAGGGTAAACAAGCATAGCAAGTTATCCCCTATATCACTGAGCCTTGCCGAGCTTAGCCGCACCACTTTTTTTACGTTTTTTGGTGACAAGGGTTTTTAGGCTATCGGAAACACCACATCATATGGCTGTTTGATCCACAAAAACGCCTTTTCTTTCAAAAGTCTAGGAGTGTTGGTTAAAGACATGGTAAAACTGAGCCCACAAGAATGTAAAAATACGTACTGTGCACTAAAGCTTGCATTGATATTTGTCGCACTGATGTTATCAGCGCGCGACAGAGATGGCATTACATTTATTCATCGACAGAATGCGGCCTATATTGGAGAAAAATTACTAATGATATACTTTGCAAACGTAGGCACTACACTGAGTACCAATAGCATCGTATTCTGAGTGAACGAGATGCAATATATATTTGTTTGATTAGATATGCTTGCCGAGGGTTGCCATTGGGTAGATTTCAGAAAGAACTCAATTTTGTAGTAGCCATGTCATTGAACTTTGTCATCATATTTCTTGCCAAGTAGAACAGAAGCAGCATCATGGTTTTTACATTCAAGCAATATTGTACTGACGAAGCAACAGCAGAGAATCAAGATTGCCATTTTTTAGAAGTGAAGCTCCTTAGCTGTGAGTCGTACGTCCCGTGTTTGTAGTTGTAGCCACCTCTCGCTTAATCCTTAGAATGCCCTGCTGGATAGCGGTACTTTTATATGATGAATATAGGATGAAAAGATGCGAGATGACGGTACTTGGAGTTTTCACTAGATGGAGGGACGCACAGACAGACGGACAGACAGCCGGCCGGACGCACGGAAGGATGGACGGATGCTTCGCCCCACTCCTCATTATTCACTCCGTGGATATGCTGAGATATTTGTTTTTCTATTGCGCTTGGTCTTCAATTTACATGACAGCTGCAACTTATGAATTATATCTTTAACTGACTAATTATTTAATTCTTAAGGCTAAGGGCATTGCAGAGGAGAGGGGATAAAGACCAACAAAAACGAAACATACTGCGAGTAAAAATAGCAACTGCAACTTTGAATAACATACTACTTTTGCATTGTTCAGTGAGTAAAAAAAGAAAGAATGAACAAACTTCTCAATAGCTAATACTTGTACCATCGTATTACCGCCATGCGAAAGCGTTTTTGGAAAAAAAACAAAGCACAAAAAAGCGTGAATAAAAAGCACGACGAATGCAAGGTGACCTAGACAAGTACCGGAGTACATGTACACGGCCTTCGGCGGGCCTTTTTGAGCACCATGCCTGGTTGTATGACTCGAAACATTGATTATAATGGCAAAAGAAAGAAAGCAAAGATTCTGTAAGGAAAAAACAATTATCGCCTGTTTGCAGGCGGGACGAAATGCGAGCGCGCCCATGCAACACAACTTATCAGCGATGACAAGACCGGCTACTCTCGATTACACTTCAAAAACAGGCTTTCGGAAGAATAAAACCGGACACCTTCAGTGTGTCAATCAGCTAAGTGGTCCCGGTGGTAATCGGAAGTATACGTTCGTCATTAAATAAACACGTGACCAAGAATGTAGCGGAAAGAAGGCGTGAGGGTGACACTACTAATATAACAATCTAGAGTATCGATCTCAGTGTCAGTAAAACCAACAGTTTCTCGAGCTCTTGAGGGAAAAAAAGAAACAACAAACGCACAAAAGAAACAACAACAAAAGAGAATTAAGATCACACTGTGTGACCTAGCCCTGGGGCGACAGGCCAAACAGTGCGCAGATAAGGACAAACCTCATTTGTCTAATGAATAAGTGCGTCAACACAAATGTATATATATATATATATATATATATATATATATATATATATATATATATATATATATATATATATATATATATATATATATATATATATAAACTCCGGGCCTGCGCGGAAGGCGCATCATATAGTCGCAGCAAAAGCTAGAAGAGCGGCCTTTCAGAGCCTTTTCAAAACACTCGTTGGGTAACTACTGTAGGCACACTTGCTTGATACCCACTAGGGAATTAATAATAAACTTTTGAACTTTTGGGTAGTAGGCCGGCATTCGCTATGCTATTTTTTGTCATTATTCTGAGAGGCGTGGTATCCGCTAAACACTTGCAAGGAATTTCGTGCTAATTGTTCATGAAGTGGCAGACGACGATGAGGAATTATGGCGGAAGCGGGTATGCGCCACAGTTTGATATGTGGGGTTGAACGTCCCAAAACCACCATATGATTACGAGAGACGCCGTAGTGGAGGGCTCCGGAAATTTCGGACACCTGGGGTTCTTTAACGTGCACCCAAATCTGAGCACACGGGCCTACAACATTTCCGCCTCCATCGGAAATGCAGCCGCCGCAGCCGGGATTCGAACCCGCGACCTGCGGGTCAGCAGCCGAGTACCTTAGCCACTAGACCACCGCAGCGGAGCTATGCGCCAGAGTTAATAGGAGAACAAGAACAAGCTTTTGTAATGGGTTGGAGCATTGGACGGCCCACTCGTTGCGCTATTCGCATTGTGCGACGACTGGATGTTCCTTCGCTGCTTTAAAACGCTTCATAAGTTGTATTAACGCGATATCTTTCCCGACATCATGCCTGCCTAAGGCAAGTTTGCCAACAAGTCACAAGCACCAGCATAGCTCAGTGGCAGTATACTAGGCTGGAACCCAGCAGACCCGGGCTCGAGCCCCACTTTATCATTGGTGTTAGGTTTGCCAACAAGTCAACAGCACCGGCGTAGCTCGGTGGTAGCATACTGGGCTGGCACCCAGCAGACCCGGGTTGCGAGCCCCAGTCTTTATTGCGAAGATTTTTTTCTAATTTCGCGCGATGTGGTCACGGACACCGGCGGCGGCGGCGGCGGACAACTGCTCGTTATTCGAGTTGTCATCTCATAACAGCTTTCGCTGTAAAAAATCATTGGAATAGAATGTCATGACAAAACGACAAGGTAGGACGAAACCACCTATAAAGTCGAACTCACTATCAATTAGTAGAACTGAAGACTTGCTTACGCAATCATCTGTAGACTTTTTAAATATAAAACACCTCGGCAAATTTCGCGTTCGGTCCCGACTTAAGCTCTCGCGAAAAAATTGATGCCGATGGAACTTGGCGTGCAGCCAAAATGCTTGCTGATTGATTGATATGTGAGGTTTAGCGTCCTAAAACCACCATATGATTATGAGAGACGCCGTAGTGGAGGGCTCCGGAAATTTCGACCTCCTGGAGTACTTTACGTGCACCCAAATCAGAGCACACGGGCCTACAACATTTCCGCCTCCATCGGAAATGCAGCTGCCGCAGACAGGATTTGGTCCCGCGACCAGCGGATCAGCATCCGAGTATACCTTAGCTACTAGACCAGTGCGGCGGGGCGACCAAAATGTTTGCAGCGTTCATCTATAGGAAGACGGCAGTTTTACTGCGTATACATTTAAATTGTGCACATTGCTCGTCTAATAGAACATCTGCCCTTCTGCCTATTGTAACGGCAGCCAAAGCAATGGGGAATGTTATAATGACATTTACAATACATTCCGTGAACCTCTGTTACAAAAAATATTTTGTGAAACTTTACGAATGTACGGAATAACCTGCTCGTGCTTCTCTCTATTCTCGTTCGCTCCCCACATCAAACCACTCAATCTTTTAAAGCAATGAAGTGACTCGCAAACTTCAGATACCATGAATGACGGAGAGCCCGCGCTGTTCGAACGTGTAGCCTGATATCTGAAGTTTCCAGTTACGCTATGTTCAAACGATTTTGTTAGTGTGTACTGAACAAAATCTATTACCATTCTCCTCTTGGCGAGTTTAGAATGGCCCGGGCGCCTCCACTGCTAATGATAGCGTAAACAGGCCTTCAGTTCTACAAACATACGATGAGTACGACGTTCTAAATGGTTTTATTGGACCTTGTCGTTTCACATTCACAAGCTATTCCCATGAGTGTCAGCTCAGCGGACAGTGCCATCTTCGGAAGAATTCTCGGCGTGAAGATCGTCTCTAATGAGTTCGTCGCATACATTAGTCTCATGAAGCACATCAAGTCATTACAGGTGGGTGCCAAGATAAGAACGGATACGTGATGCGATGATGTTACATGTCAACTCGCCATGGTAACTTTTAATGGTTACTGTGCTCAACTGTTCACCCGAGTGTCACGGGGTCAAATGCTGGTCTCAGTGGCCACATTTCAACGGTGGCCGAATGCTATAGGTTCGTGTATTTAGACTTACAGTCACATACAACATTAGAAGTCCATAGAATTTCCTCTTAGAAGGCGGTTGCACACAAGCCTGCACCAATGGGCGTGCTTTTCCGACTGACGTCATGAGCCAAACGGTCGGTGACCTCACCTTCGGAGAACATTGCCGAGAGGATGAACGAGACTATTCTTTAGGAGGTGGAGACGATCGGCTGCCATGCTTTGGTCGTCTCGGTGGGGCCTCTTCGGGCTTCTTGAGTTGTATACGACTGCAGGGGCACGATCTGACTTTTATCTGACTATATAGGGGCGCGACCACATCTGCCGGGCAGGTAGATGTGATCTACCTGCCCGGCAGATGTGGTCGAGTGTCAGTATAGGCTCTGTATGCCATGGAAAAAAAAAGAGGGGGGAGGAAGCACGAGCCAGGTGTTCCATCCCTTGGCTACGGCACTGGTTTCGTTTAGTGCCATTTAATATGTACAAAGACATCCCCCCCCCCTTTTTTTTATTTGCTGTATTGCACATAAGGTGGTTAGTATACTCATACAATAAAAAGCCGGTGCTATACGTCGACATAGCCTGCATGTTTGCACAACTTTCAGTAGTAAATCTGGAATGACTTCTTACGGCAGCCGTATTGTGCACGAGTCACAACGTTGAAAAGTGCGCTGTTTAAACGAAAAAGCACGCTCGCTCAGGGCGCTTTCGGTGTCTGTATTACAAAAGAGGACGCGTTTAGGCTCATAACATGAGCTTGACTTCGTGCGTGTTATCAATGTGTCTTTGCCCAGCCTTGGCACCACTAGTGTCAAGCTGCGTTACTTTTTCACGCCTTTGTGTGATTCTGCGAGCGTTAGCTATAGAGTCGCTCGCATTCATGACTCGCCGTCAAGGCTGTGAACGGCACCTCGATTCCTTTCCACTTATGTCGTAATTACTGCACGACAATGAACACATGAAAGTAAGGCCCCCTCTCTTACCTCCATTGTCGGTTGGTTTAGGTTTTTCTAACAAAAGAAAGAAGCCCTTTATCAGTCCACCATCCTCCGTCATTAGAGCCTCTAAATTCTAAGTAAACCGGTTATTTTTGTTTACACAATACTATTTTTCCCGTAGATTAAGTATAAAGTTGCATTCGACTATCCACTTTTAAAATGATGCAAAACTGATAAGACAAACGCAGAAATTTATTTATTTATTTATTTATTTTATTTATTTATTTTCGATACTGCCAGTCTCATACGAGACCAAAGCAGATGGGCATCAGTTCTTGGATACACAATACAGTTTTCAGTTTCACATTTGTACAGCGGCATATTTGTCAGAATGTCTAAGAGTGGCTGGAGGCAGAAATGCCTGAAGGGGCCTCGAGGCAAAATTCAATAAGTACATTCTGAAAAAATGGCGTTAATTGTATACAAACACTGAGCAATCAGTACATACTTAAAAACGGCATAGAAGACAGCTCTTATCTAGTAGACAGTACAACATTAGTTGTACACAAACACAAGAGCACTGGGAACAATACACCAGGAAAATACACACTTAGGTAACTTTGAACCAGTTACTGCACCCAGCAAAACAAATTCGTTTACGCGCAATTGAACGCGAACATTTATTCCACAAAAACAACCGCTACTAAAAAGACAATACAACACTAGTTGTACACAAACACAAGAGCACTGAAAACAATACACCAGAAAAATACTCACTTTGATAACTTAGAACCAGTTACTGCAACCAGCAAAACAAATTTGTTTACGCGCAATTGAACGCGAACATTTATTGCACAATAATAACCGCTAGAAGAAAACGATAATATGGCTCATCAAAAGAGAAAAAGATAACTGGAAAATTATTTGCAGAACATGTCCTCGATTTTTGAGGTGAACTCTGACAATGATTGTATAGTGGTAATCGAGGAATCTAGACTACTCCATTCTCTAATGACAGGAGAAAGAATGATTGCTTGAAGCAATCGTTGTTCAAGGTGTATTCTGTAATGGTGAACACATGTTTGTGTCTTAGGTCTCTGGATTCTGCTAGGGAGGTGTATTTTGATGCATCGATGCGGCTGCGGTTACGAAGCAGGTTGTGTAGAAATTATAATCGTGCCAGATTTGCTCTTGTCGCTAGTGTAGGAAGACCGCAAGATTCTAAAAGGTTAGTGGGCGAGTCGGTGCGTTTATACTTGTTGTAGATAAACTTCACGGCCTTCCTTTGTACCCGTTCTAACCTTGCGATATGAGTGGCACGTTGAGGGAACCAAACAGTGTTGGCGTATTTTAAAATTGGACGAACAAATGCTGTGTAGTTTAAGAGCCTAGTTTGTGTCGGTGCAAGTGGGAGACGCCTTTTTAAGAAAATCAGCTTGCGCAAAGCGGCAGCTGCGACGTTATCTATGTGCGCTTCCCATCTCAGATCGGAAGTTAGTGTGACACCGAGATATTTCTGCAGCGCGACTCTTTGTAAAGGTGTGCTGTTTATTGTGTAAGTAAACTCAGAGGGTGCCTTTTTTCTGGTCATCGTCATACAGTCTGTTTTTGTTAAGTTTATCGACATTTGCCATTCTTCACACAAGGGAGCAATTTTTTCCAATGAACTATTCAGTGCCTTGTGGTCATCGCTGTCTTTAATTTCTCTGTATATAACGTAGTCGTCAGCGAAGAGCTTAATTTTGCAGTCTATGTCGGCTGTAATGTCATTTATATAGATAATAAATAATAATGGCCCAAGAACGGAGCCTTGGGGCACACCTGACTTTACGGAAGCCGTCCCTGATAATGCGCATTCGGCCACAAACTGTTGGCGGTCGCTAATGAAATCTTTTACCCAATTCGTAATCTCTCCACCCCCTATTATGTTTTCCAGTTTTGAAATCAGTTTGGTATGACAGGCACGATCGAACGCTTTCGATAAATCTAGCAGTATTATATCTGTTTGGGAACGGTTATTTATTCAAAGGGCAAGATCGTGAACAACTTTAGTAAGCTGGGTTACAGTTGATAACCCTTTCCGAAAGCCGTGCTGGTGGGGAGACAGAAGGTTGTTATTTTCTAGAAAGACAGTTAAATGATTTAGGATTATATGTTCGAGTATTTTGCGTGACGTACTGGTGAGTGATATTGGTCTGAAATTAGAGGGAACAGCTGTATCTCCAGTTTTGTGTATTGGAATAACCTTGGCTACTTTCCATTCGGATGGAAGTTTAGCAGTTTGAACAGATTTGCGATATATAATGCCCAGGTATTTACTGCACCACTCTGCATATCGTAACATAAAATTGTTGGCGATATCATCAGGGCCGCATGCTTTTTTGGGTCTAAGCTCAGAAGAAGGTTAAAAATACCTTCATCACTTATAACCAATGGTTCAATTGCCTTTGCGACAATCGGAATAATTGTGGGAGTGATACGGTTGTCATAAGTGAAAACAGATTGAAAATAATTGTTGAACAGATTGGCCTGACTCGTTCTTTCGCTATCGGTTAGAGATGAAGTTGTTCCTGTGCCAGGCCGAAAGTGTTTCCAGAATCGATAAGGGTTGCTCTTAATGTAGTCTGGTAGCGCGATGGCAAAATAATGTTCTTTAGCAAGTTTTGCCTTTCTCTTGAAGTCTGCCATAGCACTTGCCAGGTTAGACACGCACACTGAATTTGTCCTTTTTTTTTTTTTTGATGACATAACGTAGCCTTTTCACTTTGCGCTTGGCCTGCAATACTTCGCGTGTCACCCACGGATTATGTTTGCGTTGCTTTTTAGCCTTTAGGGGGATAAAATTGGTAATACAAAATGTGACAATAGCCTTAAAGCTCGACCAAATGCAATTCACATCAGTCAATGGATTGACAGCCAAGGTTGAAAACTTACCGAATTCGCGAGCCATGTAGGCGAGAATGCTAGCATAATCAGCTTTATGAAAGTTTCGGACAGTTGTTACTGTTGATCACGATGTCATGCCAAATCCTAGCTTCAATTTACACATTGGTATATGGTGACGAGAAATCCCTGGGACGACATTAACGACTGCTTCATTTGTCGGAAATCGGCCACCATAATCAAAATAAGGTCAAGAATTGTTTTCGTTTCCTCTGTTACTCTTGTTGCTTCTAAAACCATCTGCTGTAGACCGCAATTTAAAATTAAATCAATAAGTGTCTCTGATGACTGTGACGTGTACTGCATGTTGTTCCAGTCTATATCAATATTGTACGGGTTGTGTATCACTGCATTTTTGCGCAATAAATCTGCATATACGTAGTCATTTTACATCTTCTTCGCTGTGTCAGATATGCAAATGCGTGGCAATATCCTGCGCTCGGAAAAGTTGGTCACGCATTACTTTCTGAGTATCTTCCATTTCGGCTGAAGAGGACGGTGATGCTGGTCACTTTTGCGCTGCGCGGCTTCGGGAACCTATGCTCGGTGGGAATCGCATTGGGCGCCTTCGGAGCACTCTGCTCGGAGCGGCTGTCCGCCCTCGCTGGATTCCGTGCCAAGTGGGCCGGCTGCACAGCGTCCATTTTCAACGCCTGTGTCGTCTGTACCGTTTTCTACTTTGGTCTTTCACATTTCAACACTTGAAGCAAGCATTTGCGCTGCATGCATTATAAAGGAGTTATAAAACACATGAAATACATTATAAAACACAAGAAAAGAGAAGACAAAACGTGCCCTGCGGCATCGTGAAACAGTCACACTAGTTAGTCACACTAGTTAGTAACCTTGGCGGCACTAAATAAAAAAAAATATCGGCATTATAAATTGTCATACATCTATACCCACTAGTGCCTTCACCAATTCCGCCCGCAACGTATGCGCAAATCGCTGCCATGCAACCTGCCTTGGTTCAGTCTGTGCCTCCTGCTCAGACCAACTTAGCAGCACTTGCATCATGTTCGCCTGTACCACGGATGTATGGATATGGCTGTACCCTTTAAGTCAGGCGGTGGCTAGCGCCACCAAGCCGTAATACTTAATCAACCAAAAACTAGATTTTTTTTTCTTTTTATAAAGTGAGGTTGAGGATTCGTACTTTGTAGTGAAGGGTTTAATTTTCACTCGTGCCTTGACTTTAGCCACCAATCAGATAACCTCCTTCTAGTCAATTCTACCCGCTTAAAGTCTATTTTGCCCTCCCTGTCCCTAAACCCAAGTGCTTTGAAAAACTCTGCGCCATCATCCTGAACTATAGAGCGAAGCCCTTTACAGAACATTGTCAAGTGTTCGGCAGTTTCTTCTTTCTCTCCACACGCACTGCATACCGTGTCTACCCCTTCGTATTTGGCCCGATATGTCTTTGTTCGCAATACTCCCGTCCTGGCCTCAAGCAGTAGAGAACTACCTCGAGTATTATCATAGATCCTTTCCTTGCCAATTTCCTGCTTAAAAGTTCGATAGACCTCTAGTGCGGACTTCTTAATCATGCCAAATCACGCTCGCTGACATTTTACGCCACCTGGTGCTATTCTGGCGCAATATGTTATTATTGTAACATTCGGAGCCGTATCTCACAATATTGTAGCAAACGTCAGCCGGCCAAGCGCTGTGAATATATGTGCTCACTATTTTAGGCCCCCTTTTTACTCATGTTCTTTTAAATGAGGCAAGTCTTACTCTGCCAGTAGAGGAATCGTATAAAGACTCCTATAAGAGTCTCGACACAGTACAAAAACTCTTTTTACTGATGATGAACAGCAACAAAACAAAGTTGTCTGCCGCGGTGTTATAGCGGTTACGCTGCTGGGCGGGTAGAATCCCGGCAGCGGCGTTCACATTTCGACGAAGGCGAAATACTGTATAGAGGCTCGCATTCTGTGCGAAATCAGTGCCCGTTAAAGAACGCTAGATGATCACGATTTCCGAAGCCCTCCACTACGGCGTCTCTCATGTCCTTTCTGCGAAACCTCGCGCATAGGAGGAGCTGTGTAAGTGACGGCTCTGACATCATAATTATTGCGATTATGGCCGACGAATACAACTGATGTTCACTGTTTACCTGTTCCTGACAACCCTTGTTCAGTCTGACTAGATCACAGGCCACCAACGTTTGGTGCTCGTGGAGAAGTGAGGCCCACACCATCCTCGTCCGTCGCCTCCGGAGTTCGGGTCAGCTTTACTAGGGGTGCTGTATTCGCAGGATTCATTCGACAGAATATCGGGCACTCTCTCTTCAGGTTTATTACGAGGTCGTACGGTCTGTGCTTGTGAATTCGGTTCTTCGCTTCCAGTGCGGGCAAATAGCGTAAATTGCTCGCACGCCTCGACACGATTCCTACCAAATATTTGTCTTCACTTAGCCTAGAGCCTTTTTACAAAAACAGGCTCTTCTTCAATTGAGCAACAAAACTGTCTTTCGAAGCGTCGTTTAGGAAGTAATCGAATTTGCACGACTCGCTCAGCAGCTTCAATTCAATCAAATGCTGCCACTCACTCGTTTTCTTGCTCTACTCTGCAGTTAAATGAGGACAATGACAAGGCCGATTTTTCTCTTATTACCCTTTACCGAAATCGGCACGATCACCAGACGCTTGGTAAACGCATGAAAAGAAAAATACTGCCACCTTGAAGTTGCCGCATCGATCGCTACGACGCGATAGCTCTTGACGGCGTATCCTATGAGCTACGTCATTCCTAATGGGTGAAAATTGCGCACAGTCTCAACGGGAAAACATTGGCAGAAGCGACCGGAGCGGCAAGATTGCGACATGCGGCGCTGACATGAGCGCGCCAATATCTAGAGTGCCAAGCGCATTTCATATTACAAAGCAGGGGTGGCTGGCGGAAAGCACAACGTATACAGCTTCTTCGGAGCAAATGCGATAAAGTTGCAGTTGCTCGAAACTTCCATAAAAAAGGAAAAAAAAAATCTTGTGCATAGCCACATCTGTTGATGAGCAATATGAACAAGCGTTTCTTTTCAGATATGGCTTTTCGGACGGGCGAACAGCAAGATGAGCTGCTTTCCGCCAGTCCACCGGCCACCCCTGCTTTGGAAAATGGAATGTGTTTGGCAGTTCTCGCTATCGGCGTGCTCAGGGCAAACAGCTCTGCGCGTTGCGATTTTGCGGCTCCGGTCACTGATTCCTTGCGCTAATCTATTTCCATTGCAACGATCCATTCCCCTCTGAGACAACGGATTTCAGACAAGTTTGTTTGGAAAATTTGTCTATAATACGAGAAAACACACTTTCAAATCTGTGACGGTGTGCGCAGATATTTGTGCGAGATTTATGGGTGGATTTCCTTGATTGATATGTGGGGTTTAACGTCCCAAAACCACTATATGATTATGAGAGACGCCGTAGTGGAGGGCTCCGGAAATTTAGACCACCTGGGGTTCTTTAACGTGCACCCAAATCTGAGCACACGGGCCTACAACATTTCCGCCTCCATCGGAAATGCAGCAGCCGCAGCCGGGCTTCGAACCCGCGACCTGCGGGTCAGCAGCCGAGTACCTTAGCCACTAGACCACCGCGGCGGGGCTGGGTGGATTTCCTGCTCTTAATATCTATGTTGCTGAAATTAACGACATTGGAGTTTTCAGAATAAATTCATCAGTCTAAACCAACTCATTGTTTCTATTTAGTGTTTTTTTTTTTTTAATACCCGAACCGTTCCGCGACAACCACTCTTGTCGGCGCGCAGCGAGCCTTGAGAACCTTAACATGGTCTCGACAATCCTCTGTGAAAGAGACAGGACGTACAAACATGTACAAACAAGTCAAGACAATCGCAAACACCACAATCGCCCTGGCTCTCCTAACATGAATACCAACTAACCAGCCCAGCTCTCTCTCATCATAACCCTCGTAAGCGTGTCGTTGATGCATTTGCTTCCCGTCGTCGTTTCGAAAATAGAAACCTTCAACTCACCTGTCTGGCTCGGTGGTTCGAAGCACTCGACGTACGACTTGAAGCCTTCGACGAATTCTAAGACCTTGTGAGGCATGTGCACCGTTTTCCGCCGGTATATAGAGGTCCCGCAATTCGACGGCAATCCCATCTTCGTGGCCACTGTTGCGGCCTCGGCAGGCATTGCGCAACACGGCGGATCGCACACGAACCAGGGTTAATAGCGAGGAAAGAATGAACGGAAGCTGGCCGACGAAAGCCCCGTTGCAAACGCGCGCATTGACTGACACAGCAAAGACGGCCGCCTTGCGCAGCGCGACAAGTGCGTAGGCGGTTCCTTCCACAGCACAGCGGCCAGCGGCGCGATTCGAAACAAAGTCGTTTCGCGGAATGACGCGACGTTCTTTTCGCGCACATTCCCCTCACCACAATCTGCGAGCCACCGTAATCTATGCAGGACCCAAACGCGCGATATGGTATAAACAGCTAGGCTGCGATTCCTCGGTGAAGCCTGCCGACTTGTCATAGCATAATTCGAAGCCAGTCGGAGGAGCCAAACGGATTCGACATAGTTTCAGATCTTACCGAAAGGCGACAGTGTTCAGTGCCGGGGCAAAATATTCGGCAAAAATTTAGGATACAATAAAAGCTCGTTATTTCTATACACTGGGTAATTCGAAAAAATTCAGACGTGCTTTCTTGTCTCAGCCAGCTTATGCGTATAGTTTAATGGCGTGCAACTCTCGCGTATTCGGTCATATTTGGCCATAACAAAGTTGATTCGGATGATCCTTGAAGCGTGCCGAACGCGAAGCGCCGCAAACGTGAGATGCGATGGCAATAAAACGGCGTTTGTAACGGCCGTGCTCCTTCGGAGAGGCGTGACCGCCATCCACATTCGTGTTGATGGTGCGTAATAACGTATAGGCTCAGAGCTCGTTTTGAATTGAGGCTCGCCTGAAGCCACGTACACAGGGCTTTTGCAGTGCTCTTGTGTGAATTAATTACTGAATTTACGTACTTCTCAAGAAAGTGAAAGTGCACTGAATCAGGTGCCCGTTTATTTGACGCTTTCTTGATACATTCGATAAGTGGGCATTCGGTTATCTCGGACAGTTTTTCCGGTAACGTGAAATTCGAATTAGCGAGCTTTTACTGTATTGTGTAACGTCCTTGGAAGGCCCTTTGTTTGAAAACACATGTAAATGCGTTGCCAATAATTCGACTGCTTGTCTCTGTTTTCAGGCAGCATTATCGACTGTGTTCCCACAAAGAGCAACATCGTGAACTTGATTCCAACCTCAAGGGAGCACCTGCAAGGCGTCTTGACAACTGTGCGTCGACCCACGTTAATATCTTGAATATTTTAACACTGTGCGGTTATTTTCTGCTTATTGTCCCATGAAAAGAGATGTGCTCTTTTTATCAATAATTTGCGTGATTATGTTTCCGAGTTTCGAATGTACCGTACGGGGATATCATTCTTACGAAATAAAAGTCTCCTTGCAAGGCAACTAGCACCGTTGTTGAAATCTCTTCCATATCGCATAAACGACAAAAAAGGGCACTTAAAGGATCGTTTTTCTACGTTGGTGATTATTTTCTGCTTATTGTCTCATGAAAAAAGATGCACTCTTTTTATCAATGATTTGCGTGATTATGTTTCTTAGTTCCGAATGTATCGTACCGAGATATCATGCTTACGAATAAACGTCTTATTGCAAGGCAACTAGCCGCAGTTGTGGAAATCCCTTCCATATCGCATAAACGACGAAAAAAAAAAAGAAAACACTTAAGGGATCGTTTTTCTACGTTGCAAACAGCCATAATTAAAACCTACCGACTACGAGGTTAAGACAGGCGCCGGAGTATGATAAGGCACATATGGTGGTTTTGGGACGTTAAATCCCACATATCAATCGGAGTATAAGGCAGGCGCCGGAGTCTCAAACTCAGCATCAGCTAGTGCTCCACAGTCACGATATTTATAACCCCGCAAGGACAATAAAGAATGCTAAGGTTAGCTATATAGTAGTTGCCATTTATATATGAGAAGGCCTTTTTCCCATATCAATACGTATCATTTTTGGAGGGCAGTTCGCGTCAGGGTTCTATGAACATATCGGTACTGACCTCCAGAATCAATAAATTCTGGACGCCGAATCTTAACGATTGTCCGTGTTCAACGGATATGTTTCGAACACGTGGTGACCGCATGTGGTGCCTCGCGAAAAAAAAATTTTAGATCAGTCACATCTGTGTAGCTCATTAAAATAACGAAACTATGGGACGAAGAAAGTCGTGTGTGGGCCAGGTTGCACGTTAATAAAAACCAGCAGATAATGAGGCCACGGAGGGCGGCAGGGGTAGCGCCCTCGTCCACAAAAATTACGCTGGAGGAGGGTGTTTTACCGAAAATAGTAAACATCGGTGTTTTCCCTAAATACTCAAGATGTTTGGCGGGTGGACGCCGCCTGAAAAAAAAAAATTCCTGGATCCGAGCCTGACGCCTTGGAAGTTATGTGGGACAGTACTTGTACCGTTTTAAATGTATTGCAATAACTTCGATGTAGATGTGAAGAGTGTTAAGGGGACGAAAAGAGAAATTGCTGCGACAGGGACCGAACGTACCACATTCCGATTACGAACCCTGTTCGCTTACTAATTAAGCTAAGGCGGCGGATAATCTGTCCGATTGTTGCATAAAAATGAGACGATTGTTTGTCACATTGGCGGCAACGAGGATGCCTTTGCAGAGGCTCTGCTCAACAGACCAGACCAGCAAGAAATAATCAGTCAAGCCCTTGATGCTGCCGTGTCTCCAAGGGTACCGGCCGACGGCTAGGATTGTCTGGCAATGCATGGCGTGAATGATTTTTCTATAGCTTTGTTCTCCCTTCCACATCATGAAGTGCGTACAGAAAGGAGCCCCCTGTTCCGCGCGTGCCTCAAAGGCAGTTTTCGAATTGAAAGAAAATACAGCAGCGTTGCGTAACAGATAATACGCTCAAGCTCATCCGAGATCTGCATACCGCCATCGGTAAACGATGCATACAAGTAGCACGCTGTATAACTGTGTCGGCGCATGCAAGGCGCGTTGTAAAGTGAGCTCTTCATGGCGGCGCGCTGCGGAGCGATGGGTCGCTGTTTTGAGTTATTCTCGATGTATCCAAGGCATATCCACTTCAGCAGAGCGCATTCAGTTACTCGAAAAAGCGGCGAGTCGGGACGCCATGGCGCTCTTGAGCACGTCAACGCACCGATCCCGTATATACGCACATTCCCAGCGTAACGAAAATACACGAAAAGCACGGTAAGATGATGCTTGAACAAGCTCGACAAGTCCGAGCTTGCGTATGAACGTGTTGAGATGTTTGGGAACAATGCAAGAAATGCGTACCGACCGTCCAGGTGTGTCAGACCGGCGACGCTAGGTCAGGCCCGCAGAAGAGCTCCACCCGCGATGAACCACTTCTTCTCTATAACCTTTCTTTAATTCTCTAAAGCAATTTATTCTTTCATTAAAGGTGCCGTGAGATGATCAACGTCCGAAATCACTCCACGCTCCCAATGGTGTATTGTACTCTAACCGCTCATTATATGCTAACAGCCTGGGTACTGCAATTCAAACAGACCCCAGTGTCGGGAACCGCCGCCTACGCAAATAGGACCCATCGAGAAAACTTCAAGTTCTATCAGACCTCTGCCGCCAGGATGCAACTTTACTGTGTCGCCTGTGGTTAGGAGTAGCTTTTACGAAGGCGTACTCCTTTCGCATAGGAATGGCGGATAGCTCCCGATGTGAATTGTGCGACACTGACGAGACAATAGAACATCTACTGTCTTCATGTGAACGTTTTGCGAGCGAACGCAACTTGCTACGCGAAACGTTAGAGACACTAGACAGTAGACCTTTCTCTGAAGAGAAGATCCTTGGTTCATGGCTCTACGCATCGCAGGCCAGCAAAGCGACGCGGGCATTGCTAAGTTTTCTAAAGACGACCGGACTACGCGACCGCTTATAAGCGTGCAATGGACAAGGTCACATCTACACACACGTTGCCCTTCACCTCTCTCTCTTCTCCTTTAATCCCCTCACCCCTTCCCCCAGTGCAGGGTAGCAAACCGGACGTGCGTCTGGTTGACCTCCCTGCCTTTCATTTCTTCCTTTCCTCCTCCTCCATGTTCCTTACCAGTATGACTGCTGACTTTTTTAAACTTACCATCTCGCCACGATACAATTGTAATAGAAGCACGAGTCGCTAGCGTGAGACATTTGATTAAAGGAGCATTGACAAAAAAAAACAAAAATAAAAAACATTCACAGCATATCCACGTCGTGAATAACGAGTGGGGTGAAGCGTCCATCCGTCTCTCTGCGTGTCTGTCCGTCCGTCCGCCCACTTTTATCACACTAGAGCGCGCATCATACAACTAAGCGGTCACATACAGGGGGATGGACAGACCCACGGCTTTAGGAGCTTCGCCCCTAAAGACACGCACAGGTTGCCGTTACGCAAGCACAGTGGTTCAACTCTCTCCGCAACTCAGCGTGACGAAACTATTCATGCAAGCACCGCTGTATGTCATTTACGTGCACATGACTTTTGCACTGGCCCATCGCAAACACCCATCTGCGCACCAACTTTAAGCACGTGTTGGTGCCACGCTGATTTTTTTTTCTCTTTTTTGGGGGGTTATATTCGCCAAGAGAGGAAACCAAAAACGCCCTTTGCCGAAATTCGCACCGTGTTCCCCGCGTCTTGTTACGCCGTCGTGCATTGTGGCTCGCTAGAGAGAATCCGGACTAAACCTAGAAGAGGCGTTACAAAGACATCGATTGCGACCACGGAAAAAATTACGAGATCCAAGCAATTACTCCGGAGCCAATCGCTGGCCTCCGTTGCTTTTCAGAGGCCCACGCAACATCGTAACCGTAAACCATCGAGAAAGCCATCACGTGGCAATGCACAATTTTCTCTCGGCTGCATTTCGTTTATCAGACACTGAGACGCCCACAAAACGCCCCATAACATTCCTACAAATAGCGCCGCTCAATAGAGAACCAGCATTGGAGTTTTCACATTGAGGGCAGCGCAGCCCTGCAAAGCACACATACTCAGTCACTGCGGCGGAAAAGAGCGGCCCAAAGAGGTTTTAAAAGACTCTGCAGTGGAAGCTGCGCAACGCTGCGATGGAGCGCCAGCGTCAACGCCGCCGCCAGTGTAAGCGTTAGTGCCCGCTGCTTCGCGTTTACACACAGTTCCCTTTAGCGGGAGGCGGTGTTATTTTTTATATTTTTTATCTGCTCATATAAATTTTACACATGTCACTTCCGTGACGGAAAGGATGTCAGTGAAGTCTTGACGGACCCTGACATAAAACACTTTCTTACGTCAAACACACTACCGCTGAGGACGGGCCCCTTGCCACCCCTACCCTTGCTTCTGGACTGCTGCTTCTGTTGATTACTACCGTTCCACTGCTCAATTAATCTTTCCTCTTCTCTCCACTTTTCTTTCTTTTCCCTTCCCCGCAGGCACTGCGCCGTGCTCCCGACCAGGCTGCAGAAATTAGGTGCATTTTCTCATCTTCTAACCACTACATCAAACACAATAGTAATATGAAGCCAGAGCTGGCTGTCTGAAGACAAAAACACGACAGAGGAAATATCAAGGTGGCATTCTTGGCATGTTGACTGTTCATTTTACTTCGTTCACTAGAAACAACCACACCAAGGCAGCACAGAGACTGCATGCGTGCATGTGGCTTCCTTGTGTCATTCTAGTGCCCTATTACAGTTCTTAAAAATGCTTTAAATATTTACATCAGAAGTGCATATGTTGAAAGCGCAACAGATAAACCATTCAACACATTATTTTGGAATACCAGAATATTTGCACAAGACATCTAAAAGGTACACATCTTCCAGAGCTTTCAAGCAGATCGTATTTGGTCATGGCCAATACAAGCAACACATGCCTAAAACACTAGCGCAAAGAAAAGTTATATACGTCCTTGAATAAATAACTGCTGGGGTTTAACGTCTCAAAATTACGATATGATTATGAGAGACGCCGTACTGGAGAACGCAAGAAATTTCAACCCCTTGGATTCCTTTAATTTGCACCTTATGGCGAATTCCATTGGGAAAGCAGCAGCACTCAAAAGCACGCCTAAAGTTCTCTCTTCAGAGCCGGCGTGTTTCAGTGGTCGAACAGGTGCAGGAGCAATGTCATCCATTGGTAAAGCGAGAGTGCTTTTGCTGTGCCGAGAGCAGCCAGGAGCAGTTTGCAGTGTTCTCGCCTGAAAAGCTGAGTAGGCGCAGTACGAAGAGTCACGTGGTCCTTGAACGTCACAGCCTCCAAATTTTTCTTCAGCCGGCGAGCGCGGCGGCAGTGGTAGCAACCATGTGTAGTTTGACACCACTGTTTTGTACGAATGGCTACGATGAGAGCTGGACGTTTGCCGAATGAGTCACAGCACAAGCATACTAGGTATTAGGAAAATGAGGAATACGTGACTGACCGATTTCACGCGTATTTTGCTGCTACCCCACAAAGAATATGCCGAGGCTTGGAATGTTTCAGTCGCATGGTCTCCCTACTCGTTACCTTCTCACCTGCCCTCCAGGAGCACGGCGCATTCCAGTGGCAGGTTGAGTGGCCCTGTTCTCAGTGCTGTTACGCCTGCGAGTCCACACCGAACGTCAATGCCTCTGCAAAGGCAATCTGTGTCAAGGCCAGCGGTCGAACCCACCTGACGCGATCAACTCAACGACATCATCAAGCGGCGGCGCTAGTCTGTCACGCAACGCACAGCGAGCTCCCTCAGTCCACAAGCCCGTTGAAGCAATCGGCGCCTTCCAGTCTGGCGAGTCTTACGCAATGCGTGGGAGCGTCACTCATCCTTGGGTGCAACCACGCGCAGCGGCTCCAGATTTGAAGAGCATGACGCGGTCCAGCAGCGGGCCACATTGGAGAATTCTGACATCACGCCCAGCGGCACTTCTGGTTGGACGTTGGTGACTCAAAGGATCCACCCGGTGCCTATGAAAAAAGGCCCTGCGGCGCGTCGCCGGCAATAGACCTATGTGTCAGAGAAGCCTCTCGTTGCTTCGAGCCCCTTTCGCAGTCGGCGCGCCCGGTGTCCTAGGCAGCGGCGAGTTTCGTGGCGCCCTTCGTAACCTCGTCGGCGGTGCGCTTCGTAACAGAGAGACGGATGCGTGCGAGAGAAGACATCTCAGCTCTTCGAGTCCCTAAGCTGTCGGCCCCAGTGCCGAATTTGTAACGCCTCTATTTCTATGCTGTGCATAAACCTTGCCTTAATTCACCGTCGTCTCGTCCGCTCGTCTATCAGCTCTACGCAGAAGCAGTCGCGAGCTGAGTAACACACGCTACCAAACGGCTGGTGACCTTGGAGGCGGAGTTCGGAGCAGTGGCGCCTTCCAGACCGTGTTGGCTTCGCGCCTTCGTAACAGTGCTCTGCCCCCAACTCCTCAGAGCCCTGCCCCTATACTCCTGTTCTCTCAATGTAATTCGCCATAAATCTAAGTACACGGGCCTAAAGCACTTCTAGCACCAAAAATGCGGCCACTGCAGCCACGATTCGATCCCACGACCTTCAAATGAGCAGTTTGTCATTGAAAAGATATGCTGATAAGAACCCTTAATGTCAATAATAACAGTTGCCGAGTTTTTATGAGCCAAAATGACAATATGGTTCCACGGCATGAGGGGGGGGGGGGGGGTCAATTTGACCAGGTAAACATCCTTTGCATTTTGACCACATCTAAATGCTGTCGCATCCTTGAGCTTAACAGGGCCATGGTGGGCAGTCATCATATAATTTGGCAAAAAATAAAAAGCCTTCGAAAAGACGTGCAGAATCAGTAAGCATGAAGGAGAATCAACATCACTGGCTTTATTGTTCAAACACAAAATAAACTAAACTATTTGCCAATGCACTGGCATACACCATGCTGTTCCCACTACTCGGGAGGTGACATTGTGAAATGCCACAGTGCCACATACAAACATAAAAGCAGATTAAATAAAGCCTTTTAACGTACATTGCATAACTTGTAACAAATTTTCAATGCAAGCACTTATTTCATAAATAACTTGACCAGTACAAAACTATAAAAATAGCACGCATTTTCAACAGCTTAAATCGTACAATGTGCTCTTCACTGCCTGTTATACATTACTGAAACAGGAAAGTTTCCATTTAGCACAACTTGTGAGGTCTACGCTTTGCTTGTATCAGTCTGCTTTCAAATATCGCTCCTCAAGTGCTCCATTTAATCATGCTGCTCCGATGCCTAAAATTATTAGGCAAATGTATTCCTATTTCCACTCACTTGGTGGTCCAAAAATGCACATGTATCATTGGTACTTAGTGACACTGTCATGCACGTATTATTGTAAAGCTGATTGAATGGATCACAAGTGTTGCAATATGAAGGTGATACACACCATGCTTCCAGCAATCAAGCATTGACAAGATGGGAAAGTGCAAATTTAGAATAAGTGCTGTTACAACTGGCACGAGAAATGTGTTGCCCATCTATAACTGTGCACTTATGCTTGAACATTCTACCTGATATACCAATGCATACTACCACTTTGATAAAAAAGAAAAAAAAATGTCTGCTCTGTATACACTGGACGCATCATTAAGATTTGGCACAAGCTAGGAAAAACATACAATCTGCATTTTATATTTATGCAGAAATGCTGTATGAACCCAACACACAGTGTTACAGCATTTCTTCTATAACTTTCATTAAAATTAACTGGTTTGGCAAAACATCAGCTCGCTTCTGTTGAGCCTACTGATACATATATGCAGTCATGAAAGTCTTAAGTAGTAGAGTACACTTATAAAAAAAAACAGAAAAATATTCAATAACTAAACATGAGGGCATAAGAAACACACTGTACTTCCGGATGATTTATTCATGCTGAGCCCGAGCGAACTAAACAGCCTCGAAACACTTGGCAGCAACCAATAATCAATAGAAACCCAATACCTTGAAAATTAGAAACAAATTGCTTAAAAAAATGCTGTATAGGTAATCTAATTGGAATTGTGCACCTGCACCGACAAGGACTATTTGCTTTCCTATGGAATGATAACCTACTGCTCTGAGGACTTTGAGAATGAGAGATTCGTAGACCTGGAGGTTGCAATGGAAAAGGGAACTTAAAGACATTCCTGCTTATTGTACCTCGGCAATGTCAGAGACTGCTCTGAATGTTTGCCAGTAAATATTTGCATGCTGGAAACCATACCCATACAGGCAACTGCACGTGCACACGCGTGATTAAAGGACAAACTGTGCTGTGTTTCACAGCAGGTAATGACTCCTTTTAAACCTTCACCACTTGATACTGACGTGCTGTGGCCTAAGTTGCCCTAAACACCGTTCTGCGGGATAGACTCTTCGAGAATTGAAATAGGCAATGCTTCGTTTGCACTAAGACACTGTTGATGTCCTGCGAAGCCTAAAAGAACGCCATATTGAAGGCGTACGCTGTAGTACGATGTGTGTACGTGTTGTCAAACTCGAGCGCGTCGTGCGGACTACACGCAGACACAGGACACACGAAAATGCGGTGGAAGTGCCACTTTAATAAAAGCAGTACGCTCTTAGAGAGGGCTTGATGGAGTAAATCTTGTGAAAAACTAATTTCTTAAAGATTTTGAGACTAAGAACAACAAGCAATACCAGGCTGAGGTGAGCACGAGTCAGTGCCTGCATTCACTGAAAACTGGCATCGAGAACCACGCCTCCCAACGGGCTCATTACACATTGCTTTCCTTCATAATTTCAGTGCATTTCTTAATTTTTTAAAACTAAATATTCCTATTTTAACATTTTTATAAGTTGTGAATGCAAGTGTTCCCAACAGAAGTGCTTTTGTAGCGCAGTCACTGGTCTTTGTTCTTAGCATCTTGCACATGTTTCGAAACATGAAATAGTGTTCTTTCTTCTCAAGATCACTCCATTGAAAGTAGTTGGACCTAGGTGTAACTTTCATTTAAAAGTGTCTGAGTGATCATAATGAAAATTACTGAGGCTATAATGAAATCCTTTGCATACAGTCTTCACCTTAAATTTTTAACAAGTGTTTGAGTTGCAGTACAAGAAAAATAATGTTTCACTGCAAGGGGAAAGCAATGGCTGAGATAGCAATAAGTTACCATGTTATAAGAAGTAAGGCTAGCAACTAACTCTTTTGGGTTCGATTTCGCTTAACTTCGATGAAATGCTCTCCAGGGAGTGAAGTGGTTTTTGTGCAGTCTGTCACCTCATTGTGAAGTACTAACTCGTAAGAACAAAGCACGAGGGTATATGAATCGTCCACAAGCGTCTAATGAGACAGTGCTCGCAACAACAACCTTATAATGAAATTGCGCATGTTTTATAAGCTGGTGCTCATTAATATCAACACGATCAACAGGATTTATTAATTGACAACCAAGTTTTACAACCAATCTTGGGCAATCTGCATCAAGCATTTCTGTAAAAAGCTTTAAAAAACAAGGGGTTTTTCCCTCGCATCAGCAGGGCCATCAGTGCTCAAGGGGTCTGGAAAAGCAGTCACAAATGGATGACCCCTTTTCTATGGGCTACATTCACATACGGTGAGAGAAGGGATGTTCAGTGGTGAACGAATGATGTTTTCCTTGTACAGTGAAAGGTTCTCAAAGTGCTCAACATGATCCCATTTTGCCATTTATACCAACCGTCGCTTAACCTCAGTACTCTATAGTTATATACATGCTTTTCCCATCATTCAACAGACGGGTCCTTCTATCCACGAATAGTTGGCATAACATTCCTACACTGTCAAGGCACCATGAGTTTGCTCCCAGTTTGACAGATGCTTTCCTTTCAACTGTACCTAAAGCTCAACATCATTTCCCAACATGGCGAATTGCCTATTTTCTCCAATGTGAGTCACTGTTTATAATACTCTTATACAAAAAAAAAATGCTAAATCATTACACTGCTAGGGTCTGTGCAGTCTATTGGGGATAGAACGCTGCCAGCCCTCAAAACATGTGCTTAATGGGCCAAACTGAAGGCAAGATACACGTCTTGGAATAGCATCCCTATGAATTTCACCTGACACTTTAAAATTACGCAGACATTTGAACACTGGTGCAACTGTACTACACCTTTGATAATTCACAGTTAATAAGTGACTAAAATGACACACTTATAAAAATGATGTTTTGTCAACACATCGTTACCACCCAATATCAGTTCACAAACTGACACTGGATATAGGATGATTACAAAACTAAATAAATGCACACAAAAAATCAGCAAGACAGACTGTACTGCATTTTACTATGCAAAAGCAGCGTGAAAAATATTGTAAAAAGAAAAATAAGCATGCTATAACCAGACACAGGTGCTGCTAGCACACTGAATGTCACACAATAGATATAAGTGAAATGCTATTAAAAAAAGAAAGAAAAAAGCCTGTTAATAGAAATGCCTAATAATACTGGCTGAACAAAAAAAGAAGAACTTTTAAACATACTATCATAATCATTCAACTACCCATAAGCCTGGGCTATAAGAAACAAGCGAGAGCATTATATTAAGCTATGAAGAGCCAATACTCTTGAAAACAAGTAACTGGCTAGTATTGCAAAAATTAAATATGCCTTAAACAGTGCGCAGACTTGCACCATGGCCTGTTTTCTTTCTGATCCGTAATCATAAATCAACCCGCCCAAACGCACACCCTCAACTTTTCCGTCTAAAATTTTCAGAAATGTTTGCCGAATTAGCATTGTTCCAACCGGTCGAATTTATAAGTGAAAGTAAAAGCATGCAACAGCGTGCTGAATTCAAGGTTCTCCAAGGGGTTGGCTACAACTTCAACCTTAAAGACATTGTATGCATTAATATACAAAAGCACAAGTATTCATCACACAAACAATAGCTCTCTCTCTCTCTCATAAACTAAGTGCAATCCAGTTCAGCAAAGTCCAAAAACAAAAAATAAGGCCGTAGCTTCTTCGTGTGAAGAGGATAATCAGGGGAACAATTGGGGAGACCACGCACCCTAGAAAGTTGGTGGTGGTCTCCTACCTGCACGGCATCGCACACAGTCTTACAAAGATTAGTGCAAAAGTCGGCGTACAAGTTATATAAGCATCCAGAAGCCAAGCTCTTCATCGCTACAAGTTCAGTTATACCCAAGAAAAAAAAAATGCAATGTAAAGCACTGGAAAAAGTACACATGACTGGACGAAGCGAGGTCCTATAAAAGTCCGCTTTTGGGTGGATAACCTTACATTGGGCAAACAGGTCAATGTTTGAACCACTGCCTGCGTGAACATGCAAACAGGGTGGAAAAAGGAAGTGATAGTAATTTGGCTATGCATTGCCACGAGTGTGGGTGCAAACTATTGTATGATCAGTGCACTGCTGTTTTCCATGACGCGGATTAGCGCTATCATGAGAACTTGGAGGCAGCTCAAGCACAACTTGAGGGCAACAGTTGCTTGAGTATGACCTCAGTTTCGTTGACAGAGAAGGAAATAGCCTTCTTGAAGGGGCACTATACTTGATGGAGTGATTAGCTGATGCGTGCTGGCACACTGCACACCGGTGCCATTAGTATTTTAGTTCTGTCACATGCACATGTATATGTCTCACCTTGATAATAAATTCAGTCAGAAATTCGCACCTGTTTGTGTCTGTTTCGTCCTTTGACCAGGAAACTTTTGCTCAAATAGCGTGCTTGCATTATAACAAACAAACCAGCATATGAAAGATAAAGGAGGATTTACCCAATGTTTCTTTTTAATCTATACAAAACAAGCAAGTTTAGATGAAGAGTAATCAGAATCCATCAAAAAAACATAAAGTCCCCTAGTCAAACACTAAAATAATTGCTGCATTGACTGGAAAAACACTGATGTAAAGTTCGAGCAGCAGAATCTAATGACACTGCTATTGGACTCCATATTTATACAGATGGCACAATGAATATGACTGAGAGAAAGCTGCCGACAACTGCACCCATTCATCATTGATGATATTTTGACATAAAAATCTTGCAAGGTTCAGTACGATCAAGGAGCTCGTACAAGTTCAACACACCTCTGCATTCTTTTGTGCTTTGGTCAGAGGCTGCAACTTGTTACCTGCCAACAGTATTTTTATTGCACGTATCTCAAGTCTGCAGGCTTGCACGGCTATGCTCCCAGAGAACAAAATGCACATAAATAGCTGGAAAAGTGGACGAAGAAGCTATCTCCATCACTGCACAATTTGGTAGAACATTGCACACATAATTCGAAAGTTGTGGGTGCGAATCCCACCGAACCGAAAGTTGTTTTTGTTTCGTCAGCTTTATTTCTTTTTATTTATGCCCTAATCATTACATTACAGCTAAAAAAAAAAAAGAATAACTAATAATGTCATCTGCACTTTTCCTGGCTAAAATGTCAGATCGTTTCACTGGTTCAGTTCAGGGAAGCTATTACCCCATGTACAGTCGTTTTTGCTTCCATGGCGCACATGTGTCCGGCGGATCAGCTTAAGCCTAAACACAGCCGAGTGAGAGGTGGCACTGTGCCTGCATGGTGACGACAGCAGCAGATCCACCACCACTTGTGGTTACGACAACTTACAATTCGGTTCCCTTCATGCGAGTACAATGATGGCAAAATTGCATTCGAGGTACGTGTATGTATTATCTTCTGTGTACTGTAATTGCATTATATTTGGATTCTTTGTCTTGATGAGAGCTATTTCTTCAGCTGGCGAGCTTGGCGTTATGTAAAAGGAGATAATCTGTTTGTTCCACAACAATGGCTAGCCCAGAAAACGAGTCACCTTAACGATTCCAATTTCGCACTTTGAGAGAAAAAGAAAGGAAATGCACAGATGCCTGTAGAACAGACTGGCTGTGGAATGTCATTCACCATGACAAGTGACTTTGCTTTTCATCCAATGCAGAGTGCACAACACTTTGCGGTGAAAAGCGAAACAGCGAGAAGCAAAGGCAAAGAAACCAGGCACCTTGCTAGCATAAATGCCTGCAGTGAAGATTGCCTCACGCGAAAGTGCAGTTCTTTTAAAGGGCTGAACCTACTGGAAGAATCCCTTCTGTAAAAAGCCCCCCAGATGACCAGTAACAATTTAAAGTGATGATAAAAAATGGGGCCTGGTGAGAGGCTGCTCAAGAGAATACTTTTACGAAAGTCACGCAGTTTACTGATGGGTTTATCAGTGATTACTGTGTTCCTGTTGTTCATCCCCAGTGTGTCAATCACCCCATTTTGAAATGGCCATTTTCAAGCAAAATACCAAGGTCTGCCTACAAGGTCGATGGCAATAATACATGACCTCGACACATATCACCGATTGTCGTTTCAACCAAGTGTTTTTTGGCTTGAATAAATTGAAGTGCAGTTCCTTAATCACTTAGCAGGAATGCATTATGTGCTATCATTTTGATAGACTTAGAGGTTGCTTTTTAATCTAAGATGTAGGCATTAACCAACTAAGCTGTGGTTTTAGAACCAATGCTGGCTTCAAAGCAAACTGATGGTTGGCTCAGTCTGGAACAATGCAACAGCACACACAAGAACTTCCTGGCAAGCAGGCCTACTTTACACTATGGCTCTTGGAAAGTTGCATGCCTAGTTTTGCACACTGCAGCGCACATTTGGTCATTGTGTAAATAACTGCTGGCTAAGCATAAAGAAATTTGAGACAACTTTTTTTTTCTTTCTCTGCAGCTTCTCATTATTAAGTTTTAAATAGCAGGATGCCTTGCTCAGGCATGAAATTCTTTCTTTCTTCTGGCAATTCAGTTCACACTAAGAAACATTAAAGAGAAAAGTTCTGTTCATTACAGCAAGCTACAGATGAGAACATCGAGTGAGTATCAGTACACGACAACACAGCTTCTTTGTTCACAACTTTTTGTGGCCACCATATTCATTTCACATGTAAGCCCTAAACATCACATCATGTTTTATCAGGTTTCATATAGATGTGCTTAGCAAATGCAAAATCACTGCAACATCAGATAGCAATTCAAATTGCAAGTCAGTGCCTCTTGTGCTATGCGACAACCCCGTCTGACATCTTTCCATTACCGTATTTACTCGCGTAATGATCGCACCCCTAAATTTTGTCGTCTAAATTCGATTTTTTTTTTCCCTCGCCTAATGATAGCACCTCGAACTTGCCACATCGATATGTACTGTGCCATGTCTAGCCGATGCTCATCGCCTTTATTATCTGTCAAATGTTGCGTTAATAACTCTTCAAAACTCGCCAACTGCACACACCAAACATATTCTCAATTTTTGCCCACCGTTGACAGAAACGAGCCATTTAGGATTGCAGTAAGGGCAAATGCCGCCTTTTCAGCGAATGCCCGCCATGTGTTTTCATGTCTGTGGCAGCTGAACGTGCCCATTATTGTTTCTGCGATCTGAAAGCAAGCATCACCATGCTAATGCCATAAATTTACTTATTTAAATAAAAGCATGCCTTATTTAGATAAAAAAAACTGTTTCGACGCGCGTGACGTACTCACAACCTCCATAACTGACGAAAAGGAGAAAAAAAAATGCGGTCGCTTCGCTCTGTCAGCCGCCATGTTTGTTTTGACATCACGCACTATTAGAGCGGCGGCCGCCTGTTGGTCGACCTGTGTTCATTCCTGCAGCAATGTTTTTTTTTCCTGAGACCACATTTGTTTTTGTGTGTGTGTGTGCTTTGTGATCGTCGCGCCGTTTCACCATGGGGCGGTATGCGAGCTTTACTGCCGCGTTCAAGCTGAAGACGCTTGACTACGCGCTAGAGCAATGTCGACAAGGTGGTCGTCAAGAGCTTCAAAAAGACTGGCATTTCCAACGGGCTCGACGGAACGGAAGATGACTCTCTGTGAGATAGTGAAGACACTGCCGGTTCCGACAGGGAATCATGCGGCGACGACGCTGACGCTTCAGAGTCTGAATGAACGTTAGCGGGTCAGAGAGGTAAAAATTAAAAGGGCAGTGTGCCATGCATGTAGCTCCTGCGTAATGTGTGCATTTTATTACAAAGGTAAGCTTTAATTTACATTTATTTTTGGTTATGTTCATGATAGCTATCGTAACAATTCTGATTAGCGATCCTTTTTGCGTTTTCGGTGCTCGGAATATTTTTTCACAGAAAATTTACACCGCGTAATGATTGCATCCCGAAGTCGGAGTAACTTTTTTTGGCAAAAAAAAAGTGTGATCATTATGCGAGTATATACGGTAAATCAAAGTTCAGCATTAAGAGACTTGCTGCCGAAATGAAGGCTAACAACTGTCCTCTGTGCAATAGGTAATTATTGTTATATACAAAGAAAAACACGCTAGAACTAGAATACCTTTTTTTGACATAGTATGTGCTTTTCTTTGCAATGTTTACCATCTGGTATAAGGTCACAGAATGATGGTTATTGCGACAGCTTTACAGGTCCTAAACAAGTTCAACATTCATAAACACAAAATTGCTAAAAACACCAAACTTGACTTTTCAGCAGCAGAGAAATCGTACACACAGCTGGTAGCACAATAAAGTGTCCCGTCAAAGCCAGCTTTAGACGAGTCTGTGTAACCAGGCAATGATATTTTGTAAAACTGAGAAATGCTGCTGCCCTGAAAACACTCCATATGCAGCACAACGCATGATATTTTGTCGACACCAAGAGCAGCCAGGTGAGGCCTAACACACCTTTCTAGTTAGCTGCGTAGCATCACTGCGCTTTGGCGGTGGCGGGGGCGGAATTTTGCGCCTAAACGTACCATCGTCGGCACACTTCCGTACCGGGTGGGGGGAGGCAGCAGGGGTCGCGGAAACCCAGAATTTCATGCGGAGTCGCAGTTGGTTCAGAGGACAGCTGCTGCGCCACTTTCCACTTCTTCTCCATGACCCGCTGCAAGTCCCGCAAGAACACATCCGGTGGCTTGCTGCAGGTGACCGGACCAGCCGGCGACGATCGCCACGCAGATGATGAGAGTCTGGTGCTTTCGCTGCGTTTAGGTGGGGGCGGCTTTTGCCGCACCACCACTTGCTGCAAAGATGGCCTCTCTTCACTGCGGGCCACAGAACAGATGGGGTCTGCATAGATCGGGGCCGGTGGGCTGTGCGTGGGTGTAACGCTATCGGGGCTGTTTGTAGGCGTAGCTAGTTCAGAAGGGGGCGGTGGCAGTGAGTTCAAACTTGACGTGCTGGGCCAGCTCAGAACATCGCCAAGCTGCAAAGGTGGCGGTGGAGGAGGGAATGACTCGAGGCTCAGCGTGCTGCCTGCCAAATCGTTGGCACCAATGTTGGGCAGCATGTTCGGGTGCCGGTTGCACGGCAACATGCCGCTCGGGACTACATGATGGAGGCCGAGCATTGCTAGGTAGACTGGTCTTCCTCGACAGTGTGGCCGAGGCGCAAATGCGCTCATCAGTCTGCGACCGGCGCAGGCTCATTCGGCCTTCCCGATACTCTGCCCAAACTACCCGTGAGGCTCTTCCTTGTGTCGTAAATTCCGGCATTGTCGGGTAGATCAACGGACGACTGCTTAGCAAGCGTGCGAGTGGTGTTTGTCAGGGGGATCTTGGGTGTCATAGACGGCTTTCTCTTGATGGTTCCAACGGGTGCATCGGCATCGAAAAAGGCAATTTGCTGCTGCTCCGTTGGCGTGGCAGTGAGCTCGAGGGACACTCCGCTACACGATTCCTGCTGGGCAGAACTCGCCGTGATGGTCAAGCCTGAGTCCGCACTGCCTCTGCGCTCGGAGGATGACGGACTGGCCAGCTCTGGTGATCCACTGTCCTGGGCTCACAGCCGCCCTGGCCATAGAATTGATGGAAAAGCTACGGGCATGAGCCAGGGTCTCCAAGTCTTCCTCCACAATGTCACGCATCAGGTTGTCATAGTTCTCTTTAATTATCCGGCCATACTGAAAGAACAGAAAATGTCCATCGCACACGAACTTTTAGAAATGGCTCACCTTACATTTTTTCTTCTTGATGTCGTGTAAAGCACATTTTTTGTTCCCCAGCAGAAAGCACACCTTTTAGTGTTACAAAAGCTGAAAGTGGCATGAAGGCTAGCAAAAGCGGGATTCCAAGAATTCAACTCTGTTTTAGTTCGACTATATTTTGTGTTTTGCAAGCTTTTATTTCCTGGTATAGATGAAGTTTGAAAAAAGCTCCCTCGTACCCTGATTGATTGATTTGTGGGGTTTAACATCTCAAAACCACTATTTGATTATGAGAGACGCTGTAGTGGAGGGCTCCGGAAATTTTGACCACCTGGGGTTCTTTAACGTGCACCCAAATCTGAGTACACGGGCCTACAACATTTCCGCCTCCATCGGAAATGCAGCTCCCTCGTACCCTAGCTCTTCAATAACTTCCTGGTCGTAAAATGCCACAGTCATTCTGCGGCAGAGGTTCTTACACTGCTGAAAGATGCTGCCATGCAGCACCACTTGGCCAAGGAGGCCATCGTTAAGCACGCACGATTCCAGCTTTGAATCAACGTATAGGTGTGCATGTGCAAAACACTTGGATGTCTCGGACACTGACTGCCTAACCTTACAACATCAACGGCAACACAACACGAGGAGCGTACACAGGAGCTTGTTCATTCCTTGTATAAGCGCCTTTCACAACAGAATTGCAGCACAATTCATTTGTGCTGTCTATCATCCAGTTATGCCGTTTTTGTCAACTGCTTTGGCGTGTTATGTCTTTTTTGAATGAATTAAAAACATAATGTTTCGTTTGTGCCATTTCTTTATAAGGATATAAGGACAGAGAGAGACAGAAATAGAGAGGAAAGACAGAGAGGTTAACCATGCTTGGCTCGGTTGGCTAAAGATAGAATATTTCAACTTCTCCGTAGGCATTGATAGCTAGTGCATTCAGAACGAAAACACCTACTCTTGTTGTTTCTGCATTGAAACAGTGAGCAAATCAAATAAGTGCTCAGCTTACTAATGCTTTTATAAAAGGTCACTTGCTCAGACAATGGTCTGATTAGAATACGTACAGCTCTCCAACTGTGCAAGTCCTCACAACTCACATGTGCTTTAATCGCTGCCACAACGGAGACAACATATACACAGTTGCGAGATTTGCCTTACATTTATTCTACTTAAATCTTGTTGTAAAGATACTGGCTTTACTGAAAAGCTTGAAGTGCACAGAGCAGTGCGTTTTTCTGGCCTTTAACCTTTACATGTAGTCATTTTATGGAAGCAGCCAATGTAGGTTCATTAGTCTTGATGTAGATTTGAATGCTGTAATATTTGTTCAAACATTGAAAATGCTTCAATGCACATGCCCACACAACACACAGAGTTCGGCATACAGTGCCCCTGTGAGTCAACTCTGTGCCGACGCCCGAGTAATTCCATTTCCATTTAATTTGAGACGTCAAACCTTACTAATACAATAGAACCTCGCTAACTCAAAATCATTAGAGAGATGGGAATAAACAGAGCTGAAACTATGAAAAATGATTTTAAAGGAGTGCTGCAGTGCTTCAGGGGTGCCTGAAGTGCGTACATGCAGCAGGGCTAGCAGACCAAAAGCCGTGTCCTCCTACTTCTGGAGCAGCTCATATTTTCTTATGTACCATGAAACTGCCCTTCATCTCCAGTCTGTGGACGAAAGCAGAAGAGATTCATTCACTTTTTACCTTGGCAATTCTGCATCCTGTCACCCAGCGCTGCAAGGTCAGCTTGTCCTCAGCACAAAGGTACTTGATGTACTTGGACGATTTTGTTTGAATTTGGGGGTGCTGCAAGAGTAAACACAAGGGTCATGAAACATATGATTCTTCACAGGTGCTGGGAGCAAGAATTAGAGAAATTATCTGCTAGCAAGTTTCTTATTTCAAAGTGAACAGTGACTGGAGCTAAAGAATTTTAAACATTTTACTAATCAGGTGAGAGTTATTCCGGCGCAATGCACATGTCACATAAGATCTTGACCTAGGCAGTTTGCTGCCAATTTCAGCTTACAACTTCCTGCCCACCACTTCGAAGCTGAACACTGTCCAGGCCGATATGCTCGCTGTATTTATCAACTCATTGTCCATGCACACAAATGCTGCATTTACGACTTTCATTGCGAGTCACCCATGAGCCATGTGTGCCAGTCATTATTAAGAAGAAGAAAATGCACTGTGAGAGTTTGCCACACAGTATCACACTGGTCAGCAGCAGACCTGCCTTCGCAGTTAGACTTAACTGCTGTTACTTTACCTGATTACCTTAGCTACATTCAAGTGAACGCACCAGTAGCAGTAGGAAAGCTACAACACCCTTTAGCCAAATTGCAAGAAGGAATTTCCTTGTGGCTTCGTGCTACAAATAGGTGTTTGTCTATTTCTTCCTTCTTAACTCTTCCGCCTTCTAGCGGGATTCCGCAGAACTCACTTGCGATGCTAGTGTTTGTGTGCTTTCAGGTTGTTGATGAATTCACTCTCCGTACTGCCAATTGCTAGCTTCTTGGTTAGCTCAATTGGTAGAGTGACCACACAGGGAAGGCCGTCAAGGTCCGGGATCGAACCCCGAACTTCGACAACTAGAATATCTTTTCTTTCAAGATATCCGTATGGATTTCCTTGTAGTTCTGTGCTACAAATGAGTGGTTGTCTATTTTTTTCTTTTTTTAACCCTTCCGCGACCTTGTGGCAATTCAACGCAGAACTCATTTGCAACGCCCCAATGCTAGCCATTCTGCGTTCCTCCGGATTAGCAAGAAAGCTAAACTTCTACCAGTACTATCTCATGTCACGCAAAGACAATACCACCACCTCTGCCACATCTATCATCTCCATGTTGGAAGCAGCATTTTATAGAGTCAATTCATTTGCAATGGTAGCGGAGTTTTGAAAGACAACTTTGCCGCAATACAAGTATGATGAGGTGAAGCATACTTAAAATCTGATGGGGTCACTTCTAATCAGACGCTGACTGTATTTTTCTTTGGTAAGTTTGAAAAGTTTCGAATACTAAAATTTTAGTGCAAATCGATTCGAGTAACAAACACTATTTGAAAAATATTCACAATTTCAAACATTCACACACTCCTAATGAAAACAACTACCGTATTTACTCGACTCTACCGCGCCCTCGATTGTAACGCGCACCCGATTTCCACCGCGAAAAAACAAAAAAAACACGTAAGACATCAATTGCAACGCGCACCCATTTCTCTCGCTGGCCCGCACGATCACACCACTCGAAAAAACGACTCCTTTCGGGAGCGTCTTCCATTTAAATATGAGGTACGGGCGAAGCTTGTGCCCATCTGACGTGTAACAGACCATTGCCGTCACTGTAGTTTTACCGTAAACCGATGTCAGCACGCGAACTTGCTTCGCCCCCTTCTTCTCGACGGTTGTGGTGCCAGGCATGTCGAAGTAAAGAGGCGTCTGATCGGCATTCCCGATTTGCCCAAGCAGGTAGCCGTTGTTGCGCCGCAAGTTTAGGACGAACCTCTGAAAACTGTGAAGCTTTTCATCGTACTCCTCCGCAAAACTTTTCGCATATGCATGTTCCCCTTCGGAGGAAAAAGCCTTTCCTCTTCATAAAGTTAGTTAGCCAGCACCTGCTCGCTTTAAAACTGGCTCCGCATTAGACCTTCTTCTAAGACTAATTGGATAGCCCGCACTTGGAGCAGTTCTGTCGTCACGGGCCGCTGTGCAACTCGCTGCTCAAGCACATACTCGCCGAGCAGCTCTTTAATTTGCGGAAACCGACCCTGGTGTGGTCCACAGAAGCCTTTGCGTGAAGTTTTGCTGTCGACAATCTTCTGCTTTTGTTTCCGCCGGTCCCGCACGCACGTTTCGGGAACTCCGAATGACCGCGATGCGGCCCGATTTCCGTCCGTTTCTGCACACGCGATGACTTTTCTTTTAAAAGCGGCATCGTGGTGCACTCGAGTTTTGGGAGTCGGCCCATCCACGCCGTCGATTCAAATGCACTACTAGATGACGAACTCCTCAGCACACGTACGAAGTGCCGCACATGAAAAACACATAGGCAGAAATGGCCGACGCGCTATGCCGACGCACAAAGGGGGCGGCCATTTTGGATTTGCCGATGGCAATAGATTGACCGTAATTTTTTTGTTCGTACTCGATTCTAACGCGCATGCGATTTATGAACTCGCTTAACCGGAAAAAAGGTGCGCGTTAGATTCGAGTAATTACGGTATACTGAGGGTCACGCTCAAAGATCTCGCCAAGCAACAGCTGAGCTACACTCTAGGATTCAACTTACCTTGATAGCAAAGCCATAATCTGTAGGTGCCTTGTACTTTTTTTTCCATCCGAAGCCCACATATATGTTGTTCATCTCGAAAGTTGTAAGGCAAACCAAATCTTTGGGCAACTGTAAAGAAGATGAATGCAGTGCAACGCTTACATTAAGACCACAGTGCATGTATCCCAGTGACAGCAGCCATCAGATTTCAAAGGGGCCAGAAGACAAAGTAATGGTCACCATATCATCTAATTTTAGCACTGTGCTTGTAGCCAACTACATCAGCAATATTATGAACACAGTCTTTAGTTACGGAACAATACTGTATTTACTTGAATCTAGGCCCACCCTGATTCTAAGGCGACCCCAAAAAGTCCGATGCCTGGAAAAAAGAAAAAAAGCTTAACTCAGATGTAGACCAAACTAAACAGCGAAGACAGCATTCACAAAGAGAGAGCATTTATTTACCATGAAAATAAAACAAAGCAGTTCATTCGTTATGCAAATAACTCCAGAAACATACAGCTGTTAGTCCTATAGTGTGTTTTTTTCGTCACCGCGTTTGCTAAAGCCGCACTAATTCCAAGTCGTCGTCACTGCTTCCCTCGTTGCTGACTTCTTTGTTGCTGTCTTCACACTGTGCCTAATCCTCGGTGCCATAAAGTACATTTGATATGCTGCACTTTTTTAAAAAGAGCACACAATCAAAGTTTTTGGGGTGTCATCCCACGCTGCAGCCCCCTCAGCGACGCAAATTTTTTTTGTCTACTCCGAAGTCCCACCCGGCTTGAACGTTGAACAACAACACCACGGCTAGGACAACTTTCCGTTTATAAGCGGTACTATAATGACACCGTCTGTTTGGCACCATTGAGCTACACCACACCCAAAGCACTCAAAACGCGACTCGAAATGACAAACGGCTCTCCTCAACACTCACGACAAAGATCAAAATGGCGGCCTAACAGATGCCTTACTCATGTACTTAAGCTAGGTGTTGGCTCGGCTACTAGCGGCTACAATACAGTCTAGGTGGCGCTAGCTGTGCACCACTTTTTCTATGAAAAATGGTGCAATATTTGAAGTCCTCGAATCTATACCAACCCTGAAGTTTGATACAGTAAAATTTGAAAAATAGCTATCGGCCTAGATTCGAATAAATACGGTAAATCATTTCTCTTCGAATAGCAACAACATAGCACTAACAGCAAATATTTTCTCTCTCATTCAGTCTTCGAGCCACAGGTAAGTTGCGAATGAATAATATAGCAGTATAGTCTCAATGATACAAATTACGCAAGATTATGAAGTATCGCCAAAAAACATGCATAACTAGTATGTCAAACTTACTAGTACTAGTAGCCAAGTATAGGCAACATTATTTGTAGCCATTAACTATGGAGCAGTAATTGGGACATAAACGAAAAGGGATCACAAAGGACATGAAAGCAACTTCTTCACGAGTATGAATCGAACCTACAACCTTCGGCTGCTCTGCTGCCAACTTTGATGGGCATTTTCTGTGCATGTAAATCTGAGGGATACGAAGTTCTTCAGCATAGCCATGATGGTGAGTGTGGAACACTTTTTTTTTTTTTGCAAGCCGGAGTCACCAAGGACATGACATTTCTTTACAACCCAAATAATGAAACCTCCCCACGGCATTAAGTATGCTATTATGCCAATGGCTGCCTACTAACTTTCAAGAGACCCCAATTCGGTGAAGATTACAAGGATAAGACTGCACGGGAAGTGTTTGAAGCATTCACAATGAAATGCAAAGCTTCTGCATGTGTTAGCATGCCTTCCATAAATCTAGCTGACAAGGGGTGTTGCTAACTGTGTAACTGATCTTATTTAAGGGGGGAGGTGGCATTGAAAAAAAAACTTTTTTATTTGTTGACCTATAGCAATGACATTTGGCATGCATACTCATAAGTGTCTCGAATAGGGAAATATGCAGCTTCATTATGATAGCTTCAGAAGTTCTCAAGTTACATAATGCTACATGGTCCAATTACATAGTCTGCTCGTGGAAAGCCTAGCGCTGCAACAAAACATGCCAGGAAGCTGCGAATAGTGTTGATCTTTACTCAAAAGAAAGCTACAGAGTATGGCACTCTCGGAATTTTTGAATAAGTTCTCTTTTTTTTTTTTTAGAGATCATCCTGGCTGCCGACACACATTGTCAGAAACAGTGGCACGGACAAATCGTCTAAAAAAATAACAGGGCCATAAAACAAAAATTGAAGATTGCTGTACCACAAGCAGTGTTCAGGGATTCAGGAAAAAAAAAAAAAACAGAATCAAAATCGGTCCAGTCATTCCCGTGCTACTCTTTCCCCGAGCAATGCACAATGTCCAAAACATACTTGTGAGGAAAAGCCTGTCGAAGTTTTCGACAGGCTTTTTCCAATGAACTTTTTTGTTTCTCGTTGGATATTGATGAAAATTGGCACAGACACTAAGAATGGCCTCACAGTGCTTCCACAAAAATTTTGAAGCGATATCACAAATACTTTACGAGAAACAAATTATTTCTTCATTGAGCCATGTGGAAGGGCTGAGCATAATGTCAAATAACAGTATTGAGAAAGCTGCGTTCAAAGTTTCAACTTTTCTTTACGTCTCTAAGGCACCTAAAAATTGTGATCTCAGGTTTGTCTTGTGATATTTGACTTCTTTTCATGATTTACCCCTTTTCATGATTTACAAGGAACAAGTATGGATTTCAAACCAAGTTCTTTGTATGAAGGAGTGGTGTGATAGGTATGACAGAAAAGATTGTAATTGAATAAAATCATATATTGAAATTATCACATATATTTTTTGTGCTGAAATTGTAATTAGCATAATTAGGTCCTTGATTACAAATATTCACTGAACTTTTCTTTATTTGGAGAGACGTTGCACCAGAAAAATGGATAACACCATGACGGCCTATGCCTTCTTTCCAAATAACAAAGTTATGGGCAGAAGACTGGTGGCATAGGAATTTCTAGCAGTATAATTAATGACATGAAACAGGCATATAAAAATTCGTGCCCCTGATTCATACATGCTCTTTCGCCGCTCTAGCCGTGAAACGCATCATCATACAGCCGGTCGCGGAAACTCTAATCTGCAGCAATTCATTAACCTCGGAACATTCATAGACGTTCGTGGCGATATCAAGCACGGCTCCAAGCACATCTGAATCACATCACAAAAACTTATTGACAGCACTCCATATGACCATGGGGTGCGCGGCCGCGTGGACAGTGCAGCTGGCGCGTAATGCACTTGCCGGCGGCGTTCAATGACGATGCGCGAAATGTGTAACTACGATGACAAAAAAATCGGCGCGCACTGCACTTGGCACAGCATTTTCGAATGACGACGCGTGAAACTGCTAGCCGCTGTTCCGAGCAAGCCTTGGCAGTGAGGGGGGGGGGGGTGACGAGCTTTAATGTGTGGTCCACTGCCGATGCGTAAAATGCCCGTACGTGATTCAGAGGAGCTAGCGAGTGATGTGGTATTCCTTGCGAAGAAGCACGTCGCCAAGAGAGCGCTTGCGCGTCGTTCCTGCCCGCAGTCTCGCTGTCGGCGGAGTTAGGGCTTAAGCCGACTCCGATGACGCGCCGCACTCGTAGACCGCGCGCCCGCTCATAGTAACATGATCATGCATCCGCTTACTGCTCGTAACTAAAGCGTAATTATAACTTAAGTGATTATCAAGCCGGCAACACGTGACGAAGTGGCGATTTTCGAGAGCCATGTCCTCACGATGCACAAGCAGCAGACGAAGATCTCCCAGAGCGAGCATTGGGCCAATGGCGAGGCGAGCTGAGGCAACATGGCGACCACGGACCAATCAAGGGCCTCAAAACTGACCTTCAAACATTTGCTTTTTGCTCGCTTGTTGATAAAGGGAGGAGCCAGCTGAGGTGGGAAAGTTAAACACGGAGAAATGCTCTTTCCGATGATCCCAAGAAGCCGGCTCCCGGCCCAAGCATCGCGAAGCTATAATTTTTTGAAAATCACCGTTTTCTCGCCATTTTCAGAAAAAGTTTTGCTACCTAGGTGGGTGAAACGGATTTTCCGAAGCACTTCTGCGCGGTTTTCAGTGTAGATATTTTCGAACCAGATAGAAAAAGGGTTCCAGAAACTGAAAACTTCAGTTTCAAAAAATCGATTTTTTTGCCATTTTTCGCGATCCCAAAGCCGCATCCCCCCTTAACAAGTAAACTGGACTGGACGCCTGCGCCATTGAAAGTGTAGATAATTTCCCCTCTCCTATGCACTTCGTTTTGAAGCATACTGGCATGTTTTCGCAATGAAACCAGTGAACACTAGTCCAGTTTCTTTCTTGTCCATGTTTATTTTGCAATGTTCTTAACTAGCAATAAAGATGACATCCCGTTTATACACGTCACAGCCTGATGAAGACTATAAGGCCAGGTTCTGTTTCATGTGATCGAGTTGTTGAAACCACTGCCTTGAGACAGAGATTTTGTCAGACGATTTCAGAACATTCCAAGCAAGAACTCAGTTGGAAGATTACATGTCGAAACAATTTTTTCTCGAAACTACAGACCAAAGTTGATAAGCACAGCTGTGATAATCCCAGTCACACTTCCAAGTCGAACAGTTTTCGTCAAATTAGGTAATGGTACAGATAAACAGATTACATCTCGTTGGCATGAGACAGAATTGGAAAGTGGCATCAGCAGCATGCTGGCTACCCCCTTGTGTATGTGCATGCTGCTCTGTCTGGTGAGGCCTCAATGTGCACCAGCCCAGCACACATTTGCCAACACACCAGAAAAGTTTAAAACAATGGGTTGTTCTTAGGCTTGCTTTCTACTATATCTCTGATTCACGCACACACACACACACACAAAAAGGAAAAAGCTCATAAAATCATCAAAATAGGAGTTCAATGTAGCTACAGAGCGAACTTGAAATCTTTGTTGCCAGTAGCTAACTTCACATCAACACTGGCGTATCAGCCATGCTAGTCGAAAACAACAATCACCTTCGATTTGCCCTTGGGGCAATAGTACAGCCCCGATGCACGCAGGAGGCAGAAGTGTTTCTTCCAGACTTTCTTGCCGTCACTTTTCAGGTAGAGGAGTCCCTCCACTTCGGGCACTCGTGAGCTGCCAAAGAATTCCTGCACAAAGATTGATTCCATAGTATATAAAAAATGCATTTATATTTACATTTGCCACCAGCAAGCAGGGCTGGGTAGTATCGAGAGTACAGGTAAACTCAGAAATAACCAACTTACATATGGCAATATTTTAAAACGAAAGTGTTCTTTGCTGGTGTCCACCACGGCTCTGCTGACATACTTTGAGCACACAAATGACCTTGAAAAACATACCATACTTACTCGCGACAACTTGGCATCAACTTTTCTGAAGTAAAGATGGGTTCATAAACCCACCTTTACTTCAGAAATGTTTACGCCAATTTGGGGCAAAGATTCATTACGCGGGAGAAAAAGCAGGAATTATAACAGCGAAAATTTAGCATGATGGTATTGCTTGTCTTGGTCCGCAAAATGCGCAGCGCATCGTTTTTGTAACCCCAAGCTCTTCTTGTTTTCTCCAGTAACGAACGCGTGCGAATCGACGCCGCAGTGTTGTCCAGCTGGTCGGTTTCCGTGCTCCAGCGCATGCTCGACCAACTGTCAGTTTAAGGGGAGATGGAGGTTATGAAAAAAATAATACAGGTCGAGACTTAACTAGAAATGCGTTAAAATTTCATCTAAAGAGCACAAAGTGCCTGTTAAAAGGTCGAAAGTGTGCAGTCTTCGAGCACCTTGCTGCCGATAATTCACCGCCGCTAGCCATTGTTGATCGCATGAGTCGAAGAGTCGAGCCTCACTCTTCAAATAACAACAGTTTCTCTCGCTGATGCAGCACAAGAAATAATAAAAAGAATCACTCTTCTGCGCGTTTTTCGAGCGCCGCGAGTGGCTTATCACATGGTACGAATTGGGGACCGCCATTGGCCGCTGCACACCTATATGTGCTGTGAAACCTATTTGCGGGGTCCATGTCTTGTCGAGCAGCGCAGCTGAACAATGTCTTTTCTCATGTAATTATTTCCGTTATGAATGAAAAAAAGGCATTGCTCGCAAATGGAAGCCGTTGTGCGGCGCGCTCTGTAGGAATAGGCTACAAGCAGCTGGTCAGAAGATTCGCGGCAGTTGTTGGCTTGCAAAAGCCAATGCATCAAAGTCATTCACACCCATCAGCCGGAAAGTTCGTGACGCGGCAATGGATGACGTCAGCGCCAATCTTGGGAAGGTCGACAAGAGCTCGCAGTGAGAGAACTTAGCAGGGACGACATTGCCATTATATACGACTGTATGTGGCACAAACATGGCTGCAAAATGGCATGACACTTGACTTAGTTTGGATTTCGCAGTCCTGTCGAACTTCTTCCTAGCTTGCAGTTGGCACAAGGCTCTGCCAGATGGAGCGGAAGTTTAACAAACGTTACATGGCCCTGTCTGTGAGCGAAATGTCCGTGAGGAGTCGGCTCGAAAACGCCGAGAGGGACAAACTCATGGTGCTGGCGTATTTTAGTCCCAGTGGCCACTACAAGAATTGTTGTTTTTGGTGTGCAAATTTCATCTGATTTAGTAGTATCTTTCATAAATAAAAACTCAATTTTAACTTTAAAACTCGTTTTTCTCAAAAACAAATTTCGCCATGTTTTACAATGTGCCCCTCCTTTTTCGGGCACTTCTAGTGCTCGGATCTGCATGAAATTTTGCCCAAATTTTTTCCAAAGTATGACAAATGCAATTATCTAGTTTAATTTCAATATTTTATTGTATAATAAAAAAATTTTATGTATACCTTTACTAGGGTAGGTGAAATATGGACTTTTTACGTCTATTATTTTTCACGTGCAGTACATATTTTGTATGCGCTTCCTAATTTGTTATTTGCACTCTACACTTTGTTTGAAGCATTATGAACTATCGGTCGGTAAGAACATTATTGGAAGCCCGGCAGAGCTTTCGCCGACCGGACCTTAGGTCTCCCGCGTGGGGAGGTCAAGACCTTGCTTGACCGCCGCTTCGCGGAGCTGCTGGACGGCCCAGAGTTGGTCACCGAGGCTAGGGCTGCACAGGGCAGCGGCCAACCGCGGCGGAAGGGTTCCGGATTTAGCACCTTGCGGATTTCTAGCGCAGTCCCGGAGCATGTGATTTAATGTGACAACTTCACTATGGCATATCTTGCATATATTCGTCGGATATATATTGGGGTATAATCCTATGAATGGTAAAAAATTACAGAATTTTAGGGATGAAAAGAGGGGCGGACAAAAGGGTTAAGGTTTTCACTTTGTCATGTTGCAGAGCTAAAAGTGTGCAACTTGCAAGAAAACTAGTTATATACTTGAAATTAGCATAAAAAGTTCCATAAACAGCTCAAGTTTCGTTGCTCTAGGGTGAATATTAAAGAAGAAGTGTCTTCGAGCAGCATCTCCCCTTAGAACCATCGGTGTGGATAGTGTACCGGCCGAACTGCAACCTGCACAACAGGTGTCCAACTAACAACAAAAACACAGCGTCGGATGGTGGCGCACAAACGTTGTGGGAGCAGGAGCACAACACACCATCGTTGCTGTTGCGTTTTGCATGGCCTCCGAGATGGCGGACGCATGGAGTGTTTTTATGCTGCATGCCCACAGTCTCGGAGGCTATGCGCTTTGTTTTTGCTCTCTTTTCTTGACGCTGAGCTTGCATAGCGCTACAAGCAAAGAGGTTTCTCTGCATTCGACAGATGGCACTCTACCATAAAAAGACTTTTAATTTTGATTGATGTCGTCCGAGCCGCACTGCTTACAACTAGTTTAGCATGTTGTCAAACTATGTTTTTACTTTTATTGTGTCATAACCGTAATTACTCGAATCTAACGCACACCTTTTTTCCGGTTAAGTGGGTCCATAAATTGCATGCGCATTAGAATCGTGTACGAAAAAAAATGAATACGGTCATTCTATTGCCATCGGCATTTCCAAAATGGTCGCCCCCTACGTGCGTCGGCATGGCGCGGTCGGCCATTTCTGCCTAATGTGTTTCCTGTCTGCGGCACTTCGTAGTGTGCCTGAGGAGTTTGTCATCTTGTAGTGCATTCACATCAACGGCATGGAAGGGCTGACTCCAAAGACTCGACGAGTGCACCACGATGACGCTTTTAAAAGAAAAGTCATTGCGCTGTGCACAAACAGACGAAAATCAGGGCCGCATCGCGGTCGTTCAAAGTTCCCAAAACATGCGTGCGGGACAGGCGGAAACAAAAGCAGAAGACTGTCTACAGCAAAGCTTCACGTAAAGGCTTCAGTGGACAACTGCAGGGTTGGTTCTTGCAAATTGAGGAGCTGCTCGCCGAGTATGTGCTTGAGCAGCGAGCGGCACAGCGGCCCTGTGACGACAGAACTGCTCCAAGTGCAAGCTGTGCAGTTAGCCTTAGAAAAAGTGCTAGCACGGAGCGAGTCCAAAGCGAGCAGGTGCTGGCTAACTAACTTTATGGAGAGGAAAGGCTTTTCCCTCCGAAGGCGAACGGGCATATGCCAGAAGTTGCTGGAGGAGCACAAAGAAAAGATTCACAGTATTCAGAGGTTCGTCCTCAACTTGCGGCAGGCACAACAACGGCTACCTGCTTGAGCAAATCGGGAATGCCGATCAGATGCCTCTTTACTTCGACATGCCTGGCACCACAACCGTGGAGAAGAAGAGGAGAAGCAAGTTAGGGTGCTGACATCTGGCCATGAAAAAACTAGAGTGACGGCAACGCTTTGTTGCACATCAGATGGGCACAAGCTTCCCCTGTACCTGATATTTAAACTGAAGATGCTCCCAAAAGGAGTTGTTTTCCAGAGTGGTGGGATCGTGCGGGCCTATGAGAAAGGTTGGATGACGACGGACCTGGTCGCCGATTGGATCCATCACGTCTAGCGGAACTGGCCCGGCGCCGGTTTGGGCCTGCGAGTGATGCTCGTGCTTGACGCGTTCAGGTGCCATCTCGACCAGTGAATCAAGGAAAAGCTCGCTGCGTGCAATACGGACCTTGTAGTCATACCTGGCAGCATGATGTCACAATTTCAACCACTAGATGTCTGCCTGAACAAGCCGGTGACGGACAAGATACGGGCACTCTACACTGACTGGCTGATCAATGGACGACACGATTTCACGCCAGGCAACAGGATGAAGTGCACCTTATCCAATACTTTGCTGCGTGGGTGAAGGACGCGTGGTGTGCAATACCAGCAGCCATGGTCATCAAGGCATTCAGGAAATGTGGCATATCGAATGCCATGGACGGTACCAAGGATGAGATGCTTTGGGCCGTTGACAGCGATAAGGAGTTGTCTGACAGCGACAAGGACTGACCTATTATGCGACTCGTAACGCCCCCGCAGTGGTTTTAGCTACAGGGCTGGCTGTTGACTTTATGTTTTATCTTTCGAAACTCCAGTGCATTAAAACCCAAATACTTGTTCTCAATGTGCGAAGGTTGACTCCTATGAACTTTTTTTTCTTTTCTCTTCCGTCGTGAAAAATCGGTGCGTGTTACAATCGATGTCTTACTTTTTTTTTCGCCGTGGAAACTGGGTGCGCGATACAATCGAGGCAACGGTAGAATGGAATAAATATGGTATTTTGTGATATGACAGCTTGATTTAACGCTGTTTCTATGGTAAATGTGGGGGGCGTTAACTATGCGAGTGGGTTCATTACACGAGTAAATACTAAAGGATTACAAAGAAAAAAAAACAAAACCGGAAGGCAAGCATTTTAGGAAATCAAACACGCAAAATCGCACGGAATCAAACCAGCAACCTCTCAATTCTGAATGCGCGGCACTAACCACTACATCACGGAGCATACGTTGTCTGGAGTGCTCACAGAAAGCCATTTATATACGCCATACACCATTTTGCAGTCCTCAGAGCTTTGAAACTCTAGCGCGTTTTCGTTATCTGTGGCGAGATGGCCCGACAGGCTCGCGTTGGGCGCGCTCCGTAGGTCGTCGCCTCGACGAAGCGTTGCCTCCACAGACCGTGGTCTTTCCTGCACACGTGCTTATCAGAGTCGCAATTCCGGAGAGGACGAAGGTCACTTCGCACGCTGCCTTGGACGAAAGGAGCACGCTGCTGACGCACGATGCAGGAAGATGTGTGACAGCTATTCGTGCTTGTTCTGTCTATACTTGTGCGCTCGTTTCGTGCATCTTTCTGTTTGAACAGCGTGCTTTAAATGTCGAGCTGTGACAATGTTAGTTTACACTCATCCTGTGTATGCTAATTTCATGCGTTCTTTCTGCTTGAGGTGTGGGCTGCAAGTGCTGAACTGCTTACCGTTTTTAATGTGACTTCGCAATTTTTGCTGTTGCTGAAACAATGCACAATAAATGCTCAACTACCTCTGTAAAGATAAGCTTCGCTTTCGTGTTATACAAATTCCTATATAGGGAGATCAGCCGCATTTTTTTTATAGAACACAGTAGCATTTAACTTAGTATTAGAGCTGTGCGGATAGCTAAGTTTCGGGCGGGAAGCAAATTCAAATAATGAAGATTGAGTGCTAATCGAATCAATAATTGTCTAATATTTTTCTGATACTTCAAAACGAAATTACAGAAAGAAGTTGCAGGGAATACCAAGACATATTCTTACGAGATAGGAATATGAAAATCTCTTTGTGTAGGTTGATGAACGGAGAAGCCTGCCAAATCGTGTTCACTAGATGTCTTATAAAGATTGGGATAAAGCATAGGTGTTTATTCACATGATTTGGTACAACCAATGTGATGCGGACGACGTTTTACACAATGGCACTGGTATCGGGTCCAGGTCACAAGTTTTTTGCACATGATTTTTGCAAAGGCCGGATGACTGTGCTCTTTCCCAGTCGCAGACCTGGTCAAGTAGCTCTTTCGCAACAAAAAGTAGTGCATTACATGGTGTTCCTTAAAATAAAAAATATTCCTTAAGCACAGCAACCTGTACACCTAGCGGCAGCGCGACATTTGCTGCAGGAAAAGGAAACTGATGCTAAGTGCCGCAAAGTGATGCGGGAGATGTAATGTGCAGTACTCCCACGAGCTAGAAAAGCTTTATGTTATGCCGTTTCTCAAATATACCATAAAAGTTCATTAAGTAGGCCCTTGCTAATTAAAAAAAATCATTCAGATTTGTTCTGTGGTCCTAGCCAACATATGTGTTGTTCAATGATATCAACCACTCGTTAAGTTCGTGACATTTGGCCACAACAAGGTCAATTCAGACAATCCTCAGAGCACGTAGAGCGCAAAGTGCGGCACATTTGTGGTGTACAAGAGCAAAAACGGCATTTGAAGTCAACTAAAACAAGGTGGCGTCATTCGTAAGGTTTTGTCCACATGCAAAAACGACACTTAGCAGTTTTGTTTTAACTTAAATGCAATGTGTGCGCAGATATCACAAAGTGCAAATATGACTGAAGCTGTTGAAGATGAAGAGCTCGCTGCAATGGTCAGTGTGCTCCTGGAATAAGACTTGTTTGCTACAATGTGATGAATGAAGTATCAGTTACAGGACATTTCGCCTGCAAAGAATTATCGTGCATAATGTGGCAGAGGCACATAATAATGAAATAATACAAAACACTTATCGGAATAATTATAATTAAACACTGGAGTCTGGTGTTGTGGTTGCAATGAGAGTGAAGTTGCAAGATGGCAAAAACTGTGTCAGTCGCATGGCTACTATGCAAAGTATGAACTGGATTTATGCATTCATCAACATAATAAAAGTGTACTGATGTAGAACTCTCTAGTCTACTGTTTTCTTGATGCTTTCATTAATACGACGTTCAGTTATTTCCGGCCTTTGTTTCAGTGCCATGAAATCAGAATTAACAAGCATTTACTATTCATAATGTTATGGGTGTTGGTGTCATATTTTACAGGAAGAGACGCAGGCAAGAGTAAAGATGGCTGACCAACAGACTCGTCCCTCCGTAACACTATCTTCCGGCCCAATAAAGTGGAGGGGTACAGGTTCTCTGAGCAAGCAGCACATATGTGTAGGTCCATGTCTGTGTGCCTGCACTCCCGCAGTACAGATAACATTTGGGAGGCAATGTACAAGCTTCACTTGAACAGTTACCATGACTGCAATAGACGTCTTTTGATGGCATGGATGCAGTTACCACACACAGGAAGCACATGCAAGCTTCACAAGGAATGAAGCTAACATAAGCCTGCTGCCGCCAATTGACACTTACAAAGAATTACGGCTAGGTGCCGCACTAGTTATGACTCCTCTAGCATTTCAATGCAGAACAACCCTCAGCATGTCAAAAAACTTTCATTTGGTCAGGCTTCAGTATGGCATTTCCTCACAATGAGCCTGTGAGGAAATGCTAAAAAGAGAAAAAGAAGGTACGTACGTCAATCAATGACAACTTGGCATCGTCATCCAGCTCGGCCCCATGTTCTGAAGAACTTCCACCCAGCAGGTAGTTCTGCGTAGGGAAGACATACGTGCATATCAGTGAGGCAAAGCACACTACTGTTATGAGCGATTGAAAAGAAGTGCAGGGGTAAAAGAGGCACCAGAGAAAGTTACACTTTCTGCTCACGCCTGTGCTAATCGGCACACTTTTTTCCTTATCATTATCTTCTTTTCTTTTTCTTCAATAAACCTCAACAAAACCATTATCAACATGAATGAAATTCTCAATGTAATAAGGTACTTATTTTTTTACCACCATGTTAGCCGAATACAATGAAGCATGTTTCTACTATCTGTGTGCCTTCTCCTCTAAGACCAGTTTTTCACGTGCTAAGTCGCGCCCTGAATCAATACCAGCTGGTCCAGTACACTACTTTACACAGGATCATACCAGCGTAAGTTTAATGTAGCTTTAGTGCAGCTTTAAAGAACGACAGAGGTAATAAAGTGCGACAAAATATGGTTCTTGGTGAGGAATACTTGAGACTGAATAGAAGCAGAGTCGCTCCCAAAGGTAGGAATCAGGCCTCCTCACTAAAGGAACGAATGCTCACCACCCAGCTTGACTGAACTGCTATAGAGCTTTAGAATAGTATACACTCAATTTGCATTTGTTGTGGTTGCCCACTCTTTCCATCACTTAGTTAACCTTTTAATGCCTGAATTCTGAAACTGCAGAGCAAAATACAAATTAGTTTTAATTTTCCAGCTTTAAATAGCAACATTTAAATGATTTCATAATTAAATTTTCTAAAATGCAACGTTAGTGCATACTTTTACTTATGTCGCGAATTCTGGATATGCCACAGAAGTGAGAACCTTACAGCAAAAAAAAAAAAAAAAAAAAGCACCTCAGCACATCGTAACATGTCATGCGCCGCGCCTCTTTGGTGCGTCCACACCAAGTAAACAGTCATTGAAGATGGAACTTACCATGTCACCCACGCAAGAAAGAATGAAAAAGTAAGCTTTTGCAAGCGCTGTGCGCTCTTAGTCCTTAGCTAACAAAACAATTGGCTCTAGCATGAAATACTTTAGACGAGACGGCGCTAGATTTTTCACACTAAAAGCTACGTTTCCCGTGAGTGAGTGAAGTGACAGCTGGCATTAAAGGAGGCACAGGTTTTGTGACTTGTTTGCTCAAAGTTTTTCAGTATGTCGCGAATTAGCAACACTCGGCACTAAAAGGTTAAAGGAGCACCGACACTAACATCAAATATTTTCAGATTGTCGCTCTATATAAGAGCAGGGTGCCCGGGAATGCATCGTATATATTTTTTAATACTGCTACTATGAAAAATCACTTTTGACTTCGATATCGAGGGAGCGGCCTTTCCGTAACATGTCATGGCAGTCTCACATCATGGGCCGACAGCAATTCACAACTAACTAGTAGCAGATTGGCCATCTGCTCAGTGGTGCCCATCAACAGCAATGGGTGCACTGTGTTCAGCGACTCCGACAGTGTTTTCGGTAATTTAGGCTGCATAGAGGACGCAAAGTATGCACTCGGTGAAGCTGTGTCGACTCGTCAGGATAATCTCCATTGCTGTGAGGCTGGCCTGCTGGTGCTCAGCAATGAACACTCTTAAGATCAAAGAAAAAAGTTTGGCAGATCCCAAGTACCTTAGAGATCAATTTTATGCGAAGCATGCGGATGGAAGGTGACTGTACTTGTAATTTTTTTTCATTGAGTGAGACATAACGATGTGGCGCTAAAGATACGTACAAATGCACGTACAGACATATGTTAAACAGCCACATATGTTATATATAACCAGTTCTTTACAGTTGTGTAGTGATGCCAACCCCCCTCACCCTAACCCTCATTAATGTTAGCAACATCAAAAATGGTAAGTTGATACAAAGCACTGGTGCTCACGAGAATGGTAGCCCTGGCTAAAGCTACATATATCAACTTCAGCGGATGGCAGCCTAACTACAGCAGTACTGCAAAGAAATGCTGCGCATTTAATATTCGGTACATGTTGGCAGACTTCAGTGTGTGGAGAGCGTTAACACTGTATACCAAAGAAACGAAAATGTCCCTTTTGCAATGTCTCCAAATCGTGTCAGAACACCTTTAATGGGAGCCTACAAGAGGTCAGCATATGATGCATGCGCAGCTGCAGCAAATGCTAATGCAAAGCTTTATGTACGCTATTCTAAAGCTCTCTGTTGTTGTCGCCATGCATCAATCGATTCGTATTGTTTTAAACCTCCTGTTTCTAATGCTGTCATTTTAATTAGGCAGCATGACTTTTTATCTCTTGGAATGCATTTAGATTGAATTAATTTACTTCTCTCTTTAAGATAATAAAGCTAACCCTGTATGTTTTGCCTGCAGTGACAAGTATCCCGGAGGAGTACGGCCACTAGCGCGAGTCCGATCTTAGCATGCCACAGAGCCCGCGTTAGCAGTCAAGGTGGCGAGAACACGATATTGCTCAAGGTCGCAACACTTCATTGTCTGTGGAAACACCAAAACGCAGTACAGCCCATTGCAAAGGCGCGGCGAGAAAGCAAATGGGCTCATCCACGCCACGGGCGAAAAGTACTACACAGGGTGCCACGAGCACGTCCCCGTGGTAAAAGTGATTCACGGAGACACCAGAACCAAGGCCCGGTTGCTCTAGCGAGGGAAAAGGCACTCGCGTTGGCTTCGGAGAGGTACGGGTCGACGCAGCCTGGCCACGTACTAGGACACCGTACCGCACCTCGGCGGCTACAAAAGGTGAGCATTCACCTCGGGAGCGAGGCGCCGTCAGCGAAGTTCGAAGAGCCCCAAACAACGGGAGTTGACGGACGGAAAAGGGAATGTGTGCTCACCATAAGGTGTCCCGGAGAATCTCTGACTCACTCTCGATGCACGCGCGCAAAACCTCTTGGGAGACCCCGCGCGCGGCGCCACAGTTGACATTCGCTACCGGTTAAGAGGGGTTCAACGTAATTTCATACTCTCCTAGCGCGGCAGACAGCGGAGGAAGGGGAGTCATGTCGGGACATGAGAACGGCAGAAAAGGCAACAAAGCCCGCGCAAAGGCAGCGGGCTAGCCTCAATTTCCACATGCCTCAGAAGGTGTCTTATTATTATCAAAAGCTCGCAACAATTATGGCATGAAATCTGTCATATAGAGCTGTTTTATTATAAAACTCTGGCACTCAATCTAGTGTTGTCATGTAACCTACAATTTCAAAGAAAAAAGCTCCACAATTCCTTCTTTTGTCACCGTAATTCACTCTATTTTGTCCTTGTTACTTTGTATCGCAGTTACTGCACTTTTATTTTTGTTGATGCGTTAATTTCTTGTGACTTAGTTTCTAGTGTACTTGTTGCTTACTAGTAGATCCTTTCTTGCCATCTGTTCATGCATTTTTTTTCATCATTGGCCCCCTACACTCTTCAGACTATGAGGCACTGGTCTGCAAAATGACTCTTAGCATTTTGTCTAGCGATACCATAAGCTTGGGACGTGACAAGTCTCAAGTAGCTGTAGAGCCAGTGTGCTGTAAGACGACAACAATATAGGAATTTCAATATTTCCTGCAGCACCAACTAGGGAAGCAACCTGACATCGTTTGATAATTGGCGAACGAAGCTGCCCACTTAGTCTCACCTCTGGCCTCACGAAGAGGTCGTACTTTTCTTCCCGTTCCACGAATAGGATCCGGTTAGATGAGTCCCGAGTCCAGAGCAGGAGATTCTCCACCAGATTCTCGTGGTCCTCATAGACACGTTCTGCGTCCAAGTAGAAAAGGCATTCCCACCTCAATGGAAAAAAGTTCGACCAACAGCAAAAAACTTGATCATATCGCAAATATTCTTCAATTACCGTATTTACTCGCATAATCCTCGCACTCGCTATAATTCTCGCACCCCCCACATCGCCCAAGAAAAAATACGATTTTTTTTTTTCCTCGAGTAATTATCGCAACCCCGAAAACTGCTGCAATAATGTCGTCTGCTCGTTCCAGCCATTGATGATAATAGCGCGCACCATCTGGCGCCATCTCTTAAGCATTAAGCATACTATTGCACAAAAATCCAATCCAAGCCAAGCCGAAGTGGCCAGTGCGCGCTGCGGCGTGTTTTGTGTGTTTTGTCGGTAATCTTGTCACGTTATGGGGGGATACCGAAGCTGCACGGCTGCCTTCAAGCTGATAGTGATAGATCATGCACTAAACAACGGCAACAGGGCCACCGGTAGGCCCTTCAGAGTCTACGAGTTTTGTGTTCGCTACTGGTGACGGCAGCTGAAAGCCACCAAGACGCGTTGAGCCTGCCGTGTGCCTAAAACTGGGATCGATGGTAAACTTTACTTCTTCAGAAGGGAACTGCGAACGATTCTGTTAAATAGCCATCAGCCCAATACTGACGTCCTACGCTTACTTTTTGAGGGCTCCTGTTGAGCGCCGACCGCTACCGCAACGCCCGCAACGCCCTCAAGCTTTGCGTATGGAATTCTAATTCTGAACTATTTGCTTCCACTTTTTGTGTCTCAAATAAATCTTGCCTTGTGTTGAATCTCTGCTTTTATTGTTGAGGTAAGTTCTAATTAGTACTTCCTAAAGCTTGCTGTAAGTTGCTGGTGTGAGAATCCCGATTTGCGGCCACTTCGTTTTCTGTTTCGCTCTCTGTGTTTTCGTAGAAAGTTTTCCTCGCGTAATTCTCGCACCCCCCTACTTTGCATCGGTTTTCTGTCAAAAAAAAGTGCGAGGATTATGCGAGTAAATACAGTATGTGATCATACGAAACACAGTCAATGACTAAGGCACGCAGCAACAAGGATGGGTAGCATGCCCAAGCCACCCATTCTTGTCACTATGTGACTAGTATTAATAAAACTTAGACAAATGCCCTGATGCAACCCTCGTTGACACGGTAATCTTTTGGACATGTGCATTATGGGTATAAAAGTGCTCCTCGAGCGCATGATGAAACCGGTTGGTAATGAGCACACGGAAACTTTCTTTGAACAAAATGCTTAGAACAAATCTTTCATGCTCGACTGACCCATGTAGAGCTGTGGGATGCTCTCCAGGATCGCCCACTTGGGATCCATGGGGACGTGGTTCTTGTCAGCAAGCAGGCGCGTCACGTGAACGATGCTCATGCGCTCATCCACCAGCAGACTCTTGGCGCTGTTGTCGGCGCTGAATGCCTTGATGAACAGCTGCAAATGCAGTGACAACTCACTTGTTGAGACACACTACTTGTGCAGTAGTTAGCTTGTACTCGGTACTACAGTTTGTCACTGCAAAAACACCTCGTACGGCAGTGCAGTACCAAGCAGGGTACAACTTTCACATACTGACCTCCCCCATGTGGACGTATGACAAGAATTCATTATAGGTGAACTACATGATGCCAACCAGGAAGAGCACCTTTTTTCATGGACACAACAGAGGAGTTGCAAGTACTGTACATTGTAGGCCAGCGATATAATAAGAGCTGGGAAATATTCACAGGTGGAAAAAAAACTATTTTCCTTTCGGAAGCCTCAATTGAATACAGTCAGACCTTGATACAGGTACAATTTATCTTATACAACAAAGGAAACATGTCACTTTGCAGGTCCAGCTTTATTTCGATGAAGTGTGCCCAGACAAAGTAGTGGTGAGCACACCGAAAGCTATGCAGGAAGGGGGTGACACTGAGGCAAAAGGATGTGCCCCACTTTCAGCACTAAGCATTTCTTTTTATCTTCAAATGCGCGGCTTACTTCCAGTGTTATTACGAGCACGAGAACGTGGCAGCATCTCATGGCATCCATGGTAACTATGGAGCTCGCAATGCTGAAATTAGCCAATGGCCGTGGACTTCCGGTTTACAGAGTAATCGTTTGGGCATACGGCATCATTTGTCAACATATAAGGGAACGTTTTCTAACTGACTTTGAGAATTAATTACAAACTGCAAGCTGAGTGCTGTGCTACAACACCTGGCTCGCATGTACTCGGGAGCCTCGACAACAAATTAGCTGCTGCTTTGTGGGGACCTTAAAGGGGTACTGACACGAAAACTTTGGCCTCGCGTTTTTCTGCTGCAATGTGTTGCTTGGCACTTGTTAGTCATGACACGACACATCGTCTGCTGTAGCACGTGACAGATAATTAATTACAGGCCCCTCATTATCGATCATTGTCAGTTTTCGTTTGAGAGCTCCGAAAACTGGGTGCAACTGTCGCCACCTAGCGTGTGCAGCTCTTGACCACGTCAACACACTGAACTGTGACACACTTCCGCATCGTCCGCATCAAGAATTGCTATCCTAACAGAAAACGAGACTACAATGTCCACAAACGCAAAACTTTCTAAGCGTGCGCCACAACCACACACCCGCAACCAGCCGCCGAGAAATATATACAGCGCGAACAAACGCGCCAAAACAAAAATGGCGGCTATGATGACATCATGACTTGTTTTGTTGGGTCCAGCGTGGTGACGTGACAAAAGTAGGGGGTCCCAGAAGGCTCCTCTTCGATAGTGTCAACGACACGATGGAGTTAAAGGCTCATGCAAACTTTCAAAATTCTTTTAAATACCTTCCCAGCTATTTTCGCTGATGATATACGAATGTTCCTGGGAATGAATCCCACAGGCTACCTCGGCCGCGAAATTTCATGTCAGTGCCCCTTTAAGGCCATTACAGAGTCTGCAACCGGAGAAGTTGTTCACATTCACTTGTCATGAAAAGTTGTTCTGTGTACACAAATTGTCATCAGTTAACGAAGTCGTCGTAGGCGAGGAGTAAAGGCAAGCCCTCCTTGTCATCATGTCCACCATCGATGGGTGGTACGCCCGCTAAGCAGATAGGCAGCAATGCAATGACAAGTTGAAAAAACACATAGCCAATCTTACGAAAGAAGCGAAAACATGTGCAACTAAACTGTCAGCAAGATTGGAAATACACCTCCAACCGCTTGCAGGGGATGCTGGCAACCGATAAAATGTGGCCGCTGTCAAGATCCAAGCAAAAGCCAAGCACCAAGTGGCACGAATCATCAAAGATTTATAGAAAAAAATAATTTGAATATGCAGTCACTGTTTTCATGCTGCGTAACAAATACTGAGCTGAGAATAATTAAGAAGTCCATCAAAATATTCAAGTTACTCAAAGCAGCTTAGCCAAAATTACTACACCAAGGTAGGGTAAGGTGACAAACAAAATGAAAAGTTAACTGCAGCAAAATTGGACCGGTTGAATCCTGTATGACTGACCACAGAAGCGCCTGCCGAGTGGAAACACACAACCCAAACCAAAAATTAATGACATCTTCGCAAAAGAAACCCTGTTGGGATGTGAAGCAGCAGCGTTGCGCACGGATGCGATCGGCGTTTTTCACTCGCGCCTCGTAAGTGTCGTTGGTCTTCCACTGCCGACCCTTGCATTCGACTTCCCTGGCTCGCCCCTTGTCGGTGTTGAAGCCGCGATGTCGCCATTCCCAAACACAATTGGCTTTGATAACCCTCGCAGCGCCGGTGACAGCCGGGTTGCCTAAATCTCTTTGGCCCATATCTTGGCGGGCGAAGGAGCTTTGCTTTTTGGCGCAGGTGAAGGAGAGAGTGACGTCAACCCACACTACGAGGGAAGGCATTACCTACTTGGCACTGCCCCAACACCTGTGGCGAGGGGAGTGCGAAGCGGCCCATTGGCACAGAGACACGGACGAACAGCGTTACACAGGCTAGTCAAAGAGCTGCTTAGCATCTAAAAAGCTGCAGCAATTGCACAGTGCTAACGTGTTGTCACGGCAAGCTTCCAGAGCATGTAGTCTTGAACAGATTAGAAGCAGCTTGGTACAAAATAAATCCTGTGAACACACGTGTAGGTTTTTGAAATAACCTGTCGCCACAAGATGTGCCCCTTTGGGAAAGCATTTTGGATTCTGCACTACTTCTACAGAGATATGACCTCGTCTCCTTTGTTCTTTGAAGGCATTTTAATGAACACAGAATGGAATATCTCGCTGCATTTTTTTCGTACAAATCTGACTGTGATTTTTGTTTACATTCATCCTTAGACACACGAAGGACATTGAATGGCACTCTGCTATGTCAAGGTCTGACTGTATATTGTGTCGTCATGGCCAAATGCGATGCTACATCCACTGCACGCACACACACACACATGCCAGCAGCACAAGAGAAGAAGGCTACCTTCTGCACGCTGGCCTCCTTCATTTTCTCCAAAGCTATCCTAATCTTTTCAGCCTTGAGACGCGCAGCTTGCTCAGCCTGAAGAGAGAGAGGTGAGAAGAGAGTTCAATGAGAGGAAGGAAGCACAGTTGAGAGGCACACTCACGCCTGTTTACAGGCATGGGTGACTTCTAGAAGACGGGACGTGCAAGCGCAGACACAAGAAAGAAGTCAAGAAAGAAGTCAGGACATTACAAATGCCGATTAACAACTGTAAATGTGCATAATGGCGAAACAGAAAGAAGGCACGAAAAGTTATCTGTGCATGCCCAGGCAAAAGGCGAACCTATCTTTCCCGTACACATGATGGTCTACGTGAAAGATTGTCTATGTTAACGCATCTGATTTCCTCTTAGTGCAAGTTAATTGATGGCTGGTTCACGCATGAGCTACCACAATTCATGATATGCCATACTCCGATCATTAGATGCTCTTCTTCACTCCTGTGACGCTACCACGGTGTAAGAATAGGTAATGTTAGGTGATGACACTGCGCCCGGCGCTGCATCCAGGTTGTGTTCACCTCCTGGGCTGTGTCCCTCTGGTGCGACAGATGGCGTTCACTGGGGAGCGACACCGATTTGTGTGTAGAAGGTAATTGCTGTGAAGCCTCGCTTGTTTATTACGCCCGATATACATAAGTACATGGAATCCACTAAATTAATACACTGTGACTTGCCACTTATGCAAGCGCTCTGATTTATGCAGAGCCTTGAAAAGCAACACACGCTCCGTACAAGTCCAATACCTAGACTTGCAATTCGGGACAAAGCACACTTGCCCATTTCAAGGTGCAGCCTGCGAAAAGACCGCTGACGCGAACTCGAAGTGGTATGCAGCGTCAGGGTATATATACATGCACTGAATCACAAATCGCGAATCAGCAATACAAATGCACAGAAAAGGCTCGCAGGCCCAGGGAAACACGTTTCTAAATCAGAAAATCCTATGCACACAAATCTTTCAGGTATATATTCCATTGCGTGCAAATACCTGGTGCTCTAGGGAGCCTTCATGTGCGCGCTGCCTCCTAGGGAGCCTTCATGTGCACGCCGCCTCCGTATATAGTAGTGCCATCCCAACTCGCGTGATGGAAACTACTTGTAGCTCAAGGTCATTGGTGAAACGATCTGCCCGCGCCCTTACCTTGCGCGAAGTGGCGGGTGTCAGCACCTAACTTATTCTTACACCGTGGACACTACATAACTGCGCATTAATTGAATTACAGCGCGCACTTACTCTCTTGATAATGCAGAGAGATTAGATGATCAACTACCAGTAAGCAATCCCTTATCTTCCAATAACCTCTAGTGAACATAGTGACCTGTCTATCCTAAGACATGGCGGTCTTTCTCAAATGTTCGGCAATAGGCAAAGTCGTGCGCTCCTAGAAGAAAGAAGCTTGCGTCCAACAGACGATTTAGAAGTGAGAAGGTACAGATGGGTGCACACTCAGTGACCCTTCTCAAATGTTCAGCGGTAGGCAAAACCGTGCACTCCTAGCAAGAAGTCACCACTTTTGTCATGTAACTACTGACCCAGACTTCGACCTTATGGCAAGCAGCAGCTCACGAACGACAGATGGTTCGAAAGATCGAGAATACAGACGTGCGTACTCGGCAGTCTTTCTCGAATGCATGACAATGGGCAAAGTCGTGTGCTTCTAGTAAAAAGAAGCTCGCACCCAACAGATAATCCAGAAGAGCGAAAATACATATGTGTGCATGCTTAGCAGTCTTTCTCAAATGGTCATGGACAGCGTAGTGTGCTCCTTATAAGGAGAAGCTTGCGCCCTAAGCAAAGGTTCAGAAGATCGAAAATAGACAGGTTCACATACTCGGCAGTATTTCTAAAATATTCGGCAATGGGCAAAGTTGTACGCTCTCCGCAAATTTATTTCAGTGTTTGTCGAAACTCATGTGGGAAAGAACTAGAACTGTTAGCTTAAAATGAATGTTAAAAATATAAATGCAACAATCAGCACAGTGTCTGTGCCCCCAAAGTGACAGACCTTCCAACCAAGTAACAACAGTTTAGGTAGACTGAATGATATATATCGCAAAGAGATGAATGTGAGATTAATTGACCAAGTAACAACAGTTTAGATAGATTGAATGATATATATGGCAAAGAGACGAATGTGAGATTAGTTGACCAAGCAACAACAGTTTAGATAGACTGAATGATTTATATCGTAAAGAGACGAATGTGAGATTAGTTGACTCACTGGAGGTGGAGTATCCAACTCAATACCAGCCTGAATAGACCGCAGCTTGACATTGATGGCCTCCAAGAGCTGCACACAAACAACAAACTTGCAACTTAGTCAGTGCACAATGAACAGCATTTGAGTGCAGTCACTCTCTAGATCTATAAGAGCAGCAGCTCACACAGTTCCTAAAGAAAAGCTGAGCAAAACACAAGACAGTAAAAACTTGGGCCTCTCATAGCAAGGTCGAACAGCACTACTGCACAGACAGAACAGAACACACATATGCACAGTGCTGATTTTCAACAGGAAATGTTTATTTTCATATTCACGCGGCCCATGTATATACATACTCAAGCAGGTGAAAACACATGGAAAATATGAAACAAGAACTCAAACGCACATGTTTTGCTGCAATCAGAACCCGTCGCAACCAAACTAGGGTGACAGATCGGGAAATCTCCTTTCCGTGTCGGACAGTAACATGAATGGTATGTGGACACGGATGTCATTCATTTTTTCTATTTCACAGGCTTTAAGAACTTCACTTGACAATCTATCTTTTGCCCTGTTGAGAATACATATGTGTTTTATCGAACATTGGAACAAAGCCACATTTCTCACTGTGAATAGCAAGATTGATTGATTGAAATAACATTATTCTGATTGAAATAAACTATTGAGACGTGAGCTCTCTTTTACCGACACACAAAATCCCAAAGGACAATTTCATCAGATTATCGGGCATTGGATTGTGTTGCTGTTCAAGGGGCATTTGTCGAAGCCCAGAGTTAACAAGCCAGTAATACCACTTTAATTTTCAAATTTAAATTTAGTTGAGTGTGCTATAATTCAGTCCCTATTTCACCATTCTCTATAAAAGTCATGCGAGCATAAGGTTTGAGAAAGTTTGTGGGGCCAGGTTAAGCATCTGTGCAATTTTGGTTACCCTTTGAGACTTGGTAGTAACGCAACGCCTGAGCAAGAAACATCAGTCCAGCCCAAATGGGCCTGAAAGCACCACTCAAGCAGCCACTCGAACAAGAAAGGCTGCCGTAGTGCCCTACATTCGCACCCTACCTCCGAATCTGAGGACTGTGAGAAGGTACGGTGTGGACATTATTTTTTCCATGCCTATGCGACAGCAGATACTTTGTAGGTAGGTCAACATTGAAAAAAAATACCGTATTTACTCGCGTAACGAACGCACTTTTTTTTTTTTTTTTCGAAACATCGGAGCAAAGTTGGGGGGTGCGTTTATTATGCGGGGTAAATTTTATGAAAACATTTTCGGGAGAAGGAAAAAAAGCGGTAATGCAAAAAAAAAGTTAGGTCGCTTAGCCTTTCGCAATTTACATACGCGTACACTGTTTGGAAACAGCTTCTTTGTTGCAATTTACTCATCTTCTGTGGTTGATGGCGTTATCTTCTGCAAGCTGTCCCTGGGCCGCCCCGCGCAAACCATAAAAACGCTTTGCGACTATCTTTTCTGGTGTAGCGTAGCGCTAGTGGCGGCCAGCCGGCTAATGAAAAAGATGACGAGCGCCAGTGGCTCGTAGCGCTTGAAGCTTAGAATGTTCGTCTGCTTCTGGCTGGCTGGACACCAGTGCTCGCTGCTCTACTTCGGCAGCCCACTCCCTGTACGTCTCATCCTTTTCATTAAACTAGCGACGACGGCACCTCTACGTCAGATGCCATCCCGCCGCTACAAATTGGTGACCACGGACACACGGACAAGCGACCAACGCTGCACAACTGCTGCCGAGCTCCGCGGCCATGTTACAGCCAGCACAAGTCAAACAGCCCCAATTCGACCCGCCACTACCATCGTTCCGGACCTCTCGCCCAGAGTTGTGGTTCGAGGAGTTTGTGGCGGCCTTGTATCACAACAGCATCTGGATCCAAGAGCTCATGTACGAGGTATTGAAATACCATCTTCCACAAGACATCAAACGCCGTTTCACATATTTCTCCTGGAGCCCTCGCCAGTTCGATGACTTGCGAGATGCCGTGCTCACGTTTTATGGCCTCAAACACGCTCCTTCTCCCACAAGCGACACAACAACATCTGGCTCATTACCTTTCAGGACGCCTCCCACACCACAGCCAGTCTAGACCATTCCTCTACCGACAACAACTGGCCACAGGTAACAAGGACCAACCTTTCGCGCCAATCGACCCGTTGTTCGAGAGACCCACGTGCAGGTTCTGCCAAAAAGACACGAACACGTCTCTCCGCCGCAGATTCGACACCGGCCGCTGCCCCGTGCACCGTCGGATTCACTGCAGAGACCTGGTCAGCTGCACTGTCTGCCCCGAGCTATTCGACGACCTCAGCCGGGCCAGCTGACCTTCCTGCAGACTCCACGCCTGTCCCGGCACCTGTGGAGGCCCGCAACACCACTCGGAGCCCGCTGTGACGCTGCGCAACATCAGTTCCCCCGGCACACCGGTGCCTGCTGCTCAAAACCTTGTGGACTCCCAGCACTTACTAACATCATCCTCGATGTATCCCACAGAAGTTCAAGCCCCCAAGCATGTACGGCTGAACGTGCATGATGCTGCGACGATGTCAGGAAATCCTGAAGACCTGGCTCATTGCAGGTGGAGCACACCGTGCATGCCCCAACAGACGCGCAGGTAAGCCATCCGCCTACCGCTCCGTACAAGTGCTCGGGCATTTCAACGCCGTCGATGGCCCCTGACAACTGTGACGCCCCAGACCCGCCACTTGATTTTGCGTCGACCAACATCGGCTCTCGCTCGAACAACGCGACGACTCATCGGCGTATGCCTACGTATTACATGTCGTCAAAGGCCAGAAAAAGCCATCTATCAGTGCCCCCTGAGCCAGCTCGTCATCACGCTAAGCCATGTCGCACTTCGTTGGTCCAAAGCGCACGACTTCCAACTTGTCTGCACCCTACTCAGCAGACCAAGTGGCTGCCACAGCCAGTAATGTGCCATCGAATGCGACTGTACCAGCACCGTCAGCACATTACCTGGGTTGACCGCACTGCCTGTCGACGTTCCCACCAGCACCAACATGTACATACAACTAGACCCACTGGATTGGCCGTACTACGCACATGCTACAATCCATCTTTTAAGCATCAGTGCCCGAATGCGCGCGACAACCAACCAACACTCTCCTCCTCCCACAAGCGACACAACAACATCTGGGTCATTACCTTTCAGGACGCCTCCTGCACCACAGCCAGTCTAGACGATTCCTCTACCGACAACAACTGGCCACAGGTAACGGGGACCAACCTTTCGCGCCAATCGACCCGTTGTTCGAGAGACCCACGACCCCGCAGTTTACGGATCCTGCCTCCGATGTGCCGGTTCTGCCAAAAAGACATGGACACTTCTCTCCGCCACAGATTTGACACCGGCCGCTGCCCCGTGCACCGTCGGATTCACTGCAGAAACCTGGTCAGCTGCACTGTCTGCCCCGAGCTATTCGACAACCTCAGCCGGGCCAGCTGACCTTCCTGTAGACTCCACGCCTGTCCCGGCACCTGTGGAGGCCCGCAACACCACCCGGAGCCCGCTGTGACGCTGCACAATATCAGTTCCCCCGGCACACCGGTGCCTGCTGCTCAAAACCTTGTGGACTGCCAGCACTTACTAACATCATCCTCAATGTATCCCACAGAAGTTCAAGCCTCCAAGCATGTACGGCTGAATGTGCATGATGCTGCGACAATGTCAGAAAATCCCGAAGACCTGGCTCATTGCAGGTGGAGCACACCGTGCATGCCCCAACAGACGCGCAGGTAAGCCATCCGCCTACCGCTCCGTACAAGTGCTCGGGCATTTCAACACCATCGATGGCCCCTGAAAACTGTGACGCCCCAGACCCGCCACTCGATTTCGCGTCGACCAACATCGGCTCTCGCTCGAACAACGCGACGACTCATCGGCGTATGCCTACGCATTACATGTTGACAAAGGCCAGAAAAAGCCATCTATCAGTGCCCCCTGAGCCAGCTCGTCATCACGCTAAGCCATGCCGCACTTCGTTGGTCCAGAGTGCACGACTTCCAACTTGTCTGCACCCTACTCAGCAGACCAGGTGGCTGCCACAGCCAGTAATGTGCCATCGAATGCGACCGTACCAGCACCGTCAACACATTACCTGGGTTGACCGCACTGCCTGTCGACGTTCCCACCAGCACCAACATGTACATACAACTAGACCCACTGGATTGGTCGTACCACGCACATGCTACAATCCATCTTTTGAGCATCAGTGCCCGAATGCGCGCGACAACCAACCGCACCGAAACGGCTCGTTGGTACTCACTATCGCCAAAAGGGTTCCTTCATCACGACCCTAGCCTGCCCCTTCCAACAGCGTACCTGCGTCGCCACCCTCGTACGCTGCGCCATTCCCAGTGTCACCCGCCAGAGACCCACTGATTGTCGACAGTCTCTTCCATTGACAACCTGAACTGCTCACGGGCCCTTTCTATTCGCGGCCCGGACACTCTTGTACATTTTGTTAATTTTTTATCGTGTAACACTCTAGGCGGGAAGCCCTTGTAGGGTAGCGCTAGTGGCGGCCAGCCGGCTAATGAAAAAGATGACAAGCGCCGGTGGCTCGTGGGGCGCAGAGCCTAGAATGTTCGTTTGCTTCTGGCTGGCGGGACGCTGTGGTCGCTGCTCTACTTCGGCAGCCCGCTTCCTGTCCGTCTCGTCGTTTTCATTAAACCAGCGACAACGGCAGGTCTACGTCGTCGGACGCTGTCCTGTTGCTACACTGGTATAGCACTCTGAAACGCGGTTCCGAAAACACAGCGCGGTTTATTAATGCATCTCCGCCATTGTTCCAACTACGTCTCTTCTCTCCTCAGCAGACTACCCACTACTAGCTTATGTCCCAAGTGTGTCGTGCCAGAAGAAGAAGAAATGTATGCCACAGATAGGCCCCCCCTGCAGACAAGTGGCCATGGGCACTTGAAAAAAAAAATGATCAGACGGAGCTTGTCAGAATGGGTGCCGGCTTGATCCTTTCAATGCTGACTGTGTCTTCATGCCCATTACGCAAGATTGTAAAATGATGTTCAGAACGCTTGATGATTGGGAAAGGACCGTCATAGCGAGGCTGAAGAGCACGGCGAGACGCATCGACACGAACAAAAACGTGTGAAGATGTCAGTAGGTTTGCCGGCAGAAAAACGTTGTTCTTAGTGTGAGCTGAAGTTGGTGATGGGCGCAAGTTTTGCATGAAGATCCGCAGACGCTGGACGAAAGAAGATGGATCCGAAACACTCTGCGTAGTAACGGGGCTGACGAGGTCACCAGGCAAACGGAGTGTGCAGCCATAAACAAATCTCGGCTACAGAGCAGGCAAGTTCTGGCCGCAGTGTTGAACGCAGGCCGAGAAGCACGATGAGGAGGTGTGATACCCAATCTTCGGCGTGAGGCTGCAAGGCGAGTGCTGCTTTTAGATGACGTTGGAGTCTCTCCACTAAGCCATTTGATGCTGGATGATACGCAGTTGTGCGAATACGCGCACTACCCAGTATAGATGTGACAGGTGAGAAGCGCTGACTCAAACTGTGTGCCTCGATCTGTAGTCACCGTTGGTGGTACACCGAAACGGCTAATCCAGGTAGCAAGAAAGGTACGAGCAACCGTTTCTGCTGTGATGTCAGGCATTGGAGCTGCTTCAGGCCACCTAGTGTACCTGTCAATACACGTAAGCAAATATGTATTTCCCAGACATGGAGGTAATGGCCCGACAATGTCCAAATGAATGGTGTCGAAACGTGCATCAGGGAGAGAGAATTTTCCCCATGGAGGCTTGGTGTGCCGTTGCACCTTGATACGCTGACATGCTCTGCAAGTGCGAACACAGTCACGAATGTTACCACGTATGCGCGGCCAGACATAGCGTTCAGTGATCAGATGTTGCGTAGCTCTTACGCCTGGATGGCAGATGGAGTGGAGGATGTCAAAAACAGCACGACGAAGCTGTGAAGGAACATAGATACAAGTGCAGTTGTGTGAAACATCGCATCAGAGCGTAACATCGTCGTAGGGAAAGTTGACTTGTTCCAGTCGGAGGGAAATAGATGATCGGAGTCGTGGAAGCTCATCGTCTAATGCCTGTGCCTTCGCGAGCGAGGACAATGACAGGTCGGTGGTGCCTGTCGTGGCATTGATGGTAATACGACTGAGAGCGTCCGGTGTACTGTTAAAGATGCCTTTTACATAACGTATGTCTGTGGTGAATTCGGCAATGAAAGCAAGGTGTCGAAGTTCTCTAGGAGTGTGCGTGGCACTGCAGGAACATAAAGCCGAAACAAGGGGCTTGTGGTCGGTAAGAATGGCAAATTGTCGCCCTTCAAGGAAGTACCTGAAATGCTTCACCGCAAGGTAGGCCGCGAGGAGCTCCCATCCAAAAGTACTATATCGGCGCTCAGTGTTGCGTAACTTGCGGGAAAAGAAGGAAATTGGAGCCCATGCACCATTGATCCATTGATGAAGAGTGGCCCCAACTGCTTCTGAAGAAGCGTCCACCATGAGGCTAGTGGGAGCAGTTGAAGGGTGGTGAAGGAGGGTGGCCTGGGCGAGCTTGGTCTTAACGGCGGCAAAAGCTTGATCCGCGACCGTGTCCCAGGGAAGTGCGGCTGACTCGGCTTGTGAAGTCTAGAGTAGTGCTTCAAGAGGCTGCAGCAGTGTAGAGCATGTAGGGATGAAGCGGCGATAAAAATTGATGAGTCTGAGAAAACGTCGTAGACTGCGTATGGACGTGGGAGGCGGGTACTCGAGGATAGCTTGAACCTTGTCAGGTAGAGAAGTGATGCCACCTTTAGTGATCTGATGTCCGAGGAACGCTATCTCCGAAACTCCATACTGACACTTTTCTACATTGATGACAAGGTCGTAACCACGCAGTCGAGTGAAAAGCTGACGTAGATGAGCCTTGTGCGTTTCAGTGTCCTTGCTGGCTACGAGAAGATCGTCGATATAGGCGAAACAAAACGGCAAGCCTCTTGTGACTTCGTCTATAAAACGCTGAAATGTCAGTGCTGCGTTTCTCAAACCGAAAGACATTCGTAAAGACTCATAGAGCCCAAATGGCGTAATTATTGCAGTTTTGGGAATGTCAGAAGGCTCAACAGGGATCTGGGGATAAGCTTTCACAAGATCAATCTTCGAGTATACCGTTGTGCCGGCTAAAAAGGCAGTACAGTCCTGAATATTGGGTAACGGGTATCGATCTGGAACGGTGACGGCATTGAGAGCTTGATAATCACCACAGGGCCGCCATTCATTGTTCTTCTTGGGAACCATGTGTAGCGCCGACGACCACGAGCTTGATGACAGACGAATGATTTGCAACTGTAACATATGCTCAAACTCGTTGCGAGCAATTCGAAGTTTATCAGGGCCAAGTCGGCGAGGGCGGCAGTGAACCGGTGGGCCTGTGGTAACAATGCAGTGGGTCACAGTGTGCTTGGGGGTCTTATCCATGGGAGACTGCGTTGTAATCTCCGGAAACTCGTTGAGCAGAGCTGTATATGGCGACGTGGGCGGTTTCACGAAAGTGGGGTTTAGGGCCGTTGCGCGTGACAAAAAACTATTGAACGATAAGCCAGTATAGCTATCCACCAGGCGACAGCGGTTCATATCCACGAGCAGATGAAAATGCCTTCAGAAATCGGCGCCTAAGATTGCGTAGCGTTTGTCTGCTATCCAAAATAACCACTGCAGTTTCCTCTTAAGACCGAGATCAAGGGTCAGAGACTTCTGTCCGTAAGTTGCGATGACCGAAGAATTGATCGCTTGTAAAGAAGTTGACTTCTCGCGAAGACGCCGGTCAGTTTTGGACGCTGGAATTCTGCTGACTTCTGCTCCAGTGTCCACCAGCAAACGCAGACCTGTGGTTCTGTGGTTGATGTGGAAGAGGCGGCTTGATGCTTGGCCAAGCCCGCCGCTGTTATTGACGATCGGCCGGAGCGTTACCCATGCGCCATGAGCAAGGTGCTACACATCTGCGAGCCACGGCACGAAAATGCCGGTGATAATAGCATGTGTTCTGCGGTGAAAAGCAGTGCTCGGGCTGGTAAAGGGGCCGTTGCGGAGCAGCCGACATGAGATATGGTCGATGTGGACGAGGCTGGTCATTTAAGTTGCGAATGCTCTGCAATTGCAGACGCAAGTTGGCGACTTCAGCTGCGAGATCTTTTACCGTTTCTCGAAGGGAATCTGCTTCGGAAATCGGAGAGGTGTGGGCAGCGTTTATGACTGCCGGAGCAATGTCCATCATGTCATCGGCCATTTCTGCCAGCTCCGACAGCGGCTTATCCTGAGCTGTGACAAGAGCCATTCGCATGGTAGGTGGAAGACGCGTTAGAAACAACTCGCGTAGTATGCATGTTTCCGAGCCGTCCAGCTGGTCCCCAAGCAGGTGCTGCAGGTGACGTAGAAACTGTGTGGGACGGCAGTCCCCGAGCTCTTCGTAGCACAGAAGTTGCTGAATGCGCCGATGCTCAGGCGGAACAAGTCAGTGAAGAAGGGCCTGTTTGACTGTCGTATACGGAGTGTCACCAGGCGGGCCCACGAGGATGTCGCGTATTTCGGCCATTGCCTGTGGCGGCAACACTTCAGCGAGGAGCTCATGCTTGCGAACTTCTGACGTGATGCGATGAATGTGGAACTTGTTCTTGACTTGAATGAACCATAAGGAGGGATAGGCAAGCCACAGCTGTGGTAGCGTCATGGTAGTAGTACCTCCAACAACACCCGAAGAGGGTACATGGCCGGGTGCAGTGGCAGCGGTACCAGGGCTGAGGCTGTCGAGATGCTCACGCTGCTTGATGGAAGGTCGCGTTCGTAGTCCGGGTCACCAATAAATATCGCACTCTGAAAAGCGGTTCCGAAAACACAGCGCGGTTATTAATGCATCTCCGCCATTGTTCCAACTACCTCTCTTCTCTCCTCAGCAGATTACCCACTACTAGCTTATGTGCCAAGTGTGTCGTGCCAGAAAAAGAAGAAAAGTATGCCACACTGGCAATCGTTTAACCGCAACAGTGGTATCTGCTTGTGATCTCGAATGGCGCCCAGAAACATGCACTCAGGGAGGAACAGGCAATGAAGGGACGGTTAGAGTGAAGAAAAAAGAAAGAATAAAAAAAAGAAAGGGGGCGGGCAAGGTTCACTGGAAGCCACCGACTTCAGTTGGCTTGGGCAGTTTGGTGACCTTCCCTCGTGCTTATCAGCTTGGATGTCTCTACACTTGCATGCTCCTGAATCCTGCTGTGGCCCACAGATAAGACAGGGGACCTGCTTCACACAGATATAAAGAAAAACAATAGGCATGCCCCAACAGGCGAAGAGGGGGAGGGAGAGAGCCCAGGTGGTTGAGGGGGGTCAGCAAAGTAATAAAAAAACGGATGAGAGCCAACGGGTGAGGAGGTGCCAGGTGTCGGTTATCGAGAGTGCAGTGGATGAATGTAGGGGATGCGTTTATTATGGATAGAAAGAAAAGCAATACAGCACGCGGCAATGGGCGAAGGGGGGGGGAGGGAGCGAGCCAAGGTAATTGAGGGAGGTTGGCAAAGTAATCAAAAACAGAAGATATCCAACGGGGGAGGAGATGCCAGGTGTCGGTTAGCAGGACTGCAGCGGATGAATGTAGGGGGTGCGTTTATTACGCGGGGGGGAAAAAATTAAAATTTTGATGGCTGAAGTTGGGGGTGCATTTATTACGCCAGCAAATACGGTACCGCTTGTTCCACTAAACATAGCAAGAAATTTGTGGATTGCATTAAAGGAGTAATCTATTCAGTCCCATTGCCATGCGCTAGTGTGTACATTGGCCAGACTGGCCGTTGTGTTAACCAAAGGTTGGAGTAAATACAGTAGATTCTCAGTAAATAGAAATCTGTTAGGTGGAACTATTGTGTTAGCGCAATCGTGCTCATTCATAGCATTGATATCGCAGCATCCCTATCACTGCTTCAATGTAAACTTTGCGATGAGAGCACAATACATACAACGCGGTCTGCCGATTGCCCCAAAAGGTATCGGAGACAACTTGTGCAACAGCCACAGGGCTCATTTCCTTCAGGAGGTGCTCATTGCCTATGCCTATCTCCAAGAACATTTTGCAAACTTAAGACGACTAGGGTGTATCCTCTCTGCGCGAGCAATATTCATGGGCAGCCTTGGCATGTTTTCAAAACTCACACATAGAACATACGTCATGCAGGGCGATGCTGTCAATTTAGACTTTATACGGAGCGTTGTAGCAATGTCTACAGCAAAAATTCTCCCGAACTCGGATCACATCACATTAGCTAGATAGAGTGAAATAGGAAAGTGAGTGCGGCCATTTAAGGACTGCAGGGGGTCGTAGTTCGGAGTGGATTAATTAAATAATGTGGGAAAAATCCGACTATTGACTAAAGATGTGGGTGTGTTCATTATGCAAGTACATCATTTTACTAGAAAAAGGAAATCTGTACAGAAGACTCTCAGTAAACAAAAATCTGTAAAACGGAACTATTGCCTCTGCATTGCTTGGTTTTGGGCTTGTATTCTGCACTCGTGTTCACCTCTCAGTAAACAGAACTCCTGTTAAATGTAACACATTTTCCCGGTCCCTTCAGGTTTCGTTTACTGAGAGTCTACTGTATTTTGAAACCAACGCACACACATGGATTACCTCATGAAGTTTCCCTCCAAAATGCCATGGTAATACCTGACAAGGTGATGATGCCAGGCCAGAGTTGGGCTTTGGTTCCGTGCGAGGGGCATTATTTCCACCGCCGGACGAGGCCGAGGACTCGGAGGAGAGCATGGACACATTGTCCGAGAACGCCGAGTCATTGTCGGGGCTGTCTGTCCGAGCAACGACCCCTCCATTTGTAGACACGGTCCCGTCCTGTTGCAAACAAGCAGCACCAAAAGACACCAGAATTTGGCATATACTGGTAGCAGAGTGGCATGTTCCATGCTTTTCTCACGCTGTTAATCGGACCGCACTTACAACATGACACTGTGCAGAAGCAGAAACTGATAGAACCAATGGTACATAACATGACTCATTCACCCCATAACCTAGATATTTCCCCAAAGCAGTGCCCTAAAGTGAATAGATTTGGTTTCACTCAGACCAATCACCAAGGCTGCAATGATAAAGTCTGGCGTTGGGAAAGAAACTGTTGCAAATTAGAAAATAAACCTTCCTAGAATACTAAGCTAACACAACTACCGTATTTACTCGATTCTACCGCGCCCTCGATTGTAACGCGCACCCAGTTTCGACGACGAAAAACAAAAAAGTAAGACATCGACTGCAACGCGCACCCATTTTTCTCGTTGGCCCGCACGATCACACCACTCTAAAAAACGACTCCTTTCGGGAGCGTCTTCCATTCAAATATGAGGTGCGGGGGAAGCTTGTGCCCATCTGACGTGTAACAGAGCATTGCTGTCAATGCAGTTTTACCGTGGACCGATGTCAGCACGCGAACTTGCTTCGCCCCCTTCTTCTCGATGGTTGTGGTGCCAGGCATGTCGAAGTAAAGAGGCATCTGATCGGCATTTCCGATTTGCTCAAGCAGGTAGCCGTTGTTGTGCCGCAAGTTGAGGACGAACCTCTGAAAACTGTGAATCTATTCTTTGTGCTCCTCCAGCAACTTCTGGCATATGCCCGTTCGCCTTCGGAGGGAAAAGCCTTTCCTCTTCATAAAGTTAGTTAGCCAGCACCTGCTCGCTTTGGACTCGCTCCGCGTTAGCCCTTTTTCTAAGGCTAACTGCGCAGCTTGCACTTGGAGCAGTTCTGTCGTCACAGGCCGCTGTGCCGCTCGCTGCTCAAGCACATACTCGCCGCGCAGCTCTTTAATTTGCGGAAACCGACCCTGCTGTGGTCCACTGAAGCCTTTACGTGAAGCTTTGCTGTCGACAATCTTCTGCTTTTGTTTCCGCCGGTCCCGCACGCACGTTTCGGGAACTCCGAACAACCGCGATGCGGCCCGATTTCCATCCGTTTCTACACACGCGATGACTTTTCTTTTAAAAGCGGTATCGTGGTGCACTCGAGTTTTTGGAGTCGGTCCTTCCATGCCGTCGACGCTAATGCACTACAAGATGACAAATTCCTCAGCACACGTACAAAGTGCTGTACATGGGAAACATATAGGCAGAAATGGCCGACGCGCCATGCCGACGCACGGAGGGGGCAGCCATTTCGGATATGCCGATGGCAATAGAATGACCGTATTCAGTTTTTTTTTTTTTTTCGTACTCGATTCTAACACGCATGCAATTTATTGCTTAACCGGAAAAAAGGTGCGCGTTAGATTCGAGTAATTACGGTATTCAAGTAATGCATCTAATATCATTCAATCAAATTATTCGACCAAAATTATTATGCACTTCGAAATTGGCTACGAACCCAATATTCCCTATCCGCACATGCCTAATATAAGCAATGGAAGCCTTTTGCCAATCACCTGTTGCACATCACTGCAATACTGTGAACCTCAGAGGAATGGGTATACTGATTGATTGATTGGTTTACGATTAACAGCACCACGAACATCTCGACCAAAGAGTGCCTCGAAGTTTCTGTTTATACTTGACCAGAAGCAAGAAGAATCGAAACGGTCACACCCATAGAGTGCAGGGGTCTCAAACTCACCTCAGCTAACAAACTGCAGTCTCAAAATTTAGCCCCGCAAGGGCCAGGGCAAGGAAAGTCGGGGGGGTGGGAGGGAGGGAGGAGGGTGAGTTTGCACAAAATGACACCTAACGCTGACATTTGAAAGAACAGCTTTTCCGTATCCCACATGTGGGTCGTTTCTGACAGCGATTACCCATCAGGTTAGGTGAAAAAAAAAAATGTAGCAATACTGATTTTCACAATGACTTAAATCAAGTACATTCCTATATTCAGTTTCTTGACAGCATAAAATTTCGCATGAAAAAAAAATGCCTCAGACCGGTTTTGTCTCTGTAACTTAACCAAACGAAGTGCTGTCAGTTGCTATAGGAGAGAAAATAACGCGAGCACTATATTCAGCAGAATCACAAAAGTTAATTTCGTATGGTGCCATGGGCTGCACCTCTAAAGCCCCGCAGGCCATGTGGTTGAAGGCACACGGGGAAGTGCTCAATCTCTTTTAGTGATTGGCATGGCCTCAAATGGACGTCACTCGTGGGAGGTCCGTGGGTTTGATACAGAGGCTCATTCCCATGGACTACCGAGGAAAGATGAACGACGACGACGCCACAAATGCAGTACATTGTATGGATTTTGTTGTTAGTGTGTGTCATGTTCTCTGATGTTTTGTTGGCATTATATTATAAGTCATCATAGTTCAGATAATTTTCAGATTCAATTGGCAAGCTCATCGTCCCGTAAAATATTAGTTAATGTCTATGTGCTCGTAGCATGACTGTGTGTGTTCCATGAGCGCAGTTTTTTTGACACCCCACAAATGTTATCAATAAAATATTGAGCTAAGTACTATGTCCAAGGTGTAGTACAATGAATTATACAGATTGTAGAGGCACTAAACTTGACATGCAGCTGCATCTAAATTTAATGACACTTAATACAATGATGCGATCTTGTGAAGTGAGTGAATAACACTCAAATTACGAAGAAAAAAAGTAACCATGCATTTATGAAATTAGCCTGCTTGCAAGACAAGTGAATTTCTGCGCTCCCTTCAGTTGGAGTTTGTTCCTGTCTTTTACAATGTCGCAGCTGACAAATTCAACTTCGATCACAGCATGTCAGATCCAAAGACCAAACGCAACATAGCATCTATCAAATCGAGACCTTTGAAACGCAGACCTAAAAAAGTCCACCAAACACAAGCCCTGACATAAACAATGTTGTTCAATGTTTGGAATGAATATTTTTGATGCGATACACGTCATATCGAATGCCTCAATTATATTGTACTGTGCAACTTATGGTGTTTAGAGTACCGTATAAACTCGATTCTACCGCGCCCTCGATTGTAACGCGCACCAGATTTCCACCGCGAAAAAAAAAAAAAACGTAAGACATCGATTGCAACGCGCACCCATTTTTCTCGCTGGCCCACACGATCACACCACTCGAAAAAACGACTCCTTTCGGGAGCGTCTTCCATTTAAATATGAGGTACGGGCAAAGCTTGTGCCCATCTGACGTGTAACCGAGCATTGCTGTCACTGTAGTTTTACCGTGGACCGATGTCAGCACGCGAACTTGCTTCGCCCCCTTCTCGATGGCTGTGGTGCCAGTCATGTCGAAGTAAAGAGGCGTCTGATCGGCATTCCCAATTTGCCCAAGCAGGTAGTCGTTGTTGCGCCGCAAGTTTAGGACGAACCTCTGAAAACTTTGAAGCTTTCAATCGTACTCCTCCGCAAAACTTTTTGCATATGCACGTTCCCCTTCGGAGAGAAAAGCCGTTCCTCTTCATAAAGCTAGTTAGCCAGCAACTGCTCGCTTTAAACTGGCTCCGCATTAGACCTTTTTCTAAGACTAATTGCATAGCCCGCACTTGGAGCAGTTCTGTCGTCCCGGGCCGCTGTGCCGCTCGCTGCTCAAGCACATACTCGCCGAGCAGCTCTTTAATTTGCGGAAACCGACCCTGCTGTGGTCCACTGAAGCCTTTACGTGAAGCTTTGCTGTCGACAATCTTCTGCTTTTGTTTCCGCCGGTCCCGCACGCACGTTTCAGGAACTTCGAACGACCGCGATGCGGCCCGATTTCCGACCGTTTCTGCACACGCGATGACTTTTCTTTTAAAAGCGGCATCGTGGTGCACTCGAGTTTTTGGAGTCGGCCCTTCCACGCCGTCGATGCTAATGCACTACTAGATGACGAACTTCTCAGCACACGTACGAAGTGCCGCACATGAGAAACACATAGGCAGAAATGGCCGACGCGCCATGCCGACGCACGTAGGGAGCGGCCATTTTGGATTTGCCGATGGCAATAGATTTACCGTAATTTTTTCGTTCGTACTCGATTCTAACGCGCATGCGATTTATGAACTCGCTTAACCGGAAAAAAGGTGCGCGTTAGATTCGAGTAATTACGGTATGCCTTTTGCCGTTGAATGAATTCCGGCAAGTGCATTTGGCAGCGAATAGCATCTGGTTTGTCCATGTAACATCGCGTCAATAGAATTAAACATAAAACAATAAGGAAGTTAATGCCACTTTCTTTGTTCCAGTAGTATAGCCATTACACATACTGGTTTACCCCGCTGCTCTGATTCTGTGAGTGAGGAAAATACCCACAATGCTTGTGGTTATGGCTTTGTGGTATCATAAGTCATGCTGTCATGAAAACACCGCGATGAAATTTTTCAAAAGGGTGCACATGACTTCATGCGGATCTGTTAAGTGTGGTGGAACACCTTAATCGGTTGCTATAATCAAGTACACCAGATACTAAAATTTGAATCCAACAGAACACGAATTATAATATCCAATTTGACATTAGAAAGCACCAAATATTCCGACAAGCCCATGAAACAGATTTCCCAGAAAATGCTGGGGAATAAAATGTCGACAATAGTCGGACCTGGTAGTCCAGCTTGGTTCGGCAGCAGCCAGTGGATGAACGTTGGCTAGCGGTGGGAGTGCACGATGGAGGAGGCGCTGCAGTGGCCTTGATCTCACGCTCAAACTGTGTCTCCAGGGCACACAGCTCACCTAGGATGGCATCGAGCTCCACATCCTGGCTTCTCTGCACGCGAATTTAACGTAAGTTACAAGTTACAGTGCACGCAATAACCAAGTTCTTTTGGTCATATTTTCCTGCTCGGCAAACAAGCCTGAGTAATAATAACAACTTCCATTAACAACAATCGATATCTGAGCAAGATGGTTAACGATACTTGAAGAAAGGCCAGCCGAACCACAGGACATGAGAGAGAAGCAGATACACACTACTGCCGGAACTACTGCCAGAGTGCTCTTTCACAAAAATCATTTGTAAAATACATTTTTCTTAATTGTGAAATAAAAAAATGTGAGAGAATTGCTGTATTTTTTGCAAAACAGCTTCGACTGACCTTCCAAGTTGACCATGGAAAAGCGGTAGCCATCGAGCCTTGGTGTGGACATCAAAGCTGGGTCAGTCGCCATGCCAGCTGGAAAACTGGTCAGCCCATTCAGATCCTGTAACAAAACAACAGGCTCACACATGCAGACTTTCTTATCAGACCGTGACCATTCATTTCTGCAGTTGAATCATGGTTGACAGGAAGCTTAGTATGGGTCAGGCTAAGACTCATTAGCTCACAAAGTGCTGCAGTAATGTTGCTACAAATCAATTTTCACACTGTAACACTTGAAACGAATGTGCACTGCCCTACAGGTGAAGAAAAGCACTGCCCACATGGCCGCAAGGTATAGCAATTCCTCATGGGTCAGAAGAACTGAAGCGCAGGCTGGCTAACCGCCGGTTTGGTTTTGCCTTAGCTCACTGGTGTCATAATGCTTAGCAAGATTGGAAAGGGGTAATGAGCCGTGACACAGCAAATTTCGTCCCTCAGTTACACACATGTGTAGACGTCATTTAATGACAATAACCAGTATGCTCGCTGATGTTTAAAAACTCATCCAGAGCAGTCTGTGACAATGCTGTAGCCCCGAGAAACAATACCAAAAAGTATTTCCTTTCATTACATGCTATGCATACAGTACAATACTAATTTGGCACACTGAAGTTATATACAGGTTCACAAGCCTACGGCATCTCCTCCTTAAAGGCAGATGCATAAACGCCTTCCTCAGTGGGCACGCACTTTATATTGACGTCAAGAGCCACTCGGCAGGCAACCCCAACTTCAGAGGACATCACTGAGTGCATAAATGGGAATGTTTCTTTAGTCACGAAGGCAATCAATCAACTGCTGCATCAAGGCAGGGCCTCTCCATACTTCTTTTTGTAACCCACTATGGGCTTCCATGTTCTTTGGCGGAACGAAGATTTTTGATGAGCCAACAAGATTTGTACAATAAAGGTTCTGCAGTCGAACACCGCTACAACGAATGCCGCTTCAACGAAATTTCACGATGCGATTCCAGCCTCAGATATTTATTGCTGTACAGTAAACCCAATCTTTAACATTTTGGTGCATTTTCAGAACTTGAAAATACATCAAAATGTTAAACATTGGGTTTACATTATAGCTGCAGATGATTCGAAGCTAAAGCTCAGTTGCTTAGATCATGGTTGCTTTCGCACAGCTGCTGGGTGCATCTGCGGAACGATGCCTTTTCCGATTCCAACGCTCATCATTTTGTTCCCGCTTGGCCAGTGTAGTAACTAATCAGAGCAGCTGTTTGTCAGAATTATCAACAAAATCAGCTAGCCACGAGTGATGGATGATAAGAATGGCATAAAATAAGGCATAAATCACTGCTCCACGATACACTGCTGCCATCGGCGTTTTGACGGCGGACAGCTGCTGGTGTTAACGTGTTAATGCAACTGTTTGGTTCATTCACAAAGGCAATTTTAGGCATTGTTTGAGCGTGCTTTTCACCGCGGCATCGCTATACATGGGTGACAATCACGTCGCGACATTGCTGGGAAAGAATAGGAAGCAGTGGACATTTTTCGAATTTTGAAAATAAACGTTCCATTGTTTTGCTAGTTCAGATCGGCTATATTTTTTCGATTTCACTACAACGAAATTTTTCCCGCGCCCCTTCAGTTTCGTTGCAGCGGGGTTCGACTATAATGTAATAAACGACTTATTAAAGACTTGACTATAATTAAAGGGCACTTCGCACGTAGCTCTGTGACACCGTGGCAGATTGACTTTGTTCACGAGTTGCCCAAGAGTAACAGTGAATAGCTGAAGAAAATGACGAAGAACAGCCACATAAGTAGTGAGGAAGAGTGCGCAATCATGACTGATTATGATGGCAATGCAACCCACATCATAGCCGAGCTCCCAAGCAAATGCAGCCAATATGCCAAAATCAATTCATTGTCCAGTCTCAAAATGACACTTCTACATCAGCAAGTGATAAAAAGCAACAAAGAAGAGCCTATCTAAGGGAACTATTCGCAGGACGAAGTGGGAACAATCAACCGGTTCTGCATGCAAGACCGTGCATCCATCTAATGGCTGCAAGAAGACCTCCCACAGCTTGTACAAGAAAACATTCTAAGGAAACACTTCGTAGTCTATTTCTAGCACCCTTTTTATAAAGGTCAATTACGTCTTGCTAATAGTATCTCTGCTTAGGCTACATTACTGTTTGTGCTGCCAGAAAACAATGAAACGGTTGGAAAAAAGGCACACACAAGGTGGCATATGCTCATATGTTACAAGGACCAAGATGCAGTGTGCATCCTGCAGTTGAGAGCTCAAAAAAGTTCAATAAGGCCTTCACTGATTATCTGTGCCAAGACAGATTATGTCGCCTTTCAAGCACTAACTGTTCTGACAAGGGTCTCTCGTCAAGATGACCTAACGCAGCAGCTAGCTGCCGGCTTTGCGCGCTGTAACGAGGGCAGTGACAGAGAATGTGCTCTATCGTTTCATTGCTGCCGCAATGGTCGCAAGCAGCACTGTCTTCCATGCCCATTCGGAAGGCGAAAGCTTTGGTGAAAGCGACACTAAGCCACATTCTGCAAAGCACCGTTGTCTCAAGTCGAGATAGTCCGCAAGCGATTTGACAATTGTGTTATAGGCCGCAGTTGCTGACTAACAAGCGTGCACACGCACGTAATACGAGCAAGAAGAGTGAGGAGTGTGGGATACTGCTTGAAGATTAACCAAAAGTCAGATTCTTGTTCAATCAATCGCAGCTTTGCTTGCAAACCGCACCCTAGATTGAACATGTTGACGTCACACACGTCAATGGGGAAGCCCGAAGAGGTGAAAAGATTGTTTCTCGGAACTTCTGGCATGCCCACACCTTGTAGCGCTACCATGTGTGGCATCGTTGATCATAGTGGCATTCTGCACACAACACGTGCGTTTACTTTAGCTTGAGGTGGTTTAGAGGTCCTTTAAAACCCCCCAAAAAGTGGGGCATTTCAGTAGGTAGGCGACAATGATCCACTTTTGTAAGGCCAACGTACCATGAAAGTTATGACATTGCTTTTTTAGAATTGTAACACAAATTTTCACGAACTTGGCAATTTTTTTCAGTATAGATCAAAATTTAAAAAAAGAAGAGAAAATATTTTAAAGAGCCATTGAAGATATAAATCATGTGGCTGACCTGGTGGATAGCGTCAAGTTCTCCAAGCCAGGCCCCCAGCAACTTCTGCGGGTCCACCTCAGCATCTAGGTCAAGCTCGTGGTCCGAGTCGAGCTCAGCCTCGCTCGTCGAGCTGTAGGCGCCGTCTCCCGAGCTGCTTCGCGTGCGCCGTGATGAACAAGCTGTCATGGTGCTGCATTCAGACCTGCAATCAATCGCTTACTGTGACACCATGTCACGAATTGGTGTTCTTATACATGACAACAGCCACGTCTGCCTGATGAAACTCGTGATGCATTTCTAGCGTTTAAGCGAAATAGAAAAATAAAGCAGACACATGAACAAAAAGAGACCGTAACAACGCTGGTCTTCAACAGAGTTTATTGCACAGAAAAATGGGCTCTTGGCTCTTTGGGCAGTCACTATGCACCCCCATACACCGCAATAGAAGCGAGGCACATGTATGTTGTCACACAACAGGAGCTCATGGTACAAAGGTATTGCGCAAAATAATCTGTTTCTTTTCGTGACCGTGCGATAGAAGCAGTGCAATTAACACCAATGATACTGTCTCAGATTCAGGTGCTCCCCGATTCCTTTAGAGGGCAAGGCTGCTGCCCAACCCCGCACATACTAGACACAAGTAAAATCTGACAATAAATTTTTTGTGAAGACAAGCCACCGAAGCAAAGCTTTGCTACAGCAGAATAATTATAATTGCAGGTCTACTCCGCAATGCAAGCTGATAACCAGCAATGATAGTGAAGCGTGTACACACTGTTGAGGCTATTTTCGCACATTTTATCTCGTGAACAAAGCAAATGAGGGCATAGAATATTGAAACCGTGTTTTGACTGACATGGGCGCTCTCCGATAAAAATTTCCTTATGAACCGAGACTGGATTTTTTTTTCCTTGAAAATGAGCATTTTTGAAAGAACTCAGTTTTCAACTATATTTTCTCTTTTATGCGGTCTGTACAAAAGCAATCTTTTTCGGTAACGTTGTGAAGGCTTTTTCATATAATTTACATTTCTTTAAGCTTCTCTGTCAAAGCAAATTTGCATCATGTTAACTAACTTTTTTTTATTTGGGCCATATTTGCCTTTTTTTCATATTGCTTGTTTTGAGCACAGCATAAGGTAAGCACAAATGTAATTTACAATGATGCCTATCAAAACCGGCAACAGAACTTTTCTTTTGACATTATGTTTATTGCTAGCGTGAAGTTCACTGATGAAATCAGAAACTACTGAAGTTGGCAAAAAAGGACAGAATGCTTGCGCCCCCCGAATCCAGTGCCCCCAATTTCAAATATTTTTTACCGTGCTGAAAGCGTCTTTTTGGAAATAAAACTTTCTGTTCTGTGCACTTTGAATGTCCACACTCAACATACAAATAGAGCAGACAAAACAAAAATATTGACCGGAGATGCATGTTCCATCTCTCGTGGAGTCACCTTATAGAGGAAGCAGCCCATGATGGAAACGCACATACAGATGTGGAGGATAAAAAAACGTTAATGAGGCTTTGATAGACAACAACTACGTCTAGCTAAATCTAAGCTATAAAAATCAGCCATAAATATATCGACAAAAATGAATGCTACCACAACTGTGACACAATCTAACATTGACATAAGAAAGAATTAATTATAATGACTTAGATTGTGTGATGACGAATTTCCCAATATGAAATGGCTGTAAATGAAATTTTTTTGGCCACTATTAGTGCAAACTCTTGGTAGTAGTAAACTTTCTTTTTATGCAAGACGTGGACAGTTCGTGTTTATAAGTCACTCTTGATATTGTCACGTCGCTCCAGGGGGTGTCGACAAAGTTTATTGATGTCCGAGCAACAGGGCTCTAACCAAGCGCGTCGGTTGGGCTTGTTTGCCAGAGCGGGGGTCCATGCGCACTTCTTTCTTCTCTGTGGTGTGAGCCTTCACCTTGGCATACGACCCACTACTAGAAGTAGGTGGCAATATTCCTCCTCAACAAAAAAAAAAGAAAGAGCATCGTCCCGATGCTGTAAAGTTATTGAAAAAAAAAACCAAAACAAAGTAGGTTAAACAATGAAAAAGGGCACCAATAATCAAATGTTAGACGCGATAAGTTCACCAATGATGAGCCAATTGTCAGAGCACAAATAAAAAAAAACACAGGAAAAGTGGTCTTTTAGGAACGCGCAAAATAGGGCTTCATGCGCACCACGTGAACTATGTCAGAGGTCGGTTGTTTTCGTTGTGCCCATCGTGACGACCTAGCGTCCGGAACCACTTCGTAGTTTACGTCGCTCACGCGGCGTATTACTTTATACGAACCGAAGTATTTGCTGAGCAACTTTTCGGAGAGGCCACGGCGTCGAACAGGGGTCCAAACCCAAACTTGGTCTCCCGGACTGTAAGATACGTCATTGTGACGCATATTGTAACGTCGTGCATCGACCTGTTGCTGCTGACCAATGTGTAGCCGGGCGAGCTGGCGAGTTTCCTCAAGACGCTCTGCAAATTCTTCTGCGTCAGTTGTTAATCGATCAGCGCCTTCATAAGGAAGCATCGCATCCAGCATCGTCTGAACTTCGCGGCCGTAGAGAAGGCGAAACGGTGTAAATCGGGTTGTTTCTTGAACGGCGGTGTTATAAGCGAACGTCACATAAGGCGAAATGCGATCCCATGTTTTGTGTTGGACGTCGATGCACATGGAGATCATGTTTGTGACTGTCTTATTTAGTCGCTCGGTTAAGCCGTTGCTCTGCGGATGGTAAGCAGTCGTTGTTCGATGCCTAGTGTTACTTAGCCGAAAAACTTCATCAATAAGCTGTGCAGTGAACGCTGTTCCTCTGTCGGTTATCACTGTAGATGGAGCACCGTGGCGCAGAACAATGTGGCACATGAAGAACTGTGCTACCTCAGAAGCCGTGGCTCGTGGTATCGCCTGTGTCTCAGCATAGCGGGTCAAATAGTCAGTTGCAACAATAACCCATTTGTTGCCGTCGGACGATAAAGGAAATGGGCCGAGAATGTCCATGCCGACTTGGTCAAATGGCTTGTGGGGTGGATCAATTGGCTGAAGTAATCCAGCCGGCTTGCTTGGTGGCGACTTTCAACGCTGGCATTCACGACAGCTTTTAACGTACTGCTTCACGCTTGCCGAAAGTCCGGGCCAGTAGTACGCCTCACTTACTCTGGCGAGCGTTCGCGAGTAACCTAGATGACCAGATGTGGGCTCGTCATGGCACGCGGAGAGGACTTCGTCCCGCATGTCCTTCGGAACGACGAGGAGGTAAGCGCGGCTCGTAGAACGGGCGTTTTTCTTGTACAGGACATTACCTCGGAGACAGAAAGACGTCATGACACGAAATAGATGGCGAGGTATAACGGCGCTATGACCCTCCAGATAGTCGATGAGCGGTCGAATCTCTTCATCCTCTCGCTGGCGTCTGCTCAAGTCAGATGAGCTAAGGGCGCCCAGGAAGCCATCATCGTCGTCTTCTTCTTGATTGACTAAAGGTATGGGTGCACGCGACAGCGTATCAGCGTCTTCATGCTTCCGTCCAGACTTATATACGATGGTAACATCAAATTCCTGTAGACGCAAGCTCCATCGGGCCAGTCGTCCAGAGGGATCACGAATGTTTACCAACCAGCAGAGGGCATGGTGGTCCGTCACCACTTTAAATGGACGACCATAGAGGTACGGGCGAAACTTGGTGATCGCCCACACTACTGCGAGACACTCTTTCTCTGTGGTCGTGTAATTCACCTCGGTACGGGACAGTGAGCGGCTGGCATAGGCAATGACTCGTTCTTTGCCGTGTTGATGCTGGACGAGCACTGTGCCGAGGCCGATGTTACTGGCGTCGGTGTGCACCTCTGTGTCAGCATCATCGTCAAAATGCGCAAGAACAGGGGCTGACTGCATCCGCTGTCATAGCTCGGCAAAAGCAGCCTGTTGTTCGGTAGCCCATACAAACGGTGTGTCGTCGCGTGTAAGGCGAGTCAAGGGTTCCGCTATCTTCGAAAACCCTGTAATAAATCGTCGATAGTAGGCGCACAAGCCCAGAAAGCGCCGAACAGTCTTTTTGTCTGTAGGATGCGGAAACGCGGCTACAGCGGCAAGTTTGTCGGGGTCGGGTCGGACTCCTTTCGCGTTGACTACATGGCCAAGGAATTTGAGCTCTTCATAACCAAAGTGACACTTCTGCGGTTTGAGTGTAAGATCTGCTGATTGAATAGCATGTAGCACACTCCTGAGGCGATGAAGATGTTGCTGGAAGGTTTCAGAAAAAACGACAACATCATCAAGGTATACGAGACAAGTTTGCCACTTCAGACCAGTAAGCACAGTGTCCATTATTCGCTGGAAGGTTGCGGGCGCTGAGCACAAACCAAAAGGAAGGACTCGAAATTCATACAGGCCATCAGGGGTAACAAAGGCCGTTTTCTCGCGATCTCGCTCGTCAACCTCGATCTGCCAGTACCCGCTTTTTAAATCCAAAGAGGAAAAATAGTGGGCGCGGCGTAATCTGTCTAACGAGTCGTCGATGCGTGGCAGCGGGTACACGTCCTTTTTAGTCACGCTGTTCAGCTTCCGGTAATCGACGCAAAAACGTAGCGTTCCGTCTTTCTTCTTGACTAGGACGACCGGAGAGGACCACGCACTGTTGGAAGGCTCGATGATGCCGTCGTCAAGCATTTCTCGAACTTGCGTACGGATGGCTTCTCGTTCCTTCGCTGACACACGGTAAGGCTGTTGGTGTACTAGGCGGGCGTCGTCGTAAGTGATGATTCTGTGCCTAGTGATCGAAGTCTGGCGCACCTTAGAGGAAGGAGCGAAGCATGACTTGAATTCAAGCAAGAGTTTTCGCAGTGCTGTCTGGTTTTCTGGTGTGAGGTTAGAATTGATATCGATATTGTTTAGAGACGTATCGGCGGCCTCCACTGCGTCCGACGAGAAGCAGATGGGAACGGTACCTAATTCATCTGCAAACGCTAACGAAGTGCCACGGAAAAGGTGTCGGGGTTCGTTGCTGAAATTTGTGACGAGCAGTTGAGATCGGCCATCACGTAGCTGTATGATACTCCTAGCCACACACGTAGCTGTATGATACTCCTAGCCACACAAACACCTTGAGTCAGCAGGTGTTCAAAATTACTTTCTGCAATCGCTTCACCATTTCGCAATCCACAGCATGTAACGTCGACAATAACACTGGCTCTTGGAGGAAGCGTTATACTTTCAGCAGAAACACGAAGAATGTCGGCACGTTGTTGGTCGTGCTGCTTGTCGATTGCTCGGTCGGCTGAGAAGGTGATGCGATTCTCTTGAAGGTCAATGACAGCTCCATACTCCTGCAGGAAGTCAACACCAAGAATAACGTCGCGTGAACATTCACGGAGCACAAGGAAACTTGCTACAAAAGTATAACCGCAGACCCGAACTCTACTTGTGCAGGTTCCAAGCGGAGAGACGGTGTGGCCACCAGCCGTTCGAATCACAGAGCCATGCCAGGGCGTGATTACCTTCTTTAGTAGTCTGGTCATTTTCCCGCTTAGTACAGAATAGTCAGCCCCGGTATCAACTAAAGCACCTACTGCACAGCCGTCTATCAGCACCGGTATATCCAGAGAAAGCCGCACATATCGCTCAGTCGAATCCACACCCTTTACTGTTAGCGTCGATCGGAGGTCTTCAGCACGTCGACTGCCAGCGACCTCGCCTCCAAGGGTCGCTTGCGTTAGTTTTCCCGGCGGGGACTGGGAGACCGTGCGCCAGCATGGCGCTATGGCGAAGATGAAAAGCGCCTCGGCGACGGTGAGCACGGCTGCCGTCTAGAAGGCGGTGGCATGCGCTGTTGAGCCAGGTAATCCTCAATGTCCCGGGGTCGCTGGCCATACTGAGGAGGCGCTGAATATACTGAAAAGCCGCGCAGCCCGAGGCACCGGTATGGACACTGGCGGTACAAATGGTCCGCTTCACCGCAGTGGAAGCACGAAGGTCGGCGATCAGGAGTGCGCCAAACATCAGATTTCCGAGGCGAAGCACGTCTGTCGTCAAGGTAGTGTGCTGGTTGTTCCGCAAGATGCACAGGGTTGGCGTAAACGAGGGGTGGGGGCGTGCGTGTGTTCTCGTAGTACCGTAGAGGCTGCGCCGACTGAAGTGAAACTGTAGGAGGTGCCTGAACAAACAGCGGGGAAGAGGAAGCTGGGCGCTTCAAGGCTTCCGCATAAGTCACACGGTGGTAGTCAGCCGGGGCGGGTGTGGCGTTATCCAGACTCACAGGGTCATCACGCAGGGCATGATGCAGCTCGTCCTTGACGATACTTGCAATAGAACTCACCGTAGGTAGTGGTGGTGTGGCAGCCTTTTGCAGCTCCTCGCGTACTATAGAGCGGATAAGGTCGCGCAGACACTCGGTGTTGTTCCCAAAAGTCGTGAGAACTTGAGCAGTGGACCTGTTCACTTGCCGCTCATACAGGGTGGATCGATGCTGAAGCATCTTTTCCATCGTGACGGCTTCAGACAAAAACTCGGCGACCGTGCTCGGAGGGCTCCGTACAAGGCCAGCGAAAAGCTGCTCCTTAACTCCCCGCATCAGGTGACGCAACTTCTTTTCTTCTGTCATACTTGGATCGGCCCGTCGGAACAGGCGCGTCATATCTTCCACATAGGTCGTGACAGTTTCGTTGGGCATCTGGATGCGGGCCTGGATCGCTCGCTCCGCTCGTTCGTGGCGATCAGCACTTCTGTAAGTGTCGAACAGCCGGCGGCGGAATTCGGGCCACGATGTCATCTGTTCCTCGTGATTCATGTACCAGGTACGTGCTCCATCCTCCAAATAGAAATACACACGCCGTAGTTTGGCCGCGTCGTTCCAGTCGTTCAAAGCAGCCACGCGTTCGAAGTCGACCAACCAGTCCTCGACGTCTTCGAGCTCGGTGCCATGAAACGGTGTCGGAACCTGTGGACTTTCGAGGGTGTACCGAGTCACCGGGGGGGTTTCCCGTTCCTGTTAAAGTGGTTTGAACCGACGTGCTCATCATACTGGTGTGAACTGTAGGGTCAGCTTCGGGTGGCAATCCCCTGATCCTGCGGCTTGTCCGATGAACGGGAGTGTGGACTCGCACTGGGCTTGTGGTGCCGCTTCCAGGAGGGGTCTGAAACATCCGTGAGGGGCTACCCAGCACCTCCACCAATTGTCACGTCGCTCCAGGGGGTGTCGACAAGGTTTATTGATGTCCGAGCAACAGGGCTCTAACCAAGCGCGTCGGTTGGGCTTGTTTGCCAGAGCGGGGGTCCACGCGCACTTCTTTCTTCTCTGTGGTGTGAGCCTTCACCTTGGCATACGACCCACTACTAGAAGTAGGTGGCAATATGGTAAAAAGATAGCTTACGAGTTATTGTGTTAATTAATAAACAGGTACATTAAAATATTGCTGTAAGACATCAATTGTTATATTGCCTAATTAATTAGAGAGCTGTCCTGTAGCATAACGGATGGTGTTCCTGAGCATCGGTGCCAAACTGCATCACGTGACAGGCCACACCACGCGTGTTTCCAGTGAGCGCCCATGCAACAGCAATGTTGTCAGTACGCATGGTACTTGAGGGACCCTTTTTCAAAAAACAGCTGTGGTTCAGCCTATTTAGGATTTGGAGCGATTTTCAGAGCAGGAAAACCCCTGTTTCAGAGCAGAAGAGATTGTATATTGGTAAAGTTTGGAGCTGAACAAAATGCATATCAGAGCATGTGAAATAGAGATTTGACATACTTGGAGCAGTAAAACATTATGCCCCCAATATTATGCCCCCAAAAGAACATCGGCCCGATGCTACGGCTGAGCCAGTCATTCGTGCATAAAGCCACTTTGTACAAGCGACGGTGCTTCACAGAGTCACTCGCTGACGTAAGGCTTAATGCGCACTACGTGCACAAGTTCAGGTCGGTGCTGGCGACGCCTTGTACAGTTTGGGCTATTTGGGACGACTTTGTAGGTAACGTCACTTAGTCATCGCAGCACTCGATAAGGTCCGAAGTATCTTCTGAGCAACTTTTCGGATAGTCCACGTTTTCGTACAGGCGTCCAACGCCCATACCCTGTCCCCGGTTTCGTACGTTCCAGGTGTATGATGTAGGTTATAACGACCTGCGTCGTACTCTTGCTGTTGGTATATTCGCAGACGTGCGAGCTGCCTGGCTTCCACTGCGCGCTGAGTAAACGCGTCAGCACTCGTTTAGTTGTCATCGCATTCGTGTGGCAGCATCGCGTCCAACGTCGTCCTTACTTCTCGTCCGTGAACAAGGCTGAATGGAGTCATCCGTATGGTTTCTTGTTTAGCAGTATTTTATGCGAACGCTATGTAAGGGAGAATCTCGTCCCAGTTTTTGTGTTCGATGTCCACATTCATAGAAAGCAAGTCTTCAAGAGTTTTGTCGAGCCGCTCGGTCAACCCGTTGGTTTGTGGATGGTAAGCTGTCGACTTGCGATGAATAGTACCACTGAGCACCAACACATGTTCCTCGATCTGTTATAACGATCGACGGCGCATCGTTTCTCAGCACAATGTTCTTTATGAAGAATCGGGCCAACTCCTCAGCTGTGCCTCTCTGGATGGCTTTTGTCTCGGCGTAGCGAGTAAGGTAATCGGTCGCCACTATAACCCAGCGGTTACCAGCACTAGAGGTGGGAAGTGCGCCCAAAAGGTCCATTCCGATCTGGTCAAATGGCGTTGTCGGGATCTGAACAGGGTGTAGCAAAACGGCTGGTTTCGTCGGAGGTAACTTGCGCCGCTGGCAATCGAGGCAGGTCCGAACATGATGCTTCACGGCAGCGGTGGGTCTAGGCAAGTAATACCTCCCTCGAACTCTGCCCAGTGTGCGCGTGTAGCCTAAATGTCCAGATGTGACCTCGTTGTGGCACGCTTGCAATACCTCAGAACGAAGAGTGGTAGGGACAGCAAGCAGGTAGGTGGACCTGTCTGACGAGAAGTTCATTTTGTAAAGGGCATTGTTTCGCAGACAGAACGACGATAGTCCTTTTGCAAAGGCTTTGGGCACGTTCTGGCTTCGTTCTTCTAAATAATTAATCAAGCCAAGTAGCTCAGGATCGTCATGCTAGTGATCTGCGATGGTTGACGAGTCGAGGATTCCGAAGAACGCTGTCTCTTCATCAAGGGAAGCAGCGGACTCTATTGGTGATCGAGACAGGCAGTCGACGTCCGTGTGTCGTTTTCTTGATTTATACACCATCGTTATAACAAATTCCTGTAATCTAAGGCTCCAGCGTGCCAATAGCCTGGAAGGATCTTTCAGACTTGTTCACCAATACAACGAATGGTGGTCACTGATAACCTAGAATGGGCGGCCGTACAAGTACGGGCGAAATTTCATAACTGCCCGCACCACGGCGAGGCATTCCTTTTCAGTGGTCGAGTAATTTGCTTCTGTGCGTGACAGAGTTCTGCTTGCATAAGCAATCACTCTTTCCTCGTCGTCCTGGCGCTGCACAAGCACAGCTCCGAGGCCGACATTGCTGGCATCAGTATGGAGCACTGTAGTAGGGACTGTCTCATCAAAATGGGCAAGCATGGGGTTCATGTGTAGACGTTGCTGCAAGTCATTGAAAGCAGCATCCTATTCGCCGCCCCAAACAAATGCAACATCATCCCTCGTGAGACGAGTTAAAGGCGACGCAATGCGTGCAAAATCTTGAATAAACTGCCGATAATATGCACAGAGACCCAGAAAACGACTGACTGCCTTTTTATCTGATGGTGTCGGAAACTATGTAATGGCAAGAACTTTCTCGGGATCTGGACGAACTCCTGCGTACCGTAAAAACCCGCGTATAGTTCAGACCCGCGTATAGTTCGAGGTGTAACTCGGGGATAGCAAACGCGAGAAAAAACATTTTCACGCGAATATTGTTCGAAGAAAACAGAAAAAATGCATTTATTTGCCTGCAGCAGCTCGATGTGCACAGCGAGTTGTGCAGCTCGTTGCTCCCGAACAAAGTCCGTCAGTTCTCGTTCCACGTCTGGAAATGCTCCATTTTTCGGTCCCCGGAAACTTTTTCTCTTGCCGCAGCATGCAAAAAGGGCCTCCTTCTGCTTCCGCCAACCGCGAATGCTCCGCTCATTCACGCCGAACTGCCGCTCCGCGGCACAGTTGCCGATGGTTTCGGCAGCAGAAATAACTTTCCTCTTAAAGGCAGCCGAGTACTGCCTGCGCGGTTTCGACATGGCTTAAAATCACGGAAGTAAAATCGTGGCCGTCGTGATGTGCGCCAAGTGATTGCAATGGCCACTGTTGCTCGCCTGATGCACGCCTGTACCTGTAGGTCTCTAGGACTAACGCCGCTCACGCTACCACGCCACCTAACGTAGAAGTGCGCAGACACCTGATAATGATGATAGCACCAACCAATGCCGAAACCAAAACTGAATTCGGGCCGGAACTTTTTGGGATCCGCATATAGTACGGGGCTGAAATTTCGCACCCTAAATTTTAGAAAAAACCCCGGGCTATACGCGGGTTTTTACGGTAACTGATGACATGACCAAGAAACTGTAGTTCTTCAAAGCAGAAGTGACACTTCTCCGGCTTGAGCGTCAGGCCTGCAAGACCACCTGCAATCGTTCAAGGTGTTTGTCAACTGTTGTAGAAAACACAATGACGTCGTCAAGGTATACTAGGCAGGTTCTCCATTTAAGCCCAGAGAGCACGGTATCCATGAGACGCTGGAAAGCAGCAGGCGCGGAGCACAAGCCAAATGGTAAGACCTTAAATTCGTACAGTCCGTCCGCCGTCACAAAAGCCGTTTTTTCCACGATTCCTGGGGTCGACTTCAATTAGCCAATATCCACTCTTTAAGCCCGTGGAAGAGAAGTAACGTGCGTTTCGAAGCCTGTCAATCGAATCATCTATGCGGGGAATCGGGTACACGTCTTTTTTTTGCAACCTGATTTAGCTTTAGATAGTCCACACAGAAACACAGGCTGCCGTCTTTCTTCTTGACCAGAACAACAGGTGACGCCCAAGGGCTTTTCGACGGTTGAATGACGCCGTCTTCAAGCATTTTTGTTACCTGCTGTTCTATCGCTTCTCGTTCTTTTGAAGCCACCCGGTACGGATTTTGATTAATTGGTCTAGCCGCGTCCTCTGTGATGATTCGGTGCTTGGTCAAGAACGTCCGCCCAACTTTTGAGGTCAACGCAAAACAGCCGTGGAACGCAGCCCAAACAGGCGTTCCCGCTGTTGCTGAGTTAAAGTAGGGCTGACGTCAAGGTTAGGTGCTAGGTCATTTCGGTCTTGTGTAGGCGTTGCTTCGTGTGCTGAAAAGCAGTCACAAACATCTGCTATCTCGTCAAAGTATGCCATAGTTGTGCCTTTTGGAAGGTGCCGTCGCTCGGAGGTGAGATTCGTGAACAGCAAGTTCGTTCGGCCGTCGGTGACATTGACTATTCCTCGTGCTACTGAAATCCCGAGTGAAAAGCAGCAATGTTAGTTGGTCGTCGACCCCTTCATCGTCGAACGGTACGTCACATGCCACTGAAACGAGGATACATGATCGAGGCGGCACGACTATATTGTGGTCTTTGAGACAAAAGGATTTGTGCTCTTATGATGAAGAATCAGTCAGACGAGCACTCTTGTAAAACCAAACTACACGGTCCGGGATGTTGATTATTGTGCGATGCTCCATGAGAAAGTCCATTCCTATAATTAAATCTTTGCAGCACTCTGGGAGAACAATGAAAGTCGCGACAAAAGAGGAATCTCCTATGCTGATTCTTGCTGTGCAGCTTCCAGCAGGGAGCAGCAATTGGCCACCCACTGTTCTTATATGTGGTCCTGTCCATAGCGTTTTTACTTTTCTAAGATGATCAGCCAGCTTGTGACTTATTATGGAAAAATAAGCACCCGCATCGGCTAAGGCCGTCACTCGCTCTCCATCAATAATTACATTGAGGTCGGCGCTCACCATTTCGTCGTTGTTAATATTCGTCGCCGTCGAGTCGTTCTGTAGTGGCAGTACTGGGGACTTTTTATCGTCTTGTAGTCGGGCTGCGACCTTACACCGAGAGGTCGCCGCCTTTGGTTTCCCCGGTAAGGGCTGGGCGACATTGTTCCTCGAAGGTCAGCAAAAGTACGTCGATTCGGTGACGATGTCTGAGCAGGGATGGAGAGCGCTACCTGTGGGCAGAGTTGGGCTGGCGATTGGCAAGAGACTCGTGATAGAAAGACCACGTTGTTGAAGGTCCTCGAAAACCAGGGTCGTCATGGCGAACAATGTAATCGGCATTGGCACGACGACCGTCATACCCTGGCCGAGACGGGGGAAGCGATGTGTCGCGGTACTAACAATAGCGAGCTATATAGCCGGCACTACCACAGTTGAAGCAGAGAGGGTGCCGATCGACAGTGCGCCAAGCGTCCTTTCTGCGAAATTGTGGGCGTCCCATGTCCTCTTGTGGTGGTGAGTAAGGCTGGTGGCATGAACACATCAGAGACATGGGCCGACGTCTGAAAGCCTCCTGCAAATGTTGCGACGAAGGTGCGACTGTAGGTGGCTGGTAGTATGACGTAATAGGCGGGACAGGTGGTGGACGGCGGACAGCATCAGCGTAACTCATTTGACACTGCTCGCGACGCAGATCAGCTGCTGAAAAGGCGTGCCTATGTTCGTCACGAACGACTGCGGCAACGGCGGTCCCTGGTGTATCCACTGGAGGAGTCCAAAGCTTCTGAATTTCTTCTCGGACAATATCTTTGATCAGGTAACGTAGAAAGCCCCAATTGTCCAGAGTGACTGAAGCGGCGTTGATTGGGGTGGTAGTAGGCGAGCGAGCATACTGCCTCGATCTTTGGTGCAGAGCACGCTCAATGGCAGTGGCTTCTCTTATAAAATTGGCCACGGTAGTTGGAGCATTGCGCACAAGTCCGGCGAACAGTTGTTCCTTCATGCTGTGCATAAAGTAGCGCAACTTCTTTTCCTCAGATATATTGGGATCAGCCCGACGATATAGGCGCAACACGTCTTCAGCAAACATTGCCACAGTTTCATTAGGTTTTTGAAGTCTTAACTCGAGCAACTGCTGAGCCCGCTCTCGATGGTCGACGCTAGCAAAGGTGTCATTCAGCTGCTGACGAAACTCATCCCATGTCGATATACGGCCTTCTCGATTCTCAAGCCAAGTGTGAGCACTGTCATCGAGAGCGAAGTACGTGCGGGTGAGCTTCTGTTGAAATTCCACTAGTTGATGTCAGCAACGCGTTCGTGATGCTCAAGCCAATCTACAACATCTTCATGTGGGGCACCACTGAAGCGATCCGGTACAAGTGGCTGAAGATGTATTACCTGGGGCTGGACTGGAAACGGGGCTGCCTTGTATCCCTTGGACCACCTGTGGCTGGCTGGCAAAAGCCATTGACAGAGGTATGAAATGCCTAGTAGAATGTTCGTCCAAGGAAGGTCAGCTCAGGAGAGAAGCCTAGCAACCGCAGACTGAAGAGGTGCACTGGTGTCGTAACAGGTGGCTGCGTGTCGGGACTTGATGAACGACTCCCAGATGGGGTGTAGAGCATCGGCAGGCTTGCAGTCCAGCACCTCCACCATTGTCGCCGTTCAACATAAGCAGATCACCGAGACGTTGAGTCTGAGAATCGACGGCGTGTGTTTTTATGCAGGAGCCAAGAGCAAGAGACATAAACAAAAGCACGTCTTCTTCTTCAGTGTCCCTTTTCACAAGACTGTTGGCGCAAGCATCGTCTTCGTTCTCTGTTTATTTCGAGCGTGGCAATATATTACATGCATTTACTCTGACTCACCATAGCTATCCTTTTGGATAACAGTTCTAAATACACATGGACTTCTTAAAGGGAAAACCATTTTTTGTGGCACAAATGTTTCACACACAAAAAAAATTTGATAGGACAGAGAGCACAATTACAAACACTTATTTGCTCAGCTGATGGCTAAGTTACATATTATAATCGAGTGGGTGCGAGTAACAAGAGAAATTTTTTCCCTTCAAAAATGCAGTACCAGCCCGCCCAAGCAGCCGCCCTGTTACAGAGTCATTGTGGTATTCTAGAGAAAAGGCATGAAGAAGTGATCAGTCCACCACTCACTTGAGTGACTGAGGGCGAGGCATGGTTCAGCAGAGCCGGGCCACCAGGTTCGAAGCTGCCTGCAAAAGAAAGCATCCATGGCTGAGCATATTTCTCACGTCACTGACTCACCGTGATTAAGTCTGGTGACACCATGTTCAGAACAAAGCTACAATTTCCACTTCGACACCCTTTCTATTGAGAGAGGGCAGCACAAACCTACAATGACAGCAATGATAATATGTCTTCTACGATTCTTGAGAAAATGTTAGCCCCCTATACTGTTCACTCTTTTCCTTCCCCCTTTCAAGCCCTCTTCTCCATTTTTTATGTTGGGCAGAGGCCGAAACGTTGACTATGGCCTGAATCTCGCCAGGTTCAATTGTTAATAACTGTTGGTGTTTTACATTCCAAAACTAAATCGAACTACACGCGTCTACAGTGACTGCGCTGAGTAGAATGGCTGATGAAGTGTACAGTGATGCCATCGAGAACTGCCAACTTTGAGCAATTTTCGCAAGTTTCATTCTGGTGCATTATGCAGTGGCAAAAGCTACTCTTCAGGCTTCCATACTGGTTCTCTTCAGAGAAAGAAATTTTGCATCTGGGAGAGCACCTCATTTCACATTGTGAAGTGCGTTGGAGAAGCAAGATGCATTACATTCAGACACCTGAATAATTGTGGGGTTGCTATGAAGAGCTTAGTTAAACGTATCAATTCGTTGTGAATCTCATGAGAAAATGTTCACTGGAGCAGATCATTATTTCACTCAATTATACAAATATTAGAGTCCTATGCCACTGGAATGTTCTGAAATAGCCTCCTTGGTAATATTTTTTACAGAATCAAATAAACATAAAACTAAATCAATAATATTGTACTTGAAGTACGACTCTCAACACAACTATGTGGTAATCGATTTGAGGAGCTTCTGCCACGAATCTACAGTTTTGTTGTCAATAAAATGCTGCACTTTAAATCAGCATAAGTAGCAGACAAATGAAGCACCGTTCAAAAGTTCCTTATTAATGAACTGCCACAGTCCAGTCTTGCGCATTCCCAAGATGACTCGAAGGCAAAAGCAGGCTTCTTTTCTTTTCAGTCGATGGTACGGATCCATTGGTTGATCATTGAAGATCGCCTCAACTAAAATCCATGTGGTGCTTGAAATGAGGTACCAGCAGTGTTTCCGGTACAAAAGTTTCCAGCCAATGAATTGCCGGCACACTTGATCGCCACCAATAATTGGCCTGAAGATCACAAGCTTCTATGAATAGTGCGCCTCACCGTCCAGCCTTAAAGTCTCACTTTATCAAAGGGGGGCCCTCTGATTATTCAGGCAAATACGGAGAGGGAAATAGAGAAAGAGAGAAAAAAAATATTCAGCTGTCTCCCACACGTCATTTCATCCTACAGGCAAAATAATTTTTCAAGGTTGCTGCCTCCTGACATGTTCTTTGCACATGCACACTTATTGCTACCTAATCTGGCCTGCCTGCACAACATCAGACTGTCTCTAGTAGCCCATCTTCCCAGTTATCTCCCTACCACTCAACCGCCCATAAATATGTGCCGCATTTCTCAATAAGCTTTCTGTTCTGCTGACAGAGTTGATACCTTGCTGCATGCCATGCCTATGGTATAAAGTTCTTTCTTATTTTGCTTAATCAGTTTTGAAAACCTGAAACAAATGATTTCCAAGCGCTGCCAAGGTCCTCAGCGGTATCTGCTGTAGGAGAGCTCCCGGCACCAAAGAAAGGTGGCTTTTTTTTCTGAACAGTCTCAAGACAGTCTGGTGTGACAGAGACTTGTGCAGGACCATTCAGGGACGGGGGCACACATGCAAGTATCCCAAACGTTTTTCAGATGAAGCCTTCACAGGCAATCTCACTAGCACAAGACCTATCGTAAAGGAAGCCTCACCGAGAAAAGGTGAGAAAACAGTGTGTGCTTCTCTATATCGACATACTTTGTGCTTCTATCGACAACAAGTGCTTCTTTATATCGACATACTTTGAAACATCAGTATGCAGTACACACAGGAGACAAGATTTTTCAGACACACAACTGAACTCTACATTCTAGCCGGGGAGGAGAGAGTCTCAGATTTATCGTCAGTATTGGTAGGAGGACCCTTGGAACCCTGGGACTTTCTGGCTTTAAGCACTGAACAAGAGAAACTGCATAGGGACTATGAATGGTATCGTGGAATGATCGGTACGCACATGCACAAGTTACGTTTATAGTTTCTACAAGCATTGCATTTGTTGAATGGTTGCATGTGGTATAGTATATGTATTCATCTCTAAAACAACATGTACACACTATTGTGTATGCACTGTTTTCAAGGATGAATACCAACCAACTTGCCCAAATCACCATTCTCCTAAACATGGTATATGTAAACGATGCATGATAGAGCTGTTTCATCTGCCGAGTAATCCTTGGTCCGTGACTGTGCAGTATAATGGCCAAGAACTGCACATGTCTTGACATGCCAATAATGAGTTCACCAGTGACAGACCCTGTCCAACTTGCAGCACAGGTTAAGTGAAATTTAGGTTGATGTCTTCAAGACAGCACCATAAATTCAAGTTAACACATTTTGGTACATGAGTGAAATCACCAAGTGTAAACTGAAGATGCTTAATGCATCAGTGCATACTACTGCTGGCCTTGTAGGTTCTTCATTCTATAAAGTGCTGATGCAGCATGCAATCTACATTTACACGAAGTAGTTAAAACATTAGGTCATTTTCACATGAGCGACGCCAAGCCTGAAGGAAGTGAACTGGGTCACCTTCATTTCTCCATATTTTTTTTTTCGCGTTATACAGCGAAAGCCTGTTTTGAGATACCAACAAGGGTTGTGTTTGGCTCCGTAGTTGTCCACCGCCGCCATCACCACTGGTGTCTGTAACCACTAGCATGCCGAATAAGAAAAAACTAAATTAATAAATAATGCCCAGGGCAGAAAGAAATTTGAACCCGGGCCTTCTTCTTGGCACTCAGTATCTTAACACTGAGCTATGCCAGTGCTCGAAACTATATTGCAAACTGAGCCTAGGCAGGCTTCATGTAGGGTAAGGAATGACGTTAATATGTGTAATGAAGTGTTCTAGAACAACAAAAAAAAAAGAAAAAACAACCAGCCACGACATGATGCGAATCACGTAACGAGTGGGCGGTCGAATGCTCCAACCCATTACAAGAGCCTCGGGTGTAGTTCTTCTTTGTCGACAGCCACAGAATGAACGAAATTAACACAATTCCTTGTAAGAAGGCCGAGGGTACCACAATTCTCCGAAAGAATGATGAAGAATGATATCGTGGATGCTTCCTTCTAAATAAAAATTATGACGATTTACGATGTAGTGGGCACCCTTCAAGCGTGCTTGTAGTAGTTACCGAAAGAGTTTAAAAACTCTAGGAAGGCCGCTCTTCCAGCTTATGCTGTGACTGTGCTACGCATTACGCGCAGGCTAAGTGTTTTTTTTCCCCCTTACCTTTCTCTCTCTTTACAATTTCTTTTGTCTTTTATTATCATTTCCTTCTCATATTCCTTTCTCTTTTTTGCTTCTTTCTACCCTTTTGTTTCTTTTGCTATTACTCACTTCCTTTCTATATTTTGCTGTTCACACAGTTCTCTTTGTTTTTCATTCTCTTTCCTTTCTTTACTTCTCTTTGTTTCTTTCAATGCTATGCATTACACTCTCCTCCTCTTCACCCTCACTTCACTTTCCCAACCCCTTGCTAGAGTATGCTTAACAAGGCTCTGCTAGCTTGCCTGGATAGCTGAGCTGTCATGATGCCCACCTTCAAATGGGGGTGCACAACTTCGAATCTCACCTCATCAAGAATAATTTTTTATTTCAATCTTTCTTTTCCTTTCTGTCTCCTGAAACTTAAGTCTCTCACCCATCAAGCTTTTCCATTCCACGCTTGACAAATCAGCACACAAATACAGTAGAGTAGAGTAGATCTTCGAAGATCTGGGAGCAGAGCAGGAGATGAAAAAAATAATGAAGAGGACAAACATTGAGTGTGCCAGTTAGGGATATTGATAGTTTTCTTAGGTTTCACCACAGGCTTAATGGCGATCTATAGCATACAAAGGTATAGCACATTGAAAGTTAACGCTGTCTATGTGTGTCTTTCACTTTGTCCCACTTTGGATGATAGTTTTCTGTTGGCCAAATACAAATGGCTGGCGCAACACAGCTACACTGTCAAAATAGCTTTAACCAGTAGTGCAAGCAATCAACTAAATGTTAGTATTGTCTTATGTAACCCCAAACTTTCCACGTAATTGCGAATCAAATTTGAGAACAGAGCACATCAACCGTTGCTAAAAGAAACGAGTATTCTAATGAGCCACCCACAACACAGCGACAGCTGAAATGTTTCATGCGATACCAACACATATTGACCCGGAATTCACTTTCTATCAAGCCACTTTGATGTAGCATAAACCTTTTGTTTTTCGCATACTGGCAACTTCAGTTCCTTTTCTTAGTTTTTTCTTTCTTACTTTTTTCGTGGCTCAAGTAAAACACAACTCAAATCAGCGTCGTTTATACAATGGCCTATATTAAATGCAGGTGCTTAGATAGCGTCATCTACACAGCGATAGTGCTGTATGCACAGTCTTCTCCACGCGCAGTTAAGGGCTTCCACCATGCTTCAGATCTAAACCGCGATTACGGCAACATGCGTGACATCGCTTCCGCTTTTTTTTTTTTTTTTCAGTCGACGCTCGATTATCGCATGAACGCGCTTGCTTCCGAGTACACAAGGACATAAAATACAGGCTGGGCTTTGTACGCACGCATCGAAATACCCCAACATGTGAGCTCGTAGGAAAAGAAAGCAGCAAAGAAACTCAATCGAATGAAGTCGAAGCACGATGAAGGCCTCAGATTAGGGCCTCTGATCGGAAACGCTTTCTTCCTAAGGTTGGTGTCTGAACTCTCAACACCCACGGCCTTGGGGTTGGCCAGCTAAGAAACGGCACTCATCATCGAAAGGCGTTGGCGGCCAGAGCCCGCAACAAAGCGCAGCCAAAGCTCCGTGGGAGACGCGTGGTGCGCGCTCACTCACAGGGGCTCGTTTCGCCGAAAGGGAACCCCGATGTGTGTCGAGAAGGGTTTGCTAACATTATTTGACGCTGGTGACCCTCCTCGAAGGGCGGGAACACCCGTGCTGTGGACGAGAGGTATTACTCACATAAGAGAGTACTGCAGATGGCCCTCGCAGGCTTGGTCCAACGCAATCACGCTCACCGCGGTCCATCACTTTTGCTAATCCTTGACAGCACTGCACCCCTCCTTCAGATCGTACCCCAAAAACAAGCGAAATACATTTCCGGCCACGAAAGTGGCGCCATCTTGGGCGACCATGCCAACCATGCTGAGATAAAGTACTACAAAAACCTTCTACAGAAACGAAGTGGCGCCACCAGCGGCTTCGTATCCCCGTGTAGGTAGTGGTGCTTGTATATATACAGAAAAAAAAAGTTTCTTACTCCGTTTTCATTTTGCTGCTTTTGTGCAGTTAAAGAAGTGGTAAGAAAAAATTAGCGAGCCAGTGTTTTTTGCGTCTAATCAGTGATTGCTGACTCGTTAATAGCACAACAAAAATAATTTTCCCCAGTGTATGTTGGAATCGAAGCTAGTTTTGATTTAGACGAGCACTCGGGGATTCTGTTACGTAGTTACAGTGCACCAACATACTTTAACAACGTCGCAGTGTATTAAAAAATGGCAATAAAACAAACAAAGCTGCGCCGCATCTCGGGTAATGTTCTGACGGCTTGTGGTAATGGCAGCGCGCTGTAGTCACTTTGTACTGAAACTGAAACTAAAGTGAGCTACTGAAACTGACGAGAGCGTCTGCGTTTGGCGCGCGCAAGTCGTATCTTATAATAGTGCGTGATTGCGCGTTTTCAGTACATCTAATGCATTGCTGGGCCTCAATCGGCCTTTTAACACCAGCTATGTGACATGGTAAGCGAGTGAATACGCGGACATGCCAAAATTGCGCCGCGTCATGCTCTGGTTCAGGAACCTGCCAACCCACCGAAAAGGCGATCGTTCAATCGGAATTCGCACAGGTCCGCCTATAGCTGCTCACTCTATCTTGCGCAGATTGCAAGCAGCGCACGGTCGAGCTACGGGCGCACTACGTAGATTGAAGAAGGGCGAAGCCCGTGTGGAAAGCATCTGCTCGTTCTCTCGGCGATAGAGCATTGATCTATATATGAGCGCGCACACGATCGATTCTTTTATGAGAAACCTGATCACTAATAACTTTATCAGAACATTCATATCAGAGACGACTCAGTTTTATTCTACCAGATTTGCGGTCGATGATAATGCTGAAAGGCTTCTTGTTTCAACCGCGGGCTTTCGCGGTTACTGTGCACCAACTATGAAACCTCCGGGGGCTTAAAATACCAAGAGGCCGAGCCGAAGGAGCGCGCTAACCTCCGAGGCATGAACCGTACGCTTCAGGGGTGACGTGGCCGGTGCCGCGCGCGAGTGTGTGCGCGAGCGGGCCCCGCAGTGACAGCCAGCACGCGCTAAGCCGCAGGCACGGAGAAGGAAATCAAAGGTCGAAAGAGCAAGGCGCGTGCCAGCAACCAGCCAACACAAACTCGTGACGTACGTTTGTTTACATTGCCCCTGCGTTGATGTTGGCATCGCCTCACTTGGTCGCGCGGTGTGTTCTAAGGTATACTTCTCTTGATATCTCATAGATGCTGTGTATGTCTCCGCATAAATCTATCTACTTCTTTATCTCGCCTTCAAAAATTTACGTACATGCCCTTTTAAAAAGCGCAGGTGCCCATCTGTTATTCTGCCTAAATTAACTATAAAGTCTTCTTCTTTTCTATCAACAGATTATATTGCGCTGTTTTTCAGATCTTCTATTGGCGTGGTGTCATTGCATGTCAGCAAACGCTTGTTTATGCCCATGTTTTGTCATTTGAATTCAGTTGAATAATCTAAAATGGCTCAAAAGTGCAGTCAGGAGCTTTACGCTTTGCGAAAGTTAGCTTGCATATACGTGCGCAAGTACGGGCAGTAAAGGCACACTATCCCCACCCTATTAACAATATCCGCACAACGCCACTGAGGACCACCACGATGTGTACCAGGTGGATCCCTCGGTCACGTAAGTTAAACTTGTGACATATTTGAGACCTCATAATCTCGAAAAAGTTAAACTTTCACATTGAATAACAGACACGACATTGTGTCCCATACAAATACACAACTTCGTCAACGGTAATACCCAGGAATTTTTTTTTCAGGGGCTGGGGGGTGGAGAAGGTTGTGAGCATGTTGCTTGACTTAAATGGTAAATTCGCGGTTGCTTTGAATGCGTGTACATATTTTAGTATCACCTGAAAGGTTACCGCATTATGAAAATTTTACGGCTGAGGAAAAGGGTCAGGACCCATCCTCCCCCCATCATAGTTACGGCTTTCCGGCTAGGGTTGCATTCTATAAGGTAATATTTTTAGCACGCAGCTTTGCAGGCGCCCCTAACTTCCAATAGAGTGGCTCAGTTACTCTGCATAAACTAGACGCCGAACCAACACTACGAATAAATCAAGATAAGGGATGCCCTTTTTTTTCCTTCTGTCTCTTCTTCTGAAAATGGTTCGGTGTCTAGTTAATTCAAAGTAATCTACCAAACAGCCGACAGCTTGCACTATTTTCACCTGTGTTTCCTGGAAGTGCGATTTTACCGCAAGCAAGCAGACTCTTACAGGATTTTTTTTTTCCTATACTGCAATTAGTATGCGTAAGATCATCTTTTATTACGCCTGCAACTCACGTGAGCTAAAGTACCGATAATTATGATTGTTAAAATATATAATTCCTAAGCAATGAATACTTCAATTAGTGTGTTGCCTGTGTCAGACCACATGGTTCTCCTTATGTTAACAGCCTAAAGGTAATGTGAAGCACATCTAACTTCGGGTAGTGTGTGTAATAATGCACACAATGTGTTGATGTGCTGATAAGCTATTCTGCCCCTCCCCCAAACCCATAATTTTCATAGCTTAGTGTTGTGTCCCGAATCACCACTGGGTTCCGAGTGAGCCTCCGGGCGGTGATCAATGAAGCGGTGGACGATCCGCCGATCGCTTACCACCGGCAGTACAGCTGCCACCTCCATCTGAGTAGAAATAAACATGTTTCAACCGTTCGAGGTTGCCTATGCATTTTCACTACCATTCCAGGTGTACGTGTATGGGACGACAACTCCGGACATAAGAGTGGCGACGAGTAAGTGTATTAGGACCCGCACTAGGCAACAATTTTGACAATCAAGTCATGTCTACGCACGTGCTCCAGAATTTGCTACTCGAATTCAACGGCTCATCATGGTCATCGTGGTTTGGACGCTTGCAATTTTACTTCGGGGCTAACAAAATCGCTGATGCAGCAATGAAGACAGACAGCCACCTGCTAACGCTGTGTGGAGAGCAGACATATCACACAGCCTGCGCTCTGATTCAGCCACGCACTCCAGCAACTGTCGACTACGACGACATCGTAGCTGCGCTACAAAAGCACTTTGATCCAAGGCCATCGGAGGTCTACAGCCGAGCCTGCTTCCAATGGCGAGACCAACTGGAAGGTGGAAAAGCAAACGATTACGTGGCGGCTCATAAAGAAATCGCTGCTGACAGCGATTTCGGAACGCCGACCTCAGCAACTTCAGTTACTACGCATGAGGGAGGATCGACTGTCATGCTCCTGTTGAACGTTATTTTGCGGGACCACTTTGTGCGCGCACTAGGTGACGAAGGCCTACAACGACGCCTGTTCGCAGAGACGAGTCTCACGTTCTCCAAAGCGTATACGACATCGCCTAGCGAGCGGAGAGCGCTGGTCACCAGCAGAGGAATATCCGACAGAATGTTTAGCCAGCGCACCACACCAGTCCGTAGCAGGCCATTCTGCTACCACGGCCAACTCAGGGAAAAAGAAACACCGCGCTGTTGGTGATGCTACGGCATGCACGATCTTCAGGTATGTCGATTTAGAACAACTACGTGCAATTTTTTGCCAAAAACAGGGACACATCGAAAAGGCATGCATAGCCAAACGCAAACAGCTCAGGCCCATAGGTTCAGCGCAACGTAACAACTATGTTGACGCTCAAGAGGGTCAGACACAAGATAGCACAACCAGAACATCACTAACGTCAGCCGCTCTATACGACTTGAACACTGTTGCGAATCTCGGCACGAGACCGAATATAAGGACATAAATCATAGCACACTACCGCCCCGTCTAGATTGAGGTAGATTCTGGAACAGCACGCACGCTCATCAGTGAGGACACTTTTCGAGCCACTTGGAGTGAGAACGCGCCAACTCTCCAGCAAGACGACGCGCAGATGAGAACGTAGTCAGGACATTCCCTTCCGCTACTGCGTTGTGCCAACGTAGAGGTCTACTACAACGGCCAGACCCACCATCTGCCATTGCTAGTCATCCACGGCTCCTGGATCAAGCCTTTTAGGCCGAAATTGGTTGACCCCTCTTGGAGTGGTCGTTGGCGGAGTTTACCATCAACCCAGCTATCCATCAGTGGGGCAGCTCCAAGAGAAGTACAAGGCAGTTCTTTCTGAAGACATACCAGAAAGCAATGGACCTCCAGTCACACTGGAGCTGCGAGAAGACGCAACGCAGAAATTTTCGAAGGCTAGGTCGGTACCTTTTGCCCTACGAACGTCAGTCGAGAATGAGCTTGACCGACTGCAGTAGCTCAACGAATCATCGAACCGACACAACATTCAGAATGGGCTACACCACTCGTTGTCGTCCGAAAGAAGAACGGTACTCTACGCCTCTGCGGAGACTACCGGAGCACCGTCCACCTGTCTACAAAGGCACCATCCTACTCCTTGCCGACACCGGAAGTGGTTTTTAGCACGTTTCGGTTGGGAAAAATCTTCAGCACCTTGGATTTTACACAAGCATACCAGAAACTGAGGGTGAGTGAATCAACATCCGAGCTGCTCACGATAAGCACCAGTAAGAGTCTCTACTAAGTGAAAAGACTACCATTCGTCATAGCTGTAGCACTAGCACTCTTCCAGAAATTTATGGAGTCTACACTTAGTGGAATCCCGGGAGTTTGCGTCTACTTAGATGATGTTATTGTCGGGGGCGCCTCCAGTGAAGAGCACACAGAGCGTTTGGAGCTCATTCTTGAAATGATATCAAATGCTAACTTGCACATTAGCGAGGAAAAATGTGTTTTTGTGGTGCCTGAAATGAAGTTTCCTAGACATTAGATTGACGCGCAGGGGAATTAACCCCTCTGAAGACAAAGTGCGAGCAATCACTGAAGCACGAGCACCTACTAACAAACGAGAATTGCAGTCGTTCTTAGAGCTATCAACGTTGTACGACCGGTTCTTAGAAGATCGAGCTACAGTGGCCAACGATATACACGAGCTCCTGCAGAAAGAGGTCCCATGAACTTGGTCGCCACGCCACCAAAAGTAATTTGTTGCCCTCAAAGAACTGCTACGGAAGTCTAATGTTCTGTGACACTACGACGAAAGGAGACCTCTACTGCTAGCCTTTGACGCATCACCATACGGAGTGGGAGCAGTCTTCTCCCAGGCTTACTACCAGGGACGGGGAGCCCCGATCGCTTTCGCATTGCGCACCTTATCGCAGGCAGAGAAGAATTATTTCCAGCTTGACAAAGAGGAACTTGCCATCGTCTACGCAGCAGACCACTTTCAACAGTATATTACCGGCAGAAAAGGGACCTTCATAAGTGATCACGAGCCCTTATAGGGCATTATGGGCCCCCAGAAACCAATGCCACAGACGTTGTTGCTGCGAAGAACACGATGGTGTATCAAGATGTCGGCGTACGATTAAGAACTCGTACATCACACTGGCAAGAAACACCATAACGCTGACACACCAAGCCGCCTGCCGCTAGACACCACAATAGACAAACCAACCCCACCAGGTGATATACCCATGTTCGAAGCACTGCCGAACCCTCCGCTAACGGCTGACACGGTAACAGCATCAACGCAGGAGTGCACGTTCTTGAAGGAAGTCTACCCAGCTATACAGGAAGGCAACGTGCACAAAAAAGGGTGAACACTTCCACGCTTACCGCGAGTGAGCTACAGAGTTGAGCACTCATCGCGGCTGCATTACTTTGGGAACAAGGAGAGTGATTCCTGCGGCACTTCGCAAACAAGTCATATCGCTTATCCACGCAGGCCATCAAGGCATTGTTGCCGTGAAGAAACGTGCCAAAAGTTACATGTTGTGGCCGGGTATCGACCATGACATTGGTTCAACATTCCACGATTGCCAGTCTTGCCAATGCAACCACAGAGCTCTACCAAGAGCCCCTATACCGAAATGGGAAAGACGAAGAACGCCTTGGCACACCCTGCACATTGACCTTGCTGGACCTATTGAGGGATGTTCATTCCTGGTGGTTGTTGACGCATACACCAAATAGCTGGAGGTAAAACAAATGACCACAAGGACATCGGCGGCAGTTATCGACGCTCTGCGGTCGTTGTCTGCAACATTGGGACTACCACGCAAGGTTGTTTCCGACAATGGCCCTTCGTTTGTGTCCACGGAGATTCTCAAGTTCTATCCCGTCTGTTACGTCAGCTCCATACCACCCAGCGACCAACGGGCAAGTTGAGCGCTACGAGGTAGAACTCAAACACACCCTCGCTAAAGATCTGACTGGGACAATGCAACGCCGTGCCGCGCGCTTTCCCTTCAGACAGCACAACACTGTTCAAAGCTCTGCAGGAGAAACGCCAGCGAAACTGACGTTTGGCCCATAAATGCGAACCCAGTTGACAGCAATTGTACCGGAGCCCTCGACGAAGACATTTTTCGAAGAAAAAAAGCTTCCGCATAGCAGAATTGAAAGTGGGCAGCGCATATACGCCCGCCAGTTAACAGAGGGCTTGGCAGGGTTGAAGCGGAGGCTCGCTCGCTGGATTCCGTGCACACCGGTTGTGCCCTCGCGATCTCCGACGTCAGCGTAGCTCTGGCCGACTGGGCTCACCCTACGTCATCTCCTGACGCCGACCTCCGACGACCGTGCACCTATGACCAACTAGACTTGCTCTACGCCACCTCCTGAAGCCGACAAGAGCTCTCGCAAGTGGTGCCCCATCCTCCGACTCCTGTGACCGTGTTTCCATCTTTCCAATCTCTCCTATTCCCTCAATATGTCGTCGCGCTCTCTGGCTTACCACCTCACGCCTCTTTCTCCCTCTCTACACCTTTATTCCTATACTTTTAATCCCTCCTCACCCCCATCCCTTGTGAGCTACTGTTGAGGTGTCACTCGCTGAAGCAGACAGTTACGGGGCTCACTTTTCTGTTCCTTCCTCTCTTAGAACCACTTAGTAGTTGAAGCGATGGTGCTCAAACGCACAGGTTTGCGGACATAGCTCGTCGACATAGATGGAAAGGCCAGCCGCCGCCACCTTAATCGGCTACGTCGTCCAGATAGTTTGCCAAGGGAAGCTTCTATTCAAGCAGGCACCCCGATAGAAGCTTCGTCCCACTTAGCCTGGCATCTCACGCCTGATGAATTGGTGCCGCCGCCGACCGGCACTGAACACAAGGGAAATGACACTCAGAGAGCCGAGGCTTCTTTTTTCCCCAGAGCGTCTACGCGACAAAGGCGGCCTCCAGATCGCTTCTAAGCGACAATCTAAGGAGGGAGGAGATGTTGTGTCTCAAACCACCCCAAGGTCTCGAGCGAGCGTCCGGGCGGTATACAATAAAGCGGTGGACGACCGGTTGCAAACGACTGAGGTCTTTAAGACTCCTCCGTCCCCAGTTCGACACAACGATAACAACTGCAGTTCAGCGGCCGCCTCCGTCTGATTAGGAATAAACAAGTTTTAACCATTCGAGGTTGCAATGCCTTTTTACTACCGTTCCAGTACGTGTATGGGACGTCGACAACTCCGGACATAAGACTTAGCAACCGCTTTAAGCTCAACACAAAATTGGCAGATCCCACGTACAGTGGGAATCGATGGTACGCGAAGCACGAATGAGGAAGGTTGACATGTCACTCTAAAATCAGCACAATGATGAGAGGTGGAGGTAAATAATGTCGTACATGACTTACGTGTCATGATTATCATGTTTGGATGTGTCGTTTACCTTCGCCATCTATTCACATCACGTGATGCCCAATTTAGTATGTGGAGCTAGCGAAACGGTCGCGAACACGCCATGAGCATGGTATGCTGTCATTTTCTCAAATGACACGCTTGTCAGCATTATCGTGTTTGCACCAGTCATATACTTTCGTCATCCATTGACGACACGTATCACCAAATTTGCTATATGTGGAGTTAGCAAAACGGCCACGAGCGCAGCATGAAGGGTCCAATATACACCAATGTAGCGTTGACGCGCGTGGACGCTGGGCACAGCGACGCTACGTTAGCAAAATAATCTGACGCCCGGCGCGACCAGCATCCGTCAGCGCGGTCCGACGGCAACCGGCGCGAAATGTGGCATGCTGCATTTCGCACCGATGCGTTACCCAGACAACACTGTGTCTTCCTCTTTTCGTAACGGAGGGACGCCGGACGCGCTGAAACGCGCATGCGTCAAAGCTACGCAGCACGGCGCGCGCCTGCGAGTATATGGCAAGACCGGCGCCCGGCGTGGCAACGCCGGCGGGACGCGACGAAATGAACGCCGGCGAGCACGCGCACCGTGTCACGTCGAAATGTATTGGCACATCGACTGTGGTATGCAGTCATGGTCTCACATGACACGCATCTCATGATTATCATGTTTACACTATTCACATACCTTTGTCATTCATTTACGTGCCGTAATACCAAATTTGGCATACGTGAAGCTAGCGACACGGCCGCGAGCCCATAACAGCGTAGCATGTCATGCTGTTACATGACACGCATCTCATGTTTATAATGTTTGCTCCAGTCACATACCTCCGTCATCCATTCACATACCGTAATACCAAATTCGGTATATGTGACGCTTGCGAAATGTTTACGAGCGCATCATGAGCGCGGCATGTAGAGATGTTACATGACACGCATGTCCTAATTTTCATGTTAGGGGCGGTCGCTTGTGTTCGGCATGCAATCATGTCATACCATACCAGTTTTGCAACATACCATGTGAACAAAAACACCGTAAGAGCTGCAGGACCATGATTTGATTTGTGGGGTTTAACGTCCCAAAACCACCATATGATTATGAGAGACGCCGTAGTGGAGGGCTCCGGAAATTTCGACCACCTGGGGTTCTCTAACGTGCACCCAAATCTGAGCACACGGGCCTACAACATTTCCTCCTCCATCGGAAATACAGCCGCCGCAGCCGGGATTCGATCCCGCGACCTGCAGGTCAGCAGCCGAGTACCTTAGCCACTAGACCACCACGGCGGGGCAGAGCTGCAGGACCATGAAATGCAAATCATGACATTCATGACATACATGTTACGATTTTCATGTTCTGACTAGTCTAACATGTTCTTCATACAGTCATGTCATGCCATACCAAGTTTGGTATCGATACCTTTATTGAAACGGCTAGGAGAGCTACAAGTCGTAGGTGGCTAGATAGATAGACAGATAGATAGATAGATAGATAGATAGATAGATAGATAGATAGATAGATAGATAGATAGATAGATAGATAGATAGATAGACAGATAGACAGATAGATAGATAGATAGATAGATAGATAGATAGATAGATAGATAGATAGATAGATAGATAGATAGATAGATAGATAGATAGATAGATAGATAGATAGATAGATAGATGCGCTTAAAGTCGCCGAAGTTTGCTAAGAAATGCTTCGCATTTAATAAATAATTTTCATCGACAAAAACAACGCACCAGGGCCTATTATTACAACATATGAGCTAAGAAAGCAAGCTCATTTTCATACAGAGACAAAGACGAGACGCGGATATGCATTGATCTCCAGTTTGCTTAATATACACCGCCTCCGATATAGTTTGTGAGTGACATTGCGTTTGCTTCTTCGTAAAATACACACGCTGTTCAGCATAGGTTCACACAATCACTCCTAACAGTTTGTCCTCGTCCACACCAGCGCTAAGAAAGTGTATTTCCATGCAATAACGCGGCAGGTGCGAACCTGTGTTATTTCTCATTGACAGCGAATGCTCTTCTAGGCGACGGCCTGACCAACCGATGTGCGCTGTGCCGCAACTTAGGGTAACTTTATACACAGCGCCTACAGAATGTTTCAAAAAGTTTTTCAAATGAATGATTTTAGGAACACGCACAGGCATGCATCCTCCCTAAGGTGTCAGGTGATCAACAGTGGGCGAGCAAGGCTAGCTTGATCAGTTTTCTAAACTTCCGTGACAACCTTCACAAGAACATTCGCTTGCTGAAATGTTGAATTCAGGCTAAGGCTTTCATTATTTGCCAACTGTTACTCAATTGAAGTGTAGGTCACTACAACTTGTTTACCTCTGTTGAAACATAAGCGAAGTTTCCTTTTGAGCGTCATTCCGTAAATGGTGTTCACCCAGGACGCATGTACACGAGCTTATCACAACAGAAGGTTGAGCTATAGTTGGCCAGAATTCATCGTAAAAAAGATTGGACTTGCGGGCACGAACATATAGATAGTGAGTACAATAACATCTTATGTGCAGGAATGAGTAGCATATCAGCGCAATTTAAACTTTTTTTTTTCTTCGACACAATGTACCTCTAGCCAATGTGTTGTCAAAACAGTTCATTGTGGTCCAGGCGAATCTTACCGACACTGCATCCTTTGAGGACAGTTTTAATGTTCCACACTTATTCCAGCTGAAATCCTCAAACGTGCACGCGTGCCTAGTGAGAAAGGCGACAAGCAGCATGTACAGGAGTGCTGTGTAAATGCCGCCCATCGTAAATACTGTTGCCTGACGCATCGTTCTGCGTACTATACGATGTATGCTAAGCGAGCCATGAGACAAAGTTGCTCGATTTCCGCTGACAATGTTATTAAACAGATGGCTATACCTATTTCTTCAATTGATCATTTCTGACTGACAGTGCTGATTTTTACGCGTATACACTGCCACATTCACTTGACGTGCGTTTTGCCAGTTGATGCCTCTTGGTCAACTGTGAACATAACGGTAATATTTGTAGTAACCCAAGGCTGGCATGCTTGTGAACACCACCCCGCGACAGCCATGAATAAACATCCAGAACCTAAGGTTGCGCGCCGTACCCACGCGAACCCACCAGCCACGCCAGCCGTGCAGCAACCATGGCCGTATCAGGTATCAGCCCAGGGTAATGACTATGATAGTTTTAGCAGTGCATCTGTCGGAAATGGCAGTTCACAATACCACCACTATACCCTCATTTTCGTTGCCCGGTCAAAAGCAGTATCTCTTAAAACATATGCGCTCTAAAAGAAACTAACCAGTTTCTGCAGGGTCATGCAAAGTATCACGAACCTCTGATAAGTTTACGTCGAGGAGCGCGATTCGTAGTTACGATGCAATGGCAGCATCCAACGTACCCTTAGGCTAACACTACGTATACTAGGACGAGAAACAACCGTACCACGCAGTACACCGATGAACACAAACTTGTGGGTACTTCTTGCTTTCATCATTTGCAGCAGGCGACATCACATTGCCGTGTTCGATAAAGTCACTGTGCCATCAAAAACCTCTCAATTCTACTCCGTGACTACAGTTTATATCAGCGAAAAAAAAAAATACCGTGGACAGAAGCTAGTCTGGCGATAAGGTGTTGTGGTATGGTGTCCTTTCCCGAATATTCAACTTATGTTACGAGAGAATGCATTTGCATATGGAGAAAGAAAACAAAACAAGCAACCTATTTTACTCCCTCCTTGGTCCAAATGGTCTAGATTGGTCATCTACAGTGCTCTTAAAAAGCCTCCATCATCAGGCGCGAAAATCTCGGAGGCCATTTGGCGATAGGTGGTGGGGACCATCGTCTATTTATCACTATACCCCGAATTTCACTCGAGTTCATCTGGGTTAGGATGAGCCCGCAACAGATTCACAGTGCTTGCCTCTCACACTACATAGCCCTTAAAGCGGCCCAGCAACACTTCAGCACGGTCAGACATCGCTGCCGAACGGTAGTCGAGGCTACCACGTGAGCCGAACCTTTTGGCGCAGCCAGCGACCTAAAATATGCAATTAATTTTCGAAGTCGCCTGGAAATTGTTCCTTCTCTTTTCTATACCAATGATGCACTATACCGAAATGACCGCGCCGTACACTTCGAATCACGCCCCGCCGCGTTGGTCTAGTCACTAAGCTACTTGGCTGCTGACCCACAGGTCGCGGGATCGAATCCCGGCTGCGGCGGCTGCATTTTTCAAATGCTGTAGGCCCGTGTGCTTAGATTTGGCTGCTCGTTAAAGAACCCCAGGAGGCGAAAATTTCCAAATCCCTCCACTACGGCACCTCTCATAATCGTACAGTGGCTTTGGGACGTTAAACGCCACATATCAATTTCAATTGCAACTACTACAATTTCAATTGCAACATTTGAATTTGCAACTAATAATTTGAAAATCGCGGCTGCACATTTACCATGGCCGCCGCGGGAGGCCGCCACATGCTCGCGCGTGTTAGAGTGCATCTAAGCACGCCCCCCTATGAGAGTGTGGCCATTCATAAAGTTTCATACAAAAATGAAGCTCTAAGGTGGCCATCATTTGAAAGGGTCGACAGCGTAAAGTTTCTCTATAGTCGACACCGCTTCACCTCGAGCGTCCGCCATGTTTCGGCCCACACCGCGCCTCGTTTAAACGTGCGTGCCGCGCCTGCTGCCTTGTCGCCCGTCTCATTCGTCGCGAGTTCAGCAAGATGGCTGGATGCTGCGTGCCACTGCGCACGAACCATTCTAGAAATGGATGGAAGATGTTTTCTTTCCCAAGCGATCATAAGAGATAGCTTTTATTGACAAGAAGAATGAAGAGCGACAAGAGGCAGCCTACGAATGCCTCTCGTGTATGCAGCGCGAGTACTGCAAGCTTTGTTGCTGTTTCCTATCGTCCTTTCTTTGCTACGTCGGGTACTTCTGAGACGATTTTTGAAACAGCGTATATATATTACTAGTACCACAGTAACAGATCAGATTATGACAAGTGCGTGGTTGTTCCGACTTCGTGTTGGTGCCCGCAGCCCAGTGGCCGCACCACCAGTGAGAGTCCTTACGTTCCGCAACACTTCCACGCGCGAAAAGTTTGATTCCTTGCTGTGATGCATGCTTACAAACTAATAACTAGCATTATCTGTGGGTGACTTGCGTTTGTGAAGGCAAGTCCAGCACAATGTGCCTTAACTCGAGAGCAAAAGGCTGCGAAGTCGCGCGCTGAGGAGTGGGATCAGTAATGACAACCGCTGCGGCGGACACCGTATACTTGCCTCCAGTATGAACAGACCGGAAGCGAAGGAGAGCGTCGAGGCAATGAAGCGCGCGTGATTGCAATCGCACTGAAGTAAGCCATGCGTTAAAAGAAAGGAAAGTGCTCAAGGCCATGGTGCACGCGTGACTTAGCTTCTTTCACCCATGCCATCCCTCCCTGCTTACCTTTCAGTATGTTTGTCGGGATGATAGAAGAGAGAAAGGAATTAGAGTGTGTGATAAATACCTCGTTGAGTAAACCCACTCAATATCAAGTTGGAAGATAGTTTCAGGGCCCCTTCAAGTCGAAATTCTCACATATTATCGCAGCGGCTAGCTTTGATGAAGCCTGCGTGTGTCGTCAACTGTACTTCTGAGCGCACAAGCAAAGATCTTCCTCGCCCCCAATAAATGTTGGAATTTATTGTTAAGTTTGGTCGTAGACGTTGACGCCACTGAAAGTGTCCGTTGAATCCAGGATGCAGCTGAGATCGACAGCACAGAAATGTCCCGCTTTGTTCGAGCCTCTCAGATGACTTCCTCGATCTGCGTCAACCTGATCGACTCATCGTACAGCTTCCTCGCCGCTGCCGGGTTCGTGGCCCACGGCACGGCAAACGTGGGTGCACAGTCTTTGAAGTATTTGCCGCTCACATTCTGAACTTCCTCGGAAACGGCGAGGTATACCGTTGTCTCGGCACCTTCTTTCACCGTCTGCAACATGAAAGAGTGAATGGGGGGACATCATTTGCGTTGTCCACCACAAAACCACTCATTACACTCAAAAGCTATCTCCTTGAAAAACACACATGAAAACAAGCTGCTCATCATTAGCTTAAAGGGATCGACAACCAATGTTCATGTCTTATTCAGTGCCACGGAAAGCTTACCCGCCAGAGTGTATTCATGGAATTGTGAAGGGAAAAACAGCGCGAAACATTTAAAACTGAAATTTATCGATTTGTGGTGACTCACGTCATCGACACGAATTGTCTTGCAATTAGTGGGGGAAAAAAGCGACTCAAGCGCTGGTGGCGCGCTATCCAGAATTCAAATAAATCCCAATAATTTAGATTGTCAATAAAACTTGATTCGCGGTCTCCAATACACTTTTTATTACCTATAGTTCACACCAATATTAGAAATATGAGGATTGTTTTTCATCAATTTTATTATGCAATTCTCCATCACGTGATCTAAAAGACAAAATGTATATTCGTGTTTCTAGGGCAAAATTAAAAAAAAAACGTTTATTCAATGTACAACTGATGCATGTTGTTAATTTACTATAGTTGCTTTGTTTGTAAACAATTCTTGAAGTGCTAATCTGAACACTTCAAAATGCCCTTGTTAATTGTAAGTCTCAAAAAATGTTGCTCTTTCGTTGTTTGTATTTTAGCTTTTCTTTTGTTTTTGGATTGGAGGTTCCGCCTGCGGTTTGTAACCTTGGGACCCCTTCCTGCATATTTACATGCTATGTAATACATTTCTGACGCCAATAAAGACCGACCGACCGACCGACCGACCGAAATGGCCCGAAAAAAAAAAAAAAGAAACCTGTCAAACTTCATGTCGATTTTTTTTGTTTTCTTTCTAGTTTAGCGGTCATATCAAGGCCATGCCTGTATATCACCCGTTTAGACGGGTATGAACACAGAAATCTATCATCAGCGGATCACCTTTTGTGCGCTGCGGCTTTATGCGCATGCTCGACATGAGCTCCACCAAGATAGCAACGCCGTTTTTGAGCTTCCACTCCTTCTACCGCTCAAGCAGCACATAATGCAGCGGGAATGGATAGCAGCATACACACTCTAATGTTGAGCAGCCCACCCCCCTCCTCCTGAAATTTGGATGGAGGGGGTGTTTTACCGACGAAACATTAATAAAATGTGCGTTTTCAAGTCCTTCAACAATTTCAAGTGCCCCCCCCCCCCCCCCCCCCACTCCAACCGGAAAAAATTTTCTGGCTACGGGCCTGCTTCAGATTACGTATAGCGAATTGAACGACTTCCTCGTGCAGCATCAAGGCTTTTCTCTGTAGGCTGGGTGACGTACCGCGAAAAGAACTTGAGAATCTGCCATTCTATAATGCACGTTTTTTTTTTTCGATTCCCACAGGGACATAACCATTTATGGCCGGCAGTTGTCGATCCTCATAGAAGCAGCACACGATTATCGCACGTGAAAAAAGGAAAAGCAGCAAGTGGCAAACGGCACTGTGTCTGCGCGTTTTACACGTTAACTCTAAAGGGAAAAAACCGACAGAAAGTAGGCACATGATGAATGAGCAACGCAAATATATCTACTGATGTGTCAAATCTTTTCAACTGCGTGATCTCATCCTTCGTGGCATTCAAAATTATATCGCATTCAAGACTGGAAAACGTAAAATACGCATATGTAGTGATGATCCTCTGAATAAGCTGTATTACTGAAAGTTAGCGCTGTGTATGTGTCCTATGTGTGTATTTCGCTTTGTCCCGTCCTTTGTACGCCATGAATCACCAACGGGCCGGCCATGCGATCTTACACTAATCCTGTGTCATGATTGAAGCCCGCGTTTCCGTATACTTTAGTAACTGTTCAGGGTATAATTTAGCATATGCACTAACAAAAAAACATAGTTGATCCCTCCGTAGTACGAACCGGTATAATGCGAAAGTAAAACGCGTCCTTGAACGTTGAATACATTAATAGAAGAGAACCTGCACAATATACATCGGCGTTTGGGAGCTATATCACCGTTTAATGTGGATGCACCGACGTTAGCGCTCGGTGGTTCATCTCCATCCAGGTGATTAACGTTCATGATAAATGGTGATACAAACCTTTAGTTAATTAGTTAACGGCGAGAGCGTAATTGGAGGAAGCGATGTGTGACGTCTCCAAAAGAGCGTCTCTGGTTCGACGCACAACTTGGCTTTACGTCACTATCTCATGGCTTGTTATATATAAAGTTATTGTACACCACGGCCGGGATAGAGGAAAATGCAACGCACGCCACTTTTTTTTTTTCTGTAGCCGGGCTAATGGTAGCTGATAACTGTAATAGCGGCTAAAATTCTAATGGTGGCAAAAAATTCTACAGAATATTCTGTAGCCCGGCCACTTATCAATTTTATTTTGCGGGCACTCGTTCTGGGTGCACAAGTTCGCACGACTGCTACTGAGAGTGAAGGGTGGGTTTTCATTCAACTCCGGTCTGTTTAAACAACGTTAAATTTTGCGAATAAGGAAGGAATGAAAGGGGGGAAAAAACTATTTTTGTCCTGCGGAACGCGACTGGGTCGCGCACAGGTGCGAAACGCGACTGGGGCTTAGTCCTACGTAGGGACCGGCAAGCAGAGCCTGCCGGCCACCTCACGGGCCCGCTGAACAGCCGTGAGCTGATCAGTAAGAGCGGGGCTGCGTAAGCATCTCCCACTCCTCCAGGGTGAAGATTGAGTCCATTGCTTGGCACGCGCTGAGTATATGTTCTATTGTTGCTAATCGTAAAAGTGATCGCGCTTCGCGTCCAAAGCAGTGTAAACTCTCGTTAACTGGCTTGGCGAGACGTTCGTGCCCCCACGTAATTTCAACGCCACCCAGCGCAGTGAGTTATGTCCCCGACTCGGCGTACTGAGCCGGGGGCATGATGCCGACCATGATAGCTGTAGAGATATAGACTTTATGTTAAATGCAAACATTTCTTAACCTCCTGATAATACTCGCAGCCGTCTATAGGGCCATTACTTGAAGAAAATACGACTATAGAGCAGTGCTACGACAGTGAAGACGGTGCTGACAAAACGTGTATCCCTCCATTTGCTTCGCAGAAGGCCATTCGCAGTGTCGCAAACGTGGCGCACAAGGCGAATACAGATCATGCCTGACGAACTATATACTCGTGAAGCTGACCACGCGAGTGAACTCGCGCTGGACTGCCGCAACGCAATCAGGATTCGCAGCGCACATCTCGCGTGTGTCAAGCCCTTCTTCTGTGCTCGTCTTGCGTGTATTTACCCACGCGGGTCACATCACACAATAAAGTCCTGACCTTAGTTCGCAGTGACATTCTGCGCAGCAAAGCGGAAGGAGAAGGCGCATCGCCGGGCGCCTTGTGACAAAGCACAGCACTCACCTTGCCGTAGAAGCTTAGCAGCTGGTTGAAAAGCCACGTCTGCACGTCTGTGCTGCGAACAGCGATTTCTGAGCGCACGAATCCCGGGTGACAGCAGTTTACGGTGACACCTGCGTCATAGTTTGCATACGACCGATGAATATAGCAAAAAAAAGAAGAGGAAGAACGCTTGAAGCGAGCCATGCGTTCGACGTCATATAAGTGATCAAAGACGACTACTTGGCGACCACTGAGATCAGCTAACGTTAAGTTCAGGGCCACTTAAAATCACATTTCGTGTGGGAGTAGAAGGGTAACCAGTTGTTTGCACTTGCGCAACGATAAGAACAGAAACACTAGTATTAGAAACACCAGATTGATTGATTGATTGATTGATTGATTGATTGATTGATTGATACGTGGAGTTTAACTCCCAAAACCAACACATGATTATGAGAAAAGCCGCAGTGGAGGGCTCCGGAAATTTTGACCACCTGGGGTTCTTTTAAAGTGCACCCAAATCTGAGCACACGGACCTACAGCATTTTCGCCTCTACCGAAAATGCAGCCGCCGCAGCCGGGATTCGATCCCGCGACCTGCGGGTCAGCAGCCGAGTACCTTAGCCACTAGACTATTCAGTCGCATTCATTGCTTCGGCCTTGTGCCAAAACTGTGACTGTGCTTTGGGGGCAACTTTAACATGAAAGCGTTATGTGGCCAGTTTGCGAAAGCGCGCACTCGTCCGGCAGTCCGCAGGCGTCATGCATAAAAAAAACACGTGACTTGTCCCACCGGCACTGACGCCGGCGACATCTATATACAGAGAACACGGTTTAGCCGCGCCTTACAAGCGTTTCATCAACCTGGAAGGAGAGCATTTGACGTTGCAATATGTTATGCTAGCGTGCGCAGAGATCCTCTGCAATATTTTTCTCGCGATTTTGCTTCGAAGTATTCCAAAAAATAGCCTAGATATATTCGTAAATTATTCGGTTTGATTCACGCTCAAACTTCATTATTCGAATATGCTTCGAAACCAAAAATTTTGCTCACAGCTCTGTTCTCACTAGATACTATACAGGGCCATGGGGTGTCTAGTGCCATATTATTAAAGAATAAATGTAAAGGAGAGACGTTACCAGTGCCCTCGAGCTTCTTGCTTAGCTCGACCGTGAAGAGCATGTTGCACTGCTTGGTGGTGCAGTAGTTGAGCAGTGGGAACCAGTAGGGCCCGAAGCTGAGGTCATCCGTGTTCAGCCGACCCACAAGCTGGCCACACGAGCCGACCACCACGATGCGGCTTGGCCGACTCTTCTTGAGAAGGTCTGCACATTCAAATAGATGAATTGTTTGAGGAAGCCACTATAACCGTCATGCCGTTCCATTAGCCTTTAAATGCACTCGAGTCGGCTGGAACATATTGAGAGCAGGGCAAGTTCATTACTAGAGTATGGTCTTGCACACAAAAACACACAATCATGATGATGGTGATGATGATACCTTCTTTCTGATGGCACTCGCCAACAAAAGGGGATGAGCTCAGAATCGGGTGGCAGGATACTTTAGTTAAACACCTATGAAGCTGAAAGAACAAACACGGTAGCTTTAAACTAAAAGAAAACATTGCTCGTAAATGAAAATCATAGAGCAAACAGTCAGCATATCAGATGGGATAAAAATGTCCTTGCTCTGTGTGGGTCCAATCATTCGCGTCTTCTGGTGTGCAGCCATTCTCAAGTTGGCTCAGGGACTAAACCTTCCACCTTCGAGGTCACAGGTTTGATTCCTGCCCACGGCAATGGCCAATATTCTGTAGGATTTGAACATGAGCAAGTACGAACGAAGAAACAACGACTATAGGCTCTACTAAAGGCATCCATCTCCGGCGAGCGAGAATCAAACATTTATTGTAGAAAAAAATCACAGCATATCCACGGAGTGAATGATGATGAGTGGGATGAAGCGTTCGTTAGTCTGTCCGTGGGACCACCCGTGCGTCCGCGCGTCCGTGCTCTTTGAAGATGGTTCCCATCACCTTGGTAGCAGCGCAGTTAAAACACAGCTCAATACGAGTCAACGTAACGAGAAATTACTGCAGTGAATACTTACATATTCTGTCCCTGCCTATATAGAAAACACCGTGAACCTTGTTTGCCGTGATTTTTTTAGCAAATGTGTGGCCGACAGGCCGAGCTTCATTAACGAGACTCGTGAAGTAGTGGATAAGAACTGATCTTCCCGGAACTGTATAAGGATTCACTCCATTTCGAAATACTCCAACGAAAAATGATGATTGATATGTGGGGTTTAACGTCCGAAAACCACCATATGATTATGAGAGACGCCGTAGTGGAGGGCTCCGGAAGTTTCGACCACTTGGGGTTCTTTAACGTGCACCCAAATCTGAGCACACGGGCCTACAACATTTCCGGCTCCACCGGAGATACAGCCGCCGCAGCCGCGATTTGATCCCGCGGCCTGCGAGTCAGCAGCCGAGTACCTTAGCCACTAGACCACCGCGGCAGGGCAACGAAAAATGATAGTATATAAGATTATATGAAATTACCCAAGTCTTAAAAAAAAAAGCGCTTAGCTGAGCGCTGACTTCATTTGTCTGTGTTTGTTTCAACCGTGTTTTTTTTTACATGAAATTGTTTTGTGCCGGGGTCCACCACAGCTGCACTGACGTATTTCCGTCACGGATATGACACTATAAAGTATACACTGACAGATGGAACATAAAAACAAGAAAAAAAACTTTACGTTACTGGGTGTCAATCCTACTACCTCTGGCTCCACAGAGCGTGGCGCGAATCGAATTGGACCACCAGTAGTACAGATCTTGTAGTACAATAACCACGAGCCATTTCTTTATATACACATCCATAGACTGTCTTAAATCTACGTCACTATAGTAGTGGTTTTAGCTTACAGACTTTAGATGTTGCCAGATTTTCAACAACTACTCCCCTGAAGAGGTCATTGTACCTCACAACATGCATGCCGTAAGGTTTCCGTAAGGTTCCGTAAGTTTTTCGCACCACCTTATCGCTGCAAAGCTAGCGAGACATAGAAGTACAGGGTTAGAAATAAGAGCTTGAACTGTGCAACCAACATTCAATATGTTCGACGACCAGACACAAAGTTACGTTATCACCGTTGTGGAAAGAAATAAAAAAATACGTTTGGTGTGGTTCAGTGACCTAATGGGCGATTATCGAAAGAACAGAGGTCAAGCTTTTTATCGTTTTCTTTTGCAAACGTGGATCTGTTAAGAAGTGCAGAATTTTCCAACTGCGCTTGATTAGCTTAGCAATATTTGATGTAGATATGTAAATATAGATATCCACTGCAATGATTCGGCGTGCAAGGAGATATTTCCTCCAGTAGGAAACTTGCGGCAATTGCGCAAGTATTTCATATTTGCTCACCCAATAAAAGATGCGTTAGTAGAAAATGCCCAAGGTGATTTGCTTGGAAAGTGGCCTCGAAGCCATCCTCGGTCTCTTCTCGACTCGGAGGAGCTGCGTGCAAAGGAACAAGTTACAACAGTCACTGCATGCTCAAAGAAGTTCGTAGCATGGCGCATAGTAATAATAATAAAAATACCTATCTGGGGTTATACGTGGCAAAGCACCTTATGAGGCGCGCTGGAGTGGAGGGCTCCGGTAATTTACGCCATCTGGTGTTCTTGAATGTGCATTGATATACCACTGTAGGCGCGCCTATGCCAGTTCCCCTTCACCGAAATGCGACCACCAAGGCCGGGATCAAAACCGCGAACTTCGGATCAACAGACGAGCCCCGTGATCGGCGCACCCTGTTACAGCTTACAAGTGCATGCACACCAGCCGAGGCTAATGTCGAATTCCAATGGCAAATCCAGATCAAGTTTTTTCTGCTCCGAGTGGAGCAACCACATTACAATAACAGATTGGGAGCGTGACTTGTGTTCCAATGGCATATTGAGAGCGACCGCAGATCACGGATTGCTCCGTGGAGCAAGAATTCTTGCTCCGCTGAAATCGGTGGATTGGACCGGAAGTTCAAGTGACGTATTCTGTCCGCCCGCCTTTCATCCAATCACCGATGGATGTCCAGAAAACGCTCTGCCCTCTCTCGTGTTCCCTCGCTAGATTTCGGCTCAAGCTTCCGTCGAGACGAGCGCGTTCCAATCGTGACTTGTGTGTTCCAATCGCAGATTGAGAGCGACCGCAGATCGCGGATCGCTCCGTGGAGCAAGAATTCTCGCTCCGCTGAAATCGGCGGATTTGACCGGATGTTCAAGTGACGTATTCTGTGCGCCCGCCTTTCATCCAATCACCGATGGATGTCCGGAAAACGCTTTGCCCTCTCTCGTACTCTCTCGTGCTCCCTCTCTAGATTACCGCTCGCTAATAACTCCCATCGAGGCGAGCGCGTTCCGATCACAGATTCGGGGAGAGCAATCCCGCTCGGATCTGCGCGCTCCATTCACAATCCGGCTCAGCGCTCGCGATCTGCCATTGGAATTCAACACAAGCTGCGCATGTTCCGTGAATACCTGAAAATTGTATTGCGAGAGCAATTATGTGGAGAGTCTGGGACTCGTTCGCTGAATTTCGTGCCGACCGGTTGTGCCCTCGCGATCTCCGACGTCCGCACGGCCTCTGGCCGACTGGGTTCCCCCTACGCCACCCCCTGACGCCGATATCCGACGACAGCGCAGCTCTGGCCGACTGGACTCGCCCTACGCCATCTCCTGACGCCGACAAGAGCTCTCATCGAGTGGTGCCACGTCCTCGGACTCCCGCGGCCAGGTCCGTCTTTCCTATCTTCTCTTTACTTTCGTCACTCGCTGTCCCTGCACCTCGCTCACTCCTTCCTATCTCTCTATATATACCTTTTAATCCTATCCGTTTAATTCCTCCTTACACCCATCCCTCGTGAGCTACTGTTGAGGTATCGCACCTGATGCAGACAGTTATGGGGCTTTTTTTTCCTTCTTTCCCCTTTAAGAACCACATAAGAACGGACAGTCTCGACGGGTTTGTGTTATCGCTGTCAAAGTCATGTCCCGTATAAACCATCATGTCCCGTATAAACTTCATATTAATAAATCCCCTTGCGCATTGTACGTTCTATCCGTGGTATAGAGCACCAGAGTAGAGGCGACGAACGACGCTGAAGGAGGGACGAAACGAGCCGGCCCTGTTCCGTCACTCGGGGGGACCACGCAATAAGATCGCCCACTATTTAATCCGGCCGTCAAACGCTCAAGCAAAGAAGAAACACCCCACTCATGTTTAACGAGCACGGAGAACGCCAGGGCAGGAGGAAGGGGGGCTTGCTCGAGAAGCAACTGTGAACTTTCATTTTACAGGCGCGGTCACCATGTGCTCTAGTGTCACGACAGCCATCAGCGGGTCGGCTTGTTCGCCTTTGTACGTGCTGAACTTTCAACGCCAAGAGACCGTGTGAAAAGTGTCCCTGAAGCAGTCGTTTTCTCTTAAACCGGCGCTTTGCAGATCAAATTCATAACGTAGCGTAACAAAGGACAAGGCGGGCACAAAGAACGACACATCACAATCGACACACATCGCGACATGGCTTGCTGCATTGAGTCGAGTATGTTTTTTTATTATTATTGTCAAACGGTTACTCGTGTCCCACCATAAACGGCCACCCGTGTGCACCCTTCGTAATTTTCGCTGGACCAGATGGCAGGATCTGTGTGATAACGAAGCGAAGGGTTCCAGCACGCTACAACGCGGCCACAAGAGGAAGACACACGCACAAGGGAAAAGCTGTACTTACAACTGAGGTTTAATAAAAAAAAAAGGTATTACCAAGAACATTACCACGCGTGCGTAAAAAACCAACATCAACTACGATGTTGACGTGCAATCTAACACACTCCCCATGCCTCCCCATTTCTTCCCTCCTTTCTAATATAATTTTAACCAGGCCTAAACACGTGCACTGCATGAGAAGCACGGACTGCTGGGCGAGTTGGTACGTCATCTTAACGGTACACGAAATAGTGCGCTGTGTTTAGCTTTTTTCCTTCTGTGCCATCGTTTTTTCGCGCACCACCGTTAAGATACGAAAGTGCAGTGCGTGTTGAAATTGTAGTTTCTCCAAATGTCACTTAAACTCTTTATCAGTGATATGACTCATCAGCTGTATCAACATTCCTCTATTTGCTGACGACAGTGTTATTTTTTGAGAAATTACTAACGATAATATTAGTATTATTACTGTAATGCTAGTATTAGATAATGATATAAATTACTAACGGTAATTACATTAACATACCTCAGTCTGACCTTAATCCTATATTTAGCTGGTGCGAAAAATGGCTAACAGACCTAAACACTAAAGAGTGCGAAATAATGCGTGTAACGAGAACACCCACTACCTCACCTCTTTATTACGTTAATAACATTCCTCTGGACTGTTAACTCTTACAAGTATCTTGGAGTTCACATAATGCTTAATCTCAGCTAATCTCCTCATATTGCATACATTATTAACAACGCTAACCACATTCTTGGCTATTTACGACGTATACATTTTAATTCTTCATGTGGCTTAGAACTGTAGCTTTATATAACACTAATACGTACTAAACTAGAATATGCTACAGCCTTGTAGGACGCCACCTGTGCTAATCTAATAACTTCCCTTGAACTTATCTAGAATAACTCCGTTTGTTTTATATTGTCTAATTATACTAGAACCGCGAGCATTTCAACCATGAAAACTTCCTTAGTGCTCCCGTCTTTAACATCTCGTAGAAAATTCTCCCGCTTAACACGATTTCACAAGGTGTACCATCATCCCTTCCTATTTAGCAACTACTTCTTCGCTCTCAGCACATATCCCACTGTATTGATTCCCATCACAAAGTAGGCATGCCTTCATGCAACAGAAAAACTTTCTTCAATTTATTTTGCCTCCTACATCGAAGGAGTGGAACTGACTTCCCGGTGACATCGGTGCTATTAGTGATAACTACATGCTTCGTGATGCATTATGTATAAATACGTTTTTTGTTGCATTAGCTAACATTGTATAATGAGGGTCTGTGTCGTATTACCCATCATGTATTGATATATAAATGTATAAGCTAACATCGTACTAAAGGGATTTATTTGTATGATCTAACCATATTCACTGCCTTTTGTGCTGTGAGTTTTTTTTTTATTTGTGGCAATAAGCTACTTCTCTCGTTAATGCCATTTGGCCCTTAGGGTCAAATAAATAAATAAATAAATAAATAAATAAATAAATAAATAAATATGCAGCGATGGTTCACGGACACACAATAATGATCAATCAATCATTAATTTAGCATGTCCTGGAAAAACCATGAGGTCTTAGTACAGGCACACCCAAAAATCAAACAATACAAATAAACAATACAATACAGCTACTCTTAGGAAAAATCAAACAAATAGAGTGAAAACACACACAAAAAATTAGGGCAAAATGGGAAGAATGAAAACAAGACAAGAATCATGAAGAAAAAAGAGAAAAAAAAGGGAATATACACAACCATAGAAACCTTTATGAAAGACGGAAAATAGAAAAAACTGAACATTGTGAAAGCCATGTTAAGACAGTGCAGAGCTTAGATAAAAACAATAACATTAGACTGTTAAAACAGCAAGATCATGAAAGTTAACATTACAGATACGTTGTATTCTGTGAACAGTAGAGTGTTGGGAAATGTTGGCGGGTACATGAAATGGTCGATTATCCCTGCTTAACTTGCGCGGAATCCGAAAATTTACACAAGTGAGAAGTAAAGAGCAGGATATGAACACCATGAACTGATTTGTGAAGAAATAACAGGCCAGCGCGATTTCGTCGGTAGTGAAGCGGTGGCAATGATAATAATCTGGCAGCGTTGGAACGGTATCCAGAGTCATTTTTAGCGAAACGATGATTGTTAACGCTTATGAATTTTTTCTGGAATCTCTCATTGGCATCACTGCCAGATTTACCAATGCTTCCAGATCATACAACAACAACAACAACAACAACAACAACAACAACAACAACAACAACAACAACAACAACAACAACAACAACAACAACAACAACAACAACAACAATAATAATAATAATAATAATAATAATAATAATAATAATAATGCTTGGGGTATAACGTCCCAGAACCACGATATGATTATGAGAAACGGCGTAGTGGAGGGCTTCGGAAATTTCGACCATCTGGTGCACTTTGACGTGCTCTGACGTCGCACGTGTGCACGAGCCTCTACCATTATGGCCCTTTCGAAAGGCGACTGCCATGATCGAACCCGCCACCTTAGGCTCATCAGCCTGTTCGAACAGCATAACCGCCACAACACCACGGCGCTCATGGACGCATAATGTAGCGCCCAACTTCCTGACGCGGAAGGCGTCTGTCCAAACTGCGAAATGTGATGCTTCCCACTCACACATCATGCCGGCATTGAGGATGAGGACATCGAGGCGCGGTTCGTTGGCCACCACCTGAGCGGCGAACTGGCGCACCGAGAGCAGTGAGCACAGGTCGAGCTGCATCAGCGCCACGCTGCGTCCCGTCGACGCACAGATGTCAGCCGCGGCCTCCCTGGCTTTGACCAGGTTGCGGCAAGCCAGGATGACGCGCGCGTTGCGCCGTGCGAGCTCCCGAGCCGTCTCCTTGCCGATGCCTGCGCGCGTCCGTCTCAATTATGCTCCGTCGAATGACTGCTGTACACAAACAAATTAACAAGCATTCCGCGCTACGCAGTGCTGCGTGTAACACCGCCTGTGCACGACACTTTGTGTATAATGAACACACACCTGTGTTTCGGCATTACGTTCTTCGTAACACGGAGTACATGTTAGTTTGTCGTGAATATAGTGAGTAAAATATCACCCAGTGAATAAGTTACCTATAGCAAAAATGACCGATGCGTCTTTTATAAAGGAGGCGTTGGCTACACTAGTTCGTTTCTGGGGCTCGCTCTGACTTCTTCGCAGCAGGAGCGATACTATTTTACATTGATTGAGTTTCACATTGATTGAGCTTCATAAATAATATTAGGGGCGTCATATAGTGCAAGTCGTACGTCGAAAATCGGGGGAATCTCAAGCATTGTAATAAGTTGAAAGCGATAAGGATACCCCCCCCCCCCCACACACACACACACACGCGCGCGCACGCGCGCGCGCGCGCGCGCGAACGTGACACTATATCACTTTCCTAATCGCCAGCCTGCCTTAGATTATCGCTTTTCGGTGGAGACCTAAAGCGTACCGTGCCGTAAGAAAGCCAAAGTTAAAACACCCTCCAGCTTCTACCTTTATCTCATCTATCTCGAATTGTCGCTAACGTTCAACACTGCTCTTACGCTCGCAGCTAAAGACGCCACCAGTATACTGACACCGGAATTTCCGCGAAAGGAGCTCGTTAACGCTACCGCATTAAAAGGGAACGTCGTAGATCTGCGGTGGTTGGGTGGTACGTTATCGTTTTCCAGAGCAAAGCGCCTTCATTTATTTCACAGCATGTAACGGAGATTCACCTATAGTTGCAACTGATCGAGCATCCGTACTGTTGTCATAATAACTATGGCATCTAAGCAGTTTTACATCCCAAATCCAAGACATCATTACGAGGGATGCCATTGAGGAGGACTCCAGAAGTTTTGACCATCTGGTGTTCTTTTACGTGCACTGACATTGAACAGTACACGGACCTTTAACACTTCGTCCCGATCGTAATGTGGCTGCCGCAGCCGGGATCGAAACCTCGACCTGCTGGTCTGGAGCCGAGCACCCAATGCCACTGATCCATGACCGAGGCGAACGAAATATAGAGTTTTTATTATGCCCTATGGGAGCACCTTACACGTGTTGTACATTTGCTGAAGGAACCTCGCGTCAGTCCATTTCTTATCATGACTTTTGGTCAGTTCACCTTTGGAGCACGCTTTTCTGACAGAGGACGTGAAATGGTCCGCATAATGTAGTGTTATTATCATGCATGTCTACATATTCACTGACTTACTAAAAAAACGAGCAGCTTTTTCGTTAAGAAAGATAGGCGCGCCCCGCCGCGGTGGTCTAGTGGCTAAGGTACTCGGCTGCTGACCCGCAGGTCGCGGGTTCAAATCCCGGCTGCGGCGCCTGCATTTCCGATGGAGGCGGAAATGTTGTAGGCCCGTGTACTCAGATTTGGGTGCACGTTAAAGAACCCCAGGTGGTCGAAATTTCCGGAGCCCTCCACTACGGCGTCTCTCATAATCATATGGTGGTTTTGGGACGTTAAACCCCACATATCAATCAATCAAGATAGGCGCAAGCGAAGCTTGGCGTGTGCGTGTTGGACGTATTACTGCCTTTGTTTCTTTTTATTTTATTCTCTCTATCCCTTGCATCAGCGAAACTGATTTGATTTGTTGCGGACTTCGGGTGACGGCCCACCCATACGCTGTTTTTGTCGCGCCTAACGCCACGTTTCGGTGTCGGAATGTGAGGTCATGTGTTCATGTCAAAGTGACGATAAAACGTGGGAACATGAAACAGCCGTGCGGCATCGAAAAAAAAAATCCGACTGGCATATCAGAAACGGCTTTCATTGTTTGGGTTCGTCTCAAAGCCACAACACAGTTACGAGGGACGCCGCAGTGAAAGGCCCCGCGAATTTCGTCCACCTGGGATTCTTAGACGTGCACCGTCTGACTCCAGGTGCGCGTTCCTCAAGCATTTTCTACTCTATCGAAAATGCAGGTTGCATTCGGTGTCTCATCCCACAAGTAAGCATTCGAGCCCCACAATCACCAGACCACTTGGCGGATCACCACAAATGGCTGATCGCTGATCAGTCCACTATTTAGATAGCATTATTAATTTTAAAAAAACGGCGTACATGTACAAATGAGCACGTTGTTTGTTGCCCGTGTATCTATGAAAGCTAGATTTCTGAGCCCGGACGGCAACGGGTTTTTGGCATAAATGCGACAACACTGCCAGCGAACCCGTAACACGTAAAAAGCTTCGCTTGAATATGTACGGCTGTTTAAGGCGAGATTATCCGGTGAGAAAGCTGAGTCAGCCGTGTTTCCGGGGTGTCAGCATTCATTCATCGTCGTCATCGTTTGCAGCCTGTTCAGTGCATGAGCAAGGCCTTTTCCCAGTGATTTGTGCGAGGTGCCGAACACGTTGCCGTCTTTGGCAATGTCCTCTCCTTTGTTCTATAACTGACCGACATCGCTTCACATTTTGTGGCCTTTTTTTTTCTTCTATAAGGTACCGGCTACCCCTGATGCAAGTTGTTTGAAGCCCAGCTCCCTCTACTGCAGCGTCCCTCGTATTCGCATCCTGGTTTGGGGGCGTAAAACTCTGGGTATTAATAGAATCATCCTCCTGTCTTACGACCGCCATTTTCCGTTCCAGATTGCGCAGCTCCGTTGTTTCGCAGGAAGGCCTTTTGTGAGCATTGCGGTACGCGGCAGACGCACGAGCGAGGTCGCGCGGCTTTATTTTATATTTGGTGGGCTTAGTGTCGAAAGCAAAACTTACCATTTGGCACCTACGTGGCTACAAAAAAATAAATCAGTCATTTTGGAATGCCTTCTGCTACAAAGTAAAAAACAGCACCTAGCCCTAACGTGAATATTGAAATTCGGCATAGTTGATCTTCGTTAATCAACTTATTAAGCACATTGTAAAAATATTATGACGAGTGCTTCATGAACGCCAAACATATGTCGCTGGTTTCATTCTGATGTGGTAAATCACTGCTTTTTTTTCTGTCTGTGTTTTAAAAACAATATTTGGCTCTAGACACGCGAGACATCATTGCACAGACTTTGAAGGGTGGTTGTTAATCGCCAATTGTAGGGCTGTTAATGGTTACCTTAGAATATTTAGGATTTTGGGGCTAATTGTTTCTTTGTCACAATTGAAGCCCTCTTGAAATACGACAGGAGTGTACGTCCTATCGTGTTTCAAGCGCTGTGGTCTCATCAGCGTATTTATTTTTAGCCTCAACAGTTTTTGGTTGAACGCCCAATTCATTATTTTTTTTCTGCAAATCGCCACTATTATTGCGGAATGACATGCTTTGGCCGCAAATACACACACAAAGTAAAGGAACACTCAACGACAACACAAGCTTATGCTTGTCGTTGAGTGTTCCTTCACTTTGTGTGTGTGTGTGTTCTTTGCGGTCAATGCATGTCATTAAGCAAGTACCAACTAGGCCAACGATCAATATTGTTACAGTATATACTGCTGAATAGCACTATGTCATCTGCAAATGTTAGGTTACCGAAATGTTCACATTATTATTTACTGCTTTTTCCATTACCGCTCATTTGTCGTTCTTCTGCGAATACGCACCAGTGTTGGCTCCAGTTATGATGACCGTTTTCCCTGTCATGTCTACATTGGACGAGCACTTGCCGATGGTCAACACCGTGTACAGTTTGACGAGCAGCGACAGCACCACCACGCCGGTCACAATACCCAGCACAGCCCACAGCGGCAGTAGTGCATCTCGCTGACCTGCAACCACGTCTTCCACTGGACCAGCCATGAGCCTGCACACACACACACACAAAAAGAAGGCGCTTTCACAGTGTACCACGACAAGGGACTGATGACTCAGCAGGGCGCGCACATCAACACCATCATCCGGAGCAGAATTGTGCGCGTTTGGTTGACAAATCTATAGAGTATAGGCGTCCACCAACCAACATTTGTGTGCGATGCACTTTAAGGGTTAATTCTGTCGGCGTCTCTATTGTAGCAGTGTGTCATGTAGTCACGGTACATCATAAAAGCGTTTGTGCGTACGCCACCATAGGCATGCGCAGGTTTCCCCTTCAGGGAAGGAGGGGGGAAGGTTCGTCGTGGCGCTCCCTCTATATTAAGTCAATCATTGGGGCTAACTTCGCCCCCCCTCTCTTTTTTTAGGTGACTAGAAAAGAGACGTGTCCCCCCCCCCCCCCCCGGCATGCGCACCTATGGACACCACAATGGTTGAACCCCCCTATTCACTACCGGTCCACCCAAATTCAAGAAATCTTCCCCTGCATGTTTGGTCAGTTTACGTCTCAATATCCAAGCTTTCAAATCCGTAATTGAAAACAAGTGGGAATAAACAGGCCCCTGTGAAATAGAAGTCAGGTAGTACGGCCAAAACTTCAATGTCGACGGGCGTAGACAGAAGTTAGGTACAAAAAAAAAACGCAGCACAGACACAGCGAAAGCTGGAGAAACAACCTCGCTAGAACCCACTGAAAACACTCTAGAAGCGACTACTGCAGGTACATTTGAAATGTACCCACCAAGCCACAAATCATGGGAATTTTTTCGTGAAGTAGCCAAGCATCCACTATGCCATCATTCAACATTAGTCAACGAAGCGAGGTAGCCACTTCATGTTCGGAAGGCATTGTGTGGACTTTGTTGATGCTGTGGCTGAAAATGTATTATGACTGAGCCCTTTGCAATGGGTCGGAAGCTTTGAACCATGAACTACTTGAGACATTCGTGTCGTGTTACGCCTTATTTTACTCTTTCGCGACGCTATGTAACAAATCTCAACACGATTCTACGCCAGACATGGCTCCTGTATAGGGCCTTCTCTCAAAGGAGCTACAAGCATCAGTGTGGCTCCGTGGTAGAATACTCGACGGCCACGCTGAGGGCCCGGGTCGAAAGCCCGCTCGATCTTGGATAAATTTTTCTAATTGCTTACGATAGCGCTTATGGACACCGGTGGCATAAACCCACATCACCGAAATCAGTTGCTGCTGCGATCTTAGGGAAGCTTTTGCTATAGCACAAATCAAGGCTGTGGTTTCCCCCTTCACCGTCATTGTCGACGCTTACGGCGGGGATACCAACAGCGTGTTTTCTTACGCGCGTACGCAGGGCGGATCGAATGCAACTGTTTTTTTATCTTTTACTTTTTTTCTTACCTTTCTCTCTTATTCCCCCTACGCTATCCCCTGTTCCTACCTGTTGAGGTGTCATCGTAATGATAGACAGTTGCGCGTGGCACTTTTCTCTTCGGTTCCTTTACATAGCCACACATAGTAGTATGCCAACAGCATTTCGTGCTGTGCCCACGCCTAGTTTTACTCGCCTCACGGCAAGCAGTGTTGGGTGACCTCCTGTGGATTAGTAACCCTTCCGGGAAACCAGTCTGAACGTCGGCAAGATCTCCTCTTCTTGACTTGCTTTTGTTTCCGTTGTGCGTCCTGTTTTTTTTTTTCTTTTCCTTTTGTGTGAGGTCTGCACCAAGAGCGGTTTCCCTCCCAAAGAGTCGCTCATCTGTCACTACGCGGAGCGGGCGAAAACAAAAATGCTAATCTTCTGCTGTAGCATTCCCTTCATACTTTTGAACAACATGACTGATGGTAATCGGGAGCGACTGAAATATTGTCATGTGTCAGGATAAATTCGAAAGTTTCTTCCTTCGTTTGACACAACCTTACTGAAAACCAGCGAATCTGTTCGTTTTGATTAAATCATTTTCATGTATCAACAAAATTTAGCATGCTTGATAACAAAGTCTTCATCATAAGCGCTGAAGCGTTTAATAAAGCGCTTTTGATGGACAGTGCTGATTTCGCTCACCGAATAAAGTAGAAGAAAAAAACTGACAGTTCGTCCTTGTTGGCGAGCTATGGTCACGTTAATCTAGGCAGACTAGCCCAAATCAAAATTTGTATGTACTTTGTTAACCTATCTTATAGTTGCATATGTCATGACATCTTTTTCATTCCAGCGTGCCTCCAATATTTGTGGCCAGCGTAACTTGACTGCAAAGTTCCTTATGCAGCTGTCATTACGTTCTTCTTTTGTATATTCTTTTCGCGATTCAAACTACGCCTGAAAAACGCCATGCCCGGTGAAACACGTAGCTCGGTCACAGCGTGAGCTGGAAAGAAGCGGACGTAATAGAGGTCGTTGTAAACTCTCTTATACTAGAGTACACTGTATATGTAGCATATCCCGTAACTCAACTTTATATAGAACCTGCCAAAAGTAAAGTGGCGAAATGTCCACCGCGCAATGGGTCTGCCATTGCTCCCGGCTTTCCGCGGTAATTGTGAAAAGTAAACTGCTCTTTCAGAGAGGCATCAGGCACCCTTTGAGAGCCATAATTGTGAAAATACGTGTGTAAGCACAACCCTGCGCATTAAAAGGCGACATGAAAGGCTTGGGCGTAGCCGAGGAAAGTTAATCCGTCCCCGCCCCGAACATTTTTATTTCGCTTGCGTATATGCATGATTGATTGATATGTGGGGTTTTCCGTCCCAAAACCACTATATCATTATGAGAGACGCTGTAGTGGAGGGCTCCGGAAATTTCAACCACCTGGTGTTCTTTAACGTGCACCCAAATCTGGACACACGGGCCTACATTTCCGCCTACATTGGAAATGCAGCCGCCACAGCCGGGATTCGATCCCGCGACCTGCGGGTCCTTGCGTATATACATATAGACGCACACATACAAACGCACGCGAAAACACACATAAAATATGGTTTAACCTTCCCCCCTTCTCGAAAAAAAATTTCAGGCTACGCCCCTGGTTAGAGGTATGACAGTACAGGTGCTGAAACAAAATTGGAATTCCCTCCCCCCAATTTTTTCTTAGATGATTCGGTTGGGGGGGAAGGGGAGTCTTGAGGCATCAAGGTTTAAAATATTTTTTTGATTTATTCTCTTTGAAAGGCGCCTCCTCGTGTGCACCTATGCACGATATGGCCGAGACACACCTAGTAGAAGGCTCCTGGAATTTCGACCATTTGGCGCTGACTAACGTACAGATAACATCAGAGTTGCCATTCAGTGAATTCGAAATATAGCCGGAATACTATCTAAAAGTAGCCGAGGTAGCCACAAAATTTAATTTTTGTCGCCAGATTTGTAGTCAAATACAAGAGAAACAGAACATCGACAACTTTAAAGGTTAGAGGACGATTATAGCTTAATGTTCGTTTTCTATAAGCTGTTTACAAAGGTAATAGCTAATAGAATTAAAACCACCTCACAACTCAGTAAACCGAAGGACGTGCCAAGTAGGAGTTCGTACAGGCTGCGCAGAAATAGGCCATATTCTCACTTTAAATCAGGTGACGAGAAGTGCGCCGAATGTAACAAACCCCTGCGTATAGCTTTTATAGATTGCAAGAGGATTTCCTTCGGTCGAAATTGCAGCAGTCACGCACTCATTGTGAAACCAGAATGTCGATCAACCATATGTATAAAAGTACCGGAAGTAATCCTAAGTGGTTCCACAGCCATCATAGTCCTCGAAGAGAAAGCGAAAAAAATTTCAACAAAGGGTGTAAAAGGATGAGAGTCTGGAAGACATGATCACTGGGGAGATCGCTTCTACGGAGCGGCGACCTGAAGGTTTTACAAGAAGTTTAACTTGTATTGAGGACGACGCGGTGAGTCATGGAAATGGAAATGTGTGACCTCAAGGGACAACAAGAGAGCAGGGTGAGTCAGGGAACAAACTAGTGTTAAAAAAACATTGCATCCAAGTTTCACCCACATAGCTTTACGTGGCAACGCGTTCCCTGTGTCGTCCTGAGACGAATTCAAAAGGAATTTTGGAGACTGACGCTCGCAAACGTAAGTTCATCATCATCAGCCTGACTACGTCCACTGCAGGACAAAGGCCTCTCCTATGTTCCGCCAGTTAACCCGGTCCTGTGCTTGCTGCTGCCAATTTATACCCGCAAACTTCTTAATCTCATCTGCCCACCTAACCTTCTGTCTCCCCCTAACCCGCTTCCCTTCTCTGGGAATCCAGTTAGTTACCTAACGTTTGTAACTTACGAACGTAAGTTACAAGACTTCTAAACTCAAAATGAAAGCAGATGACACAGTCCGGTATTTTATTAACACTGTATAGTGTCAGTGTTGTTTTGCCTGCTTCCGATCGAAATGCGACTTACATTTCGCTATATACTATAGTGAACTAGATAGCTGTACCGGAATGCGACAACACATGGTGGCCTTCTTGCTGCAAGCGGTCGCCGCACTTTCTGGCAGTTTCAGTGTCGCACGCTGTAGCACATGAATCGGTCGACGAACGAGAAGTCGAAACGCGTCAGAAACGAGGAGTTGATCCGACTCGGCGGCCTTCGAACGCGAGATCCCGCTAAGAGGCGGCACGCGATGCGCCTATACGCGTGGTTACGCGCGAAGGCACGCCGCTATAAGGGTTTCGGGCACGCCACCGAGACCGACGTCACACGAAGACGACGGCGAACAGGGCCATGAAGGAACATCAAATGAAACAAATAATGACACTTGCACACACTGGTGTTATTTGAGCCGTAGAGTTTCTCGCAATAGAGAGTTTTAGTACTGCGTACGCTGCGTACGTGGCGGCGTTGCGTACGTAAGGACGCCACGTTCTGCGTAGTACGCATGCGCAGACCGCAACGCGCACGCATCGCGTTACGTACGCAGCCGCTACGTACGCACGCATGAGATGCGTGCGTGCGTACGTATGAGGTGATCGCGCTGCTCTCGAACAAGTTCGCGACAGCGCGAGACTTCGTTTTGCAAAATGGCGGCTTCGAAGGCAAGCACCGACCGGCTCTGTGGCTTAAAATGTGGCCATAATCTGGCTATAACACTTGGATTGACTCACATTGGCTGTCAACAACACGTGCTTCTATTTTGATCTACCAGATGGCACAACACGCTTCTCGCTCGTTACGTACGCGGGTACTACGACGTACTAAAAGCCGATTAGTGACAAACGACGCCACGTAACGCAAGGCGCTTGCGTGATGCGTACATAGCACCATTCTGCAGTACTAAAGCTCTCTAATAACACGTAGGAGGAGAGAGTCACGGCACTGTTGAATACGTCGACGCGCTGAACCCGCCAGAGTAAAGAGAAACTTGCGATAACTCAAAAATTCAGAAATATTAGTCTTCAAAGAGCCACAAAACTTACACATTGCAATTTTCCCCAAAATAAGTACTATAAGGTAGCCAAGACCCTCAGTAAGTGTTTCCCACGCACACTCTCCCGCTTCGAGATAAATTCCAGCCTGTCTGTTAGTTTGGGGTGGGGTGAAACATATTTCTGTCGCTTAATTTTGTTGTGTCCGGTAAGATCGCTGACATTTGGTGAGCCCTAACCATTATTCTACAGGGAGGTACGTGTGGGTGCCGTTACCTGCAGACGTATACATAGATTAGAACGTGAGACACCTTGCCTCGTCATAATTTATCTCTGCGTGGTCGAACCCCTTAGTTTCCCAATTATCTTGAAAGAATGTTATCATCGTACTCTTTATCAGCTCCTTCATATCGTTTGCATGCGGTAGGACACTTGCATATTGCACTGACGTGTGCGAGCTTCAAGTACTTCTTGTATTGGAAAACCTCAGGAACGGGGAATCCTCTCCAGGTGAGTTCAGTCGGGCTGAGCAGAAAAGGACACTGTTATACTGACACGCCTACTCAACCCCCTGAATACGCTCCTCTGATGTATTGCAGTAGCAACGTATTCTACGCGCTCGTGCCGACGAGGGATCTAATGGTGAGCATCACGCGAAGGAAACGCCACCTGAGCAATGACAAATCATTGGAGCGAAGTTACATAGGAGCACTTTAATGCCGAGTGCTATAACGTTATAAGCCTAATGATTCTATGCTGCTTGCCGACAGGTCATTTCACAGCAGCTGCAGTACTAGCTCGACGTATAACATGTCATCCAACGTTTCGAAGCAATGTCATTCAAGCTCGGCTACTCTCGCTGTCAGGACAGCAAGACTCGCTTACTTCCTTCTCGGTAATGCGGCTTCATACAAACAATACATCTAGCTAGCATTATTTCCACGGGAATCTGCTTGCGAGGCAGGATGACTTCTGTAATGCGTTGTTGTGCACGCGATGCAGTCTTTCATATATTGGAAGCCTATTTGTTCGATTGCATCGAGACATCCAAGGAAAGACTGAGCACGAATGCATTGGAAGCGATCTCAATGTCTCATGATGCGATTGTTTACTCTGATTCACTGGCAATTTATCGCATAATCGTGCCATGCTGGCAGCGTGACTCGGAAAAAGCACAATAAAAGAAGCGCTCCAGGCTGTCGCTTACAGGCTGTCTTTATTTAGAGGATGCAGATTCAATAAATTTAAAAAAAGAGAAGAAAAAAAAACCATAGCAGTCCATCACCATTCATATTTGTACGCGAACTCTACGTCGAGGTGGAAATACTCTGCCCCACTAAACGTTCTATTGAAATTGTGAGTTAACAATATCTGTTCAATTACCATCTTTATTTGTAAACCTGAGCGCAGTTTAACAAAACAAGTTGCTGGGGCTAGTTCATGACACATTCTTAAAATATTGCAGCATTACTTTTAACGAGGACAAGACAAGAATAGTGCATTACAGGAAGGACACTGCATTCGACAGGCCAGCTGTTTACATACACATTTTCCGCAAAAGCATAAAGCCCAACGTAATTCTATGCTGTGCACGCGAAGCAGTTTTTTATATATTGGAAGCCTACTTGTTCAACTGCATCGAGAAAGCCAAGAAAAGACTGAGCACGAATGCATTAGAAGCGCACTCTTGTCTCAAGATGTGACTGTTCTATAATCGAAATTCAGTGCCCCGATTACAGGCAATACTGCATGTTTGAGACGGCTTGCCACTTTTTTCTGTCCAGATTCTGCTGCGACGTGCCTTTCTTCACACTTTCCCACGTGTATTTTCGGTCTCGGAAACACAGCGGCGATGCGCTCAGTTGTGATATCACCTTGGTTCTGAACCTTGAATTTCGTCTACCAGCTTCCAAAGGTGCCACTTATATGAACTGGATCCTTCGCTCAAGGTTCAGCTACCATCACAGCTTTCCCGCTCCGATGCGACACTGTAATGCCGCCTTTGGTTGGGTGTTGCATTCACAAAGGTGTACTCCTTTCGCATTGGTATGGCAGACACCTCTACATGCGACTACTGCGGAGCTGAAGAGACCATCGAACACGTCCTCTGCAGCTTCGCTTGCTACGACACACAGCGATGCCAGCTCCGGATGGTTTTGAATCAACTTGACTCCGGACCATTTTGTGTGCAGAAGATTCTAGGACCTTGGGCATCTGCCTCAGTTGCGCAGAAAGCGACTAAAGCACTGCTACTTTACTTAAAGTCAACAAACCTGAGCGACCGCCTGTGGACTGTGTTTGCTCCCCCGAATGTGCTCGTGATTGTGTGTACCTTCTCATCTCTCTGCAACCTCTTTTCTCCCCTTCATCCCTTCCCAAGCGCAGGGTAGCAAACCGGATGTGCGTCTGGTTAACCTCCCTGCCTTTCCTTGCATCTTTATCTCTCTCTCGGTGATTAGTGCGTCAAAGTACGTATTTTCAAGGTTTGTGAAAGCTTGCAGGACCTCTGGTGCATTCCCCGATAAGACGACTCAGAGGTGAAAACCACTCGTTCTCGCTGTTTTTTTTTTCTTTTCAGTCGATTCATATTTCCGGATGACGTCATCCGAAAACACGGTTCATAACTTGATTTAGCGGGTGAAGTTGGTCACAGACATTATGCCACCTAATAAAATACACAAAGAGACTCTCCGCTGAGCTTCCATGTGTTGTGCACAAAATATCTTAGAGTTTGAACAGTGTTTCAATTGAATTATTTATTATTATTATTATTATTATTATTATTATTATTATTATTATTATTATTATTATTATTATTATTATTATTATTATTATTATTATTATTATTATTATTATTATTATATTATTATTATTATTATTATTATTATTATTATTATTATTATTATTATTATTATATACTCGCGTTCCAAGAAGACTAAATGTTCTTGTTCAGCAAGTGGAAGGAAGAGTTCGGCTCTTTTAAAACTCTCTCTAAGCGCCTATATAAACGGGACAACAGTTCATATATTTCATTATTAAAAAAAATCTTTCTGGCAGGCCAGCTAAATTGCGGAAGTTTGGAAGTTCTGGAAGCAAAAGTGGGGAGTCCTTCAGGCTACTGAACTCGGAAGGTGTCGAAGTGCACGCCGTTGCTGAATATTTTGCCCCATATTTTTCATCCTGCTTATAAGACCTTGAACTCTAGGACTCAGATAGCATAACAGCACAAGGCAGTTTGCACGTATAGTGGTGTGTCGATGAATGAAAAGTTTATCTGCTCATGCATTAGGCGCTTAATTAATACCAGCCCTCATTATGTGTTCCAGATGACATCTCTTCCCACCATACTAAATGCTTATGGTAGTATATTCGCCCAAGTATATTGACTACAATGTGTAATAACTGTCTGAACGCTTTCAAGTTTCCCAGCATGTGGAAAACTGCACGTGTTTTTTCAGTGTTCAAGTTGGCACGGCAAAACTGAGGTTTCTAATTATCGCCCGATTTCTCTATTGTGTATCGCTATTGAAGATCTTTGAGCTGGCTCTTCACAACATATTGTATGTTAGCGAGAATGATTGATTAATTCTAATAAACGCGGGTGTCTCGCTGGCCACTCAGCTACCCCAGATCTTGCCAGTTTCATGACCCAAATCTCTTCTATTTCTCTCAGAGGCCAGGTTGATGTAGTCTACTGTGACCTCAGCAAGGCCTTTTACGTTGTCAGCCACTCCCTGTTTTTTGTTACACTTGCAAACTTTGATGTTGACTCGTCCGTTGTGTATCTCCTGAACAGCTATCTGCTTAATAGGTCATGCTATGTCGCCGTTAATAGCCAAGCGTCTTCCTCATACAAAATGACTAGTGGAGTCGCTCAAGGGTTGGTATTAGGCCCACTCTTATTTTTAATGGACGCTAACGATATTTCTTTTGCAATTCCTTATTTTTTTCTTGTATACCGATGACATCAAGATAGCTCCAGAAATTCATTCCGTTAACGACTGTCGCTTTCTGCAGTCAGATTTGTGTTCTTACGCCGAATGGTGTGACAGCACCAACCTTTATCTGAATACATCAAAGACCGAGTTCCTGAGTATAGCTGGCAAAATATCCATCGTGTCATTTCCGCGCTCTGCCAAGACCATGTTGTTATGTAAGGTTTATGTGTTCAGTAAGCTTGGCGTTCTTTTTGATAGCATGCTGAATTTTTCTGCTCACACTAAATGTGCACCATGCGTCGCCTTCATTTTCATTCTCTCGGCTTAGTTTGCAGAGTCTCTCGAGAATTCAGTCCTCCTACAGCCTTCCACAAACTTTACACCACAATATGTCTTCCTCAAATTGTATATGCATCTGAGATCTGGAATGACATTGATAAATCTGGCAGTGACGCCACTGCAGAGCGTGTCCACGAAAAATTCATAAGCATCTACACACATCGTTTCGCTGGAAATGCCTCTGGATCTCGTTCCAACATTGCCAGATTATTGTCATTGCCATTACTTCACTGCGGACGAAATTGCGCTCACCTGTTATTTCTTTGCAAACTAGTCCATGGTATGATATCCCGCCCTTTACTTCTCAGTTGTGTAAGTTTCCGTAAGTTAAGTTTCCGTAAAGTTCCGTAAGTTAAGTTTCCGTGTAAGTTTCCGTAAGTGTAAGTTTCCATAAGTTACCGTAAGTTTCCGTAAGTTAGAGAATCAACGATTTCATGTACCTAACAACTTATTTCGACACTCTTTACCATTCACAGAATACAAAGTTTCTATAATGTCTCATCTTGATGTTTTTCAGTCAACTGTCACTTTTTATCGCAGTTCTGCACTGTCTTAACATGGTCTTTTACAATGTAGATATTCTCCCAATTTCCCGTCATTAAGGAAGGCTTCTACATCGCCGTGTATATTTCCCTTTATTTTTCACTCCCATTCCATGATTCTCTTGTGTTTTTATTCTTCCCATTCTGCACTGATTTCTTTTTGTGAATATGCGTTTTCACTCTCTTTAATTTATTTCTTTTTCTAAAGACCATCTGTATTGCATTGCTTATTTTATTGTTTTATTCTTGCGTGTGCCTGCACATCGTGGTTTTTCCGGGGCAAGTTACATAAATTATTCTTATTTATATTGCTATTAGTATTGATATTATTACTTGGTTTGCATGGAAAGGAGAAACATGGTGAAAGAAATAAATAAAAGTACACAGACTCACTCTAAAATAGGCAGTCACACGAAAAAAATGTCTATAAACGTGAGGCGAAATTCATTTTTGTTAAAGTTAGCAGGGTCAGATGGGCCTGGTCAAACCGAGCAGCCCATTCACCCGGAAACGGTCAATCATCTATGGTGATGCACGCAAGTTCAATAAGCCCAAGAACCCCGACAAAAACTGAGTGCAAGGTAGTGACATCAATGGTGTGCCGTGTTTTTTTTTTAGTAATCATTCCTCTGAAAAAAAAAACAATGCTTTAAATAATCACTCAATATGTGCTACTTCACGAACTGTTGCCTATCGTTTTGTTGTCAGAATCGTACCCCCCCCCCCCCCCAAATTAGTCAAGCAGAATTTATGGCATCGTAGAGAGGGAGCTAAAACAGACTTTTTAGTAGAGACCAGGCTGGATAAGCACCTGTGATAGACAGCCAGGGACTGATATATATGAAATGTGTCAGTGCATATACTAAAAGTCGAAAAAGAAGGTGTGCGTGTGAACAGTTTATGGCAGTGTGAACTGCTGCAAGCAAACTGTGCATCGGCATGATATTTCAACTGGTTTCAGTGTGCTATTATCTTTTTTTTTTGGATTGTTCATTTTTGGGTACTGTTCAGTATTATTCTTTTTTTGCTGCAGAACTTAATGATATGGAGTAGCCGAGGCAGTATGGACCTCAACCTATCCACAGCAAAACAGTTAGAACAGGAGAGAACAGTTAGAATAACAGAGCCCTGGTGTAGTTCATGAATATTCATTGTAAAAGATGGGGCTTCCAAACAAGGACACAAGGGGGAAGTCAAGACACCACAACAGGCTGATCAACAAGTGGAGAGAAGTGCCACGGTGAAAGAGAAAGGACACACGAAAACTTATTGGCGCAAGCCCTGCCCGTGCAATAGTCAAACCTTTATATCGATATACGGCACGCATGAGGGTCTATACGTGAAAGATAACGATAGAGGCATATCATATCTTTATGCAAGTTAATAATAATCGACGGCTGGTTTACAAATGAGCTTTCACTGTTATAGATATGTCATGCATTAATCAGACGTGTTTCTTCATTGCTGTGCCGGTACTAAACTGCGCATTCATCAAATTTTAGCATGCACTTACACTCTCGGTGATGTAAAAAAAGATTTCAAGGTCGAACCTCCAGTTAGCAATCTCTTGTGTTCCGATAATATATTGTTAATGCAGAGGTACGTCTTCTGTTCTACGCAAATGCGGCCGCAGCTGAAAGCAACCTTATACATCACTATATACTGTACAACAATCAGTGAACTTGTTGGTGCGTTTCACCAAATATTTCCTTGCCCGCTTCTTGACTGCCACTATCTCATTCTTTCTCTGCACAGTGGTACAAATTGCACAAACTGCACGTGGACTCGGACTTGTAGACGTGAGATTAATCAAAGAAGAGCCGCATGAAGGTTCAGCGTCTGAAAAGACATGCTGCCTCTGTTAAGGATGACTGACGGGAAGAAGAATGTGATCCGAGCACATTACGCTTGATGAATTTGAATGCAAGGAGTCTGGCAGCTAACGAGGTTGGAGGCCTGGAATACATTCTGACTAATTACGATCCTCATGTCATCACGACTAGCGAAACGTGGTTGTGGCCCGAAATAGAAGACCAAGAGCTTGTACCACCACACTATAAAATCATTCGAAAGGACCGCGATGCGCGTGGGGGTGGAGTTGTTGTAGTGATCAAGGCTGATATATACTGTGTACAAATGACTGGTATTCCAACACACTAACGTGTTTGGTAACAACGATAATTCTTAGCGCAGCATACAGACCGCCTAACCCCCCTATTTTGTATCTCGAAAATATGCAGCTTTACTTAAAAAGCCTAAAGATCCGCAGCTCTTGAATTATTATTTCTGTGGATTTCAACTTACCTAGCGTCGACTGGTGTGAGCTTGGCGCAGAGCCTAGCGAAAAAAACCAATGTGAACTGCTCCCACAGGGATAGCCTTCAGTCATAATTTACAACAAGTAGTTCAAGAGTGCACGCGCGATATTGGGAAACCGGGATCTGTTTTGGATATAGTGTTCCTGGATGGGCGATTCGAAGAATGATGTATACTATTAGTAGATGCTGACATCTCAGATCATAAGTTAGTTTATTTGGAGATAAAGCATACCCCACCTTGTGCTCAATGACTGAGAGCACAAATACGCATGTCTTAAATTTTGTCAGAGCCGATGACACAAGCATTATTGATCCCCTTTCGCGATGTTTAGATAACTGAAGTCAGATGAATGACGTCAATGCAATGTGGGCTGAATATAAATATATTGTATTTCACTGCATTGGTAGGCTTGTACCAATAAGAAAGAAGAACAAAAATAAACAGAATCTATGGATAACCCGTGAAATCATACATTTAAAACGAAAAATTAGCCGTGAACAAAAAAAGTTAAAAAAAGATCACAGTAAAGTTTCGGCACAAAGCCCTGGCTTGCGCACGAAGCTGACTGCTACTAAGAAAACATCCTACGATGTTAAATTGAGTGGTTTTACGAAGGACGATCCACACCGTTTTTGGCGCCGTTTGTCACTAAAGATAACGAGGATCCTGTGGACATTGTCGTTAATGACTTTTTCCAATCTGTATTTACTGATAGTTCTGCAAATGATTTTTCGCCTTTTGCGATACAATCCCCGTACATTTCAACAATGCCTGAGATAGCGGTGTCATATGAAGGTATTGTAGCACTTTTGCTTAATATTGAAAATAAGAAATTCATAGGTCCTGGTGGTATACCAAATGCGTTTTCACGCAGGTATTCAGAATGGGTAGGCCACTAGCTCGAGATTATATTTAAGGGATCGCTATTACAGAAACAAATCCCAGATGATTGGCTAGTTGCAAAAGTTGTTCCAGTACACAATCAGGTGGAAAGCAAAATATAGGGAACTACCGACCCATTTCATTAACATGTGTGTACTGCAAGCTTTTTGAGCACATAATATCAAAATCAATCTATGGTTATCTTGAAATTAAGAGGGCGTTTTTTTCTTATAATCAGCACGGCTTTTGGTGGAACCTATCTACTGTTACACAATTGGTAGAAACAATGACTTTTCGACTGCACTCAATAACAGAAAACAGATCGAAGCCATATGTTCAGATTTATCGAAGGCATTTGACCGAGTTGTGCACACCAAGTTAATAAATAAGCTTTTGTAAATAGATATACATTATGAAGTAGCGTGGATCCGCTCATACATCGCAGGTCTGACACAATACGTCGAAATAAACGGTAACAAATCGGATCTGCTAAACATAGCTTCAGGCGTACCACAGCGATCTGTTTTGGGACCACTGTTTTTTTTATTTGCATGAATCACGTTGCTCATGGCATAGGTGACGACATAACCACCAGGATGTTCGAAGATAATTGCCTAGATATCATGAAATCAATGCCCAGAATTATCAGGCGTCACTTAAGCAAGCTCTTAGAGCTGTAGAAGCATGGGCCACTAAATGGCAAATGAAAATCAATGAGTCTAAATAAATTATGCTCAGAGTTACGATCAGGAAAAAAAACATGTAATCACATGTCTTTATGAGATGAATTCCACAACTCTAAACGAAGCTGACTCGATAAAATACCTAAACTTAACCATTTCAAATGACAAGTTCGAAAGCACACATGAACAACAATTGTGCAGCTGCATAAAAAAAGTTATGGTTCCTTCACCACAAACTAAAGCTAGCAACACTATTCGTTGAGCTGCTACATATTTGACCTACGTAAGGCCAACGTTAGAATACGCCAGTGCAGTGTGGGATCCCCTTCAGTCGGGGTTAATAAATCGAATAGAAAAAATACATAGAAAAGCCCAGCTAACTTTATCGTGTTATTCTCGAAATGACTCCGTTTCTGAAATGCTTCAGTTGCTTGAATTGCCTGTGCTGGCCCCACGACGGAACGTTGATCGACTTAAATATCTTTTTTTTTTGTTATCAGAAGGACACCTCAATGTTGAAACTAAGCCCCATCTTGTTTCCAGGCCCACCAGCAATGTCAGATCATGCAATCAATTTGTGTTTTTGGTTCCAAAATTCAATCTTGATGTATACGCGTATTCTTTTTTTCACTGAACAATAAAAGGGTGGAATCAGTTGTCAGTACCGGTACTGAATTCAAAGAGCATAGAAAGCTTTGAAGAGTGAATTAAAAATATGTCGTGAACATTGAATATTACTATAGTATTGTGCGTACATTGCCATGTTGTTCGAAAATACAACGTGTAGTTACTTCATATTGCATACTATACCACCATCACAATATATGTATGTAGGCTTTTATAAACAGCGTTTTTAAAATATTTTTTCTTTGTTCTGGATAATATATATATTTCTAGTCCTGTCTTTACTATAATACGTTGTACCTGATTTTGTTTGATGTTAACATTTACTATATTCATCCTGTTACGGCCATGACGGCCAACAGTATATGAAATAAAATAAAAAACAAAATTTAACCAGCCTATTGGCAGCCACAAAACCAACGGTAACGCCACATCTGCTTTCTATTTTCGTTTATCCTGTGAGATACGCAATCAATGTGCGCAACGCCTACGCCACGTTTTGATGGTCGGAGTTTGGGCTGTTTTGTCTTCTTTAATTCTCATGTCTGTGTTTGCACGCTGTCTTTTAGAATGTCCATGTTACACTTTTACGCAAAAGTGCAGATTAAAAAATAAACACTTGAGCACATTTACATAACGCACAATTTCAGAGGAGGATGGAAGATTGAAGCAATGGAAATTGTTGAACACGGAATGTCCTTAAGAGAAGATGACGCTTCTCGAACCATTAGTTCAAACTTACAACATGCTTTGAGTGGTTTTCAGTGGAAAGGCTGTCGAGCTATTGACATTTAATTTAGGTACTTCATAAAATATTGACAAAGGTAATTGCGATAAATAACAGGAACACTTGCCATAACCCAATGTGGAGAGCAAGCCAGCTTCAGGAAGGGGTTCTTTATAACGAATCAAAGCTACGTGGTTGACAACGTTACTTAGAAACCTTACTAGAACAAAAAAAAATCCTTCATATAGACAAATGAAAGTTGTTCGAATCACTAGAGATATCAGTGGCGTTATCGACATTGTTTCACCGACAAGTGCTTGAGAAATGCTTGAATGCACTCACGGACATCTGCAGAGACTCCACAGCGAGCGCGTTCACAATAAAGGCAGTGGGATAGTTATAGATAAAGCATTCTGAAAAGAATAAATGACTAATTCAATGATCACTTCCCCCTTAAAAAGAAGTAATGCGACTCGATTGGCCAGAAATGCGAATACATATCGACGGATAATTTGCAGATAAGAACGGCTTGAGAGGCTAGTTGGTTCATTACTTTACAGGAAAAAAAATGCGCTGATAAAGAAAAGACACCAGAAAGAAGGAACACTTCTTTGTGCTCAACCTGTTTAAGGGTTCCTTCTTTGTGGTGTCTTTCCTTTATTAACGCAATTTTTTCCTGTAGGGCCATGTACAGAATAAATGCTGCAAAAATGATGGTGACAAATCGGAAAATCTGAATCGAGAAAGTACGTCGGTTAGGCTGAACATGAACATGCTGAGGACAGGCTTTTTTTTTGAGGGGGGGGGGGGGGGTGTACCTTTTTTATTTTGAGCGGGTGCCGGGCGGACAGACGTGTTCGAGTGCCACTTTGTGCTCTACGAGTCACTGGCATAAAGAAATTCGGGGGGGGGGGGGGTGGAGAGCATGGGCTTAGTGTGCCCTGGCGACACCACTGGCTGAGGACAGATGGTATGCTCAGCAGCCTGGCGAAAAAGTTCACCAACCATTTCAATATCTACAGGAGAACATATACCTCGATCAATTACTAAAAACGGGAGTCCACTTATGAAAAAGAACTTTGTCAAAGAAAAAGGGCGGGCTGCAGCGCATTCAGCAAATTTTCCAAATAATGACGAAAAATCTCCCGCTGATCGTTCAAGCGAAAAGTGTAGAATTCTTCCATAGCGCGAGTTCGAACATACGAAGAAAGAGCGTAAGAGCTTGAAGGATCCGAACTGAACTGGGGGAACATCCAAGGACAACACATCATGAAAGCGAAAGTGAGAGGTGAAACATCTGAGGACATCGGAGTGGGTCAGCGAATAAATAGGGCAGCACGTGTTCTGGCAAGAAATAAACGAAATAAATGAAAGCCCGGTTCAAGCAGGTGTCGTTTGTTTTTATTGATGTAGCTCTCCATGAAGACAACCAGTGGTCATAGAGCGCGGCGGGGTCGTTATACGGGGAAAGGAGCAACATTACGCGGAATGACAGAATTTTAAAGTAAACGGACATAAAACGGCATGTGTTCGCTTAAGAAGAGTTAAATGAGACATTAATTAAAAGAGGTCAGAATGAAACGTATATAGTATATTGTAAGGAGGTTCCCAGGGAACAGGTGGTAGATCGGAAATGGACACAGTATGAAGAAGATGGTGGTGTTCGAACGCCGATTTCATGATGACTTCTTTTTGGGATGATCGTGGAGCCCTGTCATTGTCTTCACTCCATTGTAACTACCCACATCGAGAAAGACGCCATCATGGTGATTAAAAAAACAGCCGTTTCTTGGTCAATCCTCCAGTGTGGGTATAAGCCACACTTTCCAGGGTCTGCTCAAGTCTAATAGGTGAGGTGGGAACAAGCAGGTCGAAGTGCGGCTTCAAGCAGTCTACGTGAAGAATATCACGTCCGCACTGACGACGGCTGCCGAGCGGCGTAAGCAATTCAAATGGCCTAATTGATCGGTGAAGTGTACTCGACCACGCGATAAGGACCATGGTAATTTGAGAGTAGTTTACTTATATTCTTTCTCTCTCTCTCTCTCTCTCTCTCTCTCTCTCTCTCTCTCTCTCTCCCTGAAAATAGTTTGGTAAACAAACCACATGCGCAGGATGGCACATGCAGCCATCCAAAAGGTGGTGGTGGTGCTGGTTAGAAGAGGAGAAGGGCACGTAATTTATGCAGCCCGGTAGGGAGCATGGCGCATGTTCCAGGTGCTCAGCTTCTAAATACTCAGCAAAATAATAAAAACAATAAACGCGGAAGAAGAATGATAACCAATATGATGCCCTACTCTGAAGTGCAAACCAATGCGAAGCGCTTTCCTTGGGACTTGACTCGCACATATTTCTACTTGGGGGCAGTTTCCCTGTATTACAGAAAACGAATAACAATCTATACGTTTGTCTAAGTGCGCTTGGAACGACATTTCAGCCATATCGCAATTATGATACTTATATATATACCATGTTTTATGCCATAATTACTGCAGGCACGTGACCATGCGTTTCTGTGCTAAATTAATTGGTCTTGAATTTGGGGAGAGAATATGATTATATCGTAATAAGCATGCCCCTAATGCTTACTATATGGCGAACGCTTTCGTAAATTTCTCTTCAGGTATTCTGCAGCGGAAAATTCAGGAGGCATTGAAAAGCCACGCAGAAGTTCACTGCCCGTCCAATATTTTGAGGATGGAAGCCAGCGGAGCTGTCATTATGGAGGCTTCGCTATTTAGAGCATACATACTATCATTATGCACTCTATTTAGCGAATAAAACGGCATACACTCAGACACCAGAGTTCTGTCATGCGCATCGAGCATATTGTCTCACCGACGGCGTTCTCGAAACGAAATCTTGTAGTGCGCAAGGAAACCAGTTGTTTAGAAAGTACAAAAATGGCTCGGCGTTCGCTTCTTATCTAAGTGGTCTTATCTGGAAGCAAAATATTCGGGCCTTCCTGTCATATCGGCGTGACCATAGACCTTTATGCTTGCCTTCTGTCTCGTGCATTTTTTTGTTGTTGACGCGCATACCTGGATCCGTCGATTTAGTCGGTGGGCCAAAAATAGTAGTCCGACGCTTGCTTCGTGCCTGGACGCGGTCCGCGACAACCTAGCCACATACGCTGTGAAAACACGTACTCACAGACTTGATTGATGTCACCGTGTTTCCTTTTCCAGCGCTGGAGGACACCCCAACGGAACGGGCCTCAACTCAAGCAGGCAAAGAGCATGGCGCGTGTAGACACGTACGCGGGGCTCGGCGCACATGGGAGTGAGTGCTGCTGCGGACGGCTCGAAGCGGTCGAGAGCAACGGTGTTTCTCGGCGCCCGCTCTTCCTGAAGTGCGGGTTCGCCTTTTTCCGGGGTCCAGTAAGGGGAAGGAGGAAAAGTCCCTCGCGCCTTCTCCTCGCTGTCGTCGCCGGATCGCCCCCCGAAATGCGGACGTGGCCCCAGGGGAAGGTCGATTTCGGAGACGAAGAAGAAAGTGAACGCATTTCTTAAGAGAGCGGGGTGACGTAACGCCTGCTTTGCTATGCTCTCTCAGCGAGAGGCCCCAAAACGGGGTCTCGACCGGCTTTCGGCCGAAGATTCCATATGTGGCCGCAGAAATGCCTGGCGTGATGGACTGTGTTTGGGCAATATAAAAAAAAAACGTGCACTGTAAATTCACTAAGACCAGCTGATAACGGTATTTCACGATCAGTGCACCACTGGGGACGAGCTTAGAACGCAGAGATGCTGCTCTGTTATAGTCCAAAAGACAGTAACGTAAATTGTCTGGTTAACAGAAGATTGCCATTCTGAATCTCCACAATGAGTACTGCAAATGTTTTCGTAGTTTTTCGGGAAATACTGTGCGCGGCATGGTCACAACAGCTACATTTCATCAAAAAACATATTTTGCTATTATTACGCGAAACGTAGCTTAGACGCAAGTCAATATTTAGAGGTAGAGGAGTCTAGCACATTCTCAGCTACTAACAACGTTTTCAGTGGAGTCAGACCGCTGCGGCTGTTCCGTATCACCATGCTCGGTGTCCTAACCTATACTTGTCTGGTCGAAGCAGTGTAGTATGACTTGAGCCTAGCTACAAGAACTTGGGCCCAAATGGCGATGTCTATAGAGCGGTGGTGATGACCCACCCATTCTTTTCCGCACCACACGACAACAAGAACGCAGCTTCCCGGAAAACACTTCAGAGGAGCACCCTGAAAAAACATTTGGTCTCAATGGTATCAGAGACAAACGTATTTGGTGCCCCTGCGAGACACGCAGATGGTCGACCGCGCCCTATGACATATTCACGTTGTAACCATTCAGACGTAATCACCCCCTATATTTCACAGCACTGCAGTTTGTAATATCTACGGATGACCTAGTAATGAAGACGCGCATATAATGCTTTCGATCGGTTATTTAAACGTCTGTATTCTGTTGTGAAGAGTGACACAGGGCTAGTTGGCTTTCAAGAAACGGCGCCCACAGCTTTCTCCTATTCCGCTGTTTCTTGAAGATCTCATCAATTGTTAGAGGTGATTTAATTGGATGTTTAGTTTTCGCGCGTAGTCGCAAATGACAAGTACCATTCACTGCTGTTGCATGCTGTTGTTGACTGTTTCACAGACTTCTAATAGACTAGACACAGCTTTGTAAAGCACGTTTACAACGGCCGCGCGATAAACGCCCTGAAGTCGATAGAAAATGTTCAGTGAACAGTGTCACTGAGCTTCAATCCACAACACCAAAATAGCTGTACTTGAACTGGCATAGTGATTAACGGGAAAGAAAAGAAATGACCGAGCACTACACCACAGGACCAAGCAATAACATCCAAGCGATTTTTACTGGCAAATTGCATCAAGTATGTAGTCTGATGCGAACATACAAAAACGCAGCCGATCGTCACGCCAAGATGAGACAGAGTCATCGCATGCTTGCGCAAGGCTACATATTTGATGCACTTTGCAATAAAGATCATTTGGAAGTTAGCGCTCGGTCCTCTTGCGTTGGCCGGCTCGGTCATTTTTTTCCCGTGATGCGATGTGCCAGTTCAAGTACGACAAACCAACTCGCCTAATCGTCAATACTTGAGGACACATGGCAGACAGGTGCGTGTTTGAGTTTACCACCACCATTCATTTTTGCACCACGGAAGCGGCTCTTTTAAAATGCACTGCTCATGCGTCAGAACAGTGCTCTCTCAACAACAGAGCATCCCTTTCCACGCGCCCTTCTTGAGGAGTTTCATTTTATGAAACCCCACAAGAGGGGTGCGCGGCCAACACGCTGGTTAGAAGTGTGTCCCTGGACAGCCACCGATAGAACCACGTCTTCACGCTTCATCGAACAGTGATGCCATTGTCAGAGAACGACCTCCACGATGTCCTCTACGTGCACGAGGCTCCCAGTTGTGTTCGCCGGTAACGATTCTTAGTCACAGGTTGCCCTTGGTACCAAACAAATCAAGTATGCCAGCTGCAACGATCCATGATGATGGCACGTGGGCTTCTGTATGGCTCTAAAATAGAACAAACTTCTCGAATATGGGATAAAGGAAGATGAAGAGATGACGGGTGTTAACTGCCGACTTAAAATTTCGTTCAAGAAACCACGAGTGTATCTACTCTGGAGAGCATGAAAAAATGTGTTACAATTTTAATCGTGTGTCAGCCCCGTTCTCGTGTCATCTTCCTTCGTCCTGTGTTCGTGCCGTTTTCTCCATGTAAGAATTATGCACAAACACAAACGAGCCCGCCTCCACCCCTTGTCTAGATTACATGGGGTCACACCCATTTATCGCCAAATAAAACCAAACAAAATTAGCCCAGCTTTATTGGCTTAAAATCGTAAAAGCTGACGTTAGCAGCAAAGCTTGTTAGTTTGTACACATTGTCAGCAAACGTTGCCATTCAAAAGAAAACAGCTCCCATATCTCGTATATAAGGGTCATTTCTGATGATGATTTCGGGCAGGGATTTCGGTCAATTAACTGATTTTACTCAAATATGAGTAAAATCTGGATGCGTATATTGAAATACTGTTTTTGTATCATGGTTACGCTTCGACACATGTGATGACCATGTGTGTGTGTGCGTATGTGCGTGGGCGTGGGCGTGTTTGGGTGACCCTTGTGCTATAGTGTTGTCGATTTATTTATATGAAGGATTGAACGTCCCAAACCCACCATATGATTATGAGAGATGCTGTAGTGAAGGGCCCCGGAAATTCCGACCTTGCACCTGAAGTTCATTAACGTGCACAAAAATGTGAGCACACGGGCCTACAGCATATTTGTTTGCATCAAAAATGCAACCGCCGTAGCCGAGATTTGATCCCGCGACCGGTGGGTCAGCAGCGGATTTGATTAATATGTGGCGCTTGACATCCCAAAACCACCATATAATTATGAGAGACGCGTAGTGGAGAGCTCCAGAAATTTCGACCCGCTGGGATTACTTAACGTGCAACCAAATCGGAGCACACGGGCCTACAACATTTCCGCCTCCATCGGAAATGCAGCCGCCGCAACCGGGATTCGATCACGCGACCCGCGGGTCAGCATCCGAGTACCTTAGCCTCTAGACCACCACGGCGGGGCGCTATAGTGTTCCCGTCTCGAGGCTAAGCTTTACAAAACATTTCAAGCTTTCAAAGCTCGATTAGCCTATGCTAAATAGGCTCAGTGGTCTTCTAGTTAAACCATACAGCTCTTTTTCTACAGCTCTTGCAAAGCATATTACCATGATGCCAAAACAGAGGTCTTAACGCAGAGATTGAAACAACAGCAGCAGGTCACCCTTTTTTTATACCACACGCTTCTTTGTCCTTTCTATTGCACCACATAGCACATTCATAATTGCATTGTTGTCTTTCTTGATTTCTGGCTGCAAGCACGTGGCATAGGCTTCCCTGCGAAAGAGGCTAATCACGGTGGACAACTTAGGCACTCTACTTAGCGAAGCGTACGCGTATGCATCGGTCGCACCCACACGGCAACCGAGAGATAACTGGATAAGCACCGTTTCATCCGCATGACGTGCACGACTTGTTGAATGCTTTGGGTGCTTGGAACTACAATCACTGTCGGGGAACAACCTCGTGATTCACGTCCTTCAAGCCTCGGGCGGCTGTGAATAGCCCAATTAACGTCTTAGCAGCTTTTCAGACAGCCCGCGTTGGACGTATTGGAATCCAGGCCCATAGTTTGTCGCCTGATGTAGCTAATAAACTTATGACAGTGCAGCTAGAGCTATTACTCACCGAGCAACCTGTCCCTCGTCCAAATACCCGTTTTCTACTCCAGGCTCCCCCCCCCCCCCCCTCAAGATATCTTCGAACACCGGCGTCGACAACGACGGCGATACTCACCGCCCCATTCTCGGCTGAGTAAAAAAAGCGCATGAGTGGCACCACCTGCAAACAAATACATATCCGCATGTGCGTTTAAAACATGCGATGCACCCAACCGCATACGCGGGTTCTTGCCCTTGGTGTGGAGGACAGCCAACCCTTGCTAACATTTCATGGTAATGTAAGCTAAGGCCAGCTAAAGCAAATACGCCTCAGATTTCGGCGAAAAAATTCACGATGGAGCATTGGGAGACCTTGCTCACCAGCGAGGAAAGGGAGGCCCAAGTGGTGCTCCTGAACCAGGCGCGGCGGGCTGCTGAGACCAGTGGAGCTCTGGACTAGGGGCCCCACCTACCTGTTTCTAGCCCTTATATCTTTTTTTTTCTATGTAGTAAACGTTTTTCCATCCTATGTCGTGGGTCATACCAATTTTCATTTTGATGTTGCTTATGACAGATGTGCAAGCGCACAAGCTGTCGGACTTCCTCAGCACACAGAGAATTCTTAGGCATCTGTATGGATGTCGTCACACTCGTGCGGCAACATGACGTCGAGCGTGTTCGTAACTTCGCGACTATGGATCAAACTGAACGGTGTCATACAAGCAGTTTCTTGTCAGGCAGTATTGTAAACGAAAGTCACGCTAGGCAACACCTGACCCCACTTATCATGTTTCGTGTCGACGTACGTGCAATCGGAGCATATCTGCGAGGATCTTATCGAAGCGCTCCGTTAATCCGTTGGTGTGCGGATGGCATGCAGTTGTTTTCCGGTGAGCTGTATCGCAGAGCCTGAGAACAGACTCCGAACGTTCTGCGGTGAAGGCAGTTTCTCTGTCTGTGATCATTGATTGATCAGCGCCATGCCGAAGGACGATGTTTTCTACGAAGAACTTAGCGGCCTCTGTTGCTGTGCCGCGTTGCATAGCTTTAGACTCCGCATAGCAAGAGAGGTAATCAGTGGCGACTATAATCCACCTGTTCCCTGTGGCAGACGTTGGGAATGGGCCCAGGAAATTCACCTCAATCTGAGCGGATTGCTGGTGCTTCAACTGGGTGTAAAAGGTACTGCACAAGGACGTATTTCTGGGTGATGTGGTGCTTAGATTGCTGAAGTACAATTGACTGTGACGCAAAATGCATTTCGTGAAAAGGAGGGCAGCAGAAGAGAAGCAAGTGAAGCGCCGAACTACCAACAGTTTAATGACAGTCTGATAAGCGTACAGGCAAAGACATTTCCACGCATGCGTGAAGAGCCAACACATGACGTGCAGCGACAAAAGCGAATTTCTTTCGAATACGCAGTTATGGTAGTGCCACTGACACAATCGGACCCATTATTCTTTGTAAAGAAAGCTTCCAACAACTCTCCAAAAGTTTGCTTGCTGCTTTTGCCGAGAATCAGCGCTTGCGCAAAGCATGACTTGCATGCGCAGGCATTCCAGTGCACGGGGACATGTGGATAACCTCTCTTACCTATGGTATTAGCATGCTCCCTCAGTCTGACAGTAATGCAACTTTCGATTGATATGTAAGGTTTAGCGTTCCAAACCCACCATATGGTTATGAGAGACGCCATAGTGGAGGGCTTCGGACATTTCGACCACCTGGGGTTCTTTAACGTGCACCCAAATTTGAGCACACAGGCCTACAACATTTCCATCTCCATCGGAAATGCATCTGCCACATCCGGGATTTGATCCCACGACCTGCAGGGCAACAGCCGAGTACCTTAGCCACTAGACCACCGCGGCGGGGCAATAATGCAATTTTCGCAATCAGTGTCAAAGACTTTCCAAAGCTGGCTTTCCTCAGTCTGTCTTAAGTTCTGTGGTTCAATCCTTGCTGTAGAAGTTGAAAGCCAGCGCTGAAGGTGCAAATGCGCACACAAAGGGAGCGGTTTAAGTTGGAATAATCCCTTATTTGCACAGTGGAGGCTATAACCTCAAGAAGGCGGCTACCCGTCACGGCATCCCGGTCGTTTTTTTCAGCTCCCTACAAGTCGGCTCAATCGTGCCCACGTATCACGTGCGATGAGACCAGGGGCTGCCAAAGGCAGCACACGGTGACTACCTCTCTTTTACAGCTCATTTACATATTTCTTTACAGCTTCCATTGTCTCGCCATCTATTACAGAGTTATTTTCTGCTGAGTTTATTGCGCATTACTTTAGTTTTATGTATTTTAATTTTCAGATTTGCTCTCCTGCTTTCCGCGTCCAGCTCAGTAATCATGAGTTGTAATTCGTCGTATGAGTTACTAATAAAATTCAATGTCAAACTAATCGCAGATTACTAAGGTACTCACAATTAACCCTTATCCCTAACTACTCCTAATATATAGGGCCTTGAAAAACCTCCCGTAAAAGCGAGGTGAACAGCACTGGAAGGACCCTGTCTCCATGCCTTACACCCCTCTTTATTGGCATTCAGTGGACTTCTTCATGGAGGACTATGGTGACTGTGGATCCACTGTAGAGTTCTTCTAGGATGTTTATATAGGCTTCGTCGATGGTCTGATTCCGCAGTACTGCATGACCACTGATACCTCTTCCGAATCAAATGCCTTAACGTAAGCTATGAAGACTATGTATAGACGTTGGTTGTATTCCGCAAACTTCTCCATCGCCTTACTGACAGTATGAATGTGGTCTATTGTTGGGTAGCCTGTACTAAATCTTGCTTGTCCTTAGGTTGACTGATTTCTAACGTCGCCTTAATTCTATTAGTGATTATTTTTGTAAATAGCTTGTAGACAATGGAAAGTGTATAAATTGATCAGCCTGTATAATTTTTACGTCAGTTACGTCCCCTTTCCCATGGATTAAATAGTATTTACACTCTTCCAGGATTCTGGTACCATCCCTTTCACGAGACACCTCGTATAGAGGGTGCCAACCTCAAACCATGGCCTGAGGCGCCCCTTCCTGTCCTCGGTGGTTGCGCATTGCCTGTCAGTGCACTTGACCTGCATCTCCAAACGGAAGCCTTCCGGAAAAACAAGTTCCTGGCCGGTGTTCCCGTCTTTGAAGACCTGCCTGCTGATATGATCATAAAGGCCGACTACCTCTTCTCTCGTGAAGTTCGTCTCACCGTAGATTCCACTGGACTCACCATCTCCCGCTTCGCTCCTACTACAACAGCCCAAAAGTCCCAAGTCGAGATCACTGCCAGAATTGTCTATCGATACCAAGCGTAGCTTCTGTGACCAGTCGAATACACATGCTCACGGCAGTCACTGGCCGAGGGTACGAACGTTTTGCTAAAGAAAGACAACACGGTGGACATCGATGCGTCCCGAGCAGACGTAGACGACATCAGCCTCTGCGGAAGCCTTGCGCCCCTGGTCGATGGAGCCATTCTGGCAGGTCCGCGTGGAAGAACTCTGACGACTTCACGTCGTCAGCACTTGTCATTGTGCTCAGGTGGCAAGTGCTGCGAACTTGCCACCTGAGCACCGCGCTGTTCCACGCGAGGTATTTACACCAGTCTTACCATCTGTACTTAACTCTCTTCATTAATTGCCTTATTTCCTCTTTCAAAAGTTGTGAACGTGACAATCATACATCTTGTTTTCAATTAGCATGTTATTTTTTTAATTTTAAATGTAGACAGCGACATGTCTTTGAACTTTTGTATATTCTTTAGTGAATATTATTATGATTTTATGTTTATTATGTACATTATTTACATATTCTTTTGTTCGTAGTGTGAAGCTACGCGTTTCGAACTTGGTAGGGTACGGTGGGGCGAAATGAGACACGGGGCAAAACGCAACACTTTGACTTTGCCGACTTGTGTAGCTAACACAAAAAGTACTTTTCTTTGTTGATCATTTCCAGCGACAAGCGTATTGATACCTGCCTTACCTTCTCATGAGCAAAAGTTGATTGCTCACAGCGTTCGCGCTGGAAAAGTTACACGGCTAGTGGCAGTGCGTTAGTGACCCGTCAAAAAGAGCTAGAATTCTACTCAGTCATATTTTCGGATCCATGCGTAACGCTGCTCTGGTGTCAGTATAACAGCTTAAGTATTTGTTTTATTATGACACCAAAATTTTAGTTAATTTGGTGCAAGAAAGCGGCATTTTTTTTAATTCGGACTTGTGAGAGGGTTGAAACGCGACAAAAAGGCATCGAGTTGGCTTCGAAAGTGCCTTAATAAGTGAACTATTTACTTACACTTATTATTATATATTTTAGAAAGGTTCGCATTTACAAGATAATATTACATAGATCTTCATTGTAGGAAAATGACCTGAAAAAGCCCACACTGCTGCTCACGACAAGACTTGCTCCATTCACGCTGCGTCAAGGTTGTTCTGCGTTCCCAAAGATGCTCTCCACAGGCGCATGAAGAACTTAAAATAATCTCTTAAGTTGTTCATGAACGCGTTCTGGGATCGAGCTTTAATAACATTTCTCCAATAACGAAATTTCAAAAAATAACAAGCTTTCAGAAATCCAAACCTAGTTTTAAAAACCGGTTGATGAAGTTGAAGGCCACAAAATGCCCGTGCAGTTATGCATTGAAACGGCAAAAAGAGCCAAAAAATTAATCAGAACATATCTAGCCTCCAATTTAATGAATAACCCAACGAAGCACAGACGTTCAAAAATACAACATTAGCACAAAGAAGGGCGGGTGTTGTTTGATTTGCAAAGCGTTTTGGAGCAACACAACCCAGGATTCGAAATGAATTCAATGCGTGGAGTGAAAGGACTGAGCTTACGAAGATTGCACGGAAGCCAACGGAGTGACTTTTCATGTGTTTATATAGCAAATACTGCAGCGAAACATTTTTTCACACTGTCTCGTTTAGTGACACTTAGCGTCTCATTTTGCCGCACAGGTTGGGCAAGGATGAGACATCTGGTGCACATTTTATCACTTTTAAAATAAACTTTTGAACAGTGAGAACGTGCCATATTTATGTAGGTCCTACCTTGGTACCCAAACAAGTTTCTACATTGAGGTTTTATAGCGATGAGAGAAGTATAGAACATTTTCGCTATCATCACGTTTTCGTCGCATTTTATCCCTCCCTATCAGTTCTACGTTGCAGATACAAGCGTATTTTTATCTAATTTAGAGGGGTTTTTCATTGCTTCCCCGAAGGCCGCAGAAACGCGTTTCTTTAGACTGCTTTATGTTCAACCATGTCTTTTACGTGCATCGTTCTCTTTTCTGCGGTCATCAACCTATTTATGCATTGCACAGTTGATTTTGCTCGTCTACTCTTTGTTGCCAAAAAAAAAAATGGCAGCATATCCAGGGAGTGAATAATGGATAGTGGGGCGAAGCATCCATCCGTTCATTCGTTCTTGCTTCCGTCCATCCATGCATGAGTCTGTGTAGCCGCCTGTGCGTCCATCCGCCCGTCCGTGCGTGCGTCTGTCCGTGCGTCCGCACGTTCATCTGTGCGTCAGTCCCTGCTTTCGTCCATGCATCCACTCCTGCGTCCGTCCATGCGTCCATCCGTCCGTGCAGCCATTCGTGCGTCCGTCCATGCATCTGTCCGTGTGTCCATTCGTGGTCCAGAGTGGTCGGAGGGCGACCATGCAGCTCTACGTGAGCAGCGAGATGCCATTGAAGAACTTCAATAAACTTCAGCGTGGACGGCAGCTGTTGTGGCGTTCACGTGTGCGGACCCAACACGGAGCCACTGGATACCACCTTTTATTATAGTTAACGCGAAACCAAGGTTTGCGTGGACAGCAACGCAGACGCTACTATGTCGATTCACGACCACGACCTGCAGCTCGTCCGGGCTTGTACGTATGTGCTGCCCTGCATGCAGTCGCGAAGACGGGCACCTAAACTGCTAAAACTGGATCGTCTGCAATGCGTGCTGCAGCTGTAACAACAGTGAGCCCAGCAAGGCAGTTCAACAAACGGCCCCCAAGCGCAGCCAATACCGCCCGCCAGAGACGTTTTCACATACCGTGGCAGTTCTGGGTCGAGTAGCTGCTGGGCCTGCAGTGATCGATGAGGCACAGCCAATGTCGTCCACCCGAGCACGATTCTGAAGCTCTCCAAGCCATTTCGCCGCGTAGTCGAGGTTAAGTAGGTGCTCGGGGACTGGCGCACGATGAGCTAGGGGGAAGGCGAGAAAGACAAAGCGAGAATAAGAACAAGCTGGCCCAGCGTGCAAGTGTTGTCTCTTGTTTCTCTGCATTACAACATACACATGCACACACGCACACGCACACAGGCACGAACGTGCATGTGCGAGCCTCAAAACACTGATCTTGCGAAAATACACCAGTGATATGTTTCGGCCTGCTTTTTGAAAACTAATCGGTTCATTGCTTGCACTCACATGAGAAACCCATTCAATTTTGCTTTCGTTATTCTTGTTAACAAATTGGCTTCAAGAATTTCTTTGCCACGTTATCCTCTTATTGATGTTAAGTTGGCTCGAGCCAATTAGGCCCTGTCCTGGTGGTGCGTGCCAACCACGTTTTTTTTAGTTATATTCATATAAAGGGGGCTAAAAGCACATACACACACACACATTATATATATATATATATATATATATATATATATATATATATATATATATATATATATATATATATATATATTTGCGTTATTCGAAGATCGTAGGTTCGATTCCTGCTCACGGCGAGTTATTTTTTCACCCACTCGAGCAGGGACAGGAATTAAAAGCTGCTTTTTAGCAGCTTTTAATTCCTGCCTCTGTATCTTTTTCACTTTTTGATCTGATTTACATTTTGTTTTGTGTTGACCATTGCCATTGTATGAAAACATTGAATCACTGTACTTTAACATGATTGCCACTTTTTTCCCCATATTTATATACGAAAGAAGTGGAAACTGCAACGACTTCTGTTTCTTAAACGTACAGGAGATTTCACTAGCAGCAAATTAAATGTAAGTGTGAAAAAAGAAAAGTGCAGGAAAAGGTATTTTGCCGCAGACAGGGCATGAACCTGCAATTTCCGAATATCCGATGTTCTACCATATGGTCTGTCACTCTGACGCACGTTTTTTTGGCCCGATTTTGGTGCATTCGTGTTTCATCCACAAAAACTCTCACCAATGCTCGATGCAGACCGTGCCTAAATGCTTCGGAAGCTTCGTGTTTGTTTGAGCGAGTTCGGTTAAGATTACACGAAAAACTCGTGTAGTTTAGTTTATTCAAAAACTTAAGCCGCACACCAAAGATTAGGGTTGTATGTTCAATGCTGCATTTTTAAATGCCGACGCACCTCACTGTAGACTAGTTTATTCGGCAGCCGGCGCTGTTCTCGCCGCTGTCAGCGTGCAGCTTGAATTGCTTGTACTCTGCTTCTTATTTTCAGAGCACAGGTTAGGGGTTGCATCTTAAACGCATCAGCTTCTGCCTTCGCCAACGTCACGATCCCGTGACAATATAAAGTGTGCTTCAGCTATCTTTAGCCCTAGTTGAAAAATATGCCGTCGCATTCTATCACAATGCGAACACATGTATGTTGCTTACCATCGTCTAGAGTACGTCCCACAATTTTTTCCGTTTAATTCTCTAATTAGAAAATATTATTTAACCAACATTTAAGCAAAGAAGCAACATGAAAATTTTACCTAAAAATTTGTTGATCATTTCACAAAATGTCTGGCCAAACGGTATGTTTATTTATCTTAGTGTTTTTCGGCTTATTGCAGATGACCGCTAAACACATCACGTGACATTCCCATTCAGAATAAAGCAGAGAAAGTTCTCTAATAAAATACTAACTTGTCCAAAGGCCCATTCTTCAATCTCAACAAGGCGTCGTTCAATGAGTCTTCGTCAGAAATGCTGAAGTGAGCGACCTGGGGAGACGAGGCCGCTGATGTTCGTCAAGGTGAAGATGCTCCGTCAAAGCCCCAGAGCAGCAGCGATCAGCAGAATACGTCTAAATACAGTAAAGGAAAAATTTTCTTCAGACTTGTGCGTTACTGTATACGGGTGCAAATAGAACGTTTCAGTTTGTACAGGTGCCGATTATTAGGTTGTAAGCTATGCGATCGCAAAGTATTTAGAGAAACTTTTGACGCCTTGCAGTCGGGGCTGAGAAAATATACTTTGAAATTGTGTAGCAGTACAATATAAGATAATTGAGCATGAAACATTTCAGATACGGATACTAAATACTACCAGAATAATTGTATCTTATACATTACTTCCCAATTGTATGTTAACATATTTATACATTTGCAACCTTTTAGTAAAATTTATTAAAGCAGCAAACGCATGCGCACCAAAATGCCCTCTTCAAGGTTCAGATGACTGAGGTGCAAAGAACATTTCGTGAGACGGGAAGAGCAGAAGAGAAGACAGAACAGACGTATGCGCTGTTTTGCTTTCTTCTCTTCCCGTTTCACTATTTTTTTTTTTGCGCCTCAGCCATCTGCAACAAGTAAGCACCCCCTCACCCAAAAACAAGTGCTTTTGGTCGTCTTGCAAGTTTATTACCAGCGGACTACATTAATTTATGTCAAATATCTGTTAGTATCCGAAATAAGTATTTTGTAATTTACATGCAAAGTGGGGCTGGGTAGACGGAAGAGAAGAACGAAGGAAGCCAGAACAGAACAGCTTGCCCGATGAACGGGTGTTGTGTCTTTCTCACTCACGAAAATTTCTATAAGTATATTAGTTTTATTGCGAAACAACATATTAGGGTTGGTCTGGCTGCTCAGCCAGACAGATCTCGACACCAGGTGCGTTCGGTGGTTATTGCGGGTCACTTTTGTAATTCACGGGTGCCGCTGCTCGAATTGCTGACCAGCTAGCGAGTTAACAATGACAGTGATTTTAAATAAGGACAAAGTGAAAAGTGAACACGGACACTCTCTGCAGCAAAGTGCGACACCTCAGCAGTGGTTCACAAGGGGAGGGATAAGGAGAGATTCAAAGAGCTAGAGAGAGAAGTAAATATATTGAGAGAAAAGTAAGAGATTGGGTCAGAAAAGTCCGTGGATGATGCCCCGATCGGCGAGCGGTCGTCGAAGAGAGGACATCGTGGACAGGACAATCATCAGCCACGAAATCTACCAAGCGTCTCTGTGCAGCCGACAAAAATGCTGACGTACGTGAAAGACGGTATTCGGAGCCGCAGCTATTCCTTTTGCCACGGTCCACGCACTGGTCGTGTCGCTCGAAGCGCATCTGTCGTTTGTTTATTTGTCGGCTGTGCATGTGTCACTCAAAGCAATTTTATTTAACAGGAACGTGTTTTATGCCGGGGTAGCCAAGGTCCACCACGGCTCCGCTGACGTATTTCGTCACGGATATGACGTCGTAAAAATATATACTAACAGATTGCAAAGAAGAAGAAAAAATGGCAGATCCCACGTACAGTGAGAATCGATGATATGCGAAGCACGAATGAGAAATGTTGAAACGTCACTTTAAAATCAGCACAACGTTACGAGGTGGAGGTAAATGATGCCGTTAATGACTTCCGTAGCATGATTATCATGTTTGGATGTGTCGTTTACCTTCGTCATCTAGTCAAGTCACGAGATACCAAATTTAGTATATGCCGCGAGGCGTATTGCGGATAGTGTTGCGCATGCCGATACCGCCGGCACGCGGCCTTATCGTGGTCCAGGATGCACCGCGACTCACCTGCGAAGATCATGGCCCGCACGTCGACCATTCATTGATAACGAGATAGCGCCAGACGCTACGGTGACTGTATCTCGGATGATGAACGCGCCTTGCGTTCCAGTGGGACATTTCTGTTACCCGACGGCCGTCGAACGCGCCTTGCGTTCCAGTGGGACATTTCTGTTACCCGACGGCCGTCGAACGCGCCTTGCGTTCCAGTGGGACATTTCTGTTACCCGATGGCTGTCGAACGCGCCTTGCGTTCCAGTGGGTCATTTTCCGTTACCCGACGGCCGTCGAGCGCGCTGTTCGCCTCCCGCTAAGCCGGTGTGTCTGTTTTCCTTTAGTGGGCGCAAGTCCGCCAAATAAACGGATCTCCTATTTCTACTAACCTCCCGGTCTCCTGTCTTCGGGCTACCCTCACTCTTACGTGACGATATGTGGTGCTAGCGAAACGGCCATGCGCACGCTATGAGCGTGGTATGTTGTCATGTTCTTACATGACATGCGTGTCAGGAGTATCATGTTTGCACCGGTCATATATTTCGTCATTCATTGACGTGACACCAAAATTGGTATATGTGAAGCTATCAAAACGGCCGTGAGCGCATATCTAAGGGTGCAATATACTCCAATGTAGCGTTGACGCGCGTGCACGCTGGGCCCAGCGACGCTACGTTAGCAAAACGCGAGCACTATAGTTTGACGCCAGGCGCTACCAGCGTCCATTGGCGCGGCCCGACGGCAGCCGGCGCGAGATGCGACATGCTGCATTTCGTGCGAATGCATTACCCAGAGAACACTGCGTCTCCCTCTTTTCGTAACGGAGGGACGCCGGACGCACTGAAACGCGCATGCGTGAAAGGAATGCCGCGCGGCGCGCGCCTGCGAGTACACGGCAGGACCGGCGCATGGCGTGAACGCCGGCACCGGCCCTGTCATATACTCGCATACTGCCATATACTCGCAAATGAACGCCGGCGAGCACGCGCAACGCGTCACGTCGAAATGTATTGGCGCCTTGACTGTGGCATGTAGTCATGTTCTCACATGACACGCACATGTTACATGACACTCACAATGATTGATTGATTTGTGGGGTTTAACGTCCGAAAACCACCATTTGATTATGAGAGACGCCGTAGTGGAGGGCTCCGGAAATTTTGACCACCTGGGGTTCTTTAACGTGCACCCAAATCTGAGTACACGGGCCTCCAACATTTCCGCCTCCATCGGAAATGCAGCCGCCGCAGCCGGGAATCGATCCCGCGACCTGCGGGTCAGCAGCCGAGTACCTTAGCCACTAGACCACCGCGGCGGGGCATGACACTCACAATCGAACCGGCAACCCCTCGCTTTACAGTGCGTGGCGTTAACCAGTACGCGACAGAACATACGTTGTCGGTGGTAACGGCAAACCATATATATACACCATACACCGTTTGGCGGTCCTCAGAGCTTCGAAACTTCAGTGTGTTTTCGTTATCAGTAGTGAGATGACACGCATGATCACGTTGGGGGCGTTGGAAGCGCTCTAAATGTATGGTTCCTCGATTCGCGCGCCCACTTGGAGGGTGTAACCACTCTTTTATGGGGTGAGTGCCACCTTCCGATCGGCGACCGCCATTCAGCTCTCCCCGTCTCGTCGCGGCTGGTTGAGTGAGACAGATGCGTGGCGTTTTCTCGGGCAAAATGCCTTGTTGTTGCGTGCCACAGTGCACGAACCACTCGCGAAATGGCTACAGGATGTTCAGATTCCCGAAAGATCCGAAAAGGCGACTCTTGTGGCTTGTAAATATCAAGCGCGAGAACCCACGGACAGTTCGTGTTTTTGCAGCGTAATTTATGCCATTTCAGCATTTCGAGAGTTATAACATGAAGTGCTGTCACACGGGCACTTTCAATCACGATAAAGCTGTATGATTAACTCTCTTACACCAGCTGCAGAACGCGCCAATCACTTTTGAGAAATTTTATTCTGATCCGGCTTAATTGCGATCACCAGTGCACCGAGTGCAACACATGTTCATTTGCATGCTGTGTACATGCGTGTTTAACTCATTAATTTTGGATAGCACAAAATGCGTTGATCTCAATCGCTTCTTGTACACAAGCTGCATAGGCGCGAAGATGTGCGCCCACTTTGTGGGCTTGTTGCTGCCGGCGCCTTCAACTATTGCTTTAAAAGGCAAAGCCCTTTACGCCGTGGGTCACGTGTCATTGTAGTCGCAGTAGCCAGTTGCATTGCATTGCATGTCAATTAAAACGGTGTCACAGCATATTCACGGAGTGGATGATAACTGGGGCGAAGCGTCCATCAGTCCGTCCGTGCTTACGTGCATCCGTCCGTCCTTGCGTCCGTCTGTTCGTCCGTCTCTGCGTTAGTTCGTGCGTCCATCCATGCTTCTGTCCGTCTATGCGTCCATCTGTGCGTCTGCGCGTCCATCCATTCATTTGTCCCTGCATTCGTCCACGCGTCGCTTCGTTTGTGCGTCCGTCCGAGCGCCCATTCCTAACGCCTACGAATTGAAATGCGCTCTAAAGCTGGTATGCGTCAGCCAGATTCTGCACATGCCGGCGAACTCTAGGTATAAAAATTATGACTCACAGTTTCCGGTTGCCATGATTTCCCAGGGGAAAATAGACTGTCATGCAGATGCTGAAGAGGAAATTGATGATGGGGAAAATCTTTTCATTGAATCGTTGACTTCAATAGAATGTAGCATTTTGCACCATATAGGTGGATTTCTCGTGTAAGGAATCTTGTAGAAAACGAATTTGGGGCAGTGCAGGGCTCCAATGAAGGGCTCGGTGAGCCATGAACACGCATATTTAACTGCACTGAAAGAGTATGTTCAGGATGGTGAGAACTTGCGTTATCCGAGCAGTGAAGTTACGAACTCGCTCATATCTTGTGAAGAGGACGTGAAAGGAACCACATTCTGACAACCTGTTCGCCCTGACGTCCCCTCTCAAAGCTGTAACTGAATAAGCCATCAAAAGGGCGAAGTGCAGCGTGCAGGCATGCCAGCAATAGAAGGGTTCTCTGGAAGAAATGGTGATATGAAGTTATGCACCAGTAAAGCTGCGCATTCACCTGTACCAGCTCGAAACAACGAGAACCAGTGGAAGTGGAAACAAGACATGCGTTGTGGTTAACTTGCAGTGAGTTAGAACGCTTGTTTTTGAAGTATAATAAAATTATTGTCCAAACTAATCTATGGCATCCGAAATCGCTGTATAGTAAATGCCATTTGCTTCCTCATTGTTCTAGAGCTGTGTGGTCACTTCATTTTAACGATATCAATGAACGCTTCAGAAATTGCTAATTTACAATATATTTCTATATAAAACATGCTAAACCTAGTTTGACAGTCAATGTTTGCGTGTGAGCAACGATTTAATGTAATAAAAGTCACATATAGCTCACCAGATAGTATGATATGTTTTCAACAATTTTTAGTCAATCTGCTATTTGCAGTAAGGTATAAGAGATGAAAACAGCGTGCAATATACTGTGCGTTGCAGGGTGTGGTCTGTAAATGAGGTAGCTATTGAATAATTCAAAAAACGATATATGAAAATATGGTACGCAATCACAGTTTTAGGGGCGAAGCTTCTAAAGCCGTGGGTTTGTCCATGCATGTCTGTGACCGGTTCGTAACCACCAAGTTTTATGACTCACTCAGCATGTGTTGCTAACGTGAGTGGCAGACAGACGGACGAACAGACAGACAGATGCAGGGACGGACGGAAGCAAGAACAGACGGACGGACGTACGCTTTGCCCCACTCATCATGAATGATGTGTGGAACGAAGCATTCGTCCGTTCGTGCTATGCTATGCTCCGTGGATATGCTGGACGGATGGACAAGATGAATGGACGTACGGATGGACGGATGCATGAACGAACGCACGGACAAAAGTACGGAAGGAATCACGGATACACGCTTCTCCCCACACATCACTCACTCCTTGGATATTCTGTGATCTTTTTTTTTTCTCTCGACAGCACGTATTTCTTTTTTCTAGCCATCTAGCAAATGGCAAACTGTTTTTATACTGTTGTGGAATGCACACAACACTGACACATTGAAAGGTCATGTGACTTAGGTGCGGGTGTTTCACAACTTTAACTTATATAAATAGTTAGCAACTAGTCCTTAAAGACGCTAATGGAAGGTGTTAAAACGGCTAGCGTCGACGGTATTTTTCTGCTGTGAGCCACTTCGGCTGCTAATGTCACTTTAAAAATGAAGACTAGAGACTAGATATCCAAGACCTTCACACTCTCGATGAAAAAACTGTTTTCTCACGTTGTTTGAGTACCACACGTTTTGACGCAACAAACTGTGTGCAGCCGCGCATCACTCGTTGGCTAACCGTCATGACTATAAGCGGCTTGCGGAGAGGGCATTGTAATGGCGGATCCGTAGCAACTGACGTGGTTGTCTCCACCCTCCAAAGCGGTGGAGTGGGGCGTGCGCATCGAGGAACCCTATCTAAGGGTCGTCGCCTCCACTGAGCGCCGCCTTCACGGAGCGTGGTCTCGCCTGCGTGCGCGCTAATCAGACTTGTCATTCGGGAAAGGACGAAGGTCACTTTACTCGCTGATGCGGCCGCGTTTACGAAAAGAGCGCGCTTCTGACACACGACGCAGGAAGAATGCTGACAGTCTGCGCTGGTCTTTTGTGTACTTGCGCGCTCGTTTCATGCGTCTTTCTGTTTGAACAGCGCGCTTTAAGTGTCGAGCTGTGGCAGTTGTACCGCGCTCACCCTGTATATGCTAGTATCGTGCGTTATTTCTCCTTGAGGTGTGCGCTAAGGTTTCGAGCTGCTTGCCATTCTTAACAGGACTTTGCAATTTGTGGCTGAAACAATGCACAATAAACGCTCAACTACTCTGTGAAGACACGTTTCCCTTTTGTGTTAAACAGATTCCTGTATAGAAAAATTAGCCACGTTTTTTTTTTCTCGCATTCCAGTCACTTGATCCATGTTCAATTAGCTCTGTCCCCTTTAGTTCCCTTGACGGGCGTTCGATTCCCTTTAATTATCATTTGGCTCACTTCATTCACGTTTTTTTTTTGTGTATCGTTGACTGCTCCACGCCCTGCACTTCCCCTGCGATTGTCCGAACGCTGTAAAATTACTGTCGTAAGCCTCCACGGTAAAAAACGACGCGATCAGTTAAACATATATGGCTATAGGCTGTAAAAGTGCAATCTTGCCCAGCACGTGCGATTAAGTCTGCGGCATGTCGCCCGCGCGCGAAGAAACGCTCCGAATTTGTCTCCCGCACAGCCGTTGAACAAAATGTCAGACCTATCTGCAACTAAGTGCCGTTCTTTGCCTTTTGTTGTTCTCATCATAGCAGACAAGATGTATACATTTGTCATTTTGTTCCTTTGCAGTTTCGTCGAATCGTGGCACCAACATAGGTCTGGAAACGGGAGACTACAAAACTGTGCACGTGTAGTTCGCAGCATATGTTGCTGTTTTTCTCTTGTTTGCTATTTGGACTGTGCGCGTTCGAATGGTTTGCTGTTTTCCTCCTTTTATTGCTCAAGTACCTGGAAGACAGCAAATATCACCGCCTCTTTACTAGAATGCCCCTAAGCAAAACGGGAGACAAGCTCCTTCATAAGCACACATTATCGGCTCTTTAAGCTAAGTACTGGTTGCCGACCCAGACGGCGCATCAACGCCTTGCAGCGCTCGAGAACGAAAGACAATGAATGTCCCCGCGAGAGCTTAAAACTACAAACGCCAACTCTTTCTTTTGCTTTTACATGGCAAACTGCATGTGCGCAGAACAAAACTTTTGCAGCAAAAAAAAAAAAAAAACGCAGCATATTCATGGAGGGAATGATGAGGAGTGAGGCGAAGTACTGGAGTGTTTCATCGCTAAACCGTGAATCATCCACGAATATCACCCAATAGATCATCAAAGACGTGGCAAACATTGCATACATTTATACAAGAAACTTTATTATTCGTAAGTGTAGCTATACGTCGCTTCCGTTCCCCCTCCTTTATAACAGCTTTACGGTCGGTAGAGTGAGGAATCGGTGATGGGGCGTAGTGGGATGTTTGCGAGGACGAAAAAGTGAGCAGTTGGCAAATATGGATCTATAGGTGGTACCGTACATACATAAAGGGATGGAGAGACCCACGTCTTAAGGAGCTTCACCCATAAAATTAAATCCAAGCATATTCTCGAAGTGCATACTGGCGATGGGGTGAAGCAGTGTGCAGTGGATCATGAATCGCTGCCTTCTATTTTGTTCTGGTTAACAAACGTTTTGTTCTGTCATATATTTTGATGTATTTGTGGTTAACTGTCGTTTTTATGGTGTTGTGGCCTTTTCTTTTGTTTGTTCTTGTTAACAGCCTTTTGGCAATCTTTTTGTTGTTTACAGATATTTCGGTTTGTTTATCTACACCTGCGCTAGATGTAGACGACGGTGACACACGGACATTGTGTCGGGTCTTGAACTAGCTCTTTCGGCCCTAAAAAAGGCTGGAACGCGAATGAGAGTGACTACGGAAGTTGTTTTATTGTACTCTGATATACTACATATACATCATTTGAGGTTTTAGGCGCATAAAGATCAGGCACCAAAATAGAAGGCTGGTGAAACTCGCAGCTCGAGCACACCCAAACAAGCGAACTCGTAGAAGGCAAAGCCGCGGGACGGGCGCTTTCCACAACCATCACTGCGCATCGCAGAAGTGCGCCCCGCGCAAAAGCGGTGCATGTGAAACCAAGCCGCCTCCGCGAGTCCGCGAGTCGCGAGCCGCCTCCGCGAGACCGCCGCAACCACCACCGCTCAGTCGCTCACATATGAAACAGGCTTAAAAGAGGCCGAATTTCGTATAGATCTGTCGTACCTTCAGGAATTCAAATGTATGGCAGTGTTGCATCACGTCGGACACAGAGTTCTCTCTTACTTTTTTTAATTAAGAAATTGTTTACGTCTTCTTCGGCTATACCCTTGAAAAGGTGTCCAACCTTGTCTTCAGGCATCCTGCAGGATAGCGAATACCATGGCATCCAATATCTTGCACAATTTCAATCTATATTTTATGCACATTGATTGATTGATTGATTGATTGATTGATATGTGGGGTTTAGCGTCCCGAAATTACTATATGATTATGAGAGATGCCGTAGTGGAGGGCTTCGGAAATTTCGACCACCTGGGGTTCTTTAACGTGAACCCAAATCTGAGCACAGGCCTACAGCATTTCCGCCTCCATCGGAAATGCAGTCGCCGCAGCCGGGATTCGATCCCGCGAGCTGCGGGTCATCAGCCGAGTACCTTAGCCACTAGACCACCGCAGCGGGGCTTCTTCCATGTTCAGGAGCTCCAAAGGTAAAACGGAGCACGAGAGCTGCGACCCGTGCTATACGTAGGAGGGAATGCCAGCACGCTCCATGAGGAAACTGGTTTATTATTGTATACGGAAATGATGCCACTGTCTTCTCGCACATTTTTCTTATAAATACATGAATTTCCACGGTACATTGTGGTGAGTGGGGTCCTGGGCAAGACTTAGTGTAAGAGCGATTGCGAAGGACCAGAAAGGATAGGGACGAGCATGAAGAACCGTATAAATATAAAAGCCATTCCCTGTAGGAGCGTGCTGGCATTCACATTTGCGAAGCTTGGCTCCAACTCACGTGCAACGTTTTACTTTTGAAGAACCAGTATGTCATTCACATGTCCCCTGGAAGCTGTGCCCACTAAGCCAATGTCTTTTACGCATGCTTCTTCTATGCGTCGGAATCGCCGAAGTACTTCTGCACTTCAATTCGCGAATTCGTGTCCTCGTGGTTATCGTACCGCATGATAAAGCAGTCGGTCAGCGAAAGAAGATGACTGCGCTGCGCTACCGAGTCCGACCCATTGCTTCTGCGCGCCCTCGGCTTATAGTTAGTTATAAGTTGCCGTCTTCCTACGTCCCGCCGAAGTTGGGTGGCACTCGGTAGCATGGCATAAAACCTGCCTAAGGTGGATTCGAGGCATCAGGGACATTTTACCCATCTGTTACGTACTCCAGGGTAGCTTATAAGGACCTTAAATGGGCCCTTGAACACTTTTGATGTACCTATTTCTTTATTTCTAAGCCTAGAATTGTGGCTGGGAATTATCTTAGAATAAGTCCAAGTACCAAATCAAACGCTTAAGATTTTAATGACCTAATGAAGCCATCGCATGGCTGCCGACTGCGTCATTGGTCATTGGTAGTGGCACTCGCCAGAATATGTAGCGAAGCCTGGGGGGGGGGGGCACAGCAGGCCTGTGAGCACCCCCCCCCCCCCCCCGAAATTTTTTTGCCATGAATAGGCAGCGCAAAATGACCGTTCTTATGCCCGGCCCCCCGACTTTAGATTAAAACGGTGCCCACCCCACACCCCGAAAAATTTCTGCTTATTAATCTGCTCAGAGCTACTGCTCAGAGCTATTGAGTGGGCACGGGAGCAGCACCTTCGGCGCCTCGCTCACCCGTGTTTTTTCCGAAATGCAGGCCCTGCTTGCTATTTTCGTGACATGGCTACCCCTTTCGTCCTGCTGTTCGGCATGCTGCCTCGAGCCATCGCTGATAGCAGTGTGCCCGAGCAGCTACTGCGCATGGTTGGAATTCAAGCCGGTGTCACCAAATCTTGACAAGACATTCTTCACGGAACCCTCTGCCTGCCCACAACTCAACGACCGATACCCAATCCCATCAGCAACGACATCACCAAGCTGCCCGTATTTAAACGAACGCCGCCCCACCGCCCACTTCAGTGGGCACGGGAGCAGCACCTTCGGCGCCTCGCTCACCCGTGTTTTTTCCGAAATGCAGGTGTGTAGCCCAATTTCATCATATGCCAGAAAGTCAGATGATCATTTTTTGGTGCTCTTCCCGTGCCCACGGGTGTTTTGCGAGTCATTGTCCGAATATTATGCTATGGCGTTAACACTCTTACTCTCGGGTGATGTGGAAACTAATCCTGGACCCACCACCCACAGTGCTCGCTCGGAAAGCCCCTTGGAAGTTGAATCGTTACCGGAAAACCCGGCTGAACAGATGAGCGTTATCTTCCAACTTCTGAGAGATGTCCGTGCACAATCCTTGCATAGTTCAAAGGTTCAAGAGGAACTAGTGGAAGGTATAAATTCAATTAGAGCAAGCCAGACAAGTATAGAAACAAAAATGAATTCTATCGAACATAGGTTTGACGAATTTGAAAGTCAACTAAAAGAAGTTGATAGGCTCAGTGAGGGTTTATCGGAAGCCCAAAAGTCCATTGAAGAACTAACTTCCCGGAATAACCTTCTACAGTCTCGCCTTGACGAAATCGAAGATCGGTCCCGTCGGAACAATCTAATTTTTCATGGCATCACTGATTCCAAAGAAACATGGCAACAAACTGAATCCAAATTAATCGGCATACTAAACACCTCGGACTATACTCTCCCGTCCGGCGACATTGAAAGAGCGCACCGCCTGGGTACTTTCTCGCCTAACAAGTGTCGCCCAGTTATAGCGAAATTTGCAAATTATAATACTAAAGAAAAACTACTTTCCATGCGCAATCGCCTCAAAGAAGACAATATCTCGGTAACCAAAGACTTCTCAACAAACACTCGTACAGCGCGGAAAAAGCTAATAGAATTTGGAAAAAGGCAACCCGGCTCACCACTTTTCAAACTTCACTATAAAAAGTTGTCAATCGGTAACAAACAATACATGTACGACCCTGTTACCGATGCCGTTCAAGAAATACGGCCGCAAGCGGCACGTGTACGACATTCTTCTAATCCTGCCTCGAGTTCCTCGCTGTAGGAAAACGAGAGGGGCAGTGGACAACCGATCTTATCTTATGTATCTGTTCTCTTTACAAATATAAGAAGCATCCTTAACAAACATAACTCTCTATCTTCCGCCATAGATACTTGTTCAGCCCATATAATCGCTCTAACTGAAACCTGGCTTAATGCGCATGTGCGTGATTCCGAACTTTTTCTGAATTCCTCCCGCTTCTCAATTTATCGCTGCGACCGCACTGAAAGACGTGGAGGGGGTGTTTTGTTGGCAATATCAAAAGACATTCCTTCTTCGCCTGTGCACGTGCTCAGCAATCTAGAAATAATATTTAGCTCACTTACAGTAGGCCACCAAAAGTACATTGTTGGTGTATGTTATCGCCCTCCTTCCTTATCACCGACTTTCATTAATGAATTACACGATGTTCTTAACATCATTCATACCCGTTTCCCTTCGTGTCCTTTGTTTCTTTTTGGCGATTTTGATCTCCCAAACATAAAGTGGCATGCCGCCCCACCCTTTTTGTCACCATCTTCAAGCGAAGCTAGCGAATTCCTGCAACTATTATCGACTTTTTCGCTTACACAATTAGTTACACTACCCACGCGGGTAACATCTCATGCCGCCAATACCCTTGATTTAATTTTAACAAATACACCTGACCTTGCGTCCGACATTACCTGCTTACCGGATATAAGTGACCATTCATTACTCACATTCTGTATCAATGCGCCATCCCACACATGGAGAAAGAAAAGAAAAATAATACGGAACTACAGAAAAGCAAATTTTGAGGCCATAAATGATGAACTTGCGGTATTCCTTGATGTTTTTTTGAAGGATTATGATGAGCGAACTGTTCAAACTAACTGGGATATGTTTTCTTCCGAAGTTCGCCGACTAACCGATAAGTACATCCCCACAAAATTCATTACGACTCATGCACAATGCCCATGGTACAACCCAAGCATCAAACGCCTATCAAACAAAAAGAAACGTCTATATCGTGCTGCTAAACTTTCTCAGACTAATGCAAAATGGGCTGCCTACAAAGAAGCTTCTGATAGCTATGTCACAGCTCTAAAAAACGCTAAAGAAAATTTCATGTCGAATGTATTACCTTCCATGCTAAAATCAAAGGTGAAACAATTTTGGCGCACTATTAACCCGACGTCTAATGATTCCATCTCCCTCCTAGACATGTATGGTGATTATATTTCTGAAAGTGAATGTGCTGGTGTCCTTAATGAAACATTTGTAAACAATTTTTCGCATAAATCCAACAGCTCTTTGCCACACCTACCTTACTGCAATTACGTCCAAATGCCACCAGTGAACATGGACGCTCCTGGTATTGCCGCCCTTATAAGCAATTTGAAGTTTCATTCTTCACCTGGTTATGACAGCGTTGACGCTAAATTTTTGAAAAATACATCTGCAACTAGCTGTATCATCTTGGCAAAAATTTTTCAGCAATCACTCGATCAATCTACGCTACCTCTTCAATGGAAAATCGGGAAGGTGGTTCCTATCTATAAATCCGGAAATAAATGTTCTCCTACTAACTATCGCCCCATTTCCCTTACTAGCACCTGCTGCAAGCTTCTAGAACATGTATTATTCACAAATCTTGTAAATTTCCTCCAATCAAACTCCTTTTTCACTCCTGCGCAACACGGGTTTCATAAAACATACTCCTGTGAAACACAGCTCATAACCTTCACTGAAAAACTGCACACTATCCTGGACAGTTCGTCTCAAGCAGACTGCATTTATTTAGATCTTTCTAAAGCATTCGATAAGGTCTGTCATCAACTTCTACTTCACAAACTAAGTAACCTCAACCTTGATAGAAACGTGCTACAATGGATTGAATCATTCCTTACCCGCCGCACCCAATTTGTTCATGCTAATGGCTTTAACTCTTCTTTCAGCGAAGTGCGCTCTGGGGTCCCACAAGGATCCGTCCTAGGGCCCCTTCTATTTCTTATCTATATTAATGACCTCCCTTCAAAATTGTGCTCTAATATTCATTTGTTTGCAGACGACTGTGTGATATTTCGTACGATTAATAATAGTGACGACATTAGAATCCTTCAGTCTGATCTAACCGCTGTTTCTAACTGGTGCCAAACTTGGCTGATGGAATTAAACATTAACAAATGTAAGGTTATGCACGTATCCCGCAACCCCAAGCATCAGTCAACTTATTACCTAAACAGCATAGCTTTAGAACTAGTTACATCATATAAGTACCTTGGAGTGCACATTACAACTAACCTCAGCTGGTCAACACATATTGAACATATCATCAACAACGCTAACAGCATGTTAGGGTACTTACGCCGCAATTTTTCTAGAGCCCCATCGTCACTAAAATTATCGCTTTACAAATCCTTAATACGCCCCAGGTTAGAGTACGCAGCATCAGTATGGGATCCAAGCCAAGAAAATCTAATCGCTTCTCTCGAGCTTGTTCAAAATAATTCCGCTCGCTTTATCCTGTCAAACTATAACCGTACTTCCAGCATATCTTCAATGAAAAGCAGCCTTTCCCTTCCCTCTTTATCATCACGCAGGAAACTTTTTCGGTTAACCATGCTGCATAAAATATTTTATCATTCTTTCCTGCGCAACGAACTCTTACCCCAACCACTATACATTTCCCATCGCATTGACCACCGTCACAAGGTTGGCATTAACTATTATCATACAAAATCTGCCACTCAGTCATTCTTGCCCCGTTCGTCCCGTGAATGGAACCACCTTCCCGCTGAAATTGCGGGTATCACCGATAACCAACTGTTCCGTGCTGCCTTAGCCAATATTGTATATGCAGAAATATCTAATGTTTAATCTGTGTTTGTGTGACCACATTGTTGCGGTAATACTAATTTGTTTTGTCTTTCCTTTTTATGTACACAACGTTTTTGTAACCATGCTACCTCATGCTATGCCTTTGTTCCGTACCACTCCCCTCTGTAATGCCTCTGGCCCTGAGGGTATAATAAAATAAATAAATAAATAAATAAATAAAAGCACGGTGGAGCTAGAAAACCTATGATTGAATAAATGTAACTTCACTTAAAGGGCCCCTAAACCACCAAAAGGTCGAAATTCAGTCGTGGTGCGGGAGTTGTGCTCGAGTGCACAACTACCACGGAGCCATGAGAATTTTTCTAAATGGTGCCGTAATAGCAGAGTTGCGCGCGTTTGATTATCGAAACATGGTGATAACCACTTCGCTACACTCCATTGGAATCACCTCCCAAAGGCGCTTTGCCCAATCGCCGAGCGCCGCTTCCAATTCCGCGCGGCAAAGATCACCGCCGACGCGCTGCTCGAAACAGTCTACTTCCGCTTGCCGCGACTCCGTCCCTCCGCGAACCGCTGCTGCCGTGCCAACTCGTGCTTATTATGAATCGTGCTAGTATGGAACTTTGTTGCGGGTAGCAGCAGCTGATTCGCAAGCAAGCAAGCGCACGCGGGTAACACGAAGAACAACAACCAGCACGGACAGCAGTTTGCAGACCAACCGGAAGTCGTAGGCTATTGCTTGACCAATCATAGAATATTCGTACTGCGCGTCACGCGGAGTTCCGAAAGGCCCGGAGAGGAGGAGGGATTGTTTCTTGGAATTTGTGGCACGCCGGAGGCTCGTAACGCTGTCAGAAGTAGAATCATTGATCGCGAGAGCATTCTGCACACGACGCGCGTGTTTGCTTGACATGTTTGTAAAAAAAATTGCCAGGCCTGCGCGGAACGCGCAGCACAGTCACAGCAAAAGCTCAAAGAGCAGCCTTTCAGAGCCTTTCCTGAACACTCTTTGCATAAATGCTAGAAACACTTGTTCGGTACCCAATACGCCATAAATCATCAATTTCTGTGTAGTCAGCTGGTATTCAGTTTGCTACCCTTCGTCATTCTTCGGAGAGGCTTGGTATCCGCCAAACGCTTGCAACAAATTTTGTGCTAATTTTGTGTTTCTTGCAATGGATGACGACGATGAAGTATTTACGCCTGAAGTGGGTATGTGCTACAGTTGATAGGTGAAGAACAAGTTTTTGTAAAGGGTTGCATCATTGGACGACCCACTCGTTACGCTATTTGCATTGTACGACGACTGCTTGTTCCTTTGCTGTTCTAAAACGCTTTATTACTCATATTAACGCGATCCCTTTTCAGACATCAAGCCTTCCTAAGGCAAGTTTTCGAATGAGTTCCAAGCACCAGCGTGGCTCAGCGGCAGAATACTGGGCTGCACGCAGTGGACCAGAGTTGAAATCCCAGTGCGTTATTTGTGTTTTTTTTATTTGGAATTCTTTTTTTCCTATTTCGTGTGATATTGGTTACGAACACCGGCGACGGCGGACAACTAGGGCGCAGCGCGTGACCCGTGTTGTGACCTCGTAAAGCTTTTTTTTAAAGCTGTTATGAGATCACAACATGGGTCACATTGTCTTACGTTGCATGCTACGTGGGCTAGACGGGCAGATGCATGAACGACCGCTTACGGAAACACGCCAATAACGTTCGTAATGGAGAAGATGGCTTCCTGGCGCTACAGGTGAGCACGTGTGGGTGCACTCCGCAGTTCGAAAGGACAACAGTTATCGGTAAGATTAAAGAAGAGGCCGAGCGTGTAATCTATGAGGCTGCTCAGATGGCGCTTGAAAGGAGCGCGCGCGTAAGCATGCCATCAGTTGCTCTGTCAGAAAGAGGGCTAGGTTTTTTGGGGGTGCGAAGGTCTGCGTAGCAGGCTCAGTGATGATGTTAGCTCGTATCTTTGCATCTGTAGTTTTTCCACAGTTTTTTTGTTCACTCGGGTATATATAATAGCCTTCTTGTCAATAAAATTTCATTTGAAAGTCAGCGCTCATTGATTGATATGTGGGGTTTAACGTCCTAAAACCACCAAGTGATTATGAGAGACGCCATATGGAGGGCTCCGGAAGTTTTGACCACCTGGGGTTCTTCGGCGTGCGCCCAGATTTGAGCACATGGGCCTGGAAGTCAGCGCTTGTCCGGTCTATTTCAAGTCCATCGTGTGGTGTTTTCGCGCTATTAACCTTAAGTATACACAACCGACTATAGCCCAGTCAGCCACTTTGTTAACTCATGACAGCTTTCGCTGTAAAAAAACATTGGAAAAGGTGTATGGGCATTTTTTAAGCGATCGTGGCGTGGCATCAAAACTGGGGTTGCCAGTGCGTCTCGCTTTCGTTTTTCCATAGAAACTAGAATAAACGTATTCGAAAAAAACTATTAGAAAGCATAACGGACATTTTTGCTTGCACAGGTTGGTCCAAACAAAATATTTTCTCTCTTTTTGCTTTAGTACGATTGTGAATGCCTTTTGCTGCACGTACGGTCGACTCCTGGTGGTTGAAGTGGTGCCAGTAATTCTAAACTTTTAATTAATTTTCAATTTTTTCACATCAATTAGTAGACTGTTGCACAAGGACCACTCGAGCACTTTGGACAGTGCCATATTCGTTCAGGATCACAAGTCTGATTTGATACCAGATGAAACGAGCAGTCTAGCTTCATCCACGTTTAATACTAAATTCGTACACTTGTCACTAAAATGTAATTAATTCACAGAAACGTTAAATAAAAAGGGCCCCCAAGATGTATGTGCCACTTAGTTATAATAAAGATGACGCAGAACCGTCGATAACTACACACTGTTGCCAATCGGAGGAATACGACTGCAAAAGTGAGTAAACAACACTCATGCCATAATGTTCTAATTTTGTTAAACGTGTGCTGTGATAGAGCGAGTGAAATGCTTTACAGCAATCAAGGAAGATGCCAAGAGTTAACTTTCCCGCTTCCATGTTTCTGAGTAAAATTTTTTTGTGTGTGTGCCGCGAGCGCAGACGCAGTTGACCTGCCCTGCGTAAAACCATTTTGGCATTCGCACATGATTACGTGATTGAAGAAAAAAAAGTTATGTAGTCGGCGTAAATCATCTTTTCGGGGCCTCTGAAAAATATAGGCAAAGCTGACGTAGGTCTGTAGTTCCCGACGTTGATCCTGTCGAGAATTCTTCGGGAACCGAGAAACGAATCCAGGTTAGAGATTGGGAAGGTGCAGCGAATGGGGCCCGATGACGCTATTGCGTTCTGTTCTTACAGGCGAGGCTCAAGCGTTCTTTAATTTGTTTTATTTTCTGCCTGCATCGTAAACTTCTATAGAAGCAATGTTGTAGTTAGTGGGTCATACGAGCGAATGTTTTTTTTTCCTTTGCGTTTAGAGATGAAATGCATCCTACTTTTTCACAATCTATCGACTGTTTGTCTGTCCTTTTAGTATTTCTCTACTGCTTTAAACACGGCTTCATCAGTGTTATGTCCTAGCTTGTTAATGAGGATGACGGATACCCTACATGAATCACTAGCAGCGCATTTCGGAATTTTTACTTCGGCTTCTTTCCAGTAGAACTTTTCAAGTAGGTGAACACGGAGAGTGAAACAACGAAAGGCTTACGCACCTGTATTGTCGCTCCACAGTTCGCCATTTTAGAGGCCGATGCGTCGGTGGTTGGCCCTCCGGACGACTTTCCGCCCTTGGGAGGAAATCGCGAAGCCGCCCCTGCCGTGGATCCGTGCCTGTTCCCAACAGCTTGCGTGTACCTGACCTAGCGCATGAACGCCCCCTGGAATATGAGCGATGCGCAGCGGCGACGATGGCGTCATCAACCTTGAAAACGATATTACCAGTAATCCGGCAGTATCTCATCTGGGGGCGCGGAGGCACGATGTGTGAAACAACGAAAGCCTTACACATCTGTCTTGTCACTCTGCAAGTTAGTTGCCCTGGTAAATTACCTTATGGCAGCTTTTGATCAGATCATCTTTTTCTTTTCGTGTTTTCGAGCCTTGAAGCTGTTCGCAAGTGTGCACTGCATGTTTGACGCTTCCTGCACGTGAGTGGTGACGTAGAATGCAATCCTGGTCCCATGAATAAAACTCGGTAAAAAAGGTTAATTCAAGTTTTGATAGTGTTCCACGCATTAAAGCTAACTAGGGGCGTAGGCAGAAAATTTTGGCGATTTAAGGGGGGGGGGGGGGGGTTCAACTATAGTCCATGTATGTTCGTGCGTGCGTTTGTATGCGTGCGTGTCACATACGCATGCAAAACTGAAAAATTGCGGGGAAGTTGACCTACCCCCTTTGCCTTTGGCTACGCCCCTGAAGCTGGCAATGTGAGCTTTCTTGATTCTGTCAAGCAAGTTTCGCTCCTTCACACTACCTTGAAACATTTTCAATCTCTCATCAAAAAAAAAACAAACAGGTGACCTCGAGAACGAACTTCAATAAATTTTGACACAGCACTCATCCGCAAATGCGCTACACATTTTCAAGATGCAAGTCATGATTGATGAATAACAGTCACAGGTGACAGGCAGCGAATTCGGAGTAGGAGCTTTCAGGAACTCAATGCAATGATAGATGACTTGCAAAAACAACCACGCTGGTCTAACGTAATTATTTACCAAGTCGCTAAGCTGATGGTTCCGAGTCACGTCAGACGTCTGAAAGAATCGTAAGGGAGCTCTGTTTAAGCCATTTGGTATATCTGTTTTTTTTTATTTCTAGGAATCACCACCTGGGTCATTTTTTCGCCAGATAAGAAGCGTCCAATCATTGCTAAATTTTTAAGCAGAAAGTTGAATTCGTTTTGAGGTATAAATGGCTTCAAATTGAAAAAAAACACCACTAAACGTACAACACGAGAGTACTCTATGACAAAAGATGCAAACAGCCACAATATTTAATTGACTTAAAAAAGAAAAGTGATCATAATGGTCACGTCTTGAATAAGTCATTCGTTGACGTTAACACGTGGGACACATAATCTAAGAGTGCTAAACACTTTCAAGGCGCAGCACCACTTGACGCATCTCAAACGTTTATTCCCCTGTCTTCTCGTACCATAAACCAGTGTCTTCATATCAGCCATCTGCAGAAGACGAATCACCACTGATTAATTCCCGTGACCACAAACGCGGCTTACATTTCCCACCAGCAGACATACCCTCACAAACGCAACGTAAAAAACGTTCATTCCAAGCTTCGGGGGTTAAGCCATCGTCCAACGACCCATCGCACAAAATAACTTTTCCAAACGTTAATGTGCGCAGCATCATGAGCAAATTAGGTGCTTTAAAATGGTCGCTAGTCAATCTCAAGTCCGATTTTATTTGTCGTCACCGGAACTTAGCTAACAAGTGATACTGAACACGCTGAGCTGACAGCTTCCAACTCCGCGATCACGCGAAAGAATAGAAAAACATTGAACTGTGACGTCGCTATCTATAAGTGATAGAATCCCCTTCGCATTACTACCAGACTCTTTTCTACTTATCTTCGGCATTACTGTCAGGTTATATCGTCTTAAATTTGCACTCAAGTTTATTCAGTGGTATCAACGAGGCGCCACCTCATAATTGTTGGTCGGAGGCGTAAGTTAAAGGGGAGTAGAGGGGGGAATAATTTTTTTTTGCCATGCGAGTCGCATATACTTCACAAAAACACCCTTAATGGATAAAACCACTTGTAACTCGTATTAGAATATACAGAGCACTGATTACTTGATGTATTGGCTTTGGATGTCATACACATAGAGATTTTCTCAGTGTGAATGCTGTGATAGTCTTACGAGTCGACTCACTCTGGCTCATACTCAGACTCGGGTGAGTAGGACTGAGTCCGGCTGAGTAGTATGCCGGTGAGGTTGAGTTCGAGTGAGTCCGGTCGAATTAATGTCCAGTGAGTCCGACATATTCCGGCGGAGTAAAATCCTGGCGAGCCGGTGTGCGGGTGAGCGAAGGCTTCAGAGCAGAGTAATTCCTTGAATTAGTCTGGATGGGTACCAATTTATTTTCCGACTTATGCTGCCATTTGTAGATTGTGTAGAAGCAGTATTTTCCAAATTAAAATTCACAGCCCCGCCGCGGTGGTCTAATGACTAAGGTACTCGGCTGCTGACCCGCAGGTCGTGGGACCCGCAGGTCGCGGGATCAAATCTGGGCTGCGGTGGCTGAATTCCCGATGGAGGCGGAAATGTTGTAGGCCCGTGTACTCAGATTTGGGTGCACGTTAAAAAACCCCAGGTTGTCGAAATTTCCAAAGTCCTCCACTACTGCGTCTCTCATAATCATATGGTGGTTTTGGGACATTAAACCCCACATATCAATCAATCAGAACCAAATACTATAGCGTAGCAGGTGGCCTAGAATTCACAACAAACTCTGATTCTACAAGCTGAAAGGTCACTCGTCACTGCCACTGTTATCTACCATCGGCTGATTCAAGCATGGCGTGCTTGGTGGTTCGGCCGCCGCGAGAAGCCGCGACTTGTCCGCGCATGCGAGTGCGATAGCACTGAAAAGCCGCTCTATTGAAAGTGAAAAAAGGGAGAGAGAGAAAAAGTGCTCAAGGGCACGAGGCGCAAGTGACGTATTTTTTCCCCCATGCCATCCCTCCCTGCTGAATTTTCCGCCACTTTCGTCAGTCAGGACGGGGAGAAGAAAGAATGCGATTGCAGCGTGCGCCAAACGTTAGTAACTCAGGGCAAGCATTTTACTCCCACCTGGGACATCTAATATACAGTGTAACGAAAAATTGTAAGCGCATTTTTACCTGGCTGTTCCAGCGCGGTATACCCAAGGACTGCGTGCTAAATTTCGTTAACTCCTTGTTGTGACACAGCCCAGAAAGTACTGGTACAATCTGTAATAAAAAATTGGCCCCGTAACTGCATGGTAATCTGCAAATGTCGTCGAAAGACGATAGTCTTGTGTGTGGAGAGAGTGAACAAGACATTTATTTGATGTTCTGCGCAATAAAATCGGTGAATGGTATTCTGGAGGCGCGGCGTTAGAGTCCCTCGAGCGTGCAGTGGAGGCGAACAAGCGCATCAAGTCACGTCACGCGTGAGACATGAGCGCCATCTGGCAGTCTTTTTAGAAAACAAAGCACGTAACTCTGAGACGGGTGTGCGCGCTCGTCTCAGAGGTGAGAAGGAGTAGAACACAAGGTGAAACGTAGGTGCCACCACAGTTTCGTCTTAGCAAAGCGTTGGAAACACTCACATTTCCGTGCAAGCGTTGCATGGTCAGCCCAGCGTGATAAGCGCTACGGTCCTTAAGATTAATTATGTATGGCTTTTGTAGTAAAAGACGCACATGCAGAATATATACGTGTTGTTATGGTGCCCCTGGCATGTGCAATAATAGCTTTTTAATTAACAATTGCACAAGCATGAACGCTCAACCTTGAGCAACATCGGTGGGCGCTGCCGATGGGGCGGCCGTTTCAAGTACCCGATGCCGGTAAGAGAGGACAAACAGACAAATGTACGTACAGACAGACAGACCAAAATTTTTGCGTCGGAGGTCCCCAAGAAAGACTATCGTCTTTAAAAACATTCAGCGTGGTAGCATCGTACTAAAACGACATCGTATTCAAACTCGCCTGCACTTACGAAAAACAAGGAGTATGTATCACTCTTTTCGGTTACTCCTGACTTGACATACGACTCTCTTTAAAGAGGCACGTTAACTCTCTTGCGGGTCGCACGACTCTCCTAATAGAGTACAATTACACCCCAAAGAGAGTTCGAGTGTGTCTTTAAACGCAGTCATATATACCTGGCCAGCCTAGTACCCCCCCCCCCCCACCTTCCTAAAGAAGAGAGCCAAAAAACTCTTCTTTTTTTCTTAGAGTGTGGCAGTGAGCGCTGCCGTTGGGTCTCTTTGAAAAGGTGCCAATACTTAAGCTAAAAGTAGCCAAAGTAAACACGCAAATTAGTTTTGGTGCCAAATTTGTAGACAAGTAGAAAAAGATCGCAAATATGAATAGAGCTAATCTTATTCAATAATATTCGGTATGATAATATTCAATAATAATATTGAATAATATTCAATTATATGATTTCACTCTTATACGTAGAGCACTGAGACTTCTAATATGTGGTGCCTCTCCATTACTGACACACAGATGAAGCTGCTGTGACGGCCATGTGTTTGCAACACGTTGGGTAAGAGAATTGAATGTTGAATGAGTTCATAAACGATTCATAACAAATTTTTATCGTTTGGGGCATGAAGACTACCGCATTAGACTAAATAAACATGCTTTAGGGCAAGTTGTCATCCGTCGTCTGCTCTACAGATGAATTGCTCTGCGCCGCTTCTCGGAGGCAATGCTTTAGATCATATGGTTCAAAGCAGGGACAAAGATTACGCCTCGCGTAATTTTATCGACAAAAACATTGTGAAATTCATTTTAACGTACTATACTTGAGTTTTGCATTCGCACTGTGGATACTTGCGCACAATTATCCATCGTTTATGAACTCATTCAACATTCAATTCTCTTACCGAACGTGTTGCAAACACATGGCCGTCACAGCAGCTTCATCTGTGTGTCAGTAATGGAGAGGCACCACATATTAGAAGTCTCAGTGCTCTACGTATAAGAGTGAATTCAGATACTGTAGAATACCGTGTTCAAAATAGTTACTCCTATCTGCTAAAACAGCCTTTCTTCACCAAATGCGGTCAACATTACTCGCGTTTGAAACTTATTGCCGCTTTTCCGTTCCGATTTCTAGATTTCTCAACTTATCAGCGCATTCTCGAAAAGCTCTGATTTGTACCACGAATATTGTCGCTAAAAACAAAATAATGCAACATGTTTTTCTATATTACTGTATGATGGCCTCCGGTTGTCTATTTACGAGATTTTAAAAAAAATCGAAGATGTTTTTTTTTATTATTAGAATTTCAGTGGAGTCCACTTTTGCCATTAATGAGAACTTTAGGGCAATATATAAAAATTTACATTTTCCCTACGGCAGCAATAAATTATGCACCTAATGAACACACTATATCCTTAAAACTTGTCAAGTTTGAAAACGCTGCTTGCATTACTTTCGGAGAAAATAAATGGGGAATACGTAACCTATTTTAAACTGTCGCAAAATTAGACATTTTTAAAAGCTATTTTCTTAAAGTCTACAAACTTGAAACCGTATCAATTCATTCTTCATTAGACATGCATTTCAGGTAAAAAAATATCTTCCTTGAAACAAAGATATTTGTCTTTTTATAGCATCTGCAATTTTCGAATATGGCAGGTGACGAAATTGGTGCCTCCGTGTTGGTGAAGTTTGATATTTTTTTTTCTTGTAAGTTATGCCATTAATCATAAAACGAAATTGACTTTCGGGCTACCTGGTGAGAGGTGCACGAAATATAAAATACTCAATGAAATCTAAAATATCAACTTTTGAACCCGTGTCGATCTCTCGTGGAATCACCCAAATGCAATGTGTAGCTTGAACAAAATGAACGAAAACACTTTACTCAATTTTCAAAAGTACGAAGATAAACAACATATCTACAATAATTAGAAAAGCAGACCTAAACCATACATAAAACTACGTTTTTCTTTAGAGCTGGTGTACATCTCCAATTACACTATAGGAGTAGCGACACTGTTTTTACACATATAACGTACAATTCATCAAAGCAGTGCAAAACAAGCAGAAAAAAAAGAACCAATTTCAATTTCCTAATTGCACCTATATCTAACATGTTCTAGTTCAGTGATTAAGTGTATTTTGGTTCGTCGGAAAAATGAGCTTGTCGTAAAAGATTGTTTAACTTCAGAAGGGATTCGGTTCCACACAGAATCACCAGCAAATTTAGCAGTCATTTTCCCATAGTTCGTGCGAGCTTTAGGTAAATGAAAATTCTCACACACAGAGAACCGAGTTCTATAATTATTAGTCGAAAATTTAGGTGAGAAACTTTCTATGCGCACATCGTGATGAAGAAGACGAAACATGATGACTGCTAATTTTAAAGTAAATAATTCCTTAAGGGGAAGTATGTTTAGGTCAATGCATAGAGGGATGGAGCGACAAAGGTACGGACTGAACGTCATTAGCCGCCCCGCTTGGTTTTGGAGGCGTCGTAGATTATCTAAATGTGTTGTGCGTGTTTCCCCAAGATTATAAGCAATATGAAAGGTGGCTGTGGATGTAAGAATAGTGTAGTGAGGGGATAACTTGTGGTGGAAAGTATGGCCGTGCTTTCAGAATGACATGAATTTTGAAAGAAACCTTTTTAAGAAGAGACTGCGCATGAGCATGGAACTTCAGATGTTTATCCAAGATGACGCCTAGAAACCGAGTACTATCAGAAGCAGGTATTGTGTGATGATTTAATACAATCGAAAGAGGCAAGGTAACCGTTTTCTGTTGGGAATAAAATGCCATAAATGTTGCTTTTGTAGCATTCATTTGCAGTTGATTATTCAAGCAGCACTGGTGAATGCTGATAAGGTCCTTCTTTAGTGCATTTTGAAGTGCGATCGGATTGCTGCTGGAATATGCGGATTATATGATGAAAAGATGCGAGATGGTTGTACTTGGAGTGTTTCCTATATGGACGAACGGACACACAGACAGATGCATCGGCGGACGCATGGATGGCTGCACGGACGGATGGACACATGGACGGACGCAAGGGCGGATGCATGGACGAACGCAGGGACGGACGCACGGATGGACGTGCGGACACACGAATAGACGCACGGATGGTCACACAGGCGGACGCACGGATGCATGGAAGCAAGGACGAATGGACGGACGGATGCTTCGCCCCACTCTTCATCATTCACCCCGTGGATATGCTGCCATTTTTTTTTCCGAGAAATTGTGGTTTCCCCGACGGCTTCGTGTTAAAAACGGGTCATTGCCTGTTTTCTCTTTCTTTATATGCGGGCGTTGTTTTCCAAGTAAATTTTCAGCTTCCGCAGCTTCATGAGATGTTCGAACGTCTCCGTTCTTATATGGCAGTTTGCCACAATGACCACAGTGTGCTGCCCGACGTGAAGTGGTGATGACCCTGAAGTTTTCGCGGCCCGCGAAAGCGGAATGAGCCCAAGGAGGCACGGACCGCTTTTCCCCTCCCCTCGCTGTTTCGCGGTCACGTGACGTCACTTGACAAAAGTAGGTCGGGAGCACCGAGAAGCGGCCTTGGCGTCGTTTCGCCGCAGACGGTGTTTTCCCTTTCTTTGGAGCACGTGCCAAACGAACGGGGCGGCGCTGACCGCCAAATAGTTGCACAACGCATTCAATATCACGAAATTTTCTTCACTAACACAGACGCATGGATTAAGGCGCCAGTAAATACTTTTCTTTTTTCTTTTTTTACAGATGCCACTTCAAGGAGGTCAAGTTTGCTTTGCCGTAAATAAAATGACAAATGCAGACGTAATTACCCGCTGCATTTCCCATAAATAACGTTCATATAAATATCTGCTCCGTCCTGTCTGTCGCTGCTACCTTGTGCATTTCTTTTCGCTAATTAGTTAATGCGAACCAATTAGCCGACCTCACCTTTCTAATAAATAACACCTTTCTTAATGAATCACGTGGTTTAACTTATCACACTGTCGCAGGTGCTCGGCCTATATCAGGATAGCGACCACGTGTCACACCCGCACTAGAAGCGTACATTCAAGCTGCGTCATGCCATGGAAACAGCTACTTGTTTGGCCTTCACATACCGGTCTAAATTTATATCTACATGCACACGTAACATGTCGAGTCGCATGTTGTGCACTGCTTTCTTTAGCCATCCCGATTTATCGCTGAGCAGGAGTCCAAGAGAAGACGTCCACATTGCATGACGAGGCCACGTTATCTGTGCACGTATCCCATAACTTATGTCGTTAATTTTCTTTCTTTCTCTATCTCCGTAGTAGTTATCTTGCCTTCTGTTTTCTTTTTTTCCTTTTATATATTTCTATACCTTTACTCTCTCTCTCTTTCTCTCTCTCTCTCTCTCTCTCTCAGTACTCGCTGTCCCTTCATTTTCATCCTTCTTTCTCAAATCTGTCCCGTTCACGTGCACTTCCCTTTTCCAACTTCCCGACGTGCCTGGATAGCCGACTCGTTACGATGCTCCCATTCTGGTCGTGAGCACGCGGGTTCCCATCTCGCCCCCTCAACAATTTTTTTTCGCTGAGAATTTCTCTTTTAAGCTATATTTATTTCCATTTCTTCATATTTCTCGGCCTCTCCCTCTGTACTTGTTTTCTAGTCGATGAGAAGTTATTGCATTGCATGCCGGAGAAATCGGCCGTTATGGCGTGGGAATGAAGCAGAAGAGAATGAATGACGATGAAAAAAAAAGGACGAAGAGAAAGCATGCCGGTTCTAGATGATTATGATTTCCTACCTATGACATGTGACCTACATCGAGAAAAACTTAGGTGACCCTAAAGCTTCGCCTTTGGGAGTTGAACGTGATAGCGATCTTCTTTTCCTAGTGCGTGCTTCAAACACTTAGTGCATGAAAGCTTTTAGAACTTGCTGTGCACCCATTACGTGACCTTAAAGAACCGGGCGCCATGCGTGTGTGCCTTTTGTAGAAGGTAACCGGCTTTCAACCACGAAGTCATTAGGGTAATTACAAGAAAGATAACATGGTTATGCTAGCGTAACTGCACGTCAACAGACAATGATTGAGGCGAATATTTCGCATGTTATCGCAGAATTGGTTGAAAAAGCTATGACGAAACCGATGGAACGTGTTGTAGAGACTGTGTCCGAAGGCCTTAGTGGGATATTAGCGTCACAAATGGGGCTATTGCCACAGGTGGGTAGTGTTCCGCCAGTGGGTCACAGCCAACGCAATGTTCCCTCACAAGTGCACAATGTTCAGGGGATGCCCTCGAATGAGGGTCCTAGTTTCACCTTGTCTGCAAAGAGTAGTAGCTCTTCAGGCTCACAAATCTACCATGCATATTTACAGGAATGTGCAAGCATGTTGACCTGCGTGCACAGAAACGAAGGGGGCCTCCGCTAAAGGTTTCCGATACCTGTACTAACTGTAAGTTACAGAAAGTTCTATCTCAGGTCATGAGTACAGCTAACATTTTGGAGAAGGCTGTAGCCTCTACGGTGCTTTTGTCACCGGAAGATAGATTAGAGTGCTGCAGTTGAACGGTCGATCCGTATTTGCTGCTTCTACTGATCTCAACGTTTTAATTTCTCAGATTCATCCAGATGTCATCGTATTACAAGAAACTTGGTTATCTCCAGATAAATTCTTTAGTCTGCGCAATTACCGACCATTTCGGTTAGATCTTCCATCCAGAGGAGGTGGTTTACTCACTCGTCTGTCTAATAAATTCTGCCATAAAGCAAGGCTATCCTTTCAGCTAATGTCTACAGAAAGTGAAATGTTAGCAGTAGAACTAACTCTTCCAGGAGGTCTCAAATTTTCTCTGGTTAATGCATATATTTCTTTGGGTGTGCTAAATACTCAGTCACTAGATTCAGTTCTTCTAAACTGTGGAAAAAAGGTTGTGCTAGCTGAAGATTTCAACTCTCGTCATACTTCATGAAGATTTAGAACAGATCAGAATGAAAAATGTCTATGGGACTGGACGGCATTGAATAATTTCACCTGTCACAACACTGGATCATTAACATTTTTACGGGGTAAGAGGTTGGAGTTCAAGATGCTCGTAAGAGGTTGGAGTTCAAGATGCACGGAAGATAAGACCCTACAGCTAATATTTGATGCAATGACGACTGCTCGAGGGACTCCAAACGCCGGAAAGCAGCGTGGAAGTAACTGATGCATAATCAGTCTCCTAGTAACTGGAACAACTACAAGTTTATTGCAGGGAGTTTCAAGCGTACTATCGCGAAAGCAAAAAAAGTGAATATAACGTTCGCCATTTTGAGTTCCCTTCAAGATCAAACAATAAAAGCGCATTTTCCGGTATCTCAGATCGATCAAATTAATCCAACGTTCTCTAAATGCAGAATCAATAGTGCATACTACCCAAGAAATTGAAGATTCACCAGGTGAAATCGCCAGGTGTTTGGAGGCTAGATTTTCTACCTGCATTCATTGACCTCTTGTGAGGCAAGACACTCTCGAAAATACTGAAGATGTGTCATTGTCGGTTCTCTCGTCAATTGTAGCACGTTTACCAGCGGCAGCACCAGGCCCTGATGGTATCGCTACAGAAATGCTGAAAATCTTTTTGTATGTTGCTCTGAATGTGTTATTGGATACCGTAAATTATTCTATAAAACACTCTTGGATTCCTTCTTTGTGGATGGTAGCTAAAGTGATACCCCTGCTTAAAGATAAGAACAAGGGACTTACTGTAGACAACATTCGACCGATTTTGTTAACATCCAATTTTGTAAAATTGATTGAGAGACTATTACATGCTCGCATAGCTAAATTTGTTACTGTTAATAAATTATTAAGTCCCTGTCAAATTGGTTTTAGAACAGGAATGTCTATCTGGTGTGCTCACGTTGATTTGGAGAGCAGAATACAGATAGCACGGTGACAGAAACAGTACGCAGAATCAGTTACACTAGACATCTCTAAAGCCTGCGATACATTGTCGAATACCCAATTTTACTAAGAAGGATGAGAGAGATTTGCTTGCCTGACTTTTTTATTGCGTGGACCACAGAGTTCTTGCTGGACAGGGAGTTTTACTGCGTACAGGGTGGGATATCAACAGAGAAATTCAGACAGGCACGAGGTGTTCCTCAAGGAGCGGATTTGTCCCCGCTATACTCTTTAATATCTCGCCTACCTCCATTCCTCGTCATCAAAGAGTGAACACGTATGTTTACGCGTATGACATAGCATTCTTTGCACCTGCGAATGACGTATAATCACTAATCACTTTATACATTTTTACAAGGATACTTATCTACCTTCGAAGCTTGGCTAGACAGCATCTGTTTAACTCTTAATGTACAGAAATGTGCAGTTCTAGCGTTCTCCCCGCAAGACAATATAAATATATCACTCTCATTTCAACAAACAGATATTCCCCAAGTGCAAACACTCAAGTACTTCGGAATCATCTATGATGAAAAGCTCCACTGGAGGATGCATATTGAGCATACAGTGACAAAAGCGCCACGTGCGTTAGGCCTACTTAGAAGGATTAGTAACAGTCGATGGGGCATGCGGACAGACGCCTTAATAATGGTTTACCGGATGTACATACACCCTGTACTGGAGTATGGGTGTGCCTTATTTTCTGGCGTACCAGCATGGAAGATACGTCCGTTCGTTCTACTTGAGCGCCAAGCACTTCGCTGGTGCCTGGGGTTACCCAAATTTGTAGCAAACTCTGTTCTATATAAGGAATCATGAATTCCTCTTTACCTGTTAGATTCGAATTACTAAATATTCAAACATTCCTAAGAGTCTATGACTTGCCTATAAGACGAGAAGAATATATGTTAATCAGTGACCCAGCTCTCTTTTTTAATATAACATGGCCTGGCTTTCATACCCCTCAGGTAATCTTTACCCAGAAGCTTTTGAACCCATTACAGATAAGGCCTAATGATACAGTGCTTATGAGTGGCAGGTTCAGTGAATTAGGCGTATCTTACGACGATATATTTTCTAACAATGCGAAATTACTACCGAGTAATCTTCTGAATGACATATTTCAAGGGCACTTAAATCAAATTGGTTCTACGGTTGTGATAGCAACTGATGCTTCGCAGAGGCCGGGGTGGGAATACTTTCTGCACTACTAAAGTTGTCGTTTTATGTTAGGCTTCCTGATTACACCGAAATATTTTTGGCCGAGTTCTTGCCTGTTATATGAGCCCTACGTAAAATTACTTTAACCATTACTTCTGTGACTGTAGTTACAGATTTATTGTCGTTATGTTCGGCACTAACTGCTTCAAAAGATTCGGAATTTCTAAGATTACTGCGATTACTTGTTCCTCCTCATTTGCGAAACCTGCGATTAATTTGGGTGCCGGGACACAGAGGAATTGTGCTCAATGAAGTTGTGGACTCTGGCGAAATCTTCTCTGACTGGTCCAGTTCTCTCTCTTCTTCCTGTTACGGCGTTTGTTGCTGCGGCAAGGTTGAGAAAGTATGCATTATCGGTGTTTACTCAAATTCTCGATTCATCACCGCACTTTCTGCACCCTTGGAGCAGAAAATAGTGTGCAGCAAGACGAGCTGAAGTTGAAATAACCAGAATGCGTTGTAGAATTCCAAATATAAATTTTTACATGCACAGAGTGCATTTGGCGGTCTCCCTTTATTGCCCATAATGTTACCACATATGGAATTAAGGTATGTGCACCTCTGTAGCGGGGAACAGGGTGGCGGCAGAAGAACAGGACGTTCAGTTGGTGGCAAGAGCTCGCTGGTGCGCGTTCACTGCTGTATACCGTCGAGTCGACCGTTACGTCGGCTCTGAATAAACTGCTCTCGTAGACGTAACAGAGTGGTGTAATGAACTCGAAACTATCTAACACTTCTTGTTGAGCTGTCGACGTTTTTCCTTACACAAAAACGTATCGAAATTATATTGCGGCAATGTGGTCTACCGGTTACGTCGGTAATTCTGCTATCATTTGGGGCCTTTGCGCTGAGGCACTCGGACAGGAATATTTTCAAAGCTGTCGAAAAGTTTATATGCGACTCGAATAGGTTTGGTAGTTTATCGACTACTAAGAAGCCTTTATTCAGCCTTCCTAGTCAAAAGATCTTTAGTTTCTGGGAGATTACACAATATAGCGCGACTTAAAATTACAAACAGTCATAATTAACGTTACATTAAAAATCATCTCAAAATAATTTTAGCTCTTACTAAATATTATTACGTCACTGCCACCGCTCCCTTCACGACGCATGTTAGTCGGAGACGAACTCCGAGGCCAATTGCTGCTGCCACCACCGCGCGAGGGCCGGGCTCCACAACGACTGCAGTCACTGTTGCCGGTCGGCGGCGTCAGCTTCGCTGCCGCTGGGAGGCGGCACTCACAAACGACGAGCTGGCCGACCGGCTTTGGGCCGTCTGGCAAGCTGAAGATGCCACCCGGGTGCAAGGACTTCGAGCGGTCACCTGAGGCACCGCCATCATAATCGACGGAGAGTGGGACGGGACCGGGGTTAATCCCCTCTTCACCCACCTCGCCCGGTAAAACTGCCGGACTTTATTTAAAGTCTGTTCATTCAAATTCAGTATGTATGATCCACCCGACTCATGGCATATCCCTCAGAGTGGGTAGGTGCCAATGATCAAATCATCATCATCACATGTTCTGACGCCCGATTGCAATGGGAGCTTGTTCCTCGCATTACTACGGCAACATTTCATGTTGTCTTGAGAATCAAGTATACAGGACGCGTCTGTTTGTAAAGCATGCCTCACTTTCACTACATTTCCAAGCAGGGGAAGTTATATTCAATATGTTCACCAGCAAACGCATGGCCGTTGCATCGCAAGGATTGGTGCCCTCGCGATGCAACGGCCACGCGTTTGCTTGAGAACATATTGAATATACCTTCCCCTTTCGACTTTGTACAAATGACGGTGCACCTAAAAGACTTTTGTGACTAACTACAATTTCAGCTGGACTGGTATACTGAGTTCGTGAAGTGTGCTGCTCAAATACCCCTTTAGACATTGTGTTGTATGAGATTTGCTTTGTAACGTCCATTGTACATTTGTCGAATTGACCTTACGTATGTTGTACGCTACGTATATACGTAAGCCGCATTTGTATCAAATATCATGAAAGAAAGAAAAAACGCACGGCCTTGTGGTACACTCTAAAACGTTTTGCGAAGGAACTGCGCAGTCACCCCCGAAAAGGGCTCTTTGCTCCTCCTAAAGATGGAATGCGCGCAAAAAAAAAAAAAATGCGCACGGCCAGGCAAACAGAGGCACTTGCCTCCTCGTGCAATAAAGCGCCTGTTTTTGGAGTAACTGCCGCGTGCAAACGACCCATCGGTGTATACACAAGCCTATTTCCTATTAAACGGTGCCGTCGCGTGGTGTGGTGTAGTGGTTAGTGTACGCGCATGCTGACCAAGTGATCGTGAGTTCTAATCCCGTGGTTTCGCTGCAAATTTTCCGAAATTACAGTGTGACTATTTACATCAAATCGAATGCTTGCTGCACTTCCAAAGGCTGGTTACGGCAACCAAAACCAGATTTTTTTTCTTTTGTGCAAAATAACTGTTGCTAATTTTAGGAGTAACCGTGAGAGCACGTTTACTCTTTCGCAGTTACTCCCTAAATGGTGCAGTTGCTGTGGCAGGTTATCTACTCCTCTAAAGGAGCAACCTCAATACCCCTATTCCTCCTTTACTTCTTCGAGTGTAGAACATTATTTGCTACGCAAACGACGCGGGTTCGATCCCCACTCGGGCCCCGGAATTTTTTTTATTTAACTTGCATTGTTCTTAATTTTTCGGTAACTCATAGGATTATTTTTTTCTCACAACTAACGACACCGACGCCAGAATTACCGCGAAATGAGCTCTTGGACGCTATCGCGTGTTAAAACAGCTGGGTAACTGCCGTACAAATATTAAGTTTCCCACAATTCCATCGACATCGCCTGGACCAACGTTTATAGATACTTTTTCAGTTCCGCAACTCCTCGCGCCGCGCCCAGGGAGAAGGCGGCCGGCCGCCGCACCCGCCACCGCAGCGCTGCAGTCGCGCCTTGCGCTAGGAGAGCGAGAGTCGTCTGCTAGCGCGAAGGGTGTCGCGTGAGCCTTTGCGTGCGCCCGAGTGAGAATTGTGCGAACAGTGTACTTGGTCTTTACTCTCGCTATTTAACAGAGGCCACGCGCTTTAATTCGTGCGCGTTGTATGACTCACGAACTTGAAAAAAAGCCTGTACGTACTTCGCAGGCATCCGTTTTGCGCAGTGACAAAGTGATCGCTTCACCCTGCGCCTTCCTGTGTCCATTGCATCAAGACCACATTAGTAGTTTACAATTCAGCGCGCTAAAAGAAATAGAAATCTTAAACTTATAGCACTCGGGGTTACGTAACATGAGGACTTGGCGACTAGTAAATTTTGTTGGATGAATGAAACACTGCTATTCGTCTTTTTTTTTTTTTTTGCGGTGGGAAAACGCCTCACGAATAGATCGAAAACTGACGTACACATTTCATTACACGTACACGGCACAGATTTGTCGGCAGGTTTACTGAGAAGTTCGTTAAACTAGCTTTGCCTTCTTGCGCTCTCTCTGTGCCCGAACGGCACTGCTGTTCTCCAAGCATTTGGCTCGTGCGAAGAAGTGCATACGAGTTGTTAAATAAAAGTGAATTGTTTGAGCAGTAAGCTGATTAGCATGCTCGGAACAGCCAACAATATTTGGCACATGCAGCACACACTTCTTTATCTGCGTCAGTCAGAACGGCGCAATCGTTGTGATGAAGCCTACCTCCAACTTTTTTTGTCACTCTGCTGGAGTTGGTGACATCGATAAGAGGGCAACCACGGCAAAATTGTTTTGCGTGCACAATTTGTACAATCGCTTCCACATCTTGCGCAGAAAATATGTTAATCTCTGCATCCCAGCTGCGCAACAGTCTTCCATTTGCATGGATGACGTACGTGAGGTCCTCGTGAATCGCGACGCTCTTCAGGATCGCGTAAACATCGTCCTTCATTCCCGCCTTGTAAAAGATAACCTGCCGAGGTTTACCAGTGTCCTCCTCAAGGTCCGCCATTCTCCAGTTTTTCGGAAGCTTTAAAGATGAGCCGTTTTCGACAATCTGTGCGAAATCAATGTCGTGCACGGGATCAGGAACTTCTTGCTGGTACTCATCTGATGGCGTAGCAACAAGTACGACTTTGTTGGGTAAGCTGGCCCTATCCTTAGGCGACCGCCGCCTCTTTATTGTTTTTGACAAATAGCTTGGAACATTCGGAAATTGACACGGCACGGCTTCAGGCTGTAATGCCCAACAGCCGCGGTCTATTTCAACAACCTGGCCGTCAATGGCATGCTTGTAAGTCTTCACAATGTCATGTTGCATAAAATGCACGTCACACACTTTGCATGTCTTGCTCAGAAGTTTATCGGCGCGGGGAATAGCTCTCACCCACCTTTCAAGCAGCTGCGGATCGGACGGCGGTGCAAAAAAGTGCCGCTTTTCTGGATTGCTTTTGTACCCGCTGGTGCAGCCGGGCACGAAGCAAGTTGGCATCGTAAAGCTTGGCAGCTCCGAGACGTCCTGTGGCCGGTAGTGCTAGGTTGTCACAATTCACAGATGATCGAAGTCTTCGAGGATAACCACGTGCGCGCACGGTCACAACAACGAGAAAAAAAAAGCGCGATGACAGCCGCGCACGCGGCCAAGCAACTGCGGGGAGGAGCAACACCGGCAACACGTGCGCCCGCGACAGCGCAACTCGCGACTGTGGCGCCATCTCACTGCCCGGGTAAAACCGGCGGCCGCCTGCGGCGGCGGAGTTACGGAACTGAAAAAGTATCTATAAACGTTGGCCTGGACGGTGGCATCATCTGCTACGGCCACCAATATGGAATCCACATAGCTGACTGCACTTCACCTGCGTAAGGTAAAAAAAAAACCATCTTGCGTCGATTTCAAACTAAGCACTATATGAGTGGGCTTTGGCGTGTGCTTGACGCATGTAAACATATTGTTGCTGCAAAAAATGCTTGCAACGTCTACTGGGAACACTGGCGTCCACTGGTGACTACACTGGATAACCTATGGTCTCACAGAAAGTCAGCACTGACGTTAGAACAAAGACGGCGGTATTATCAAAATGAATTGCGCTTTACGGTGTGACGTGAGGATATCAGACTTAACTTTTCTCGGCGTACTCCTCCAGGGTCAAGCACGCTTGAACATAGGTTGCTGAACCATAGAAATATAAAGGTAAGGTTTGTCGGTCTGCTGTTAAAGTGCAGTCAACATTGGAACCACAGTTGACATTAACCCTGCATGACGTGTGTGACATAGGTTTACATACGTATACACTCCAAGAAGTAAAGAAGAAAGGGGATATCGAGGTTGCTCCTTTAAGGGAGTAACGCCGGCTCTTTCAGCGCGTGCTGGAGGCTGCAGTATACCAAGGGATTCCCGCCGACCTCCTTCGTAGCAGCGCAACCATGTGTTTGTACTGGTCTCCTCTCACTTGGCTGCAATAAAGAGCTCACCACATAACCAGCCCCAGCCTCTCCTCCATTTTAGAGATAAGTGTGAAGTTAGTCCCCCCCCCCCTCTCTTCCCGATACTCTTCAAAGGAGCAACAGTTACTAAAATAAAAACAATTCTTGGTTGGCTTAAGCAGAATCTCGCAGTTTGTGCAGGCATGTGATCCGATGTAAAGCCTTCTATGTTTTTAGCCTGAACGCGTGAGAATCGACTACCGAATCAATAAACGCCTATTGCCGGCCGATGTCTGTACTCGCCGTTTCTGGGTAGATATATACTGCCAGTCACATGTGGCGCATACTCACGCACCACGCGGCCCGTGGAATACGGGTATGTGCCACAAGTATCGAGAGGAAAGGGTCTCACGATGTACGCGACAGCATTTTTACGTTATTCATGTCGTGACCAGACCGTCGTATTCCTCCAACTCTTTTACCCTCCCACACCAACTTCGGTCTACAACAAATTAAAGTGGCGATCACGGGAGCACCCAGACGTAGACGTGCACACATACATACATACATACATACATACATACATACAGACAGACAGACAGACAGACAGACAGACAGACAGACAGACAGACAGACAGACAGACAGACAGACAGACAGACAGACAGACAGACAGATAGATAGATAGATAGATAGATAGATAGATAGATAGATAGATAGATAGATAGATAGATAGATAGATAGATAGATAGATAGATAGATAGATAGATAGATAGATAGATAGATAGATAGATAGATAGATAGATAGATAGATAGATAGACAGACAGACAGACAGACAGACAGACAGACAGACAGACAGACAGACAGACAGACAGACAGACAGACAGATAGACAGATAGATAGATAGATAGATAGATAGATAGATAGATAGATAGATAGATAGATAGATAGATAGATAGATAGATAGACAGATAGACAGATAGACAGATAGACAGATAGACAGATAGATAGATAGATAGATAGATAGATAGATAGATAGATAGATAGATAGATAGATAGATAGATAGATAGATAGATAGATAGATAGATAGATAGATAGATAGATAGATAGATAGATAGATAGATAGATAGATAGATAGATAGATTTTACTAATTTATTTCTTGTTACATTGAACACCTTATATATGCCTTAAAATGACGAGAATGACACATGCATTGCTCAATACTAATTATGACCTGTGCGTGAGGTGATCATATCAAAGTAGTACAGGCAGGATTTTAGGACATCACTAAAGGAACATTTTTCGTTTTCTCGGTATATAGTGTCAATGGTATCCACACACAGTAGTCAGACAGCACGTATAATATACATTACATTCATATAAAATATTACACTGCTCGGCATCTGCAAGACAGTCCCACTGGGATGGACATCATCCCGACGCTTCAACACAGTTTCTTTGCATTTGCGAGCTCTCAGTCTTCGATGAGGCCTAAGTTACAGAAATCAATATCAAGGTTAATAGACGACAATTCACTGATCGTTGTTCACGTGCACCACGAGCGCATGGCACAATTGCAGCAAGTACTTCGCGTGCGACGTCCCATTGCTATGACACGTCACTGAGACGTCATGTTCTTGATGCCGAAACCAAAAATGTATGTATGAGATAGTAGTAATAACCATAGATTCGGAGCATTCCCAGCCACCACAAAACTTGTTTAAGGTTCCTCTAAACCAGCGTTTTTGTTTACAGCAACAAACCGAAAAAAATGTACATTTTTGTCAACACTCATTAACAGCGTAAAGTAATAAACACTGCCTCATCCATGTCCTTCTAAAGCCAAGGACTGGTAGGCAAGTGCTTTCTATAAAGTGACAGTCGTAGCGAGAGGTTCTCACTAGTAGTCATGCTGTGGTCGAAAAGGTTCGTAGACTTCTCTAATCATGCAGATGCGATTACAGCGTATTTGAGACGTTGTCAAGCCTGGGGGTTTGGATTTGTTAAAAATCAATTACAATATACTTACAATCGTCTATCAATCAGCAACTTATGTGGTATATGTATGCGTCCTTCCAAGGACTCGCCGAGCTGAGAATCGGCAAGCATATTTTTAAAGGTACTCGAATAATAGTTCAACTTGTAGAAACTAACCGCCATGGAAGCTTGACCGCTAAGTCGTCAGACTGCAAGCTGGATGACGCATGTGGGAATCCCGGCCAACTCCTGATGAGAAAGGAACGTGATATCTGCAATGTACTTGGACTTACGAGTACCTTAATCAATCATAAGTGCTTAGAAATTTATTCAGAGGGCACCACTACTGTGTTACCCATAATAGTACCCTGGTTTGGCCACACATGTCTCATCGTTTATTACTGTATATGGAAATGAAGGCGGACAATGATCCCGCATGTAATGTGCAACTTTCCGTGTGACGAAGGGTAACAGCAGTCATTAAAGCACTTATATTTTTCTGAGACCGGCCGGGTTGCACTTTTTTTTTTCGCTCTGTGGCTTTCTTGGCAGCCTTCCTTTTATTGTTTGCGCAGCTGACGTCACCATGGCTGTAAAGAAGAGGACGATTTGCCTTTTCCGCTGCCTTTTAGCAGAATGTGTGGAACAATGCTTTCTTTTGGTGACGTCACATGATGACACGCGACCATGAGGAACCGGTCCGTCGTGTGTGCATGCAATTTCGTGCGACTCTTTCGCACGTTTGTTTCCTTTGCCGTCATGCCCACCCTTTGTGGTCTCTCCAGCTTTATCCAATACAGTTGTGAATCAGAGCTGCCACTCTTTGCGCACTTCGCAGTGAGCTTCAAATGTAGTCGTTCGAGAGTGGGGCTTCTCTAGAAGTGCGACACCGGTGGAATTTGGCTTAAAATTATGCTCAACGCCGTCCCTAGGTAAGTATTCGTTCTTTCAACCATTCATTGACCATGGTGGAGTTTTTTTATTAATAGTTTCAAATTTATAGTTTGCGATTCTGGAATTTCCTATTTTTCGTGTCGTAAAGCTTTGCCCCTAAAACAGCGACATCAGCGAATAATAGGAAGGTGTTTCCTTTCAGAGCGCGAAGAACGGGATCAGTCATGTGGTACAACGTAGCGGTAGCGTTGTAAAGGCCACAGGGGATCGTTTTTGGACTAGTCCAGCTTTGACGCCACACGAAGAAGCATTACTTAAAAAAGTGACCAGCAGTTAATTGTTCAACTTGTATTAGGCGCTTCGAAAAAGTGCCAGTCGGAATCCCACGCTGACGACCTGTGCAGTGAAGACGAAGCAACGGGAAACATCGCACGACTTTGCGATGATGAGCACTAAATTATGCTTCTCACTTAGAACAAATTGCTGTTTTCAAACTTTCTGCATTCATTACTAAAAAAATTTGCTAAACAGTGATGCATAAGCAATACCTTTACTTGAACCACTTGATAGCAAAAATTAAGTCACAATACAAGTAAAAGGTGTAATACGTATCACCACCGTATAAGGACTCCCACTCGACACATGTAATGAGAAATTCCCAGAGCTTAGGAGGATAGCGCAATATGAAATGATTTTTTTTATTTATTTATTTGCAATACCCTCAGGGCCAAACGGCATTACAGAGGGGAGTGGTTGCGAAAGAAAAGACAAACATTTCTACAAATGCAGCGGCGAAACTTACATCGAGCAGAAGACCTTAATTACACAGGTTGACTAACAGGCTTTATAGCAAACAAAAACGCGGGAATGATGAGAATTACATCAAGACAGGAAAAAAACGACAAGAAAATAACTACTGTACGGGAACAACATAACATCGGGTAATACAATACTTTGTTGGCTGTAATTACACATAACTAGCTAAGACACTTTTGAAATGAAGGTGATTTACAATGGTTGCCACTGATGCGGGAAGCCGGTTCCAGTCCTCGGAGGTGCGAGGTATGAAAGACTGAGAAAAGGCGCGAGTCCTGCAAGAAGGCAACCCGACCTTATGGGAATGATCCAGCCGGGGTGAGATATAACTAGGAGGCAAGATAAGATCGTCCCGCAGCGATGTGTGATGAAATAGCTTGTGAAACAAGTGGAGACGAAACATTTTACGACGGGATGAAAGTGAAGGTAAGTTGAGGCCAGATTTCATGGCTGTTATGCTAGCTGTCCTGTTGTAATTAGAAAGTATAAAACGAATTGAGTTATTCTGTACCATTTCAAGAGAGTGTATCAGGTTGGCATGACTAGGATCCCATACTGCAGCGGAATATTCAAGTTTAGGTCGTATTAGTGTAGTGTAAAGAAGAAGTTTCAAGAAAGAAGGGGCTGTTGAAAAGTTGCGGCGGAGGTAACCTAACATTCGGTTAGCATTTTTAATGACGTAATTACAGTGAACAGTCCAGGTCAGATCAGTTGTTATATGCACCCCAAGGTATTTATAGTTTGTCACGGATTGAAGAGGGGTGTTATCAAGGTAATAGTTTGGAAGTTGATGGTTCGCTCTCGAAACACGTAAAAATTGGCATTTCTTATTGTTTAATTCCATGAGCCATGTTTTGCACCAAAGAGAAATGGAGTTAAGATCATGTTGAAGAGAGGTAATATCGCCATCACAAGTTATCTCTCGGAAGATTACGCAGTCATCCGCAAATAAATGAATATTGGAGGTAATGCAGGACGGTAAATCATTAATGTATATAAGAAAGAGCAGTGGGCCTAGTACGGAGCCTTGTGGTACGCCGGAATGAACGGCACTTGGTTCAGAGCTTACATTATTAACTGAAACAAATTGAGAACGATTTTTTAGAAAACATTCGAGCCATGTTAGAAGCCTGGGATCTATATTAAGTTCATTTAATTTGTGCAACAGCAAGTTGTGACAGACTTTATCAAAAGCTTTGGAGAAATCTAAGAATATGCAGTCGGCAGAGCTATTTTGGTCGAGAATAACGTTTAATTTGTGTGTGAAGGCTACAAGCTGGGTTTCGCACGAGAATGTTTTTCTGAAGCCATGTTGGTGACGCGTAAAAAACGAGTTAGACTCAAGGAAGGTTGCAAGGTTAGAGTACAAAATGTGCTCCAGTATTTTGCATGGAATGCTAGTAAGTGAAATCGGTCTATAGTTTAATGGGGAATGCTTGTCACCGGACTTGTGAAATGGTACAATTTTGCCAATCTTCCATTCGATTGGTAATACGCCTTCGTGAAGAGACTGTTGAAAAATTTTAGTAAGAATGATGGATGAGTAGGCACAGGTACCTTTAAGGAACTTGGTGGTAATCAGGTCGCAGCCCGGGGCGGATGAAAGTTTGAGGGACTTAATCATGTTTTCTACACCAACAGAATCTATCATAATTGGGAACATGACTGGGTAGTTATAGCATATCTTAGGTGGCAGAGGAACATTAATAGTGCGACAGAAATTGCCAGTGAAAGAGATGTTGAGAGATGAAGCGCACTGCTCAGGGGCTATAGCGTCTCCAGAGCCATTGATAAGGGTTATCGTTTGTTCACTACTTGGGTTTATGACGCGCCAAAACTTTTTAGGATCGTTGGATAGCATAGATGGAAGAGTGGTATTGATAAATGTGTCTTTAGCAGATTGGATGACTCTGATGTACTCAGCAGACGCTAATTTGTAGGCATTCCATCGGGCAGCGTTGTTAGAACGCTTTGCTAATCTGTATAGACGCTTCTTTTTGTTAGATAACCGTTTAATGTGGTTATTAAACCAGGGGGCGTGTAAGTTTGTAGTGATAGAGCGGACGGGGATGTATTTGTTGGTCAGTTCATCTACCTTACGTATAAACAGATTCCAATTAGTTTGGACAGTGCGTTCATCGAAACCCTCCAGAAAAGTGTCAAGAAAATTGCACAGGTCATTGTTAATGCCTTCAAAATTTGCTTTATTATAATCACGAATTATTTTGGTGCTTTTAAGCGGCTTCGGACGCGGGAGCTTAATGCTGAACGACAATAAAGAATGATCACTTAGGCCCGGTGCATAGGTAATGTTTGAAACAACGTCAGGACTGGTTGTTAGTACGAGGTCAAGGGTATTGGCGGTTGAAAATGTTGTTCTTGTTGGTTCATGAACTACTTGAGAGAAAGAAAATACAGAGCACAGGTCGACGAATTCTTTGGCTAATGTTGATAATGGAAGTACGGTAGGTGGCTCGGTAGCCCAATCAATATTAGGAATGTTGAAATCACCCAATAGAAATAAAGGCAGGCTAGGATAACGAGAAGAAACTGTATGTGTTATGTCATGAAGGTCATTTATGAAGTCGGAAGTGTGATCAGGGGGACGATAGCAAACGCCCACGATTATTTTCTGATAACCAAGTTCAATGATGGCCCATAAAATTTCTAAGTTGCTTGGGATATGTATACAGTGGGATTTGAGGTCTTCCGAAATTGCCAAAAGGACACCGCCCCCTTGACGGTTATTTCTGTCGCAGCGATAAATTGTGAAGTTACGAGTGGTTTGAAAAATTTCGCTGTTCTGTACCTGCGAGTGTAGCCAAGTCTCCGTCAATACGACAACATCGGCGCAAGTCGTATCTATGGCAGAAGCTAAGGAATCGCGTTTGTTAATCACACTGCGAATGTTGGTGAAAAGAACTGATACGCAAGGAATGTGGCGACCACCGCCCCTCACGCCCCCCTATGCGCTAGACGAATGCGCAGCACTCCCTTTGTGTTTTACCGGCGCTACCGGGGTAGCGGTTGCACTCACGGTATCAGTTACAGAATTATAGATATAGTGTTTTTTGTTCATTACAAGCTTGTTGTACCGAATCTGGAAATCGTCTGTGTGAGTCTTGGCAAATTCGTACAATTTCTTTCTTGCGTGACGCGTGGTAGGCGAAAAGTCCTCGCTTACTGAGACGTCTTTTTCCATCAGTTTTTTGCGTACGGAGAGTATTTTGTTTTTAGTCTTAAAGTTCGAGAATCGCACCATAATTGGGCGACATTTACCTGGATGATATTGCCCCAAGCGATGCGCACGCTCAATTGCAGTCTCAGGTAACGGGTCTAAAACGTCACGCAAGACTTCCCTTACGTGCACCTCGGTTTCCTCCCACGTTTCACGGTCGTCCGGTATACCTCGTAGAATGATGTTATTGCGTCGCGACCTGTCCTCCAGATCATCAACGCGTGATTGCAGGGTATCTTGTTTAGATGTTAATGTTTCGACGGAACTCTGAAGGTGCACGATATCTTCATCCATGCGACCAAATGTTTTCATTTTTTCTTCTACGGCGTCTAACCTCTTCTGAATAGCACCAACTTTTGTTTCAATGCTTTTCTGCCCAGTTTTTATGACTTTTATGTCGGCTATTAGCTCCGCGTGGTTCTTTGCCGATTCCATCTGCTGGGCATGAACCTCCTTGAGAAGGCGGAAAAGAATATTTGTATGCTGTGAAGGATCATCGGGTAAGTCCTCTAGGTCAATAAGGGCCGGGGAACGGGTATTACGCGGCCCGGGATTTGTCTCGATGTCACCAGAACACAGCAAAATAAGGATCATAGAAAAGCACTCAGAAAACGTTTCACATAATACGTGTGGGCAAGGAAGCAGCAGTAAATAGCGGTTATCACTTCGCTTAGCATGTAGCGAAAACCGTTTACACACCTGCGAAATGCAGAAGCGGGATGCGTGAGACATGATGTCGGCGCCGCCCGCTTGCCCACTGAAGCGGTAGTCGTGCCAGCAGCTGTTTAAGTAGGCCGCTGGAACTGGCGACGTCACCGAGGATGGTGCTGCGCAGAAATCCCGGCGCACCATGTCAGGCCAAACGAAGAAAAAGCCATGTTCTTGATTGCGGTCGTCCGAAGGTTGGCCCAGCGGTGGCAGCGGGACTGGATTGTCCGTTGCCGTGAGTATCGTCGGTGAAAACGGCAGCAGTAGCAGCGTAACCAAAGCCTGCGAAATGCAGAAGCGGGATGCGTGAGACATGATGTCGGCGCCGCCCGCTTGCCCACTCAATGATAATAACACAGAGCTGAATAAGCCAAACACATTTTCGATACAGCAGAACAGCATTTTCAATGCAGCAATTCACTTTTAAGGTACCGATCCCTACTATGGAAGAATAAACCATGCTTTTACGAAGAAATCTCTTTATGGCTCGGCGAAGTGAAAAACCATTCGCCAAATGTGTCAAAGAAGATTTTCATTGGCTGCGCCATCAGTTAAGTTGTTCTCAAGCACGCTGTCATTGGCTGCGCCGTCAGTGACATCGTTTATCCCATCACAGCCATGTCGCCGAGCTCGCGCAACAGTTTCAATTTTTTAACTGCCACATGGGTACCGCCGATAGAATGAACTCCTGAACAGCAGTGAACTTTTGAGGAACAACGCAGATAGCAGAAGCTTGAGAGAGCTCGCGTTCGCTGGTTTGATGTTGCAGTCTGGGCACAAGAACAGGCCCGGATGACCAAGCACAAGACGCAAATGTGTGTCGAGGATCCGGAAGCCTTCTAAAGCTGTGTGCATACGACAGATGAAATCGCGATTCGACCCCGGGGTTTGCGTACTACGTCATCATACGTCACCCGTTCCCACATCCTCGCTACGGTCCGTGCGAAGCGATTCGTGAAGCGACGGAACCCCAATTCACCGTTGCGATCCTTGCAAACCAATGACGAAATCTTCGCTTGTAGCGTGCATTCTCCCCTGTCGTGTGGGTATATTCACTGCGGAGGGATCAGAATTACGTCACATGTCACGTGACTGATCCATCCACGGTCACGTCTAGTGGCGTAGCCACGGGGGAGGGAGGGGGGGGGGTTGGGGTGAGTTTAAACCCACACACCCCAAAAAGTTATTGCGCACGTACACGCCTATATAGTTTTCCCATCCCCTGCTATGCTACATTGTACACGGTTGTGCTATGGCGCACCCTCTAGCCTCCTCCTTTCCTTGCTGCTCTCAATAACATCGGTTCTATTCCCCTCCACATCACATCTCTTTTCCCCACCTTTCCTAACCTATACAGAATTGACAATGCTTTGTTCTCTTCTTTTACTTTCTTTTCCTCCTCACCTTGCCACCCCCTGGCTGTTAATTATTATGCTATGCCTTCCTTGCATGTCTTTCGTTTTTCTACCTTTGTTTCTTTCTCTATTTCTCTCTCATTTGCTGTATTTTTTCCCCACAGCAACACAATCAAATGTTTATTATAGCACGCCTGGATAGCCTATGGACACGAGACTCACCTTCAGATCGTAGGAACTCAATTTTAATCACGTGCCACCAAGAAATTTTATTTGATTTCCTTCTGCCCCTCCTTTTTTTCTTTTCTACCTCCAACGCATTGATACGCGACGCATGGTGACGCCATCGCTCGGCGGGTGGCGCATACCCACCCACGATTGCGCCAACGTCACCCGGAACATCGCCACCCTTAAACAGCTCCGTGGTTGAAAATGTTAACTAGCATAGAACCCCAAATATGTCTGTCTTGCCGAAATGTGCGAATGACTAGCGTTGCCTGTGCAGCAACAGCCGAGCGTGAAGAGGACCATGGGCGTCGAAGAGCTGCCGACGGCCAGCCACCAGAAGGTGTTCGCCGCCATATGGCGCACCGTGCGCGAGGCTCTGTTCTTGCTCCAAGTGGGCACGTTGTGCGTACTCGCTCTCATGGTGCGCAAAGGAGTGTGCCGATCCAAGGCCAGTATGGAAGGCAAGACCGTGGTCGTTACGGGTGCTAACGCAGGTGAGCGTCTCGTTTCGGCATGTCCTTTGACTTGATTTGATTCGTGTGTGTTTTACGATGGCGCTACACTTCACACCTTTACTTAGTCTAAGCTGGGCTCATACCGGAGGTGGTGCCACACCACGCGAACGCTTCAGGGCAGGAACAACGTCGTGGTATGCGTGTCTCTCGTTGTGCCTTCCAAGAAACCTGCTCCTCGTTGGTCTCACCGCATGTCCAGTCGGGTTTTTTACACCATGCAGATTGCTTATCATGACTGCGTGCCATTAAAAGAAATTGACAATGGTGTTGCCCCTGTATAGAATGGAATCGTTACACTCCGAGTCAGAACGATAGTTCACACACTCTAAAATTCTGGGAGGCCCTGCCCCACAGTCCAGGTCCCAACTTTCAGCAAGACATCATTAGTCAAGCACCATCGTCTCAAGGAATTCCGGCCGACGGCTAGAGGCGACGAGCAATGACTGACGCGATTGCCTGATTTTTTTTAAATAAAGCTCTTTCATCTTTCTCTGATGATCTAGTGAATTGTATAACTTGATAGGAGTTTCAAAATGCGCAACTGTGAGAGCATCTTTCTGGCGCCTCGTCTTCAAACATTTAAACGGGCGCTCACGGCATTGACAATTTTGCACTAAATAAATAATAAAGATGTGAAACTTCAGATATCTGCGTAATGTGTACAGTTTATCAGGTGGTTTTGAATTTAGCGAATCGCTATAGATATCAATGTTCGGGCACTCTTGCTCGTGGCCCGCTGCGTGGGCGAGCAACGTCCGACAAGCCAGCAACCTGATTGAACAGCTTAGCGACGTCACAGATTTCTTACCAGTGTGTTGGTGACTTATAACTACTGACGTTACTAAATGCAAATATTTTTATGCAAGCCAAAGGTACATTGACCGTTTCTGCCCATATATCTTTGGCATATGCGCTGAGACGCAAACGTTTCAATTGGTAAGGTAGGTAGCCCCGCCGCAGTGGTCTAGTGGCTAAGGTACTCGGCTGGTAACCCGCAGGTCGCGGGATCGAATCCCGGCTCCGGCGGCTGCATTTCCGATGGAAGCGGGAATTCTGTAGGCCCGTGCGCTGAGAGTTGGGTGCACTTTAAGGAACCCCAGTATATATATATATATATATATATATATATATATATATATATATATATATATATATATATATATATATATATGATAGTTTGAAACGGCCGATGTTACACCCACAGACGTTTGTTTTGGAGAAAGTGTCAACACACGTCGCCATTTGAAGAAAAAAATCACAGCATATCCACAGATTGAATGATGATGAGTGGGGCGAAGCATCCACCCGTCCGTCCGTGCGTCTGCCTCTGCGTTCGTCCCTGCGTTCGTCCGTGCATCTATCTGTCTGTCCGTCCACGCGTCCGTCCATTTGCTTCTCTGTCTGTCCACCCATGCGTCCGTTCATCCGTCCATGTAGTGAACACTCCAAGTACCGCCATCTCGCATCTTTTCATCATATATTCATCACATAGAAGTACCGCCTTCCAGCGGACATTCCAAGGACTAAACGAAAGGTGGCTACCCACATACCTACATACATACATACATACATACATACATACATACATACATACGTACGTACGTACGTACGTACGTACGTACGTACGTACGTACGTACATACATACATACATACATACATACATACATACATACATGGCCCCACCGCGGTGGTCTAGTGGCTAAGGTACTCGGCTGCTGACCCGCAGGTCGCGGGTTCGTATCCCGGCTGCGGCGGCTGCATTTCTGATGGAGGCGGAAATGTTGTAGGCCCGTGTGCTCAGATTTGAGTGCACGTTAAAGAACCCCAGGTGGTCGAAATTTCCGGAGCCCTCCACTACGGCGTCTCTCATAATCAAATGGTGGTTTTGGGACGTTAAACCCCACATATCAATACATACATACATACATACATACATACATACATACATACATACATACATACATACATACATACATACATACATACATACATACATACATACATACATACATACATACATACATACATACATACATACATACATACATACATCGTGGACGCACGACCCACAGCTTAAGAATCTTCGCCCCTAAACATAACCTTTCCCATATCTCAGATACGAGTCATTTCTGAAGGAGGTTTGGCGCCAGCATTCCAACAACATATCCGTACCTATCTCCAATGTGACTAAAGCCTGGAGACCAACTTTTAATTATAGAGTTGTTTCACGGTTATGCAAGAACACATGGTAACCGCGCGAGGTGCCTTACGAAAACAATGCTTCAGAACTGTCCTGCATGCGTGGCGCATGAACGTACTTTTCAAGAAAATTAAAAAAATGGAGTAAAACATTCATGTGCGGTCTGCAAGCGAAAGGTTCGCGGGACGCGTATTTGAGACGCCTGAACCAAGGTGTCACGCCGGATCTCAACAGCTTGTCAATAACTTGTGCGGTCTGCAGCCACATTCAAGTGGTTTTTATACCTATGCTCCGTTCGTCAAATATACAACCTTGAAAAAAGCATATCCTGTTGCAAATCGCAACAAAAGCTTTTACAGTAATCTCATTCGAAAGGGAAAGTGGGAGTCAGCTCCGCCGCATTGCAATATCAACAAGCAGTGAAACATACACACAAAAGCGGAAGGGGCTGCTTTGTCAGGACATAGCGTGCTTCCGAAAAAGCTTTTTTTTTTTTTTGCTTGAGGTTGCGTTTTGTGGACCCCCGAAATGACTTGGCAGACGCCGTGGAATCCGCGGACCCAGATTTGAGAATTACTCGGCTTCCTCCACCTCCTCAGAAAAGGAAGCGTAAATAGAGGCAGCCGTATGGCCTAGAGAGTTTACGACTGAGAGAACAAGAAAATTACTGTCATGGCGTTGGGCAGCATCGATGAAAATGGGCCCCTTGGAAGTGCGAAATCGTGTCGCAAGAACATCTGGATGTTGCCATCGCTATTTCTCGTGTAGAAAAGGGTGCGTGTGTCTTTTGAGAGTGGCGGCTTACGCGTAGATTCATGTGTATTCAGCCACGAGTATTGTGCACGGTTTGTGTGAGTAGTAGGAGATAGCCTGATAGCGGGAGATTCTTTAGTGTCCTTTTTGCTTCTAGAACCAGGTCCCAGCAGCGTCTTCCGAGGCCAAATAGATGTGCTGTAGCTTGTCCTCACTGCTCCAGATATTGAAGCCGTACACTTCAATTGGTCATACGCCAATGTTGTTCGTATACGCTTCTATATGGTCTTCACATGATGATCCGCAGTAGGTTGGCGGCTCCTTGCATTGTTGCAGACTGACTGTCGCGAGCGGTTGCACTGGGCTTGTCATCGTTGTGGCCGTATATATAGTGGGTATGGCCTTTGTCTTCCGGATCTCATCGAATAGAAAACTGTACTCTGTTCTTCCACCTTGCTGAATGCACTTAGCTCGCAGGTAGGGGTTGGCGTCGATGTCTTATTTACGACTTGGGCTGTGTTCACTGCTTGACGATGTCGGCCGGAACCTAAACGACACTTCCACCAGATGTCACGTCTCTTTAGGCAAACTTGTGTCCCGGAAATGAAAACTCAAACAGCAATACACGCTATACACTTATCAAGGGGAACAGATAATCTGACAAGTGGTAAAGCACGCCAGCTTTTATACATATGTGTCAACGAAGATTCCATCTTTATCGGTGGTGGCCGCGTAAGCTGTAGATAATTAATGAAAACAATAGCAAAGGTTCTGAAACATTGATTGATTGATGATTGATTGATATGTGGGGTTTAACTTCCCAAAACCACCATATGATTATGAGAGACGCCGTAGTGGAGGGCTCCGCAAATTTCGACCACCTGGGGTCCTTTAACGCGCACCCAAATCTGAGCTCACGGGCCTACAGCATTTACGCCTCCTTCCAAAATGCAGCCGCCTCAGCCGGGATTCGATCCCGTGACCTGCGGGTTAGCAGCCGAGTACCTTAGCCACTAGAACAACGCGGCGAGGCGTTTCTGAAATATTATGACACGGTCAATACGCCGAGTGTTGCAACCAGTCTGTGCGGCTGAAATACTAATATAGGTGAAAATAACACGCATGACACACAATATGTAAACACACACACACACACACACACACATATATATATATATATATATATATATATATATATATATATATATATATATATATATATATATATATATATATATATAGTTATAAACTTCGTATAGGTAAGACTTCGTATAGGTATATATATATATATAGTTATAAACTGCGTATAGGTAAGACGCGCCGCCAGAGGCGGCGCGTCTTACCTATACGCAGCAACAATGCCAGAATTACCCGCTCGTTTCCGGCGGCTCTCCGTCGCTCCTTTCTAGTTCCTCTCCTTCTTCTGCTTCTTGTTGTCTGTTGCTACCTCGTTCGCCCGCTTGTCTTTTTCTCTCTCTCTTTTTTGGAGGGTCTTTAAACTGTGAGGGTGACCCTCTGCTACGGGAACTTGTATCATTTCACTTACATCCTCCGAAGAAGGCTGGTCCACCAGCCGAAACTGTTAGGATTAAATAAATATTTTATTGTTTTGTTTCCTATACTGCACTATTCTCGAAGTTTATAACTTTTATTACGGTAGCCGGAAGAAACTCTGATCATCTATTTCATCTATATATATATATATATATATATATATATATATATATATATATATATATATATATATATATATATATATATATATATATATATATATATATATATATATATAATTGGTGTGACATCCCTGCTGACTCGCATGTTTTCTTGAAACTGCCGAAGAATGCTCCGCATTGAGCAGTGCTCGTGACAACCACAGGCATCGGCAAGGCCACAGCCATGGCGCTAGCACGGAGAAAGGCCCGTGTGATCCTGGCCTGCCGCAACATGGACAAGGCCAAGCGGGCAGCCCAGGAGATATTCGAGAGCACGGGACAGTCAGTGGTCATCAAGGAGCTAGACCTCGCCTCGTTCAAATCGGTGAATGACTTCTGCGACGACATTCTGAAGACGGAGTCGCGACTCGACGTACTCGTCAACAACGCTGGCATCGTCACAGGTATGCTGTGCCGCTAAACGTACTGTGCCCTACCGTACTGTGCCCTACCGTACTGTGCCGCTTATACTATTCACGAGGCACTCGTATTAAAGAAAAGCAAAAGGCAGGAAGTGAAATATTTAGGAGGTAAACTCACAAGCAATTTAAGTTTGGAACCACACATAGAAAGTGTTTGCAGCAACGCCCTTGAAAACCTGGTATTTTAAAACAGAATCTGCATCGTACCTCGTTGACCGCAGTATCAACAGCGTACAAAATTTCAGTCCAGCCAGCATCACAATATGCGGATCTGATTTGGAGCCCGCATCTAAAATACCTAATAAAGATTAGACTGCCAAATTTCGCTTAGAGGTTTATAAATAATGTCTGCCGTGGTGGAGCAGTGGTTATGGTGCACGGCTGCGGATTCAATCATGGCGGTCGCATTTTGATGGAGGTGAAAAGCTAGAGGCTGGTGGGAAGTGAGGTGTCACTGCACGTTAAAGTAAACCAGGTGGACGAACTTCCCGGAGTCCTCCACTACGCCATATTTCTCATTTTCATGGGAAAGTCACGAAATTACGCGGGAAAGTTACTTACCTATAAGCGCCACATCAGGTCTGGTAACCACAACATAGCAGTTAAGCAGAAATTTGATCATATTAACATACATCAACATTTTCTTATTCGCATGCTGGATCAGCACGGCACAAGAATCACCAGAAGATAGCTAACGCTAATACAACAAAAACGTTCGTTCAGCTAATAAATAACCTTTCCATTGACCTGTAAAATTATGTTTATACTGGGTGGCAATGAAGGTGGCTGAATCTTAAGTTCGCTTTTTATTTGATGTATAGTGTACAATTCACTTTGTGCATTGCATTGCTGTAAAATTGATTACTGTAATGTTACTGTTCTGCTCCGAATTACAAAACATACCTCTTGATAATGTTGATTGTAATCAACATATATTCTACCACGTATGTAAGTGGCAGTTCTAATTATTGTGGTTGGTATTATGTATAACGATGGCCGAAGTATGGATAATAAAGCGAACTTATTTTTTAAATGAGAGTGAGTTGGGGCTCATAGTGACCCGAATACTTGCTTACTTTGGTCCCGCTTCATTTCGACAACGCTTATTCTCTTAATAAACGAAAACGCTAGAGCTGCCACGAGGTCTTCCGTAGTAAATAAATGTACGGTTTGCACGAAGCTCAAAACCAAAAGATAAGAAACCTGAAGTAAATATTTAGACCCTTCATAATGTTTTAATCGTATGAAAAATTCGAAAATATTTTCGTCGTCCTGAGAGAACAAAAACGGGGTGGGGGGAGGCAGGGGGTGCAATCATCCATCCTGGTTACCTATTAGGCACGCAGTCAGACATCTCTCTGAGGGACACGTCAACTCCTGAAACTATTATCAGCAGCGGCGACATGCCTAGTGAAATAATGCTTGAAGAAATCGTGTTTAACGTAATGCATGAATACAACCACGATTTAAAGGGACCCTGAAGGCCGTTCCTGAACTTTTGTCGGTGTTTAGGTCACAGCACCATCATACCATTCCCACTGCAAATTAAGCGGCACGTCGTGCACCAAAGCACGCGAGGGCCATTAATTGCATATCTTTCTTCTCAGCAAAGCCATAGCCTCACCGAACGCCTTCCTTTCGAAAGTAACCGGCAAGCGCGAACTCATGAACTCAAGCAGCCTGCACTTCCACGGGCCAATATCATGATCTGTAGAGGTCGCGAGATCATTCTCGAGTTTTATGCTACCTGTGTTCATCGTTTGAACCAACCCTAAACATTTTACCGCGAAATACGCTCTCGAAAACACTTCAAGCTTGAATGCCCACTTTTTGTCCAGTTTGTCATCGCAACAACTTTGTCACTTTTCGTGACACTTTCGTGCGGCTCTTGGCGATACGCATAACATGCTGGCTGGCATTCACGTTTCTTATAGGAATTCATATGATTTGCCATATTCTCTTTTTCGGTGGCCAGCATTCGAGGCAGGATGAAACTGGCTGGCATAGAATGTAAAGCCTACATTTATTTCCCTTTTGTTTCAGACTCCAAAGCGGTCAGGCTGACTGAAGACGGCTACGAATTGTGTTACCAGTCCAATTATCTCAGCCACTACTTGTTAACGATGAGGCTCCTCGGTAAGTACGATAATATTTCAGCCCATTTTTGAGACACTTGAAGGATAATACCTATTTTCACTAGCTGCTTCCCGGCCACGCACTCCAGGTTTATTATTATTATTATTATTATTATTATTATTATTATTATTATTATTATTATTATTATTATTATTATTATTATTATTATTATTATTATTATTATTATTATTATTATTATTATTATTATTATTATTATTATTATTATTATTATTATTTGCTCATTCAGACGCTGAGATTGCAAATGCGGAGAATAGGAGGAGCCGCTGCAGGTGACTACATGCATAAGAAAATTCGTTAAGCTTTCTCTGCACAGAAATCGCCTTTAGTAAAAGTTATTGTAGGGCTAGTTGGTGCATGTCACCCTTGATTATGTTGCCGCTGCCTTGGTGTATCTGTGTGTTACGTGCATATCATGGTTCCTCGTACTTTGTGCACGTTCGAAGATTCTTCAATGATATATCAGCTGAGAGTGCATCTTTTAATAATTTTTGCTTCATATTGTTCACTTGAAGGCACTGTGATGTAATGGAGCAGTCCTTCTACAATGTGGTCATATTCAGTCTTATCTATGTGCTTCGAGTTGTCCATAGTGGTTACCTTGTAGGCCGAGGGACCATCCCGAAGTGCAGCCGCTGATCCCATGTGGAATTCCCGGACAAATTTTCTTTTTTTTTCATTTTTTTATTGGCTAAGCCTTTCTGAGAATCCTTCTGGTTTTTTTCTTCAATTGTCAATATCCTCGATTACTGTCTAAAAATGTTTCATGGGGCTTTATGCGCTGAAACCATGATACGCGCAGAAAGACATCGGGCTTTATTAACGTACACGTGAACTACAGAGGTGTTCACGAATTCAGCCCTCAGCGAAAGACAGCCAGAAGGCGAACACGCGTCCTCAAGCCACCTATACGATACCACGGCAGGTAGCCCACGCGTTCTCGCTGATGCTGACACGTGCAATCGCGGCCACGCCTGCACAATAAGCCTTACAGCTCGTCCACTCATGCGATTATAGTTTTCGTTGCGCGACCAAGTTAGTCACAGAGCCACTGCTTCTGTTCAGTCGCTCGCTGTTTGATATCGCGGCCTCACGACCTCTGAACCAATAAAATGTGCAGGAACAGGAAGTCAGCTTATCTTACCGGGTGATGACAATGCGAGCAGGTGTGAACTCCTGGCGGTGCGAATTCGCATGGAGTGTCATGAAAGCGAGGCGTCAACCACTGATCCATTCCGCGGCGCCTGATGGAGTGTAGAAATGGTGCCCCGCCGCGGTGGTCTAGTGGCTAAGGTACTCGGCTGCTGACCCGCAGGTCGCGGGTTCATATCCCGGCTGCGGCGGCTGCATTTTCGATGGAGGCGGAAATGTCGAGGCCCGTGTGCTCAGATTTGGGTGCACGTTAAAGAACCCCAGGTGGTCGAAATTTCCGGAGCCCTCCACTACGGCGTCTCTCATAATCATATGGTGGTTTTGGGACGTTAAACCCCACAAATCAATCAAGTGTAGAAATGGTGTTCACGCAGCATAACTTCAAGGTATCCAATGTTGCATCCTAAGAAAGAAAGCCGGGCAATACGTTGCTTTGACGCGACTCTTAGTATATACTATTAATTAGCGTGTAATTCACTATACAATTATTTTCTAATTAGTACACTTCAATTTTTGCATTAAAAGTATCAAACCTCAGGCTCTATACACATATACCCGGTTTGCTTTGTGGTTGTATTCGTTTCGAGCAAAGGAAAACACCTTTGACAGTGGTCCTGTACCGCAGCACGTCGAACGATTATCGAGCATGGCAGAGTATCAGGAGCTATACTCGGCACAATGAAGTTAAATGACCGACAGCGTTCCACTCAGGAAGCCCGTACAAATGTCAAACACGTGGGCTGTGTACGCGCCTCCATGTTTTATGCGTACAATCGTATACGCACATCGTCACTGAACTAGGCGTAGGGTCGCTTTGAGATTGCCAGTGCAAATGGTCGCACGGCTGTGCTATTCTATAGTTTGAGTGAACCTTCTTTTGAACTATTCACAAACTGTCGAAAGGGGCGGCCTGTTTTGGCGAACTCTGCTTGTCAAAGGATGAGCTTTTCTACAAAAAAACTGCTCATGTGCAGATGCTAAAAGCAAAGTCCAGATTTGAGACGGGATGCCTGGTCAGAAAGCGAAACGGACAAGCCCTTGTCTTTTGTTAGAAGAGGTGAAAACACCAGGAAAGCCTTTTTTAAACGCGGCCTTCTCGTGTATTTGTTTTGTTTTTCTCGAGTGCTGCAATAGAGTCTCGCTGAGGGCACGTCATGGCAGCACGCGTTTAGCAGCAGTCGACCTTGGCGAGGCGGCACCCATTGTTTGCTGAACAAAGCCAAGTTTTCCTTTCACCGGAGCCTTGAGACACGTTTTCGCGGCGTCACATTTGATGTAGTATTTCCGCAATCTCACAACTTATTCTCGGTACGGCAATCGTGGCTTGGTTCATCAAGGATGAAGTGCTGCTGTATAATTGGCGCCGCAGACTTCTAGACCTGTTCCGAGTAGGCGGCGTTGAAGAGATACTGTCTACTAAACCAGTAAGATAAGCTTCAAAAGGGCTGTCGCGGTACCGAATGACAACGCAAGTCTTACCCGCCACGTTGGATGTAGTGGTTATGATGATTGACCTCTGACTCCGAAGTCACGGCATCGAATCCCGGCCGTGGCGGCCGTAGGTGTAATATCAGAGGTCTGTGCACCTATAGCTTTAGGTGCACGTTATAGCCTGTTGGTTAAAACCTCTAAAGTCCTCCACTGGAACGTCTATCGTAATCATATCGCGGTTTCTGGATGTACAATCCCGACAATTATTATCAATGGGTCTGGGACGTCAGACTCAAACAATTATTACTACAATGCATGGGGGTCAGAAAAGCCATACGTCACGCGCAGTAGAAGCGTAGACATTTAGGCGAGTTGTTATAGCGTTCCGCCTGAAACACTAACACAAAATGAAGAAAGAAAGGGGAATCACTGCATACTCTCCTATAAAATTTTTTTGAAAAGAAAAACCACAAGTAGAGAAATACATCACCTGAACAAAGAATGTGCAATTTAAAGCCTCTCATTTGAATGATTGTGTCTCGTATGAACTTACGAGTTTGTCTTTCTTACTCGGCACAGAATCCTTGTTTAATTGTAGCAACAGTTCATTAGAATGCGTCTCGTGGATTCAGGGGATGCAGATGGCGTGTGCTTTCATATGTATACGTGTTTTTTGTTTCAATCAAGTTTCAGTTGCGAATTGATGGTGGCCAGCGTCCAGCTTGAGTAGTACGACCACAGGGTAACATATTGCTCTTCCGAGTGCCTTTCAATTTTCGAAGTCTCGGCCCCAGTTTCTGTTTCCGTAAGAATGCCACGTAAGCACATAAACTTGTTGTGACTTTCATTACGACGATGTTGGTGTGCAGGGCTGCTGCGGAAGAGTGCACCGAGCCGGGTGGTGAACGTCTCGTCAGCCGTGCACCACTTGGGCACTCTTGACGATCCCGACAAGCTGGCGCGCGGCCTGACTGCCGTGCGTCACCCGACCTACTCGTACGCCTGCAGCAAGCTCGCCCAGGTCGCATTCACGCGCTCCCTGGCGCACAAGCTACGCCACACTGGTACGCACCCGAAGGCCTCTTTCTGCCAGATTGCCCTTAACGGAATTCATTACTGGGCTAGTTCCCATAAATGCGGGCTCGCACGAAATTAACATATGGTGAAAAAAACTATCAGTACCTGTCTTTGGAACGTGCGCGATCCAGTAATTTCATCTAGATGTGGTTGTCATTGTCAGAGATCATTCACATTTATTTTATTCGTGTCATACTTATGGCACTTCGTGGTAACACAGTAAGGGGGGGGGGGAGCAACAAAGTTGAAACCATTCACAACCAAAGTGAACAGGGGAATACACTACAGAGCTTTGCTAAAAGGTACACTAAAGGGTACATAGCAAATAAGCCTACAAGAAACTTGCTAATTCAACCAGAAAGTGCCATTGTACTCGATCAAAGCTATCCGCCTATCAAAGACTGTAAACAATCATTAATTACGAACAAACTATAGTGAATAGTATTGCAGTATTCACCGCACGAAAACTAAATAACTCTGATAGCAATCACCATTGTCTGTTTGTCTGTTCAGCAGAACAAAAAGCCTTTAACTGTAATTATTTTTCTTTTATAATAAATGTCTTGTTTTGGCAGCCTTGATGCATTTAGCCGAAAGGTTATTTGTCAGCCGCCACTTCGTAATAAGATCACGTGCTACATGACACCAACAGGCAAACGAAGATTGTTTTATACTCGCCGTAGTGGCTACTGGTGGCACTGACTGATGCTCCCACGTTTAAATGCTCATATATACTCCATAAAGTGAACGGAGAGATGACCGCCGCTGTAGCTCAGACGTAGAGCATCGGACGCGTTATTCGAAGGTCGCAGGTTCAGTGCCTGATGGTGGCAAGTTATGTTTTCGTCTATTTTTCTGTCTTCATTTTTACATTATATTTACCACTAATAAGATACTCTATGCTTTCCTTGGCAATGTTGTCTCTTATTTCTCATTCTAACCGTGTCTAACGAAGAAAAAGGAGCCCTTAAAACACTTCTTTCCTTCATATAATACATAGAAAATTATGAAAAATATACCATTATATGAATTAATTATAAAATAACAATCTACTCACGTGGATAAAAGGAACATTTTCAAAATAATTTATGAAACAGTGCGAACACTTATCCCGATGAATCGGTGTTCGTCTGCAGCAACCGGGACAAAGAGAGGAACCACTCGAACGACGTCTTGTCAACCAGTTCCTTTTTCTGCCTTTTGGGCTGAACATTTGGTAGTTTATGACGAAAAACTGACTGCGAATACTGGTATAAAAGCAAAACATTTCAGCTCTATCACGTGAGCCTTTTTCACAACGATCTAAAAAAAAAGTTCACAGCTTACACTCGTGGCGCATGGCTCAAACCAACAGTAGAGCTATAGTGTTCAACTCAATTTCTAAGTCTTTGCTAGTAGCATAGAGTTTCCTAATATACACTAGACGGAACTCTGGTGCTAGTGTCTGCGAGAGATGCAACGCACGGTGTTTCAGTGAGAATGGGAATTATCGGTAGTACAGATATTTGTCTAATATTCGTACCTCTGGCCTGCTTTTGGCTCCGTGTGTGTTTGTGTGGCTTGGAGCTGTTTTCTCACGAAACAAATAATAGCAAATGTTCAGTGGTTGCGCATCACCATCTCATTTTTTTAGATTTATATTTCTAAATCTGGGCACGAAGTTCAAAAGGGTTGAATCTTTCTTACAAAACCAAACCAAAACATAGCAATAAACGAAGCCGCAAGTACTATTTGCCGCCCGCAAGCACGAAGACTAGGCAAATGTGTGTACTACCCATCATTCCCATGGTCGCTGAACGATCGCAGCGCCAGAGTCCCCTCTAGTTAATTTTTGGGAAACTCTATGGCTAGTAGCACCAAGTGTTGCTAAGCTTGAATAACTTTCTCCTGTTTCACTAGGCACGCGCACGTTATGTCGCTTTGGCGAGAACATTCCACGTTACTACTTGTTTCGTGCGTTATCTTGCGTGATTTTAGTCACATGACCTGATGTTACGTGACGTAACGGGATTTAGTCAGGTGACTACTTGTTACGTGATCGTACGCAATTTCAGACATGACTACATATTACGTGACGTAACGCAATTTTTAGTCTGGTGACTAATTGCTACGTAGTCATAAGTGCTTTCGGTCACGTGACTTTATGCTACTTGATTTCAGTCTCGTAACTATTACGTGGTTTTAGCGAATATATGTTGCATGATGTTACGTGAGTTTAGTCGTCTGACTAGTTACTGAGTAGAATCACGTAATTTTTAATCACCTGACTATATTTAGATTTTGCGTGATGCCATGCAATTTGGGTCACGTAAATTATGGTGTAATGCGGCAGTGTGCCATCTTCGCAACAAACCGATGAGAGAGCAGTGGTCGCTTTTGCGATGGCGCCACTAGCAGGGCGCCACCATCGAACGGTGTGCCAGAGCGCGCAATCAGAATTTGCATTTAAAAAATTTCTGAAGTTTTTTAGTTAAATAGTCACGCCACACGATTGAAGATAAAGGTATCTGCAGATTAAAACACACCCAACACATTTCTACGTATTAATAATATAAATCAAGCTGCTCCTGCGTCGTATAAGCTTGCACAATTCATATTGCAGAACATGGACTCAGGCAGTGTGATTGCTTACTGTTTTTAACTGCAAAATGAATAAAGAAGCACTTCTTTGTTCATTCCATGCATATATGTACGCCTGCCTATAGTTTTCAGACTAATCTGAGTTCTCGCGACGAAACGAACGAGGAATTCCGGAAGGATAGCGTGAACATCCTCAGCTGCGTTCCACGACCACCCTTCACCATCATGAGCCCGAATAGTAATTAGTCGCGATGTTGAAAAAAACGCTCAATGACGAATACTGCTCTACTTCTTTATACATTTTACTAATAATTATTATACATTTTACGACCAGCACGGCAACTACAACTACCAATATAGCTTTGTATCTCAGATTCTCATAAATTACTTCAGGGGAGGGGAGAAGATAGCACCACAGTAGTACGGTATGCTCAGGCAGCGCTGACCGTCATAGCGAAAAGAGCCATGCTTTCAGCGTCATACGACACACTGCCCCGTTTCAGTATACCATACGTGAATAGATGTAACATGATGCTACGTGATCTTTAGTCCTGTTCCCCACCACGGTGGTCTGATGGCTAAGGTACTCGGCTGCCGACCCGCAGGTCGCGGGTTCAAATCCCGGCTGCGGCGGCTGCATTTTCGATGGAGGCGAAAATGATGTAGGTCCGTGTGCTCAGATTTGGGTGCACGTTAAAGAGCCCCAGGTGGCCGAAATTTCACTACGGCGTCTCCCATAATCATATGGTGGTTTTGGGACGTTGAAACCCCACATATCAACCAACTTTTTAGTCCTGTTACGTGATTTTAGACCCATGGCTACTAACACAATTTTCAGTTACGCAAAAATTTTGTCCGTCATAGTTATTGCATTCCACGCCACAGATAAATCGGCGAACGTGTTGTGGGAACGAATCACGTGATAAAGAGGCCAAGGCGAGCGCGTGCCATGTCGTGAGTTTCTGTGCGTACTACCTGGCGCAATGATAAGCTTAAAAAATCCCACCGTTAAAATGAACGCACAAACAGTTGACAGCTGACAAGCAGTTTAGAACATTCAACATGTGCATCAGGACCCCTCCCAACATGGCTACCCTGACTCTTTCGCGCACTTTGTAACGTTAGCTAGCACGTTCTGCCCGTCCTGACAATCGCGTTCTAGAAAACGTGCTCCTCTGCCGTATGTTCTGGAATGAGCGAGTACTTTTCACGGGTTCTACGCGCCTATAATGCTGAGGTAGCGCACGTGCTAACGAACAAGTTCAGGCATTCTCTTGTGCCATTGCGAAAGTCTAACTGCGAAAAGAAAATGTTCTAGGCATTGTCAACAACATTCTGTACGTAGACCGTGGTGGACATTACTAAGGTGACACGGGCAACCTTGAGACAAGACTCAGGCGGCACATGTTTGTCGTGAAAAAGTGTTAGTCCTCATTAATATAGTTTGTGAAGTAGAAAAACTTCCCTTAAATTTCACTTTCTTCCTTTCTTAAGAAAGAAGGTTTCATCGTACTCGCTGACCTAACACACAGAAACAAATAGCCGCTAACTTAAGGCCTTGATAAAGCGAAAATAACGGAAAGAGATAAAAAGTGGACCACGAGGTTTTATTTTCAATCTCTGACAATCCAGACAAAGTGGACATGCTCAATCGTATGACAGCAACTTCCCACACGTGCAAGCACGTTGCCCATGTGAAATTCTAAGAGATACATAACCAGACTGTTCATGCTTTCACCTTACATTGTGAAAGAAGACTGCCATGCGGGAGCCAACACGGCTTGATTTGATGTGAACATTCGGAGTCAGTTCCATTTTTAACTTCATGTCTTTTCCCGACAAGACGAGTTTATTTATCAGTTTATTTACACTTTGTACAGAGCATACAATCATAACACATTTATATATAATTGTAGGGGTTCAACATCCTAAAACCACCATATCATCATGAGAGACGCCGTAGTAGATGGCTCCAAAAATTTCGGCCACCTGTGTGTGTGTGTGTGTCTTTTTTTTACATGCAAACATTTCAAAAGAAAGCTAGTTTGCTATATTCATGTTTCATGACTACACATCGATATGAATGTTGTCGCTAGTGTAAGCATACATACGGGAATAAACTCCCGAAAAGCCGGGCATGAAGGCCCGATTATTGCCGTGACAAATTTTTCAAGGCAACTGACAAAAAATAGAGTGGATGTGGTAAGGAGGAGGAAGCTCAAGAAAATTCTCATAGATGATAACAATGAAAAATTTGAGAGAGCTGTGGGTGGGAGTGGGTACTATATCTTGGTGTTGTATTCTTACCAAACTTGAAGTGGCACAAACACATCGACCTTATTTCTGCAAAATCGCTTAAGAAATTAGGTTACTTAAGAAGAACGCTAAAGGGCGCCACAAAAGAATGCAAGCTTATAGCCTTCAAACCACTGGTCAGGCCTCTTCTAGAATATGCGTTTGTTGTGTGGTCACCACATTTTGCAATTGACATAAATAAACTTGAGGCCATCCAGCGAAAAGCGATTAGATTCATTTTTAACCGTTATGACCGTGATTTCTTCCCTTCAGAGCAGTACCATGCTTTATCGCAAAACTGTTTAGAACACAGACGTATGTGTGATCGGCTTACCATGCTGCATAACATCGTGCACAATTCCGTCCGCATAGCCACACCCATTTCGTTCACCAATCATCCTACCCAGGTGACTCGCCGATACAATCCGTTGAACATTGTGCCTTTCAGATGTTTTATTGATTGTTATAAATAATCTTTTTTTCCGTGCACAGTTGACACTTGGAATAATCTGGACACTACTTTGAAACGACTACCGCATGCACTGTTTGTTGAACAAGTGTCCAATTGTGTAAATTGATGTTCTTAATTTTGCTGTTCCTTTTGTTTGATCAGTTATTGTTTGTTGAACAGATGTGTAATTACGCAATTTTATGTTTTTATTTATTTGTGCTGGTTTTGTTCGTTTATAGTAACCACTCCTGCAATGTCTCAAACATGAGACAGCACTATCTGTAAATAATAATATCATGAGTGTTATTATAGTCAGGGGTGTGTCTACCCTTTTTTTTTCTATGTGGCGGGTGCATACGCACTGTGCTGTGTTGAAAATTTAACACTCCGCGGATTAATCGCCTGTTCAAGTGGTATAGATCGCTCAAGAGTTTGTCGATTCGCTTAGATTCACATCACACACACTGAGGACTGTCCACCATTGAGATTGCTGCATATCGATTCGGAGTCAATTCTGTGAAGCCTCACCGTGGCAATCAGCCTTGGCTATAGAATGTACCAATGCATGATGAATGTTTGGATCTCTCCGCAGGCGTCACAGTGAACGCTCTGCACCCTGGCGATGTAAAGACGGACATCGCAACCAACTCGCCCGGAGGTCTTTTCTTCAGCTTGCTCTTGGCTATTGGAGGAAAAGTGAGTTGCCCACCTTTTCGTTCGTTGGCGTTAGGGATGGTTTCATGAGTATCACTGCCCCCGTGACCAGGGAACCAAATTGGATGTCATTTACCTGTTCAAGATGCAGCAGAGAGAACGCGAGAAGCATCCTTGCACACCGAGTGGTTCATGAATGCTCTAGTGGCAGCTCGCGAGTCTGTGACCATAGTATAACGAATCGTAATGGCCATTGCGATTGTCACTCGTCTACACTAGCACCCATGGCTTTAGCTGCGTAACACTTAAAACCACAAGCGCTGGTCTCGTTCTCGAAAAGGTCGTTCTCGGAACACACGGACGCAGTAGACGCCGTCAGACAGATGAACACGCGTTCATTTGTTAAGGAGCTTTTACAACGGTGAAGTCACAAGCCGAGCCTAATGATTAAGTGGTAACGTGAAAAAAATCACAGCATATTCACGGAGTTGGCGAAACTCCGCAGGTAGATTAGGAAACCGTAACTCGTCTGTGAATCTTGCCCAGTCGATCATGTGAAGACGTGACAAACACTGTATGTACACAACGTAATGTTTTATTATTCGTCAATATTCCCAGTAAATGATGAGAAATGAAGGAGCATGCTCCATCCGTCCGTCCGTCCGTCCGTCCAGCAGTCTGGCTGGCTGGCTGGCTTCTTTTAGTGTCGGCCCAACGACGACCCTGGCAGCTAACTCGCTGCTGCACGAGGGCTTCGTAGTCAGCTGTAGGCTTGCTTTTAAGCTTTTCGTAGGCATCTGGAACATAAAGGAACCAGCTGCTCCACTACATGTTACATTGTTGTCTCGTCCATGAAGACAGCAGCAGATGTGTTGAGGCTAAACTTTTTATTTGGGCGGGCTTCTGCCTAAAAAATGAAAAGATAATGGACAAGCAATTCACTCTCTACAGTGATAGCGGTGAACAGAGCATCGGCCATCGATAATCTGACAAACGTCAAGGCGCGTCGGCTTTTATATATGTGCTATCGAAGATTTCCGCTTTATCACTGGTGCCCGCTTAAACTATGGAATAAGTTAGGCTTCATTCAAGTCCTCAGCACAATCTGAACAAAATTATCTTAAAACAATCGCAAAGCTTCTCAGACATAGCGGCGCAATCTGCACCGAGCGCTGATTGATTGATTTGTGGGGTCTAACGTCCCGAAATCATTATATTATTATGAGAGACGCTGTAGTGGAGGGCTCCGAAATTTCGACCACCTGGGGTTCTTTAACGTGCGCCCAAATCTGAGCCCACGGGCCTACAACATTTTCGCCTCCATCGGAAATGCAGCCACCGCAACCGGGATTTCATCCCGCGACCTGCGGGTTAGCAGCCGAGTACCTTAGCCACTAGACCACCGCGGCGGGGCACCGAGCGCTGCAAACAGTCCTCACGGGTGAAATCCGAATACATCAACAAAATTCACGTGGTAATATAAATAAAAGCATAGAATAAAAATAATTAAATAGAAAGATTTTTCCGAAGCGCACGACCATGGATTCGAACCTCTGACAGCTCGCTGCCCTACGCGATGCTTCGAAGAACCACACTGCAGGCGCCATTCGTTTTCCAAGACACTAAGGCCAGAATACGGACCCAAGTGACGTTAGGTGAAACGCACTGGACGCCACACGTGATGAAATTAAAATTATGCGCGATGCGGGTCATGCTGCATCGTTGCCCGGGCTGCGTTTCCTTCGTATCACTGACGACCAGGGCTGTTTTCCGTTTTGAGGTTGCATGACCGCGCCACTTGAGGGCAGTTGGCAAGGAATAAAGAGCCAGGGATCGTGTTTTGTAATTATCGAGTGAGACAAGTCATAAGGACAATTGGGGTCAGAAAGACATGGTTAAAAAGACTAAAGTGTTCAGGATACGGGGTGGGTTTGAAAATAGACCCAAGTGCAAAAGCGAGTGGAGAAGAGGCTGACGCGAAGTGTAGGCAATATGAGGTCGAGGAAAAAAGGGAGAAGATGATTGTTGCCCAGAGTGAACTGCTGATGAGAATCACCGAGCTGAAGACTGTGTTGGCGACAAAGCAAGAGAAAACGAGGGCAACGGGAGGAAGGCTGAATTCCGCCGAGGAAGCACTAGCCAAGGTGAACAAAGGAGCGGCCTACAGAGAGAACAGTAGGGAACCGGCAACCAGAACGGTGGGCAAGAAAGAGCAAGCAAGTTTGGAAAAAAACAGGTTCAGCCAGTTCAATTGTCACAAAACCCAGCTTCAGCGAAGTAGTGGCGCGGCTGGGATGGGACAAAGCAGCCTAAGTCACAGGTGTAAGTAACCCCCACGTGCAAGATGTTCTATCTGAAAAGTCACAGCATGTGATAATCGCCGGGGACTCGAATTTAAATCGATGCGCAGAAGTAATCAAAGAGAGGGTAAGAGGTGACAAGAAAGTTGCAGTAGGGATGTTCCCAGGACGCAAGGTGGAAGCAGTCATTAGGAAAGCGAGCGCAAAACTCAAAACTGCAGCTGATAGACGAAACCTTGTGATAATTTCAGGTGGTCTAAACGATGTATTAAATGAAGATACGTCAGGACTAGCAACCACACTGGCGAAAGAGGTCGATGATATGCGCGCCACTTATCCTCAGGTACAGGTAGTGATATGCACGATACCGGAGGTACCGGTGCGTGACGGCAACCTGCAAAAAGCGGTTGTCAACGCAAACCAAGAGATATGGCGGAGGAGTCGAGAGAAAGGCCTAGAGGTGGTGAAAATAAACAGAGAGGTGCATAGGTAGGGTAGATTTCAACGAGACAGAATTCACTTCGATGGGCGGCTAGGTCATGAGGTGGGTTGGCGACTTGCAGGACGCGCAGTAGCTTTTTTGGGGGGGGGCACGCGGGCCCTTCGGGGTGCAGGATAGCTAGTAACGAGGAAAACAACCAGGGATACACTTTACCAGGTGGTATGGTCAGATACTATTCCAAAGTGGCACCAGTATCTAAGATAGGTAGAGTCCGGAGTAGAAATTCACGTAGCCACGAAGGCCGAGCCCATTCAGACATAGGGTATATTAACATTCAGGGTGCTAGGAACAGGCTGAAGTGGGAAGAGATAGAAGAACAGCTAAGGGAGGAAAGGCCGATGGTATACGGTTTTGTAGAAACACATCTTAGGGGCATGGAACAACCTCCTAACAATCCGGACTACGCGTGGCAATATTGTAATAGAACAGAAGGCAGCAGAAAGGGGGTGGTATTGGGGCATTCATTAATAAAAGTACAGACTGGCAAAGGGTCAAGCAGGAGTGCAAGGAACATTTATGGCTAAAAGGAAAATTGGCAGGGCAAATGACCCTCTTTGGTTTGGTGTACTTGTGGACGGGAGCAAAGGTCCGAAAGGAAAACCAGACAATGATAGAGTGTATATTAAAAGACGTTGAGGAATCAGGAGGCGAGTGCGAGATAATTATACTAGAAGATATGAATGCGCACATAGAAGATATAGATAGTTATACTGACCCAACAGGCAAAATGATCATGGATATGTGTGAAAGGCATGATTTAATCTTTTCCCACAGTACCGAAGAGTGTGAAGGGCAAATAACATTCAGCTACATGTACATGAAGAATGTCGATACAAAATGGAGGAAGCAAACCAGAAAATGGACTGGTAAATACTTAGAAAACAGCAGGGGGCCAAACCAAAAAGAATTATTGGTTAAGAAGAAGGTGAAGGAAGCTGAGACCGATATGTGGAGAATTCGCATGATTAAGAAGTCCGCACTAGAGATATATCGAACTTGTAGGCTGGAAATTGCCAAGGAAATAATCTATGATAATAATCGGGGTACATCTCTACTGTTTGAGGCCAGGACGGGAGTATTGCGAACCAAGACATATCGGGCCAAATACGAAGGGGTAGACACAGTATGCAGTGCGTGTGGAGAGGAAGAAGAAACTGCCGAACACTTGATAATGTTCTGTAAAGGGCTTCACCCTATAGTTCAGGATGATGGCGCAGAGTTCTTCAAACAACTGGGGTTTAGTGACAGGGAGGGCAAACAGACATTAAGTGGGTAGAATTAACTAGAACAAGGTTATCTGATTGGTGGCTGAAATCAAAGCACGAGTGAAAATCAAATTTTTCACTGCAAAGTAACAGTCCTCAACTTCACTATTTAAAGGGAGAAGAAGATAAATCTAGTGTTGTGTTCACTAAGTATAACGGCTAGGTGGCGCTAGCCACCGCCCGATCTAAAGGGTACAGTTATATCAATCCACCCATCCATCCGGAAGAGCGTCGTGTGGCTCATGGTGGCGCGGGCTAGCGGGAATGGTTGGGATGTTGTAGGCCCAAGCCCCAGTAGGCCCCCGCAACCATACCACACATGCGCACACAACACACAACACACACACACACACACACACACACACACACACACACACACATATATATATATATATATATATATATATATATATATATATATATATATATATATATATATATATATATATATGCACGTAGCGTTGCATATAGTCTAGTAGATCCTCCGTGAGCGGTCACAACGTGGTTTATTTCGACGTTTCGGCCTAGAGTCTGGCCTTCATCAGGAATAAAGATACAGTTTGTCGGTGCTCAGCTTTATACAATCTCAAATCAGAGGGCAAGGTAAGAGGGAAAAAAAGAAAAGAAAAAAAAAACAAAAGAAAAGAAAAGGAAAGAAAAAAAGAAAAAAGAGAAAAATAATATACGGTGACCGCCCCTCGGGTGCCCCCCTTCCACTTTTCCCTCCACTCCCCCCATCTCTCTCCCCCCTCTCCCCTTCACCTTTCTGATGTCAGCGGTCTGTGTATGTTTCCGTTCACTAGCGCATTCCTCCCGATCAGGCGGTCCCTCCTGGCACTGGCGGTTCGGTGTGGGGCAAAAAAGAGCTTTTCAGGAAGTCCTAAGCCTTTAACTGCTCGGGGTCCCGTAAACAATTCGTCGTAGAAGGACGGGGGCCGCGTATTGTGGCAGAGGCTGGTCAGCGGGCATTTTAGGAAGTTCTAAGCCTTTAACTACTCCGCGCCCTGTCAACATTTCGTCGTAAAAATAGCACCCCTATTTTTACGACGAAATGTTGACAGGGCGCGGAGTATATATATATATATATATATATATATATATATATATATATATATATATATATATATATATATATAGATATATATATATATGTGTGTGTCGTATGGCCTCAGAGTGGAAGAAGTACGTTCGCGCTGTAATTTCATTTAGACTCAGGAATATGTACCAACTACGCACCCAAATAAAGTTTTATTTTAGGGACCAGAATCGACGCCAGCAGGGAACGCCAGCCGTGGCTTCACGTGCCGGTGCCAATTTTATGGGTTCCCAATTTTAAGACTCTTTAGTGTTCCGCCGGAGTTCAAATGTGTGTCTCGGGCTTGTACTTCGACATAGAGAAAGTGGTCGCCTGTGCTCTATAGTGCTTATCACTCGAGGTGTTTTTTCTTGCGTGTTCCCATACTAATGTTTCCGCTCAAGCTATAGAGTGTACGAATGTCATTTTTCTCGCTGCAGTGGCCAAGGACTGAATAGCCAGCTGAAGAAGAACCAACATAGGATCGAGTTAAAGTAAAACAACTATGGCAGTTTTCGCTCGGGCTGTGCGTACTTGTCCTTTTTTTTTTCAAGCGTCCTTTTTCTGTGTTGGGGCAGTAAGCAGAAAGTCTCTATCTGTGCCTTTCTGTGGTTCGTTCTCACTTTGAATGTACGGCTTTTTTCGTGCAGACTGCCGAGGAAGGGGCGCAGACGTCCATCCACCTGGCCGTCGAGCCCAAGGTGGGGACGGGCCACTACTACTCGGACTGCCGGCGGGCCTGGATAAGCAGGCAGGCGGCCAACCGGAGGAAGTGCGAGCGCTTCTTCTGGCACTCTGCACGTCTGGTGCACCTCGACGAAGACATGGTCAACTCTCTCATAGGAAAATTATAGCATGCATCGAAAATGTACAAACAGATAGGCTCGCTGAACTCGTAACACTCACTGCTCGCGTGTAGTTCCATTTGATTTGTGTAGGAGAGTGCTTATCAAGTGTAGGTATACAAATCCCTGCCTGGCTGCAGTTCGATAGGTCTCAGTCAATTACACTTAGAATGCTCTAGACAGGCTCGTTACCCTCGCGGGGCCTTCTCAGTCGAATCTCCACAGACATTGACTCAAGTTGTCCGGAATGTAATGAAATTTACTGTGCCTTAGCGCACATGCTTTGGCAATGCCCCGCGTTACTTAACGGCCCTCTATCCAGCGAAGCCGACTGGGAAGAGGCACTCCGGAGCCCATCGCTCCAGGCACAAATCGAGGCAATCCAGAGGACCAAGGGCGGAACATCACGGTGTCCAAGCCCCGACCTGGACGCGACCAGCCGCTTCCGCGGGTCCCTGATAGGGGTTCCCGCGAAAGCTCCTCAGGATCACATAAAGTTCATTGTCTGTCTGTCTGGCTGCAGTATGTATTAATAAATAAGTGCGCACACTGTACGTAACATATTTTCGGCAGTGGCGTTTCTCGATGCTAAAGTGAGGAAGCCAAGAGCAAGGCTAAGAAATGGCTTGCGAAGTGACGGTGGCGTGCTGAAGACCACGAGTACGCACAACAACGGAATACTAGGCAACAGGAAAGGCAACAGTGGCTGCGAGAAGGCCCGGAAGCGATTAAAGGCCTACGCCAACGACGATGTAGCCGTGGATATGTGTGGGGTACGAATGTTCGGTATTATCACGAGCTTTTGTCTCTGGAGTTTACACGACCGTGTCGTGTCTGCGTTCAACTCGAGCATTTCTCTTCGGAGAATCAACGTAGAAACAAGCTAGCGTCACCTATAGCTACAGTATATTGTAGCGATGCTGACGCCGACAGGTTAAAAAAACAAGCGTCTTTATTAGGGCGAACTTGTGCCCACGATTCTAAAAACTATGGTCGTCAAGTTCGAGTAGCCGAGTGGCACAGATCCGACTATCTTCCTCTTCCTCGTTGCTGAACGTACGAACGCGTGGCGCATGCCAGCCGAGCTGGGTCTTGCTGGTGCTGGTGACGATGATTGTGGCGGGCTACTTGAATGTGGCGAACCTGTCGCAGCATTGCCCCCCTCCTCAGACGCATCGTCCCGATGCTTAAGACAGGGAAAAGATACACGCGCACTCTCACTCGTTTTTTGACGATCTGTCATGATAGGGCTTCATGCGGACTACGTGGACCACTTCCGTGGGATTGCGGCGTCTTGAACTCACGTGTCTAGCGGATCTAACTTCATAAGTGACGTTGCTGATACGGTTGAGTACTTCATAAGGGCCGAAGTATCGGCAAAGAAGCTTTTCAGAGAGTCCGCGGCGGCGCACTGGTATCCATATCCACACTTTGTCACCGGGATGATAAGGTGTGTCACTGCGTCGCTTGTTGTAGCGACTAGAATCGACGTGCTGTTGGTGGCGTATTCGGTATCTTGCCATTTGCCGTGCTTCTTCGGCTCTTTGCAAGAAGTCATCTAAGTCAGGTGGATAGCTGCTTTCGTCCTGTAGTGGTAACATGGCATCCAGCGGGGTGGTCACTCTTCGGCCGAATACTAGTTCGAAAGGGGCAACGTGGGTTGTTTCTTGAACGGCTGTATTATATGCGAATGTTACGTAGGGTAATATTTCGTCCCACTGTTTATGCTCAACATCAATATACATTGATAGCATGTCGGTCAGAGTTCTGTTGAGGCGTTCGGTTAAGCCATTTGACTGAGGGTGATACGCCGTTGTTCTTCTGTGATCGGTATTTGTCATGCGCATCAGGCATTGCATTAGGTCTGCAGTAAATGCGGTGCCCCAATCCGTAATAACGACGATGGGCGCACCATGTCTGAGCACTATGTTGTTCACAAAGAACTTGGCGACTTCGGCAGCTGTCGCACTGTATAGAGAGTCAGTTTCAGCATAACGGGTGAGATAGTCTGTGGCTACGACTATCCATTTCTTGCCTGCACGCGATGTCGGCAAAGGTCCTAGGAAGTCCATTCCGACTTGTTGGAAAGGGGCATCTGGAGGGTCTATTGGTTGGAGAAGGCCGGCTGGTTTTACGGGTGGAGTTTTGCGCCGTTGACATTGACGACAAGTTTTCACGTAGCGCTGCACTGATGCGAGCAACTTAGGCCAATAGTATTTCAGGCGAATCCTGGCGAATGTTCGGCTCACACCCATGTGTCCAGATGTTGGCTCGTCGTGGCATGCGTGCAGAATTTCCTCTCGCATGGCTGTGGGCACGACTAGTAAAAACGTTTCACATTTAGGTTCGAAGTTCCTCCTGTGAAGGACACTTCCTCGAAGGCAGAACGCGGAGAGCCCTCTGGAGAATATGCGAGGGACTTGAACGTCGAGACCCTGCAGGTGTTGTATAAGTGCCAGCAAATCCGGGTCATTTCGTTGTAGTTGAGCGATTTTGGATGTGTCGACAACGCCTAGAAACAGGAAGTCTTCCTCTTCAGGTACACTTGGATCGACGGGAGAGCGTGACAGGCAGTCGGCATCGCTGTGTTTCCTTCCCGATTTGTACACGACCGTAATATCATACTCCTGCAGTCTAAGGCTCCATCTTGCTAGTCGACCTGACGGGTCCTTGAGATTTGCCAGCCAGCATAGAGCATGGTGGTCACTGACAGCTCTGAACGGTCTACCATAAAGGTAGGGTCGAAACTTGTTTATGGCCCAGATGACTGCGAGGCACTCTTTTTCAGTTGCAGAGTAGTTTGCCTCAGCTTTTGATAGTTTGCGGCTGGCATAGGCTAACACTTTCTCTTGACCATTTTGCCACTGGACAAGGATGGCGCCGAGGCCGACATTGCTGGCATCGGTATGTACTTCTGTGTCGGCTGTCTCATCAAAATGGGCAAGTATTGGTGAACCCTGTAGTCGTTTCCTTAATTCGTCAAAAGCTTTGTGTTGTTCGCTTTCCCACGTGAAGGGCACGTCGTCTTTTGTCAGTTTTGTAAGAGGTTCCGCAATCTTTAAGAAGTTTTCCACAAATTGTCTATAATAGGCACATAAACCCAAAAATCGACGCACTGACTTTTTGTCTCTGGGTGTAGGGAACCTCTGAACAGCGGCTGTCTTTTCGGGATCGGGACGAACACCCTCGGAACTAATGACATGTCCAAGGAATCGCAGCTCTTCGAAGCCGAAGTGGCATTTTTCGGGTTTGATTGTCAATTTCGCTGACCGGATGGCTTCCAATACTGTGCGTAGTCGCTCTAGATGTTTGTCGAACGTTGCAGAGAATACCACCACGTCATCCAAATACACTAGGCATGACTGCCATTTCAATCCGGCGAGGACAGTGTCCATCATTCGCTGGAACGTTGCTGGTGCGGAACAGAGGCCGAATGGAAGCGCTTTGAATTCGTAGAGGCCATCTGGTGTTACGAACGCCGTTTTTTCACGGTCCCGCTCGTCGACCTCTATTTGCCAATATCCGCTTTTCAGATCTAAGGAGGAGAAAAACTTTGCGGATCGCAACCGATCTAGTGTATCGTCGATACGTGGTAAGGGGTAGACATCTCGTTTAGTTACACTGTTCAGTTTTCTGTAGTCGACGCAGAATCTAAGTGTGTTGTCTTTCTTCTTAACGACACTACGGGAGACGCCCATGAACTATTCGAAGGCTGGATGACATCATCAGAAAGCATCTCCTCCACTTGCTTCTTGATAATTTCCCGTTCTTTCTGTGACACCCGATATGGATGCTGGCATATAGGCCTCGTGTCGTCTTGCGTTATAATTCTGTGTTTCGTGATTGACGTGCGCTGGACCTTCGAGGTACTTGAAAAGCAATCAGAGAATTCTTTTACCAAGGCGTAAATCTGTTTCTTCTGACTGTCCGGAAGGCTCTGATTGACGGTCACGGATGTGTCGATGTTGCAGGCCACTGGTCGAGTGGTTGATGTCGTTAAGCTGCATAGTTCAGTCGCCATACAGAAGTCGTGTAAATAGGCGATAGCCGTGCCTTGAGCGATGTGTTGAAGCTCATTGGAGAAATTTGTGAGTAGGACATCTGCACGGCCATTCGTCAAGTGAACAAGACCCCTAGCTACGCAGACACCTTTGTTCAAAAACAGTCCTACATTTGTATCCGCTATGCCTTCGCGGTTGTACAATGAATCATTTTCTACGAGCACCATTATACTGCAGCGTGGCGGCACAGTTACGTCATCATGAACAACGCGTAGAGCAGTTAGGCGTCGTTCCTCAGATTCCTCCACAGGTATAGCTCGTTCAGTCGAAAACGACACGCTGGACCTACGCAGGTTAATTACGGCGCCATTAGCTCGCAAAAAATCCATTCCTATAATGAGTTCTCTTGAACATTCTGGCAGCACAATGAAATCGGCTACGTAAATAAAGCCCCGTATTTCAAGTCTTGCAGTGCATCTGCCAAGGGGCGTAATAATGTGACCGCCTGCCGTGCGTATCTGCGATCCACTCCACTGTGTCACAACTTTGTTTAGCTTTTTCACCATCTTGTGACTTATCACTGAATAATCAGCACCGGTGTCGACTAAGGCATTCAGCTCCCATCCTTCCATTCTCAACCGCAAATCTGAAGTAACGTTTTCGTTGCTGCACCCATCTAGCGGAAATACACCGTCATCACCCTCAAACCAAATTGGAGGATCTTCGTAACTGACGTTATCAGCGGCCTCACCTCCACAGGTCGCTTGCTTCAGTTTTCCGGGTGTGGACTTGGAGAGCGATGACCAGGCTGCCTTGAAGGTGTACGTGGGCTGGATGACCGGTAGCGCATAGGTGATGGTGACCGTGACCGGTGTTGGCGTAGAGTTGGCGAGTTCTGGCGCGTCGACAAGTACTCCTCAATCTCCGCTGGTCGTTCGCCGATTCGGGGGCATGGTGGATATGACGGGAAGCCTCTTAATCCAGCCTGTCGGTAAGGACAGAATCTGTACAGATGACCCGCTTCCCCACAATGAAAACACAGAGGCCTGCGCGCGTGATCACGCCAGACGTCACTTTTCCTGGGCCTACGCTCCACATAGTGATGTGTGCTACGTGCTCCTGGGGGCAGATAGGTAGCTGTCGGTTCCCGTGGACGAGGTGCGCTGCGTGCCGCAGGTGGGAGAGGAGTCGTTGCCATCGCAACTGCTGCATTGCTGTGTACCGTGGGTTGTCTGACAACCTCCGAGTATGTTCGGATAGGTCGAACCGGCTGCAGCTCACGCTCTGGCTCTCGTATCACCTGCCTCAGTTCGTCACGAACAACGTCCGTAACAGATAGTGCAGTTGAAGTCTGGGGCATATGCAGTCTGCTCAGTTCTTCTCTGATAACTGATCTAATTAGCTCTCGCAGGGCTTCAACGTCGTTTCGCACGCCTCCGGGAAATACCTGTGCAGATGCGCAGTTAAGATTCCGGTTGTATACTGCCGAGCCCGCTGTTCCAGTGTTTTTTCGATGGCCGTCGCTTCCGAGTAAAACTCAGCAACCGTGGTCGGAGGATTGCGGACGAAAACGGCGAACAGCTCTTGCTTCACTCCGCGCATTAGATGGTGCACCTTCTTATCCTCAGCCATGTTGTAATCCGCACGCTTGAACAGGCGGACCATGTCCTCAATGTACATAGCAGCACTCTCGTTCGTTAGCTGGTTCCTCGATTGAAGAGCTGCCTCTGCATTTTCTTTCCGGTCTATGTTCGCGAACGTAGCCACCGCTTGTCGTCGAAATACCTCCCAGGTAGACAACGCGGTTTCATGGTTCTCAAACCATGTCTTTGCGAAGTCTTCCAGGGCGAAGTATACGCGACGGAGCTTCTCTCTTTCGTCCCATCCATTCAAGCTCGCTACTCTCTCGAACAGGTCCAGCCAATCTTCAACATCCTCGTACGAGTCGCCGTGGAAAACTGGCGGCTGGTGTGGTTGGCTAATGAACACTTGTGCCGGTGTTACCTGGCTAGTCATAGTGGTGGCATCCATCGTTTGAATTCCCCTTGGTGTGAAGGGAAGAGGGCCGAACTCAGGTGAAACACCTCGAAGACGGCGACTTGCCCTCTGGTGTACAGGAGTCACTTCCACGGGGTTGATACGCTGGTCGTCGGGGCTACGCTGTCTTGAGCTCGTGGGGCTTCGATTCATAACCCAGCACTTTCACCAGAAATGTAGCGATGCTGACGCCGACAGGTTAAAAAAACAAGCGTCTTTATTAGGGCGAACTTGTGCCCACGATTCTAAAAACTATGGTCGTCAAGTTCGAGTAGCCGAGTGGCACCGATCCGACTATCTTCCTCTTCCTCGTTGCTGAACGTACGAACGCGTGGCGCATGCCAGCCGAGCCGGGTCTTGCTAATGCTGGTGACGATGATTGTGGCGGGCTACTTGAATGTGGCGAACCTGTCGCAGCAATATATAGCAACAACCTAGATGCAATCGAGGACATGCATCGTCTTTCCAAGGCCTAGAAGCAAACTGGAATTAACCAGATTAGCCCCTTCAGGCGCAAACTGTGATGAAGTGTTCGTAAATGTCTAAATTTTGCACAACATGCAGACATGCTCGACAGTACATTCCAAAAAAAATTAAGAAATAGGTTGTTTTCGGTTAGCTTTGCTTATTATTCGTAATTTGTGCATACCTAAATATATAATTATTCTGCAGTCAGTCATGTTCAATTTTACACATAAAGTAGGAAATCTTTGGTGCCACTCGTTTTTGGCTGTGCTCAACTTGAGCAAAGAAAAATAATACTTATAAAGTTGGTCCTGGAACGTGGAACGTCCAGCGAAACGTCGAAAACAACTGTGCTTTCACTAAAATAATCATCTGCAGATTTACGCAGCACGTTGGAGTTAAATCAAGACGCGTTGACCATGTAGAAGGATCAACTGATCGTATGCGCAGCGTATTGTGCCCTTCTTTTCTCACTGGTCCGAGAAACTGACAAAAGGAAGTTGCGTCCACATATGTGCACACTGCGCCTCGATGAGTTGGACTTCAGAATCGTCCAGCTTTGCTAGTTCAAGCTCTGCGCGGCTTAGTGCTCGTTTCGCCAATTTTCAGCGTTTCTTTTTCCAGCCGACAAATTTTCATGGTGTTCTTTTGAGTGTTAAAAGCTCGTGAAGTATTGATCCAACCGGGATACAGATGGTACTTGTGAAACGTACTATCTGAGACCACGGAGTTATTTGTACACGTACATAGTTTGTGCATCTTAGCCGATATATTTCCTAAATGGTGAAGGCTGCAAGGGTAACAGTACTTTGTAAGAGAGACAAGCTCGACAGAAATAAAAAACAGTAAGGTGAGATACTAAGCAGCAGTCGCTATCAGCAGTAAGATACTGCGTGAGTCCGTAGGTTGTGATACAACCTACGGATGTCGTGCTCCTGCCGGCGAAGTGCCCAATAGGTAATACCCGTGCCACACGGGCATAGAAGATGACATTCGGTGGCGAAAGCATTCAGTTGCCGAATGACATTTTTTTTTTTTTTTGGCGGCACTGCTACACGTCCAAAGTGAATGACGTTTGAGTTGAATGATGTCGATCACAGCACCTTTCAAGTGAGCGTTGGGTGAGTAGCAATAAAAAAAATAAACAAGCGTTTACAAGCTTCATACACATCAGATAATCATTAAATGTAGAAATAAGCATATTACGCTGCCCTAAGTTTTAGTTTCTTGCTTTGTTTTATGACGTTGCAGCCGATCGTAGCAACCTAAGCCAACACTAGTCAAATCCACAGCGTAAATAGGAAATGGCGCCTGTCGCATCGCACCTATCGCATATCTCAGAAGATGATGTTCGCAGAGTTCATTTTTTCATGGCAGCACGTGTGTGTTTCCTAGCAAAGCATCGTGCTCAAGAGCGAATAATTCTGGAGCAGAGAAGAGTTATTATGCGCTAGCTTCAGGACATTAAACTTCAATTAATTTTAAACAATTTCAACCTGATCTTCGTATAACGTTCAAAGCAATTTTTTAAACGTTTAGTGCAAATAAAAGACGGGAAATTTTTATTTTTACCTGAATACGATTTGTTTTATATACTTTAATGTAAATTCCACTTCGCGAGCTGTGTCGTCGAGAGTAGGCATTTCTCAGTCAACTGAGTTCTGGCGAAGGCATTTGGTGGCGAATGGCATTTGGACCAATGCCATTTGGTTCGCCCGTGTGGCACCGCGCGAATGACAATAAATCTGAAGGCATTCGGGAATAAATGCCATTTTCTCTGCCCGTGTGGCACGGGTATAAGACGGTTAACGACGGCCGACAACAAGGCAAGTGGTGATTCACGCCGCATCAAGTGTGGGGCCGTATAAATGCGGCCGGATCTTAGTAAGAGCTTAGATGATTGCAAGGCATTCTTATTCCTTCATGGTGTGGTTACTCTCGGTTAGGTAAGCTTTCAACTTGCATAAATATAGTCCAGATGCAGCTGGATCTTAGTAAGAGCTTGGATGATTGCAAGGCATTCTTATTCCTTCACGGTGTGATTACTCTCGGTTAGTTAAGCGTTCGACTTGCATTAATATAGTCCCGATGCAGCCGGATCTTAGTAAGAGCATCTTCTTCTTCTCCTCATTTCATGGCTCTTACCCAATGCTAATGATTGGCCGAGTGTTAGGTGAATTTTTTTTGTTTCTTCGTAATTCTACTCGTATATTCTATAGATTAATTACTCAACAAATAATTACTGAATAATGATATTTAAATGTTTAAAAGAATGAAGAACTTAGCTCTATACTCTTTTAGTCTGACTGATGAATTCCTCTATGGCGTAGTAAACATCCCTGTGACTGTAGGCTAGAGTAAAGGCACCGAATGATAGTACAACTGATTCGGATATTTCCAGACCCAAGTTTCGAAGAGGTGGTGCCAAACGCAAGGCAATTTTTTTTCTTCGTCACGTTGTGACAGCTCTCTGTTTTGGCAAGCGCTCGACTTCTATAATTAATCGTGACATATTCAGGGGAACCCGTTTACGCCGAAGGGCATACGTGTGCACTTTTGTGGAGTGGCCATGTGGCCGAAGTGGCGCGAAGTGTGCAGAGACGCCAACAAGCGACGGAGATTCGTAAACGCCCCGTCACAGTCTGGTGAACACAAGGTGAAGTGCCCGTTGGTGCCAGGGATCTTCGTCAGGGGTGAAATTATGGTGGCTAGATTACGAATAAAGCGTCTTACGGATACGGATAAAGGAACCAAAGTACTAACACAAGCCGATGAGAATCGCTTAATATTGCTGCGTATATGGAAGACGAATACCACGGTGAACGTGCTTGGCGCTCCGGGTTAGAAAGGAAGACGAGGATCAGGTGGATCGCTAACGCTTACCCAATGCAAAAGATTGGCTGAATGTTAGGTGAATTTTTTTTTGTTTCTGCCTGCAGAAAGGATATATTAATCACTGGAGACTTCAATTCACATCATGTGGCTTGGGGTTTTAAAACAGATTTAAGCGGAAAACGCTTGTGGGAATGGGCTATTGACAAGAATTTATCTTGTTTAAGTTCGCAATCTGCTACTTTTGTCCGAGGTCTCTCTAAATCTGTAATTGACTTGACATTTTCAAGCTCATCTCTAAATATATGTTCGTGACAAACTTTAGACTGTGCTACTAACAGTGACCACTTGCCTATTAGTTTTGTACTGAACTTTCCAAGAATACATGTCGCCGAAAAGGCCCGTTTATTCCTCAACTATAGAAAATTAGAAAAAGACTTGAGGGCTACTTTTGATCACCGCAAGGGCATACAAGGTGACATTAGGGCTATGAGTCTGTGTGCAGTGTTAAAAAGATCAGTAAAAGACGCAACGTTTAAATTAGACTCGGCCACAAGAGGTTCTTTTAGTCTATGGTGGACTGAAGATTGCATGAGGAGCTATAGAAAACGGAAAGCTGCATGGAAACAACTGCTGGTCAACCAATGTCCAAAAAATTAGTGTGATTATAAATTCGCAGCAGCAGACTTCAAACGCACAGTAAGTACAGCAAAAGATGGTTATAATATGAAACGACATGAGTACCTTTCTAGGGCTAAAAACAAAAAAGCGCTCTTCAGATTTTTAAGATCTCAAAAGATGTTATCACCCGCTGGAAATATTGACTCTTCTGTTTTTTCCCCCCGTGAGCTCTCTGATTTAGTAGAAAATATTTCGAAAGGGCTCCAAGATAGATTTATGTCAACTATACCACTGCACACTGTGAACCCAATGGCAGGCGAGGATTTCGAGGAGGTTACTTTAGATGAGCTGGCAGAGATAATAAGGCACTTATCTCCTTCGGCACCTGGACCAGACGGGGTAACAAATGCAATGATAAAAGTAATATTCGAGATTTGTCCAACTGAAGTACTTAATCTGGTAAATTTTTCTTTGACAAAAGCTTGGATACCTGCGGAATGGAAGCTGTCTAAAGTGATTCCACTTCTTAAAAAGCAGGAAAAAGGATTCGCCTTGGACAATGTAAGGCCGATATCACTCACGTCAAATCTGGTTAAGCTAATTGAAAGAGTTTTGAATGCCCAAGTAATGAATTATATTAATAATAACGCAATATTAAACCCTAGTCAAATTGGTTTTAGATCCGGTTGCTCAATAGGGTGTGCGCATGTTGATTTAGAGAGCCGAATACAACTGGCTCGGCGTCGGCGCCAATACTGTGCTTTAGTCACTCTAGATTTGGCTAAAGCGTACGATAGGGTTGAGCATTCAATTTTATTAAAGCAGATGGAATATCACCACTTTCCCACCTACATCACTGCGTGGGTGTCGAAGTTTTTAAGAGGGAGAGAATATTACTGCTTTAAAGATGGGTACTCATCGAATAGATATAAGCAGACATGTGGCGTACCACAGGGGGCTGTCCTGTCGCCAGTTTTATTTAACATTTTCTTAAGCTCCATTCCATCAACTAAGAATATTCAGTTATATGTGTACGCGGACGATATTGCTTTTTTTGCAAGTAATACCGACCTTCAATTATTATACCAGAGTCTACAAAATTATCTCAATATGATAGAAAGATGGCTTAAAAATATTCATATGACCCTGAACGTAAAGAAAAGTGTGCTTCTTCCATTCTCTTTTCTGCAGCCTATCAACATCTCGTTAATGTACAGTAATGAGCTCATTCCGCAGGCGAATTCCCTCAAATATTTGGGCATCATATATAATGACACATTAAATTGGAGAAGTCACATTGATGATGTGTACTCCAAGGCAACACGGGCCATGGGGTGGCTACGGAAGCTTGCAAACCGTAAAGCGGGTTTAAGAAGAGATGTGCTAATAATGATATATAAACTTTATGTGCGGCCCAACACGGAATTCGGATGTGTATTATTTTCTGGCAGCGCAGCTTAAAAAATGAGACCCCTAATACTGCTGGAAAGAGAAGCGTTGCGTTTGTGTCTGGGTCTACCAAAGTTTGTTGCAAATAACGTGTTGTATGTGGAAGCTCGCCTACCTTCTCTGCTAAATAGGTTTAAAATTCTTACTGTGCAATAATTCTTAAAGATATACAGTTCACACCAAAGACTCTCACTTTACGCTTTCATTCAAGAACGGACTTTATTTTTCGAAACCCATTGGTCGTGACTACACACCCCGCAAATAGTATTTGCACAAGCGCTACTAAAGCAACTGAATGTAAAAATTAGACATATTGGTCCAATACACAATCTAAAGTCAATGCTTAGCATACAATTTGATGATATATTTTCTCATAACGCGAAACAATTGGCATATAGGTATTTAAATGACCAGTTAGCAGATTATCTAGCTCACCTGGAGATAAGCAATATCATAGCGACTGATGCATCTGTGTCAAAAGAAAAGGCTGGGGTTGGCATCTTCTCTCCTTCTTTGGACTGGTCCTTTTCGATTCGGATTTCAGATTTTTCAGATTATACCCCAGTATTCATTGCAGAATTATTGGCCATTGTTCTTGCCCTACGCAAATTACTCTCAAGCGAATCATTAGCAGTTATCATTACAGATTCGTTATCAGTTTGTAATGCACTTTCTGCGGCAGTAAATTCAGAGCTGATGAATACGTTTCGGCATTTAGTACCGAAAAACGTAAAAAAAACTACACTTGCTATGGGTACCAGGCCACCACGGATTATATTTGAACGAAATGGCGGACTCTTTAGCAGCAGTATCCCTGGGTGGGCCCGCCATCCCAGTTTTGCCAGATACGGCTTACGTGACAGCGCTAAGGTTCCGAAATGCTTGCCTGCAATGGGGAAAAGGTAATTTGGATAAATTCAAAGATTCGAGCATTTGAGCTATTACTGGAATAAACAGTGGTGTGTATCTCGCCAGTTAGAGGTCACTTATACCAGATTGCGCTGTGCAGTTCCACAACTAAATTATTACCTTAATAAAGCTCGGCTCAACGCGTCACCGCTATGCATTTGGTGCAACAAAATTGAAACAATTGAACATTTCTTTTTATTGTGTCATCGTTATTCTTATCACAGAAAAAGATTTTTAGTAGCCCCATTACAAAAGCTAGGAATACAAGTAAATCTACCAGTAATTTTATCACTTGGCGGAACTTCATTTGGTTACTGTAACAGGGACGTATGCTCCGCTGTGTTTGATTACATCAACGCAACTAAAATATTACCATGCTAGTGAACCCCTACCTTTTCAGATCTTTAGTTTATAATTCGTAGTTATGTCTTTCAAAAACAAAAGATGGTTTGACCGCTTGCTCAGCAAACATTTTTGCTTTTTGGTTGTATTATTTTAAGCTACTTTTTCAGATTGGCTTCATTTCCAGTTTAGTTTCATTTAAGTATCCTGCCGCCCGGTTCTTGACCCATCCCCCTTTGTGGGTAAGCGCCTTCCATCAGAGGTCATCAGCATCAGCATCAGCTTATTCTTAAACAATATTAGCGGTTCTGATTTTCTTATTTTCCTTCATTTAAGCTAATGAGTTATTTCAAAAACTATCTATTGTTATAAAAATATTATCAAATAGTTCATAAACTACTTAACAATGACAATTTAAACAAAATTACTTATAGAACAGGATGCGGCGATGGCGTAGTGGTTAGAGCATCCGCCTCGCCTGCAAGAGGTCCGTGGTTCAAATCCCGGTACTGCGCAGTTCCCAACCGGATTAAAAAAAAAAATCCGCGTGTTGATGGAACTGCATTAAGAGGCCTGGGGTGCGGCCTCACCGGCAAACACCGCCGAGAACGCACTCCCTCACCAGAGAAGGATTGGCCACCCTGGTGTAGTATCTGGCCACTACCTCCCACATGCTTACGTCAAATAACTCACGGCCCTCAGTCCCCAGCAGCTGCGAAGCAACTGACCACGGCGGCGGTCAGATCTGCAACGCAGCAGATGGTGCTAAAGAGTTTGCGGGTATAAATTGGCAGCAGCAAGCACAGGACCGGGTTAACTGGCGGAACATGGGAGAGGCCTTTGTCCTGCAGTGGACGTAGTCAGGCTGATGATGATGATGATGACTTATAGAACAAGGCACCACCCGTTTCATGACCGATCTACATAATGAGTCGCGCCAGTTTAATCATTGGCAACCGACCAACCAACCAACTAGTCGGCTGCTCTTGAGCTCACCCTTCTGACCTGACAAACGGCCCCGTTCTGCCTTGACGGTCTCCTCGAAGCGTAACTATATTTCGATGCACATTGGCATAGAGAATTCAGCAACGGCTCGGTGTTCGGCATGCAGTTCCGGGAAGAATTTCATCCTTGGCTACGACATAGTTGCCGAGCGGCAAACCGGACCTTTTATACATTGAGTTGGAGACCAGAGTTTGGCAAGCATATCGAAACACGCTGAAGTCGTTTGAGGTAGACTGTGAAGTCGGGAGAGAAGGCAACAGTGCCTTCAAGCTATAGCATAATCACGTGTGCCACTCCAAGCCTTGCATTACTGCGGCCATCATGCGATCAAATGTCGTGGGAGCATTGTATACGAAATCCACTTGATGAACATGACGTTGAATTCGTATACAGGTCATCGGGCAGGACGAAGACTGTCTCCAGCTGATTGATTTCTGCCATGGGCACTAGCCATTATGCTCAGCGCGAATGCAGAGATGAAAAGAATTCAGCTCCTTGTAGGCTGCCACTGCGTCGTCTATTCGGGGTAGGAAATAAACTTCGTTGTGAATGATCTTGTTGAGGCGCTGATGATCCTCGCAAAACTATTTTCTTTTTTTAAAACAACGACGGCAGGAGATATTTATGGACTTTTGGAAGGTCCAGTTACTTTGATCTGTCGCATATCGTCGACTTGTTCGCTCAGCACACCGCGTTCTGACGAGGAAATGTAACGCGGGTGCTAGCGCAGTTGTGATAGTGAGCCAGCCTCAATTTTTTGCGTTAGCAGAGCCATTTTTCGGGGCGTGTTTGTAAACGGAATTCGACGACATGTTGAGCGCTATAGACAGGGACATGAGAGAGAAAACGATTTCGAGAGAGACGTCCGGCCCAAGAAAGGCTGCCCCACGATCTAGGCAAAGCAAAATTGTTCCAAGAATGGCAGAAGCTGGGAACGCTGGTTCACTGTAAAGGTTCTAGCAATGGAGGAATCATACATCGCTCCACTGTAGAGCTATAGCAGTAATATTAGGGCAGGTTACACAGTAGGTGTCGTGGCGAGCGTCAATAACTTGCTCGTCACAAATGGCTTCCACAGTGCCACTACATTTCCCTCTTCGAACTTATGCGCAGTAGATAACGGCATTCTGGCACGAGTAGAAGTCCCAGACAGGGAAGACATTTGGAAAACAGAAATGAATTATTGCGAATTTAATGGCGTACACAACGTCCCCATTGTCTACAGGAGCTGTGAAAGACTCTAAGGAGTGAAAATGTGAGCACGGGTTGTGCGGAGAGACAGTCCAGAAAGGGACATTGTGATTTTCCGAAGCAGTAAAATATGGCGTGCATAACACACGACGGCTTCTTTGTCCACAAGGGCAGATGCGCGGATACCAGCGAAAAGCACTTCTATCACAATGGACGTGCTGCGACAAGGTCATTTCGACGATGCCGCTGTCATTGCATGTCGAAGTACGACGGTTCTCTTTCTTCTTCCTGAGTGACGGGACGAGGCCACATCAGCAACAATGATCGATGGCGCGGAGCCAAGGAACGGCGGGTGTTAGGCGGTGGGTGGTATATCGGCGACAGCGGTATATATAGGATGGCGGTAATGCGGACGGGTCTGACGGCTTGTCACGGATGGCGCGGCGCCAGGCGGCTGCGCCATATTATATAGTAACGTGCAACGTGACCATCGTAGCCAAACGCAAACCAACAGGGCGGTTGTCCACGATGCAGCACTGGTTCTCCGAGGTGGCGCACCGGTGTCCGAGTAGCACCGGGTTCTAGCGGCCCTTCTCGTCGGAGGAGGCACTTCACGTAGCGGCTAGTTGTGGGGCTCCCTGACAGGCTGCCCACGAGGTCCAGCTACGGCGTCCACCTAACGAGGAGGTATACAAGGAGAGAGCGGATTAGGTCTGGCAACCACCTCGGCGTAGCTGGGTGATGCTGGCGCCGGTGTTGCCGGCGTAAGAAGGTGTACGTGTTGGTCTGGCAAAATGTTGATTTCTTGCACGATAGTGTGGTGGGGTGCAAGCGTGATGTCCCAAGCGGCTTGTTGTACATGCAACGGATGAGCAAAGGGTATCAAGGACAGTTTGCGTGTAACTTCCTCCCTTACGAACGCTTTCATTTTCGCAAGCAGTGCGAACTGGCCGGAGATGGCGGCCAAAACCAGTCACATGTTCATTGTGCGATAAAGGGCGCCAATCAACAAGCGATGCCTATAGCTGCTCGTAACTTTGACACAAATTGATTATTTCTGTTATAGGCTGAATTTACTTCGCAAGTAACATGTTGAAGGCAGCGTCCTGTATGCAAGGGTCGCCGTTGGGTAGGCTGGAAAAAGTGCCAGAACTCAATATAAAAGTAAGTAACAAAAGTAACGAAGCCATTCAATATCGTTACAGTTAGTCAAATCTAGTTAAGCATCAGCAGCGAGACCAACAGACGAGCGAAGAACGACGCACAGTGGTTATGTGCCATATTGATTTATTGTTGAAACAAACAAACCAAACACTTGTCGTATCTCACTATAGCAGCGGTAACTCGCAGCAATTTCACAGCACCTATTCGACGACAACAGGATATAGATGTTACAACGATCAGGACAGATATCTCATGGCGGCTAACGAAAATAAAATGTTCGTGCCACATCGCACAATTCAGCTTCCTCGTGTGTGCAGGTATCCCATGACACATCTCTAGATTGTGTGATGACCATCGACGGCAATGATTGGAAGCGCTTTCACCAACGCCATACCAATCTAACAATTGGCACTTTTCAACGCAATTGTAAACACGTCCAACTTCCAGACCCCAATTTCGCCAAGGCACCTTCCGAAATCTGCCACCAGCGTAGCCAGCCTGCTTGCGAGGCTGGCTACGCTTAAATGTGTTAATCAACCGGTATGAATTCTGACGAGAGCCCGGCGCTGGAACCGGTGCCGTAGCAGCTAGTATGTTAAAAAAAAGGGCACAAATTTCATTTGATGCCGTTTTGGCTACGAGCACGTCGGGTAGAACAAGAGCAAAGCGACAACAGAGGCCACCTGATACAACTGGACGCGCATGCGCACCGCAGCAGGCGTCTCTTCGCTAGATGGCGCCTTCAGCCACGTGATCTTATGCTTATGCTCACGCCTGTACATTCCACGAGCACAACGAATGTCTAGGCATTAGGCTAAGTTGTATGCAAAATGCCTGTCTTGTGCTCAACTCTAAGACGTGCTATTTCGGTGGGTGCCAAGCCTTGATGCTAGGACATCTTATGAATGAAGATGGTGCCAGCTCTGACCCTGCAAAGACAGAGTCTGTTGAATCATCTGAGACACCTTATTCTGTGAAAGAACTTCACAGCATCTCGGGGTTTTGCTCTTTTTGAGATTCATTTCTCCCTTTGCTGAGGTCATGCACTTATTCCTTGATGAGCGCCTGCACAAGAGCGTGCTATTCGAGTAGACGCCCGAGTGTTCAGCTTCCTTTCGGCAGCTTCATTTCTTGCTTACGTCACTATCGATACTAGGGCATTTTAATCCTGCCGCGCATACAGAGGTCCACAGAGAGAGAAATGTCATCAGTATTAGTGCTGCACTGGTAGTACGATTGGGCAACAAGGAACATGTCCTGGCCCACGCAAGCCGATCATTAAGCAAACATGAGTGGTAACTGAGCAAGAATGTCTCGCTGCTATTTTCGAGGCTCAGTTATTTCGGTCATACCAACGAGCGTTAGCCTTCGATCATCACCAACCATCACTCTCTGTGCGCTGGCTCGTCGATCTTTGGGATTCATCAGGACGCCTTGCACGGTGGATTCTGTGTCTGCAAAAGTACAACATCACTGCCTTTCGTAGTACCTGACTCGGTCCTGCGAGACGCAGCACTATCCTCTACAACGGCAGGTGAAGTGTGACAGTTCATGCTGCATTGCCTAATACTTCATCGTGGTCCCCTCTTAGCGGTAATCAGTAACCGTGGCTGTCGGCTCAGGGCCGATATGGTTGAAGAACTACTGCGTCGTTGAGCCTCGAATCTGCAGTATTCGACGTCTTATCACCCTCAGACCAATGGCTTGACTCAGCGCATGAACAGAGCACTTGTGAACATGATATCTATGTATTTTAGCTCGGACTACCTAGAACTGAGACGAAGAGCTTTTCGTTCGTCACATATGGTTATAACACTGCGCAGCATGAAACCCCTGGATACAGCTCGTTTTTTCCTTCTTTACGTTCGTTGAGCGCATACGATCTTTTCTTTCTGTAGTTATGACGACTCCTTCATGGCGTAAACGCATTTACCAGGATGGAGGAGGCTTGGAGACTCGCTCGATCGCGTACTCTGGCTTCACTAAAATGGTCGAAGTTAAGATAGGTCAGCAGACACCGGCAAGTAACCTATGAGCCTGCAGACTTAGTGTGGATATATGGGCTCCTGCCCTTAAACGTGGACTTTCCCAAGGAGAATAGGAAAAAAAGAACGACAGGGAGGTCAACCAGCCTATATGCAGTCGGTTTGCTACCCTGCGCGTGGGAGGGGTGGAGGAGACGAAAGATAGAGAGCAGAGATGTAAGAGAGATAAACACAGCACATTCGGCAGCACATTACAACAAAAAACAACTTAGACACGGACAACCCTTTGTCCGAGTCTTAATTGTCTTCGTCTACGCTACGCACTCATTTTTCAAGCAATCAAGAACAAGATATTCATCACTCCGTCTTGGCAAGCGTGCCGTGTTGTTGTTTTTTTCTCGTTTTTTTTTTGAAGGTCTCTCGATGAGCATTATATTGTTGGAGCCGCAGGGTGTTTGAGGCGGAGGGTGTTCGCATTAATGCTTTCCTTGCGGCACAGTTAAGGTCTAGACCAAGGAGCAATATTCAATGGTGGGCTAGTGATTAGGAAGGCCATAGCGTCTTTGCGTGCACGCGAGAACGTCGCCTTCGCGAAGGCATATGAAGGGTACTCCATTTTTTTCTCGTTAATCAGTACTTCTAGTTATATCTTTTATTTGGCTATTGATTATATGTGAAATGTAACTATGAGCTTTATAGCAGTTTTACTGTTCACTCCTGCATCGAACAGGCGCTGATTCAAATTTCTGACCACGAAGTAACAGCCGTGCGTTCTTCTTTTTTTTTTTAGGTAATATAGGGCAGTAATGCGTTTATTTTTTTTTGTTAGTGCAATAGTAACGTATTTAGTTACTTTTGTTCTCTCCATAGCGTCTACAACACTGTACATTCTTTAGGTCAGCGATAACAAATTTGGGAATGTATCGGAGTATCTTAATATACAATCGGAAAGTATCGTATTGGGTACAATCTCTGCTCTAGTACATTGTATATATAGTTTGTAAGCCATATGTATGTTTCATACAGCCCAGACGTGAGATTATATAGATAGATAGATAGATAGATAGATAGATAGATAGATAGATAGATAGATAGATAGATAGATAGATAGATAGATAGATAGATAGATAGATAGATAGATAGATAGATAGATAGATAGATAGATAGATAGATAGATAGATAGATAGATAGATAGATAGATAGATAGATAGATAGATAGATAGATAGATAGATAGATAGATAGATAGATAGATAGATAGATAGATAGATAGATAGATAGATAGATAGATAGATAGATAGATAGATAGATAGATAGATAGATAGATAGATAGATAGATAGATAGATAGATAGATAGATAGATAGATAGATAGATAGATAGATAGATAGATAGATAGATAGATACTAAAAAAAGAGTTTGTGGAGTACAGCATGTCAGCGTGGTATATCATTACTGATAAGAAAATGGCGAGAGCCACATTTTAAAAAAAAAGTAAGCATGAGCAAGACAGATGACGCACACAATACTTCTCTTAGGCCGAATTTATTCATTACGGTGTAATGAAAGCATCAGCGGGGACCTGAGAGACTACAAACAAGCGCCGGGCTTGTGTGTACGCCGTTTCTCTCGTGGTTGTCCGCGCTGGTGCCTCCTTGCTCCCAGCCAGATGACGATTGCGGCTGTGTGGCAGAAATAATGCTCCAGTACTCGATTTTTTTTTTTTTTTTGTATGGAATTGCTCAAAGTCGCCGAAGTCTAAGAACTGGCTCGCATTCAAAAACAGAAAGATGTCACTTTCGTTTATGTTATCAATGACCATTTGTCCCCAACAATATGTCCACTCAATATAGAAAATCACATTTGTGAAAATCCGCAAGGCGGCGGAAAAGTCATCAGTGGCGGAATGGACAATTACCCACTTTTGTGGCACGAGAAATTGTGCCTTCGAGAAATCCCAATAGACTCGCTTGCAGCCACGCCACCACTTGGCAGTATTCTGCTGACACCTTGAATGGAAGCGTTCGAAGAGGATGTGATTCACCGGCAATTGTGTACCAGCACCGTTTGCATATCGGAGTGGCGTTCCCCTTTCGGCGTTTGGCGCGCCTTGAAAGAACCGCCTCTCCAAGGCCGCCAACTACGTGTGTTTTTATACGTGCACGTTCGCTCGGTGGCTCTCTTCCTTTTAACGCGCAATATTTCTCTCTTTCAAATCGAGCAGCCGTTTCCTGTAGCGTCTGAATTTCTTTCGACCAGTGTCAACGGAGGCTGCCGAGATTTCGAGGCAGAAGGAGCGCCAGCCGTAAGTAGTCAACACCTGGTCTTGTTTATAAATTGTCTTGCCTCTTCCGATCAAGCTTTACTAGTGTTTGCCTAACCTTGGAACGTACTTCTTTACGGAGTATTCCGTGCTTAACACCAACTGTTTGTTGTCTATGGGAATACATTATAAGTTAACTTCAGCCGTTATTTCAATATATCCACGAAAATTTTCACCAACGAAAATAGAAGCCAGATATAGAATGATTGAGAAGCCATTTCTCTATTTTTACGAGCTATTAAAAGTTTGCTACAAAAACGTTCTAAATGCGTTGTTCGCCTTTTTCTGTACAACCCAGTACATTGAGAATGGCAGCCCCGTTGACGGCGTTTGAGCTCTAAGCCTTGCAAACAGCTTTACTGCGCAACTGCAACCGACTCAGCATTATTCCACTTAGCTTGAACTATTCACAACATTCTCTTATTCCTTAATGATTATTTATCGACCAGACATTACAAGGCTAAATACGGCGCAATACGTTCAATGCAAAAGTTGTGCAACCATTCGATGGAATTGATTTTTTTTCTTCGAGAGCTCACGTTGCAGACCCTAAATGAAACTCAGTTTATACAGCAAATTTACTCTTTCAAAGCTGTATTGGGAATGATTTCAAGTCGTCGCGGTGTTTGGTACGGAAATCACAGATTGGCGTCTCCGCACTCCCATTTCCTTTTGGCGCGTTTTTTTTTTTTCTCGCTTATCAAGCGTCATGTCACGGTAAGAGTGGTCTTCTTAAGGCTGTGATATTGTACTTTATACAAGAAAAATGATTTTGCTCTTTAGTGTACTACCGTTTAAAGGCTCGTTTCTGTGTTAGGCACAAGTTAAATGAAGACCATCAAACAGTCCAGCCAAGGAAGGAGACGTCATTTATGCTCTCCTAAGTGTACTCTAGTAACTACGCTACAAACGGGAAGAAAGTTAAATGGACGAAAAGGGCAGCTGCCGCCGGCAGAGGCCAAACCCGTAGTCCGACGCTCTTACCATTTGAGCTACGTCGATGGTTGTCCTTTCGCCCCCTTTTACTTATTTCGCGTTTATATCGTAACTACTACAGTACGAAGAGCAGCGCAGTATTCTGGGGTTTCGCGTCGTTTGGTGGTGTTTAGTGACGACTGCATGACGTTGCGTTTCTGCACGATTTCTAGTTGCAATACGCTTACCCTCTTCAGCTTCACTGTCAATGCGCTGTACAACTAAACCGTCCTGGGTTTCACTGTCTATTGGAGTTCATTAGGTTTGCGTCTAACAAACAACCTCGACAATTTTCTCATTTTGTTCATTCATAGCGGGGGTCTCGTTCTTGCAGGACTGGTGCGTTCAGGTAGTATGCGAGGGCTTGTTGGACATCTGCCAACTCGCCGAAAAATTCCGTGCTACGTGATGCCAGCTGGCAAAAAGAAAAGTGTTCTGGACTCATCGTTGTGGTTACACTTACTCGTTTGCATGCTCAGAAATACCCCATAAAAGTGAACGGAATGACGACCTGTGGTTGTGACTCAATCGGCAAAGCATCTAATGTGTTTTTCGAAGATTGCAGGCTCTGTCCTTGACGCCGGCAAGTTTTTTTTTTTTTGTCTCCTTTGCTTTCTTCACATTACATTTTAATTGCGACATTATGTAGTAAATATAGTTAAAAGAGCGCAAACAACGTCCCCTACACCTTCTTACGGTAGCTTTTACCGCGAAATAAAGACGAGAGATGGACAACCCCAAACTATCAACTGATTTTATTCGAAAGGCACACATATATATAAGTGAACGAAGTCAAAATAACGAGTCACATTAGTAAAAACTTAAATTCTATTAGTGGCAGACGCTCAAATAATCTAAACTCGGTGGCATGCAACGTGATAAAGGGCCTCGCTACGCATGTCTCACTCGATCTGTCAATAATATATGCTTCCTGAATTTCTCGTGCAACCTTCCCTTTTAATCTTGCGAGAAACTTAATTTCTTAAAGCAAGGGTGCGCAGCCGCACTCCTGCAATGTAAAGAAAGATTAGAACAAGGACTCCCTCTCAATGAAGCCTTATGATCTAATAATCTATATACTGCAAACACAGACCCGTCTGCCCGACATGGCAATTTCCACATGATAATGGTGTATCATATACTACCTTTTTGCCACACTCAACCAATTTATCACGGTGCTTTGATGTCACACCCATGGTCCCGCTTGCTCTGTCCTAATTGCTCCTTACCCACAGCCGCACGAATAAGGCCAAGCTTGTATGCAGCAGAAAAAACCGCACTCAACCCTAAACCTCTCAACAAGTTTTCCACTCGCCCAACAAGTCCCTCTACTGACCTACACCTTCCTTGTTACCATTGTATGTCAGTATCTGTGAATGGCAGTATCGATAGTCGTTTGTTTATATAGGGTAACTTAACTTCAATACGATAGCAATTAGATACCATTACTTAGATATCTAGACATTCCACTGGGGCAACAAGTTATTCTCTACCATAAGTACAGACGTGAGACTGGTGCAATTCATGTTTTCGCGATGTTTTTTTTTAGAATATCAAGAAAAGCTTTCCTCGTTTCCAGTCGGCAACTCATAAATTGCCCTGACGACAATATTGGGCATTTATTATGTTAACCATTCAATTTAGAACTCATTATCGAATATCCTTCGGTAAGAGAATGCCGGTAGCAGCTTTTCAAGGCATCTTCGATTGCACCTTATATAGGACTGTGATATGTCTGGTGAAATGATTAAGGTGCAATCGAAGATACCTTATATAGGACTGTGATATGTCTGATGAAATGATTCTTCACAATGGAACGAGTCACATTTCATCCATGGACGGTTAGGTACTTTGAACCCAACTCTTAGTCTTCGAATTCCTCCGGAATTACGCCAACGAGACGCTACTATGCTGTGCAGATTATGGTTGGGCGTCGCATTTACCAAAGCGTACGCGTTCCGCACAGGAATGGCTGACACTGCGGCATGCGACCATTGTGGCAGTGATGAAACAACTTGGCACATTATGTGTGAATGCCCACAATACTGCTCGCAGAGACAGTCACTCTGCAATGCACTAGATGAACTGGACAACCAGCCTCTTTCGGAAGAAAGAATCCTGCGCTGCCGACAGGACTTTATGTCGCAGAAGAAGGCTGTGAAGGCGCTCCTGCACTTCTTGCGTTCAACCGGCCTGTCCAAACGACTGTGATTAGAACTCCCTGATTGTGTGCGCATGTGGTTTTTTTTTCTAATTTATTTTTTATCTCTCTATTTCTATCCTCTTTCCGACCCTTTTCCCCACCCCCGTACAGGGTAGCAAACCAGTTCGTCTAGGTTAACCTCCCTGTCTCTTCCTTTTATTTATTTCTCTCTCTCTCTGGTGAAATGATGCCGGTCATCATATATAGGTAATCAAGTCTAAGTTAATAAAATGCATCAAAAGTCTGTGTTAATTAAAAAGAGCAAGTCATCAAGGCCTTCATTTTTAATGCGTCTTATGTTAAGTGAGAAACGTACATGCTCTGCCATCGATTGCAGAGCTTAACGTTAAAGGACTCCAAGTTTTAAAGGTAACAAGGTGACGATTGAAACAGGGCCGTGATAGTCTAACCGCAATATGTCGCAGCTGTATACTTTCAAGTCTTCCACGAATCGCCCTCATCGGCAATCCCATCGGTAGACTCATTGCGGCGAAAAACACGCCATCTGCCTGGCGCACGAATTTATAAGACACGTTTCTTGCGAGGAATGGTGGCTTATACAATAGTTGCTTGTTCATCATAATCCTCATCATCACCAGCCTGACTCATCCCGCTGCAGCACCAAGGTCTCCCCCATGTTCCGCCAGTCAACTCGGTCTTCTGCTTGCTTTTGCCACTTTATACCTGCAAACTTCGCAATGTCATCTGATCACCTAACTTTCTGTCTCCCCCTCACCCACCTGCCTTCTCTGGTAATCGGCTCAGTTCCCCTAATGACCAGCCAGGGGCGTAGCCAGGGGCGTAGCCAGGGGGTTGTACACCAGGCCCGTGCCCCCACCGCTCCTGAATATTTTTCCGCCATAGAATGGAGAACGAAAAAGGTCATTTCAAGGGGGGTGCCCTCCAAGAAATCAAGGTGCCCCCCTCCCCTCGAAAAAAAAAATGTCTGGCTAGGCGCCTGTGACCAGCGGTTCCTAACTACGTGCTATGTTCCCGGCCCATGTCTATTTGGTCTTTTGATTTCAACTATATAGGATATCTTTAACCTCGGTTTCTTCCCTCACCCGCTCTGCCTTCTCCTTGTCTCCTAAGATTATTTCCATCATTTTCCTTTCCATCACTCACTGCGTCGTCTTCAATTTAAGCCGAACCCCCATCGTAAGCCTACAGCTTTCTAGGATGACTGCCAGACTGGGCGTGTTGGTGAATCCAGCTTTCTGCTCCGTAGGTGAATACCAGCAAGATGCAGCTGCTATATACATTTCTCTTGAGGGATAATAGCAATCTACCAGTCATGATTTCTTAAATGTTCATCAACATACTGCATCCGATCGGCTCCTAGAGTCCCAGAATCTCGCCTGTAACCTGTTCTTTTCTAAATCTTGGCAAGAACCATCTGCCGACTACCACAGTGCATGAAACAAACAATAGCGTCGCTTGTTTCATCAGTCATGCACGTCGCTAATTTATCACATCTGTCAATGTCAGCACCACAAGTTATTGTCCATGTATTTCGCTCGGTATATTTACTACGATACAGACGTTGTCGACCGATTTGTCGACTGACGTTGTCGACTGACTTTACATTTTTCAAATGACTTTACTGCTCAAGCTCGTCGACCTTGCCCACAAACTTCTTGTTTGCTTTCTTAGACACGTAGTTTATAAACGTAGGAAGACAATGATAGTGATCTGACTCCATCAAGGAAAGCTCCATCGCCCTCCTCAACAACAGCCTGAGCTTCTGTGAGGGCCTCACCATTGTCTGTCATATCATAATTTTTTCAAGTAAACATCCGCCCGTATATAATCACGTTTTGTCATCACATTGTTATCAGTGTAATTATTATGAAAGTGAAAGTCAGAAACAATCCTACCCAAAGATACGAGAAATTCCGCGCGGATATTTAGTAAAAAGCTTTTGGATAAGAAAGCAGTCCTTCTACGTGGATCCGACCCGTTACCAAAGCCTTCCGGGTCCATTGTTTGCTGATTGGGTTAATGAGGAAACTAGTGGTCAGCAAGCAGAATCCACCTTGTTCACAATGCATCTGCACATGCACGTGCTTCAACTGGGGGAAAAGGCGTGAAATGTCTCTTCATCTCAGCAGCTTTGCTTCTGGCAATACAGGTTGTGCCAGCCCTTATACTAATGCCCAACCACAAAAGCAGGTGACGGTAAAGAAAATGAAAGAGGCTTATTAATGTACAATTTGGAGTACGGGGACCTCGACACGCAATAAGACGGCAATAAAGGCCCAGACGCACAAGACGAGCGCTGCCCTGTCTGGGTCCTTTCTTCTCCTTCTTTGAAGCAGGGCAACGAGACGTAGACAATGAAGGAGCGGACACGCGAGACGGGCGCTGTCCTGTCTGGGTCTTTTGTTGCCCTTCCTTGAAGCAGTGCAACGAGACGTAGACAATGAAGACATGGACACACGAGACGGTCGCTGTCCTGTCTGGGTCCTTGTTGTCCTTCCTTGAAGCAGTGCAATAGACAATGAAGGCACGAACACGTAGGACGAGCGCTGCCCTGTCTAGTTCATTTTTTTTTCATGACGCAGCACTCCTCTTCTAGGTTTATTGCACCACTTCAACGATACACTTGTATTAGTCATCACAAGTTTCTGTCCTGCTGCACATGGGTATTCGATATTGAATATCTGTTGCACGGAAACTCGTGCAGTGACAGAAAATTTATCAAAGAGAAAAAAAGCGTTCCCATTATAACCCTTCCACTAGCCAGCCGGATTCAGCAGCACTAATTTTTAATAACCCGTGTACTTATCGTGGAAAAAATATGCGTTCATATTTCACTTCGGGATCATACCAATACTTAAACGTGATTAACACTTTTCTCATTAATATTTGTGTTTAAATGCAATAATAATATTTAGACGCATACTCCAATCATTATTTAGGACTGTGCTAACACGTACAGGAGAGGACAATGGACACTGTTCAGCCAGAGAAGAAGCTGGACCTGCGGGCGGTCGTGGCCGAGCTTCTTCTGTTTGTGAAGATCGTGCTGCTGGCCATCGAACATTTGTGGGACAAGCACGCCATGTGTCACTCAGAGGCGTCCATGGAAGGGAAGACAGTCATCGTTACGGGGGCCACCTCAGGTTGGTTTTGTTACGTACCACCTTGACTGAGAACGTGACATTCGCCTAAAGATGAAAGGGTGTCAGCAATGCACTTCTAAAGAAAACATTGGGCGAAGCTGCATTCGCGATTATGCACTAGACGCAGATCATTCTAGCGAACTATTGTCTGAATTTCATTGTAGCAAAACAGCCATTTGGCCTAGTTGGTAGTGGTTCATTACGGAAGATAGAAGTGGGGCGCGGTGCTTTACGACTGGAGGAGAGAACAACAACACAAGCGCACACTCGCACACTAGCACGTGCCTTGGTGATATTTTTATGACATTTCATGGAATTGCGGTGATTTTTCTGTTTTTTTCTTCTTTTAGGCAAAGAAAACCTGTATGATGTGACAATTTTTGTAAGCTATATATTTGTTGCACCTTCAATAAACTTTCAGTTGCGAGTGTGCGCTTGTGCTGTACTCCTGGCATGAGCCACTCCTGGCATGAGACGCCCACAATATAACCCCCCCCCCCCCCCCTTCGAGCATGCATGAGCTGGAGCTGAACAACGTCTTCCGTGAAGGCCTAGTACGATACCTTTATTTTCAACATCAAAAATACTCCTCCAGTCTGCCACTACTTTTTGATGCTGTGACATGAAAATTTTTCCCGAGAGTTGAGAACTGCAACGGCGTATACAAAACAGCGCAAGTTGTTTCATCTTCACAGTAAAAGCAGCGCAAAATAGGCGGTATACCAATGCATCGTTTTTTTTTTCCTGTGGTGTTCTTTTTTGCACTGCTTTTATTTTAGAGTTGAGAATACCTTCAAGCGAATTTGTCAACTGAGCTTGCCTGTACGTAAAGAACCCCGCCACGAATCTGGGCCATGATTTAAATGTAACTGGTAAGCTGTGTGAGGAATGTGACTAAAAATTTGTGTTGTTGGTTGCATTGCCAAGTGTATAGACCCTCGGAAGAAAATTATTTCACACTATGAATAAGATAACGATCACGAATACAACCGATTTGTCAGCCATATAATTAGTAGCCTAGTCAACAAACTTATGGTGGAAATTGTTTGAGGAATGGAGCTTTTTCAGCTTTTCGTTGTTATGGGTAGCACGAACGGCAATCATCATCATCATGAACTGGGACGTGCCCGCATTAACCGCTTCAACTTTTGCTTCACTGCTAGAACCCGTGCGCTGACTTCACCGGCCCGGAATACAATACAATAAGTACGATGACGTTCAGAAGAGCTTGTGTGGAGGCTAGTCGGAACCTACTGGACGCGAAATGCAGCGCTGCGAAGTTTATAACACGCAAAACAGGGAGGACACAGACTAAGCGCATCTAACAACGGATTTATTGAAACTAAAATACTAAAGAAAGACGCGACTTGCTGACAGTGCCCTCTTCTTCGTATGTCTAATTTGACCATGGTATGTCCCCTGCCTTCCCCCATTTGTTTTAGTCTTTTGTTTCGATAAACCAGCTGTTAGGTGCGCTTCGTCGGTGCCATCCTTTTTCCGTGTCACCAACTTCGCAGCTTTGCCTTTCGCATCCAATATGATAACGTTTCTGTTAGGCGACAAAAAATCACGGAACATTGCGTAACAACGAATCGTGCGGATAAAAACTACGTAGCATTGTGTAACAACTGGTTACGTGACTATAATCACCTTAATATCACGAAACTATAGTGACGTCACTGAAAAATCCTGTAACATCTAGTCCTTTGACTGAAGTTGCATAACATCAAGCCCTATTCACGTGAGTAGAATAATCTGACATGACATAACTGCTCACGTTATCAAGAATTACACAACATGACGTAACATACTAGTCACGTTACGAATATCACTACATTCCGTAACAGCTATCCACGTGACGCGTTACCGCCATCAACAAGGTGACAGGTGGTCATGTGAATAACTTCAAGTAACGCCAACTCAGAGTGACGTGACACATTCTTTCCCCAAACCACGAAACAGCTAGTCGTGTTGCTGAAATCACGTAACATCACGCAACTATTCGCGTGACATTCTACAGAAAAAACCACGCGGCCTGTACGCAGTGTGAAGAACAATAGGCAAAGTCTAGCCACACTTAGTACTACTAGCGAAAACTTTGCATCTCTAGCAAAAGCTTGTATTTACAAGCAAGACATGCTAGGTCATACACTGACTCCGATAATAGTGTATTTGTTGCTTGTGAGTCAGCTGAAGTTTTTCAGCGACGTCTGGAATACAATAATACATAGCACTGTATAGCTTGCTTTCCCACCTCTGTAACAGCTCGCGAGGGCTAACAGTATTGTAAATAAATAAATAATAATAATGGTTCCAGATTGCGCTACTAGTGCAATGAACAAGGACGCGCATGGTCATTTGACGACGCACAGACGTTCGTGTGTGTGTGTGTGTGTTTGAAAATGGCATAATCGCAAGGCCGCTTAAACGTCAAAACGGCACAGTGCAGCATCCTCGGTGAGACCCGTTTCTTCACGCAGGCATCGGCAAGGAGACAGCCATGGAGCTGGCGCCGCAGAAAAGCAAGAGTCATCATAGCCTGCCGAAACGCCGAGAAGGCGCAGCACACGGCGGAGCAGATATTCGAGCAGACGAAACAGCGGAGTGGTCGTCAAAGCGCTGGACATGACTTCGTTCAAGTCGGTCCGCAAGGTTCTGCGACCACGTCGTCCGCACAGAGGACCGGCTGGACGTGCTCATCAACAACGCCGGGGCGATTGGACGTAAGTTTAAAAATTGGCGGTGCCGTCTCTGCCGACGTCGACGGGATTTTGCTTCCGAAGTGAGCCATCGAAACGGCCACATCGATATAATCAGCATTTCTCAAGGCAAGCAAGCTGTACGTCAGCTGCACGTCAGCTTTGTCATGTCTCACTCAAGGTGAAGAAATGTTATCGAGTGATTGACTGATCTAGTGATTAATTCCCCTTCATTCGAACGATCAATCAATGAGTAACTTTTCTTTACCGAGGCGAATGCCAAACTGACTTGTAACCGTTTGAAGTCCCGTTGGGTCCGTCGCTACGAAGGCAGAACGGCAAAATTTTTACTTGGCAACTGTTATAAATCAGCAGCGGTTGATTGATTGATTGATTGATTGATTGATTGATTGATTGATTGATTGATTGATTGATTGGTTGGTTGATTGATTTAAAGCTTTTTTATAAGAGCACCACATGTCAGCACAGTCATTTAAATACGGTCCCAAATGGCTGCCTGTGCAGGGTATCCCCCATTTCCTGTCGCCGATGAGAAATCACCGTTACTGAGGCGGTTATTCAATGAACAAAGGACACAGGAAACGTCTTCACTTGAGTCCAGCATTTTAAAGGCGATATAATTTGCGAGATAGATCTGTGTGTACACACATACATCATCCACAAATTCATAGCGCTTATACAGTTTATAAGATGAGAGTTAAGGCTTCATCTAACGAAACCTGATTATACGAAGAGATCTTCATCCTCCTGCCGTATCCATCGCCTTTCATGTTGTCATCAACGCGAATTAACGTCACTATCATGGCACTGAATTCGATTTGACCAAGTTTTTGTTTAAGACAAGTGAGTGGCAGTTTATTTCTAAATTTGACACCATTGGCTTTTTTTCTTCGAGCACGCTCTCTAGCACGGTCGCGTTAAAACTTACGAGGCAGAACGCCGTGCTGTAGCATAGAACAACAGTCTTGTATCAGATGACGTTATTGACTCAGCGATTGCTCCCACGGGAGCACTGTGGTGGTTGGTTTAGCTATTTCATGGCTTGCGCCACAACGAACAAACGAGCCCTCAAAGTTCTCCTCACTTATGAAATAATTGATAGCGAGGGTCCCGTTCTGCCATGCTTGAAGCCTTCGGTAGCACACGAGGGCTCATTGGTCAGCTCTCCGCTCAGTAAAGGCTCTCGTGATACGTGACGCCAGCCGGCGAACAGGAAGAGTGTACACTACACTCGCTGCCATAGCTACGAGTGGCACTGACACGCTCGCACTTGAATGCCCATAAATATAATCCTGCTTTGCACGCACATAATCACCCAATAAATTAGTAAGGCGTGCGACCGCCGTCAGCTCAAGTGGTAAGAGCATCGTGCGCGTAATCAGGAGGTTGCAAGGTTCGATTCCTGCCGGTGGCGGGTTGTCTTCTTGTCTGCTGAACGTTCCTCACACTTCTGTCACATTTATTACAACACACTTTAAACAGTGCAATTGACGTTCCTTATATGCTTTCTTTGGATTCATTGTCCGCTGGTTTTCATTAACGACCACTTCGCAACTTAGCGTGATCGGGTGCTCGGACATGGGATTGTTACGTTGAGTGTATACGTCGCGGGTGGTTTGAGTGCATCAAAAGTAAACGCGAAAACATTCTAACTGCTGAAGAATAGAAAGGCACTGTCTTCAGGCTGTATAATATTTCGTTGGTGTTTTGGAGTAGTAATTAAAACCCAGGTAAACAGACACAGTAGTAGAGAGTGGTCCTCAGTCGAGAGTCAATTTTAGGCCCGTGTGCTCAGATTTGGGTGCACGTTAAAGAACCCCAGGTGGTCTAAATTTCCAGAGCCCTCCACTACGGCGTCTCTCATAATTATATAGTGGTTTTGGGACGTTAAACCCCACATATCAATTAATCAGTCGAGAGTCAAATATACGTACCGGTACTTACATCTACGGCTAACCTAATGACGTAGAATAGCGGATGAAAAGGTAAAGATAAAATTATTTCTAGCTTTAGGGAGCGGCAAAAGGCTGAAACCTCGTACGAAAGTAATGACGTGTTTCCATCACTCGCCACATAGCTTCAGCTTGAATGGATAGATCCCGACAGCCGCCTCTTCATGTTGTGAAGCAAACTACTTTCATAACAACGCACATACACAACGATAAGTCCACTCGACACGTACCGCTCATTACTAGCTATTGGTAAGCACTGTTCCCGCTATAATGCTAACTGTATTTTTTTTTATCATCTTGATCACAGATTCAAAGAAGGTCAAACTGACTGAAGACGGGTTTGAGGAGATCTTCCAGGCAAACTTCCTAGCACCTTTATTGCTCACGCTTCTTCTTCTTGGTAAGCGTGGCATTTCTACTTTCTTTTTTTTTTTGTCAATTTCAAACAATCCTTGACAGCGAGTATGCGCGGGATTTCAATGGTAATTTCTCGTTGCAGAATGTCTTTTATTCCCCTTACCCCTTCCTCAGCACAGGATAGCCAGCCGGTCTGAAAACTGCTAACCTCCCTGTCCTTCCTCCTTCTCCCTCCTCCTTCTCCCCTCCTCCTCCTCCTCCTCCTCTTCGTGAGATTGTGTATAATTCACCACCAGTGTCGGACGTGTTAAGCACAGTGTCACTGCTTAGTCAAACATTTTGTCTCGTAGTTTGACATGTGGTGACGCGCACAGCAATGCAAACATACACTGCAGCCCTACTGATGACACGCTTGTTGATGTCTCGTGAATAAACTTAGAAAACAAAGGTGACAAAGGCGGCGTCACCCCCTTTACTATACTTACGTTAAACAACGTAAATTCCAAATCATCCAAGAGGGAAAGAGAAACCAAAGCTGTTTTATAAACTCACTGTGGCATCTCACGCAGTTAGCATATTTTAAGCTACAGAATCAAGGAGATCTAGCGTGAGTTAGCGCAGGCAACTAAAGCACCTCTTGGTTACGTCGAATATCTCAAGGCGTTTCGTTCCTTGTGAATGCGACATTTAAGGGTAAACCAGCGTGAGCGAAATAAAGCAAAGAAAAAACCATAACAATCGCGAGCTGCGCGTTTAATCGAAGGTTTAATCAGGCTTCGCGACGTGACTAAAAAAATGTTTGACCGCCTGTATTCGTTTGAGAAGAACACTGCCCGAGTAGGTTCCGCAAAGGCATCATCGCTTCTGTATATATAGCTCCACTCTCGACAAGCAAATCCAGGATGTAAAGTGTAACCGGGCCGGTGGCCTAGACTCACTGTGTGTGCGACGAGTTCGCGTCTTCACCAACGTTATTTTCTTCACATGACCATCCGAACGGTTCGATCTTTCTTTTTTGTCGACGCTGCATAATAAAAACAAGCAAAGCAAGAAAAGCATGGAGGATTACTTAGTCATGTGAATTAATAAAACACGAAGGTAAACATCGCTTGAGTAGTTGTTGTTGAGTGGTTTGTTGTTAATAAACACGAGAGGTTGATAGTTTATTGTACATTAATGCATGAAAGAATGACAATCTATGAGGAGTTTTTTTTTTTTCAATGGGCCAAGTTGAGAACTTAAACTAGGTCAAATATGGCTGCATTGTCCCATACATACTCTCAACTTTCTTCTAAAACGGTAATAATAAATTACTAATTGGTATTAATTTATTATTACTGTTTTAGAGGAAAGTTAGAAATATGCATAGGCCAATAGAGCCTTATTTGAGCTAGTTTGAGATCTAGACTTAGCCCATTCTTAAAAAAAAAAAAGGTCCTCAAATATCGGTGTTTGGCAGCTACAGCACCGTTGGGCGTGAATGCATGCGTTCTTTGACGCCTATCCTCATCCCGATGATTGCTAACCTTTAAGGCAGCCGAAGTAGTTAACATACATTTGCACACAACATATGGTGACTGTCGCGCAAAGATGGCACCTAATAAACACTGGTGCTTTATATGCACTTTCAAAGCGCCGTCATTTGACGAGAGAAAGCAGCGTAAGGATAACCTAAGCCTGTGCTCATGCTTTCCAAGAACGCGAGAGGCTGAGTTTGCAGCTTGAGCTGTGAACGTGGGTAGGTGTTCCGCCTTACGCTGGTGCGTCCTTCTGTATACCCCAATTCAATCAATTACTGTGTGTCATTCAGCCATTGACGCCATCGCCTTTCGGTGCCACATATTAGCAGTGCTTCTAAGTCGATGTTATCGCACTCGAAGCAGCAGGCGGCTCGAACTGCCCCTTGTCGACGAGCCGCCATGCCAACACGACGCGAAACACAAATCTCGTACATTCCGGAATCTTTCAGTTTTGTTTGTGTATATATATACACACGCACGAACGTACGTAAAGTGCAATTGACATCCCCTACCCCCTTCAAGATTTCTCGTTACGCTACTCTTGGTTAACCCTAAAGCTAACCCTAAAGCTAACCCTAACGTCGTCACGGTAAGCGTTTTAAACTTTCACTGATATCCTGCCTCAAAAGCAGGTGCATGTTTATTTTAAAGAAGATTATTTTATTTCCACGCGAAAAAACGAAACGCGCCAGGAAACCGTCAAGCCCTTCCCAATAACGCTTCCGAAACGAGACCATGGGCTTGTTTGCGTAGTTCGGTCACGTATTTCGCAAGCGCCGTAAAACTACTTCACCTTGGCCCGCAAAATCTTCTCTGATGGGCTTTGCACGTGAAAATTTGTTGCCACTGCCGCACTGCATTCCACTAATCGTTTCGGAAAATCTCATCATTCCGGCGCGGGCAGTTGGAACGCTGCTGTGAACAAGCACAACATTACCGTTTTGTGGAGCCATAAACGAAAAAAAAAAACTCGCCACCATATCTCCCTCTGTTAGCCATTAGAGGTTATGACTGCTGCTGCTGCTAACTTCAACGACGGCTCTTCTACTAACATACCTGCACATATGGCAATTTGTAACCTTCCTGCAGCAATCTCTCACCACGTAATGTCACTGCCCCGCCGCGGTGGCCTAGTGGCTAAGGTACTCGGCTGCTGACCCGCAGGGCGCGGGTTCGAATCCCGGCTGCGGCGGCTGCATTTCCGATGGACGCGGAAATGTTGTAGGCCCGTGTGCTCAGATTTGGGTGCACGTTAAAGAACCCCAGGTGGTCGAAATTTCCGGAGCCCTCCACTACGGCGTCTTTCATAATCATATAGTGGTTTTGGGACGTTAAACCCCACATATCAATCAATCCACGTAATGTCATCGAGGACGTGAGCAGACTTAATTTATTTGTTATTTTTTATTTTCAATCAAATTTTTTTATAAAATTTTTATTCGATATTTGGTATTTTATGCCAATATTCGACGCTATTCGTTCCAATTCGATTGAAAATAAAATTTTACTAGTCACACACTCCCAATAAGAAAGCGTAAGGTAAAATAGCTACAAAGGGAGGCTTTTTGCGTTCTTCTAGACTTTGCGAATTTTCTACGTTCAAGGACGGCTGTTCCTTTCTCCGTGCGTAATAATGCTTCCAGCGCGAGGAGAAGGATTCAAATTCTGACTTAAGGCTGACCATATATTTTCCGTTCGGTGACATAAAATCCTTAGCGTGACCCTTTCCATACCTTTTATTTTTAATGGGGATATATATTCTGAGCGCACGCCTGCAAACTCTGCCACTCGGTGCCACTAAAGGACAACATAGGCGACTGGTGTTTTTGCGCAGACTTGCTGAAGAAGAGTTCGCCGAGCAGAATCATCAACGTGTCCTCCGACTACCACCGATTGGGACAAGTTGGAGACGTGAGGCAGATGGCGCGAGGCGTTAACCTGGTCACCAATCCCACAGCCCTCTACGGGAACGCCAAGCTGGCACTCTGCTTGGTCACCATCGCACTGGCTGACAGGCTTCGAGGCACTGGTACGCCACTGATTTGGTTCTGTGGAGGTGATGGTTCGAACATACCACCACAAACTTCCATTCTCTGGTGGTGGCGGCAACTGCCGGAACTCAATGGTGGATCGAAAAAAAAAATAATGAAGAATTGACTTCAGCTCAGCATATATGAACGACACGACGTCTGAGACATCGTCGTCATTCAGATGTCTCATCTTATGTGTGACATACATAGGCTGTTTGGCTCATGTAACCCGATGCATGGGCCACTCCGCAAAATAGTAAATATGATGGGATGCTAAGTACTTTTTTCTTGGGATTCAAGTTCCACGAGAATTCCCCAGTGGGTATCTGACTGCAGAGCATCAGGAGCAGCGTTTGATAACCAGTTTTTTTCCGTCAGGTGCAATTTTATTTGACTGTTTCTTATTCAGTTATGACAGCAAGAAGCGGCCATCACAGGCACACGTTCCAAAACTTGGTCATGCCGGAGTTAAACTCGCTCAAAATCGGCAGCCGAAGCGCACTCGGGCAAGGAGCAAATTATCACTGAATATATACCAAAACTAGTGCGGTATGACGCGGGTTTGCGAACATAAATGACAGTTTAGGCGCTATCTGTACCAGAATAGGCGTAAGTGCATTTCATTCGCCTGACATATACCAGGTTCTATGAGCATGCATGCATGACAAACATGTTATGTATGTTGAACTCCATTTCATGGTATGAATGACTTTCATCTGGCTCAAGGACAAACGAGGCGATTTATGAAACGTTTTGCTGGCTACTTCGCATTTCAATGTTTTCTACAATGTGTGGTATCTGGCAGATTTCTTTAAAGCGCTTGTAGCCTATCTGTTGACAAAAACACATTAAACTCGCGCATTATGCGTAGAAAGGCAGTCCTTCGTCCCATTAAGGTGACAGCATGATAAAAGCTAATCTTAACAGCGAAGTGCGCAGGGCCGCAGGTACCGCGCTGTTCGTATTTCTTATGATGGTTTCGCAACATGCTTGAATACGTGACATGGATGCTTACGTGCTTACAGCATGCTAGGCACGCGTTGCACGTTTCTGTATCCACTTCAACGTCCTCCTACTTGTGGCGTCAATGCATTTCACAACAACTTGCACAAACATTGGATGAACGTTAAAGAACTTTTTTTTATTCCACACAAATAGGATGTTCCTGGTCAACCGGAAGTTGCTGCTTAAGAAACAAGAGTGTCAGTCACTGCTCGCGTCACTGGAAAATAGCGTGCCACAGGTCCAGCAGGCTATAGTGGTCGCTCGGAAAAAAATGGAAAGAGCGCAGCTGGTAGTACTTCCTTGTTCCTCTTCCTTTTTTTCTTTTTCTCTGCTTTTTTTAGGTTTCCTTTTTTAATACGAAAGTGTTTTATGCCGGATCCCATCACGTGGCCCCGTTTACGAAGGGCGCGCTGCTTACCCACGAAGTAAGAGTTGTGACATTTGTTCGCGCTCATCCTGTGTATAGTTGTGCCTTGTTTTGTGCGTCTTTCTGTTTTGAGCAGCGTGATTTAAGCCTCAAGCTCTAACAGCTGTTCGTCTGCACTGGTCCTGTCTATACATGCTCATTTCGTGCGTGCTTTCTGCTTGAGGTGCGCGCTGCAAGTTTCGAGCTGGTTGCCATCCCTCGCGTGGCACTGCAATTCGTTACTGCACCATTCGTTCCTTCGCATTTGAGGGTGAAAAAAAATGCACTATGAGTGCTCAACTACGTCTGCGACGACACGTTTTACTTTCGTGTTATTGTAACGATTCCTAGAAAGTGCATAAACCACGTTTTTTTTTTTTGGTGTCTGTTGCTTTTATTAATTTCTTCTCCTCTATCTTTATTTCATTCTCATGTTTACTCTATGTTTGCCTTCTCTTTCTTCGTCTCTCTCTCCACTTCTTCATCTTTCGTTCTCTTTTGCTCTTCCTGTTTTTTTTTTCTGTCTCTTTGAAGTGCTTGCTGTTTTTCTTTCTCTACGTTTTCCTCGGTCTTTCTATCTTTTTATGTCTTTTGTAGTGAAGAGGAATGCCCACTACTGCAGCGACATCGACACGTGGGCGCGAGGCACGAGCTAGGACTGCCTGGTTGCTGCTGCGACGCTGCCCGCATACTCGGCCTGCTCTTGCTGCTTCGGTACCGACGCCGCTACCGCTGTTTACCTTGCATTTACATTATACTTTATTCGCTTTATGTTTTATTTTTCCTTTTTTGTCGCTTTCTCTTTGTTTTGAGGTTTTTTTTCTCTATCTTTTGTTCCTTCCTATGTCTTTCTTACTCCCACTCTCTGTTTCCCGCGTTTCACATGCCCCACTTGGCCACACAGAGTTCTCGTTTAACGTTCACACCTGCTGTACTCGGTAGTGAGGCTTACCAAACTCCTGCTGCGCGTGCGCCCACTTGTTTTCTGCAGATACATATTTCACAGCTGGCAGGAACAAACAAAAAACTGCGTTAGCGTCACAACGAGAAACCACCAGCGCGCTGAGTGAGTGCTAATTGCGCAGGTGTGACGGTGAACTCCCTCCACCCCGGTGCCGTCAAGACGCACATCGTGGACGAGGGACCGGGCCTGCGGAAGTTCCTCTTCGACTTCGTGCTCAGCATCAAAGGAAAGGTGAGCCTCAACCATTAATTCTCTATGTATGTACAGGGGTACCAATTTGCTTGATTAGATTTGATTGCTCTGAAATATGGCATATGTCCACTCTGAAGCGTAACTTTCTTATGAGCATTACAACAATACTTATCAATAGACTTATATTGAAATGCGAATAAAGTAAGAAAGACCAGAGAAAGAGTGAGAAGAGAAGACAAAGTGAAATTTTGAGATTTGAGATGACCAGACAGCTGCGTTTACTTCACCCAACCGTTCATAATCCATGTGTTAAAACACGTAATATTGCGACACAACAGCATTTATTAGAGTGGAGATTTATAGAGTGATACGTTTGGCAGCCTGAACAATATGCACGAACTGCGTAGAATGCGCTCCTGTGACAATGTCCCGAAACAGAGCCACCAAAGTTTATCACAGTTTCTACCATGGACCTAAAGCCTATCTTCACTTGAAGCCTTTTTCTAAGTTTGTGCCGCCCACCTGTTCACTTCTTTATCTTCAGTGGAGGAAGCCAGTGCTCAACTTTTTGAAGGCAATAGACCTGCACCGGTGATTATAGAGTTATGGTGTTATGATGACTATGAAGTGGGACTGTGTGCGCGTGCTCTCTCTTTATCTCTCTCTTTCTCCATCTTCAAAACTCGACTCGTCCATTTGTCAAGCGTAGGGTAGCATACCGGTCTTTCTAGACTGGTTGAAATCCCCGGCTTTCCCTTCCTCTCTTCCTTCCTTCAGTGGACCCGTGGCGAGTGGTGGCACTTGGCCAATTTATGTGTACAGTGCAACGCCGAGTTATCATTCGCACGGCCATATAAATTTTCGCTTTAGAAGGAGAGAGAGAGAGCTTGTGACCAAAAATTACTCATAAGTCACTGTGATGATTAGTTATTTATTTTTTGCGCAGCTTGCATTTAATCGGGCAAGGCTAGTCACCCCAGAGCTTGTGGGCACTTATGGCTCGTCCTGACTTGGCTAGTCTTTTAGCCATCTTCCTCTGTCCTACCCATTCCATGCTACTGAGCTTTTTTTTTTTTTTGCGGGCGAGGACATATTGCCTAGCGGGTGACGCCATCTCTAGTTGTGTAAAGTACTAGATTATGCGAAGCTTCGTGTTTGTGTTGTTCATGGTGCAGCAGCTATGCGTTCGACTGCAGTTGCAATCAATTTCTTTTTTTTTAACGTGAAAGTGTTTTATGCCGGGGTCACAACAGCTCCGCTGACGTACTTCCGTCACGGAAGTGACGTTCAAAAATATATACTAAGAGATGGCAAAGAAAAAATCAGAACGCAAGTATCTGTCACACGGAATCAAACAAGCAACGGCTCGACTCTTAGCACGCGGCGCAAGCCACTACGCCACAAAGCGTATGTTGTCTGGTATGCTAACGGCAAGCCATTTATATACACCATAAAGTGTTTGGAAGTCCTCAGAGTTTCGAAACTTTCGCGCACTTTCATTATCAGTGGGGAGATGGCGCGACAGGCTCGCGTTGACTTTAACGATAGGTGCGCTCTAAGAAAGACGCATGAAACGAGCGCACAAGATACACAGGACAAGTGTGAACAACTGCCACAATTCTTCCTGCGTCGTGTTTCAGCAGCGCGTTCCTTTCGTAAACGTAACCGTGGCGGAGTGCGAAGTGACCTTGGCCTTCTCCCGAATTTCGAGTCTGATAAACGCGCGCGCAGGAGAGATAACGTGCGGCGCTGCGTGGAGACGACGACCTTTGATATAGAGGCCCGTGTACTGTGTGATGTCATCAGTGCACGTTAAAGAGAGCCAGATGGTCGAAATTCCCAAATCACTCGACTACGGAGTCTCTCATTGTGATATCGTAATTCTGACACGTAAAACTCCAGACATTTTTATTAGTGTTGTCATTCGCAAAGCTAAGCCTACAAAATTAGCCGTTTTACACTATAGGAAGCGTAACAACGTGGTTTTGTTTTTTAGTTAGAAAAGAACTATGTATGATATCCCTTCACGAGTTTTCGGACATGCTTTTGAACATGTAAAAATAATTGTCTTTCTTAAGCAGTAAGACAGTATTGATCAACTCACATAGTGACAAAAAACTTGTGTGTGTGTGTGTGTGTGTGTGTGTGTGTGTGTGTGTGTGTGTGTGTGTGTGTGTGTGTGCGTGCGTGCGTGTGTGTGTGTGTGCGTGTGTGTGTGTGTGTGTGTGTGTGTGTGTGTGTGTGTGTGTGTGTGTGTGTGTGTGTGTGTGTGTGTGTGTGTGTGTGTGTGTGTGTGTGTGTGTTCGGCTTTCATACGGCATGTCATCTGCGATACAACCAGCTATCTTGCGGAAGTTGTAGCCTCACAACAAGGATCCCACCCAGTTCTTTTTAATGAAGTGTTCACTGAATGTTTGGGTTTTGCAAGGCCGGTACAGAGCTAAACTTAAATGTTTGATGCCGGTAGCGCCGCCATGACGTAGGGGATTTCTTGACCGAGCTAGTATCACTAGATCAACTGCAGCGATCACCATGTTGAGCTGAGCCATCGGGCCAGACACATCATATTTAGCTTTAATTAAAAGGAACCGACAATACACGTCGCTGCTTACGAATGTCAGCCCACGAGTGCTGCTTGGATGTTTCGCACTCACATAGTGGATAGGGCCATGCGAAAAATATCTCGCAATATCACTTATTTTTATTAACTTCATTATTGTGTTTATCCCTTATGCTCAGAAATATCACTTTTGTTTATTCGGCGATCTGGCCACCTGATAGTTGTCGAACTGTCTCGAACACATAGCACCCTAGATATCTTGTGACCTTCCCTATTTAATACCCGTATGCTGTAAGACAAACAATTTACCTTGGAGAGTTCGCAGCCGCAAATATTCCGCGTTTGGTGATTCACATCGCATGTATTCAGACGGCAGTTACTTTTTTTTCGTAAGTGTTAGAACAACAAAACTGGCACAGTCTTGCTGGCCTTTTCCTGGTTGACGTGGCAGGGAAGAAGAAAATGCGCTGGTTGACCTAAAACGCGTCGAAATTCCTCGACAAATTCCTCCTGTATACTAATAATTTGTAACGCTCCCGATGACATAATAAAATAATTTCTGATTCAACGCCACTTATTCAAGCACCTGCCCGAACACTGCACACCGTTAGGGTGGCTAGCACCGTCGCGTGTATTTCAGAAAGGAGGAGAACACTGGTTGCCAAACCGGTCCTACTCACCCGCTATCCTGTACTATACATGACTAAGCCTGATCCGTTTTTTTTTTGCCTTTATTTTTTACTATGAAAGCGCTTTAAGCCGGGTTACCCCAAGGCTTCAGTGGATGTACTTCCGTGACGGAAATGACGTCGAAAAATTACATATGGTGAGATGGCAAAGTAAAGTTCTGCGAATAGGTGTCTAGAGTTTCTTAATTTGTTTTTTTATTTATTCATTCTGTTACCATACATGCCAAAACAAGAGTTGCTCAACTGGGCACATGCACCAGCAATTTCAAAAATAAATTCAGTACTAGAAGAAAACATCGTAACTTGGCACAATGCAAAAAAATGAAAAGGAGAAAGTAAAAATGCAACATTCAATACGCACATTGCAGCCAACTCACCAGAACATAGATTAGCAAACGGGTACAAAGAGAAAATCCTTAGTACGCCTATGTCTGAGTGAGTCCCGTTGAGGAAACATTTGGCGAGTCGGAGTCCTAGTGAGCCCTCGAGGGAAAATATATTTCTTGAGTTAGGCAGAGTGAGCCGCACATTTTGTTTTGCTGACCTATGCAAATGCCTGATGCTTTTCTGGCGCAGACGCCGCTGGAGGGAGCGCAGACATCGGTGCGGCTTGCCGTGGATCCTGAGCTGGCGAACACGAGCGGCGAATACTTCGAGAACTGCGCGCCTGCCGCGCCTCGATACCGGAGTGCGCACTTGGCCGACCACCACCTCGCCGAACACTTACTACGCTCTTCCCAGCACCTACTCGGGCTATAGTTTTTAGGGGCGAAGCTCCTTAGGGCGTGGGCTGTGCGTCCCCTGTAGCCTGTATGTAGCCACCTCTAGTTTAGTTCTTGCAGTGTTCACTAGATGGCGGTACCGTCCCCTGTATGTAGCCACCTCTAGTTTAGTTCTTGCAGTGTTCACTAGATGGCGGTACCGTCTCCTGTATGTAGCCACCTCTCGTTCAGTTCTTGTAGTGTTTACTAGATGGTGGTACTTGTAGCTGATGATGAAAAATGCAAGATGTTATAAACTAGAAAGCGGTACTTGTAGTTGATGAAAGACGCGAGATCTTATAAAATAGGAATGATGTCACATATGGCGCGTGTCATTGGTTGAAGGCAATCGTTCGATTTAGTGCGGCGACGTACGCTAGGGGGAGCGATGTAATAAAATCGAGTGGGCAAAATGTACAGAGGATTCATGGTTTACCAGGTTTACCTCCGGAGCTTCGCCCACTCATCATCATTCACTTCGTGGATATGGCGGAATTTTTTTTCTCTACGCATTAACTCTCCAGCATTGAAAACGTGAATCAGAAGACTAAAGGTGTTTGTTGCTTGGGCTTTCAAAGGGTACTTACGCAACGCTCGCAGAAAAATGCCTCAAGTTATTCATCAGGTCAAAATGTGCATCTGCAACCTGTGACTCGGCCGCAGTATCTCAGGTTTGCTCGAACTCATTGAGAATAACAGTGCCACTCATTCATGCTTCGCATAACGTGCACTTCATCCCGGCAGACCGAGCGCAACTTGACGCCGATCCCTCCATATATGTCGCGGCTTCTTTCACCTGATCGCTCTCCTTGTGCCCACAGCTCGCCGCACTGGTCACCAAGTTTCTCGCCGACGTTTCTTTTTTGCTTCATTCTTTCCTAGAGCACTAGAAGCTATCAATGGCTCATCAGGCTTCACGCGTAGCATCTCAAATGTAACTTCACATCAATCACTGTGACGATATTCACATCAATCACTGTGACAACGAGCCAGTCTGCCACCCCTGGCTATACCACTGTACAGTAGTGCAGATTGTTAATTAGATGTTTGGGAAAACAATGAATAGCCTCACGCACACAAAGGAGCTGTCGGAGAATGGCACATTGTGGTCTCTTGACCTGCTTATTTTGTTCAGAAATTAACATGTATGCTAGAGGTATGCACCTCGCACTAGCAAAAGCCTCTTGTCATTCTCATGATAGGCCCCGCCACGGTGGTCTAGTCGCTAAGGTACTCGGCTACTGATCCGCAGGTCGCGGGATCAAATCCCGGCTGCGGCGGCTGTATTTTCGATGGAGGGGAAAATGCTGTAGGCCCGTGTACTTAGCTTTGGTTGCACGTTAATGAACCCCAGGTGGTCTGAATTTCCGGAGCCCTCCGCTAGGGCGTCTCTCATAATCATATGATGGTTTGGGGACGTTAAACCCCACAAATCAATCAATTCTCATGATAGCCCACTCAAACGTTGTAAAGAGAAGAATCGCTGGATCGGCCCCTGCAATGCACTTCAATAATGTCGTGCACGTACGAGACTGAAATGCCGTTAAAAAATTGGTTAGTGCGGGCATTGGTTAGTGCGGGCATTGGTTAGTGCGGGTGAAGTATAGATTAGAGTGGGAACCTTCGAAAAAAGCGTGCTAGAAAAAACTCAAAGCACATCCACGAAGTGAATGATGATTAGTGAAGCGACGCGTCCGTCCGTGCATTCATCCATCTGTCTGTCTGTCTGTCTGTCTGTCTGTATGTATGTATGTATGTATGTATGTATGTATGTATGTATGTATGTATGTATGTATGTATGTATGTATGTACGTACGTACGTACGTATGTATGTATGTACGTACGTATGTGTGTATGTATGTATGTATGTATGTATGTATGTATGTCTGGCGATGAGCACAAGCCGCCGTGGACCTCCGCGCCCACCTCTCCGCTTCGTCTATGCCCCAACAACGATCCGACACGTACAATGGCGATCCAGGAGACAAAGAGAGACACTCGTTCCCCGCGCACCCAGGCACAGCCCGTGCAGTAGCTAATCAGAGAGTAGCGGTACAGTGCCATCTAGAATATTATCATTCAACTGTAGTTTGTATGTACGTTTATGAGACAGCACCATCTATTATACTGTTCGGGAGATACTGCCGGTTACGCTTGACGCGGGACAACGTTAGACTAAGAGGAGCTTCAGTCCTAAAAACACTAGACGCCCATTACCACTTGCGTCAAGGGAGTCGTTTTAACATCCCTCTGAGCTGCAGCCGCTCTTACGCAGGGACGCTGCCTTCGCCTCAGGGTGCACGCATACTATGTCAAGCCAATCAAGGCAGCAACTTGGCGCTACATTGCAGATCGTGCAATCACATTCCAAATTTCAATCAAGCCACCATCATCAGAAAGTGTTCGGGCCAGCGCACGCGCGAGATCATTGAAGCATTCGCCATTATCAAGCGGGGCCGTTCTAGCGTTAGTTGACCGTCTATTCAGTTACTTGATAAAGAAGTCACATATCTACAATGTTAACACCTTTAAAAGCCTGGAACCTCTAGTCATCCTTTTATCATATGTATCACGTGTCTTCTCTTGTCTATTTCTGCCTTTATATTTCACGTTCGCGCAATAAATCTCTGTTGGAAGTCAGCATACCTGTGTCGTGTGGTCTCTTCTGTGTACCGTTTTCGCGCTATTTTGAACAACTATGTGCACGTACCAACAAGCCCGCTTAGCCACAATTTTTATGTAATCAACTCAGTTTGAAAGCCATATTTCAAGCATTTGCGCATCCACGTTTCGCAAGTTCTTCGTTTTTGCGACACAAGGCCGAACGAAGCTCGAGTACGCATCCACTGCCTCGGAAGCTCATACTGAACGGAAATCAAAGCATCAGAGATCACGCAATGAATATCAGTTAGCTTCATTTATTCTAAGTTTCATACTGACTCTCTGGCTCAACAAAGGAATCTTCATGCAATAAAAGCATTATTACCGCGAAAGCTTTACAGAATAAAATGTTTGTTCTCAATTTTTTTTTACCCTAAACCTTACGTGAAAATTGAACGTGCCTGCTTCCCAATTTTGTTCAGTCGGTGGGACAGGTTGTGGTGGAAAAAACAACCTCGACTTTGTCACGCTTTTATGTTTGTTTGTTTTTTCACCACCAAACCCAGCCTCGCTCTTGCAAGCCTCTGCTACCTTACGTATCCTGCCACAGTAAACATGTTAAAAGAACTATCACGTGTATATATGCCTCTCGAAAGCCCTAGACAAGTCGTGCCACCACGCCATCGAAATTAGCTTCAAAGCCCGAAGCGCCCAGCTGCATTCAATCCGAGCAGGACTTGCTTGCCTCTCTTGACCACAAAAAAATGGCATTCTCTTGCTGCTTTCCTAGATGTAGTGGCAGACTGATGACGCCCAAATTATGTGTTTTGCTTCCTTCATAGTAAGCACTGTGGTCGATGGCCGCACCATGGTCGGCAAACGCATCCTGCGGAAGTACGAGTACGGCAAGAAGTACGCTTGCGCGCCTGTATCCACTTTCAGTTCTGTCAGGTGCTCGGCAAGGTCACCTGCCACAGTCCAATCCTGATTTCTGGAAACGTTTCCGATTTGCACCCTGATAACTTGAATGTCTTCATCTGTAGCGCCCGAGGACTCCTTCAGTGCATCTTCTGTTGCAGCGACGCCTAACTCATGAACGCCGCGTCTACTCCTGCAGCAGCTGCAAAATGGTTTCTCTTGTTGCGCAGCGTTCAAGTTTTTCCAAACGCTGGGCAGCGTCTTGGTTCATGAATCTTGCCACAGTAGCCGCAGCGTCGACGCTGTCCCCTCGTGCGAGACTCTCCGGCAGCGTTTGCCATTTTTTCGACTCTCTGCAGCACCTTCGCTTCGCTTTCAAGAGCACGGTTTAGCGTTGCTGCCAGTTCCGCGGCTTTTCAAATTTCTACAGCTGATTCTAGGGTCAACTCCTTCTCCTGAAGCAGGAGTGCACGTAGCTTCTTGTCGAAGATACCGCACACTATCTGGTCCCTCACCATCGAGTCTTTGATTTCGCCAAAATTACAAGTCTGCGCTTTCAACTGTATATCGCGCAAAAACTGTTCGAATGGTTCACCCTCCTGTTGTTGCCGACTGCGCATAACGCACCTTTCTGTACAAGCGCTCTGTATGTGTCTGTCTCTTCTACGTCCTTGTCTGTTTTGCGCTTACTCACTCTTAATCGAATGTCTCGTTGCACCAAGGTGTGCAGTAGTCTTCGAAGGCTTTGACAATCGAGTCATAGTTATCTCGTTGTTCTGCTGGTAGAGGTAAGGTGTTAAACACTTCAATTGCTTCTGGGCCCGCGACGTGAAGAAAGATGGCAGCCTTCTGTGCTGGCGTTCGTTTCTTGTTGGTCTCGGTAGCTTTGAAGTAGAGTTCGATTCGTTGGCGGAACTTTTTCCAGTTGTCGGCTGGAGCATTTGTCAGTACAAATGACTCGGTTGGTGCTAGGCTGTCCATCTTCAGCACCGGGTTTGTCTGTTACACTTCTGACACCATGTTCTAATTTACGTGCTCAGTAAGGACACAACAACACGAGACGCTAGCAAGCAAGGGACTATGCTATTTATTGATGGCTACCATGGGGAAAGTGTTACCTGGTTTCCTACTATGCCTATTACAACTACCCCGAAGTGGAACAGTTGCCTCAGTCAACAAGCCAGGTCGTAGTGGACACACTAGGTACAATGTTGCTCGTCACGGTATACCCATTGAAGTCTGCACTGATGAAGGACCACATGCCGCATGATGGAGGCCACATGCAGTTGACATCTCGCAAGTTCAGACAGTTTACAATAAAACATGACTATCCATTAGTCACCTCTGAATGGCCAGGGTATCTGTTGTGATCTGCCATTCGACAATGATCTGACGTACAATGTGCGTATTGGAAAAGTGTGCACAGCCGTTGCGTGCGAGCGTTTACTCTCCGATGCGGCGGACGTCCATCAATGGACGTCCGCCGCATATATAGTATATGTATATAGTATACAGTATATAGTCCGACTATAGTATACGCTAAAATAGTTGTTTAGATTAATTACTTCTGTAGTTCCGTCGCAGCTACCTCAGTTGTTTAAGGCATCACTCCTTCGTAATAACCCGCAGGTCGCGGGTTCAAATCCCGCTGCGGCGGCTGCATTTCCGATGGAGGCGGAAATGTCGAGGCCCGTGTGCTCAGATTTGGGTGCACGTTAAAGAACCCCAGGTGGTCAAAATTTCCGGAGCCCTCCACTACGGCGTCTCTCATAATCATATGGTGGTTTTGGGACGTTAAACCCCACAAATCAATCAATCAATCCTTTGTAATAAATTGTCGTGAGACATTTGGTCGAGGTTCTGGGCCAACTTTGGGGCTTACGTCGAGCATCACTCAACAGCATCCACCCCGGTTCCCATCCTTCATTGCACTAGCGTTCGGGCCACGTGTCGGCTGCCGAACGACAGATAATCAGAGAGCAAGTCAACGAGATGCTGCGCACAGTCCCTGGGCGTCTTCTGCGGTGATGGTAGCAAGACAGGCGGGTCAATAAGCTGCTGTGTAGATTATAGTCATCTTCCTCTTCCTCACCACACTTATGTTAATTAATAACTTACTGCATTCATCGCCATCGACGAATTGCAGCTGGTGAATTCAAAAAACACGAAACAACGTTCCCTTTTCACCTCGAGACTTGATCGTACCAACCTATAAAGAACCAATTAGCGTGTGTCTTAGTACTGGAGGGATTTTCCGAGGCACGTGTGGCGCATACCATGCTGATTTCGGCCTTTATTGGCTCGAAGAGACTTTCCGGGTGTCTTTTATATTTATATGTAAAGAACGTCGAAGGAAGCGCGGCCTCGGTCCTCCTCTCCGAGTCCGCTGACGAGCCCGTCTCGCCAAGGACGCCGGCTACGTGTTGACTCGGAATGATAAACGAAAGTGCGGCGTCAGTCTGCTGTCGCTGCGCGCTGCGGTAAGTTCCTTACCTTCGCATACTTAATTCGCCGGCGATTCACACATATGTCCACCGCTTTTGATTGCTCCTTTGCGCCGGACCATAGCAGTGTGTCACCAGGTCATATTCGTTCGTTACCCTATAGAGACGAGTTTTTGGGTGCTCAAACAGACTTAAACTAAGCTCTATTTTTTTTTTCTGCGAGCTACTTTGGTCGTATTGCTTTTGTAACTGTTATTGTATGACTTCTCAATATTTTTACGATTTAAATTGGGCTGGCATCTTGTGGAGTTTTTACTGACCTAGCCCGTTCTTCTATGCACAGCTGCGATAGTTCCTGGACCATGTAAATATAAATGCTTGATATATAGTGGCATGCGAAATTGAACAGTGATAGCCACGTCGAAATACTGTGTTTTAAAAACGCTAGCAGTTACAAGCTACGCCTCGTCTCAAATTCGCGAAGGTTGCTGGTTCGATCCCTGCCATGACAGCCCGTTTCGGTGGAGTCAGAATGTAAGAGGTCCATGAGCTGTGGGATGTCGGCGCACGTTATATATAAGAGCACGAGATCGTCGAAATTTCTGGAGGCCTCCACTATGCATGGCGTCTGTCATAATCATATCGCGATTCTAGGACTTCGAATCAGCACAATTATTATTATTATTATTATTATTATTATTATTATTATTATTATTATTATTATTATTATTATTATTATTATTATTATTATTATTATTAATATTATTATTATTATTATTATTATTATTATTATTATTATTATTATTATTATTATTATTATTATTATTATTATTATTATTATTATTATTACAGGATGTTCGATCCCACATACACTTCACGACGCACACGTGACTATACATGCGGACGTTTTACGGAAGTCCTGTCATGCGGCTCGAGACATTTTAATTAACTCCCATTGTCTTATTGTCCTATTATTCTGCCTTGGCGCATGTCTGTGACGTCCTCAAAATCACTTGGAGACGTGTAGTAAGTGCCTAGAAGTAACTTTTGAACGCATTATGAACACACCAGCGCCCATTAGTAGTGGCCATTGCAAACAGAATTTTTTCGTTGTTGTAGTAGTTTTGTTACGTTACGGGGCGAACTGAGAATTCCAACCTCTAATTAAACATTACGAAAATTTATGCCGCAGTGAAACGTTATTTGTGAAGAGCGTCTCAGACGCGGGAACGCAGCGCTTTTGTAACCGAGAAATTAGGAACATACAACACGGTTTGCGCAACCAGAGGGACATTTCAACACTAACCCGATATTACGCACTAGGGTATATAACTGGTACTCTTACTAGCCATAATAAATACGGTCACTGCAGGAACCAGAAGACGGTATACGAAAAGGCTACTTGTGACTTTCGGTTCATAGGAAAAATAACTTCTTGACGATGAGGTTGATTGAAAGGTTTCGTTTTCCTTCAGGCTCTGCTTTGGCAGCGTGCATGGTTACATTTCAAAGGTATTTTTTTTTCTGTCACATATCGCCGTGATGGCATTGCTGGCTCGCTCAACTCGTTCTAAGTTCCAATCAGTGAGAATTACACGTCCACGTAACATCTTTGGATGCCCATATTGTATACGCCACTTCACCTAGAGCAGCCGTATACCAACGAAATAAATCACTTTCCGATAAGAACCATGCACGGAGGAAACTCACTTCCTCTAAATGTCTATGTGCCACACTTTTACGGCAGCGTGACAGACAACGAAAATCTACTCGTGGGTTCACCGCATTTTCACATACGAAACCAACCCTATACGTAAGCAACTCGCTTTACGCACCCTTTCCCCCACAGCGCTTCAGTCTTCTCAGGATGCCTCGTGCCCACGTAAAGGAAGTGAAAAAATAGTATAGAAATTCTTCTAATGTTAAAAATATTAACTGTTAGGGCTACACATCATCCTGATGGCTGGTTTCGTGAACCATTCATCCATCCTTCTCATCTCAGAGCAAACTCAGTACAAAGTAGTTTTTGACTGCTCAGCTCTCCTTCGTAATTTTTCCTTCCACGAAAAACATAGCATTGCAATGTAGGCAGCGGAGGCCAGTGAAGTATACAGAAACCAACAGGTAGTACCAAGTGTGAAGCCTTCCTTTGCAAAGCTAAGGCACTTCGAACATTTACTTCCTATCTATCTATCTATCTATCTATCTATCTATCTATCTATCTATCTATCTATCAGCTGCCTACGTCTGGGCACTCTCGTGGTCATTTTCTTTATAAATAATATCTGGGGTTTAATAATCCAAAACCACGGTATGATTATGAGAGAAACCGTAGTGGAGAGGTCAGAAAATTTTGATCACCTGTGTTTTTTTAGCGTGCGCCTAAATCTGAGTACACGGGACTCAAACATGTTCGCCTTCATCGAAAATACAGCCGCCGACGCCGGGATTCGATCCCACCCCCTTCGGATTAGCAGTCGAGTAATTTAGCCATTAGACCACCGCGGCGGTGCCATGCTCCTTAACTAGACGCCTACCAAAGTTTGCATGAGAGAGCATTAGCTGATTACTATGAACACTATGAACACTACTATTACTACACTATGAACAAGTATTTACATCAATTGCGGGAGACGCGTGACGCGTGCACCATGAAACCCTTCATTCAGTCACGTGTGGCGCATATTGGCATGCCACGGCCCATGGAAGGCGAGTATAAACCACAGGTGATTGACAGCTTGTGTAAAAGCAGGAATGGCGATGACAGAACTTTGAAAATGTTTACGCGATCGTGTTGTGCAACTTTTGTGGCACAACGTTTGCGGAGGAGGCGTCAGCAGTGAGGTGAGGAAAAACGTCGGAGCTACGGAAAAACAGGAAAAGACATTTAGAGCTGGAATCGAACCCAGGCAGTCTGCTTGGCACTCAAGTGTGCTACTACAAAAATGCAGTGCTTCTAACGTCTTACAAGAAAAACCCTATAATGATGCCATATCGCGCCAACGTCAACTGTGGATGTCATGTTCACGTTTATACCAATGTAATAAGCATTAGACGTCTATTAACTTAACTTCCTCGCCATGCGTTAGTAACCAATTGCACAACCCGTAGGAATACGGTTAAAGCAGCTTCTTGTAATATGCACATCATGACACCGTATAGCGCGCACTTCCTCTTAATAAAACTGGTACATGTGCTTTAATTTGAATACCGTTGTTACGTCGGACCATAAGATGCTCCTTACGCATCCTTGTAGTCGACGTGCTTATTCAACCCGTGATAGATCCAGTAGCCAGGAGAGAGTGCTCTATGAGTCGCCCCGCCCCTTTTTCCACGTCGGGCTTTCCTTATGCGGTCCAGGCAGGCCTTCTGGTGCGTTCCTCGTGTATTCAAGACATTCAGAAAATGTTACCACACTCTCCCCCCACCAAAAAAAAAAAAATTCTCACTATGGGCCTGCCCACGATATACCCGCAACATCGACTCTCAAAATTACTAGGATCTGCCGAATATTTTTTGCGTTTCTTTTTGGTGAAGGTGCGACGTCACCAAATAACGGCAAGTGCTGGTGTAGTGCCGGTTAATAGCGGCTTTTTAAAATGCTTACGTCATAAGTCTTTTGGGGGTGGGCAGTTTGAATCGCTCTAACGGTGTGCGGACTACTAAAGCGCCATTTTCATTCAAATCTATAGCATTTCCTTCACACGACACGAGCGTCTATGAGGTTTTGCGAATGGTACTTCAGAAAGTTCGCCTTTAACGTCTCCTTAAGCGGCCTTTTGTAGAAGACTGCCAGCGCGCACGTTCCTTCTGTCGTCTGTTTGCTCAGAGAAAGGTCCCTTCAGTTCCAACTACTCAAGACCCCTCAAGCGAGCAGGAAGATTCACCACCCTCGTGATCAAGGTTGTGTTTTCTCTCAAGGCTGTCTCGAGTTTCGAAAGTCAATACTGACCGACGTGGGTTTCCCCATCATGCTATTAAAGGACTTCAATTCCTTCTAGAATACACCCGACTGTCACCCACGCAGCGTACTGCTAATTGCGCGTTCCTGTGTTTTTTTTTTTTTTCGACAAGTTACGGTCAGTCTGCAGACTCGTCAATTGGGAAGGGCTCAGAATGGCCCTGTGCAGCACGAAACAGTCTCTAAATGTGGTCATCGATGCGTCCTTAATGCGTAGACACTGTTTTCTGTTGTTTCTTACGTACCGCGATAAAATAAATTTCCTCTAAATACAAAGAACCCAAGAACAACTTCTGATAGAATATAACTAGGGGAGCGATTTGTCGCTCAATTGTGTGAACTGCGGATGCTCACTTGACTGGGCAAAAAAGTGGGTGGCTAATACTGGTAGCACACGCATTTCATAAAAAGGGCTGTACATGAAAGCATCTAGGAATGAATTTAATGGTGGTGATACAGGCACGGCGAAAATTTGCAATGCACAACGAAGGACATGGAAGAAGAAAGTGTCTTTTGGCAGATCTCCAGGAATTTTCTACAACGCTATTCCGCCAGCTATGACTATATTGCGAAACGAGGTTTATGCAACGTCGTGATTGGGAAGCGCTTCCTGAGACATCTCGTGACAGACCACCTGCCGCACATTCCCTCCATAGACGAATCAGTTTATTCAACTTTCTTTTGTGCCTCCCTGCTAGAGACGTTCCTTGCACACCACTTATATCCACCGAGCCGATCTGTGGAGCTGGCTTGGAGCACGTTGATCAAATGTGAACTAAATTGGGTGAAACTGGCAGGAGCAGACTTTAAAAAGGCATTTTCTGTATGTGAGGAGTCCACTCGAAAGCACTTAGATGTCTGGAGATCTTCCATCGTATATGGTTCACGACTACAGACGTTCATTCCGTGCATGGACCCGTGTACTCAGATTTGGGTGCACGGTAAAAAACCCCAGGTGGTCAAAATTTCCGGAGCCGTCCACTACAGCGTCTCTCATAATCAAATAGTGGTTTTGGGACGTTAAACCTCACAAAATCAATTAATCAATCCGTGCATGGACGACCTCAAAGCCTCCCTCGGGTGCCACTTTGCAAACCACCGCTCAGCTTGCTATTTGACTTGCGAACGCCAAGGTTAATCTGTGCTGCCTGCCGACTGTTGCTTCAGGCATATGAAAACACCGCATATTCGCACGCTAAAATGAAGATGACAGATGTCGAGAACAAAAACTGTGCGCCGAGTCATGTGAAACTTGACATGGCGAGGCTGGTCAACCGCCCAGTCTTTAGGCTATATAACGCCGGTTTCCGCTATCTTGTGACGCGTTCTTGTTCGATTTCGCTATTTTGTAAGCACGTTTTTCCTGACACCATCTTCACTGTACCATGCTTAATTTGTGTGACTTAGTGCAAGCTTCCCGCATTCATTTTGTCATCATTTATTTCTGTTTCTTTGTTGCTCTCGTGCTGTGTTTCTTTAACATGCAAGTGCTTTATGCCGCGATCACCACAGCTCCACTGAGGTATTTCCGTCACAGATATTACGTTGTAAAACATATAACAACAAATTGTAAAAAAAGCAAGAAAAAAATTTGGCAGATCCCACGTACCTGGGTATCTACGTTATGCGAAGCATGCAGAGGGAAGGTGACCGTGTTGCGAATTTTTTATTGAGCGGCACCCCATGAAATGACACTAAATATAAGTACAAACGTTGCACGCACAGGCATATGTTGAAGAGTTGTAGATGTTTATATAACCAGTTGTTTGCACTTGCGCAACGATGCTAACTGGCACATGTGTATCAGCAACAACAGAAGCTGATATGAAGCAGTGATGCTCACGAGGATGCTGGCCCTATACATTGCTGCATAAACCAACTTGAGTGCATGGCAACTAACCACAATTGACGTTAACCCGACGTCACGGCTGTGTCAAAGGCGTACATGTGTAATGTTTATAAAATTGGGTAGCAGCTCTGCAGCCACTTTTGACGTTTCACGAAGATTAGCGTCTACTTGAAAAGTAGTTTCGAGACCTGGCGTAGCTCTGTGGTAAATAAAGTGCTTCATTGCCACGCAGAATGCTTGGGTTCGATACCAGCTGGGACGCTAACATTCTTTGCATTCGTCGGGTCGACGCTACCAATGTCGGGTATTTCCTAATGCTCGCGCGTTAAAATTGTCCATGTGTGTTATCATCGTTCCTGGGTACATACTAAGCGTCAATCACTTGTGGCACATACCCGCATACCAGCGGCACATACGCGCCCATGGGTATGTGCCGCTGTCTGGCAGGAAGTGTTTGACGACGTACGCGACGGGATTGTGACATTATTCATGTCTCTGCCAGTGCGCCATATTCCTCAAACCATCATACCCTCCCATGTCAATGCTGGTTCATGCCAAGTTAAGGGGGTTACCACGAAGGCACCCAAACGTAAGCGGCTAGATAGATAGATACGCTCAACTTCGCTGTACGAAATGCTTCGCATTTAAAAGTTCCGCTCCGGGCTTCGAACCTACGATATCTTACTTTACAGCGCGCATTTTATTTACACCATTGGTGGCCCACAGGGATTAGATAATTTAGCCCGTTTTCGTCATCAGTGGCGTGATAGCGCGAAGGGCGCGCTTTGAAGGTGGTCAGGTCGTCGCCCAGCCGGATGCGCGCGTGCCTCCTCAAGGCGTGGTCGCTCGTGCGCGCGCACTTATCTCGTGATTCGGGCTCCTTGTGCCTCTTCCACTGCCAGCTTGCTTCGAAGCTGCAGTCGTTTAAAGAGAGCCCGTAGGTCACTTCGCTCACTGCCTCGGCCGCGTTCACAAAAGGAGCGCGCTGCTCGCACATGAGGAATTAGGAATTGTGACACTTCGCACTCATTATGTGTATACTTGTGCGTTAGATATAGCGCGTCTTTCTGTTTGAGCAGCGCGCTTGAAGTGTCGAGCTGTGACTGTTGTCGCTCCTCTTTTGTATGCTCACTTCGTACGTGCTTTCTGCTTGAGCTTCCCGCTGCAAGTTATCAGGTGCTTCCTATTCTTCACGTGACATCATAATTAGTTTCTGCAGCATCCATTCCTTCCCCCTTGAGACCAAACAATGGACAATGAACACTTGACTGCTTCTGTGAAAACATGTCTCACTTTCGTGTTATACCGATTCTTAGAAGGAGAAATCAGCCATATTTTTTTCTTTCTCTTTCTACCTGTCTTTATTTTTCTCATTCACTCTCTCCACTTTTCTATTTCTTTGATTCTGCTTTATATAGTATGGATCACTCTCTTCCTTCTTTTGCCTCTCATTCCCCTCTCTCTTCACTCTCATCTTCTTTCCTATGCTCTTGTTATACGAGGCTGTTCGGCCTCGCCGCGGTGGTCTAGTGACTAAGGTACTCGGCTGCTGACCTGCAGGTCGCGAAATCGAATCCCGGCTTCAGCGGCTGCATTTCTGATGGAGGCGGAAATGTTCTAGGCCCGTGTGATAAGATTTGGGTGCAGGTTAAAGAAACCCAGGTGGTCCGGAGTCTTCCACTACGGCGTCTCTCATAATGATATGGTGGTTTTGGGACGTTAAACCCCACATATCATCATCATTACGAGGCTGTTCTACGTTCTGTTAGTATGCCAGGATAGCCAAGTCCTTCTGACCGTAAGTATACACGGGTTCAAATCCCGCCGCCTCGTAAGAATTTTATTTCGCTAGCATTTTCTCTCTGTGCGTGTCCGTCTCTTTCTTTTTCTGACCCTTTGCTGTGCACCGCCCGTCCGGTCTCCGATTTTTGTTGCACACACCCGTTCATTGTGTGTAAAAAATTTCGGGTCACGACGCATCACGCTGGGGTCGAACAGCCTCGCAGTTGAAAGGCGGGTCATACGAAAATCTCTTTCTAATGGAGGTTCCAGCTTAATGAGCCTTTTTGTCCTAAACCTAGAAATCGTTCTCGAAATATAGACGACGTTCCCCGGCTGTTGCATGACACAGCATATCGACGTCAACATCTCTTTCAAAAGCAGGACGGCCGAATAGTGGCTTGATGGTCGCGCTCTGGTGTCTATGCAAGTCGCTATAGAGAAAGGTACATTAATGGAGGAGACGTGACACATAACAATTTCGCATGAAAATGTCGCAATGTCTTGTCAACTGCAGCTATCTCAAGCCAAACCACTTATTCGTTTCTTCTTCTTTTGAGCTAACCTTTATGAAACCGTTAGCCATCATTATCCCCTGACTATTGTACTGCAATGCTCATTCTTAAATAGTTGTGTGCACTTGTAAGCGTCCTATGTGTAATGTGAATGATTCCTTCGTTTGGGTCACCGTTGTTAATACAAATTCTTCCTTCAAAATGGCTTTTTTGTTTACGTATGACTGTCCCAAAGGCATGCTGCTTGTTTGCAAGGGAGAGAAGCTGTGGTGTCCAATGAACATATCTTTGTCTGATGCAAGCATACGCAAATCTTCGCACGCTACACAGTGCAGGAATGGAGAAGGACAGCCCGTCGATGAAGCAGTGCCGTAGCGCCTTCTCTCGGTTCTACGACCTTCTCTCGGAGTGGATGTTTCTCGCGAGAGTGGCTCCGCTGAGCACCAGCCATCTGTTTGAGCGGCACGCCATGTGTTCCTCGGATGCGTCCATGGAAGGCAAGACTGTCATCATCACTGGCGCCACGTCAGGTGAGCCTCGTTAAAGACGGCTTGCGCCAACAGCATTTCATGATACCGGTGAAATATTTGTAACTGTGAAAACCTTGGGGACGGAGAGAGACCGCATGGATTAGTTATCGGGAATATTTATTTTTTTTCATTAACGCGATACCGCAGGCCCAATCGAAGCCTTTTCAGGAGAAGCAAAAGTGCACTCATAAATGCAATACATGAACAAGTTCGGTGCATCGAAATAGAAACGCATAGGGACTTGTTGCATTATTTCCATGGTCAGTAGAAGTGAGGCCGTGTACAATAGAAAAATAGTCAGAAAAATACAAAGAAAACTGAACAAAAATAATATAGATAACACAACATAACATCGATATTGAAGATTTTCTGTTGTGCCTGTGCATTAGAGTGATGACATAGGCACCGAATTACGGTCGATAATTGTTCGCTGGAAATACGATAATTTGAAAATGTTAGTTTTGGGGCTGTATGTTGTTAGCGATTCTCCGTGCTGATGCCTTGCAGTTCGTGTGTCAGTGGCGTTACGTGAAGTTTAGGTTTCAGTAATAAATCGCTATGTTTCAAATGGAGGATACATGTCATTCTGTCTATTTGCTGTCGTAACTGTAATGCTATTTTCCCCGTGTTCATTCACTTGTTGAGTACGAGAGCAAGTTTGACGATGCTTAGAATAAATAAACCTTACTGATTTTTCATTGTAGCATCTCCAGCGCTGCGATATTTCGTTTAATGTGAGTGTCCCACACAATGGACGCGTACTCTAGTTTGGGTTTTATAATTGAGGAATATGCTAGCCGTTTGGCGTCAAATGGTGTATGCTCTAACTTGTGTCACAAAAGAAAAAAAGCACAGCTTACGAAACGTGGATGCGCAAAGCTCGAAATATGAGCGTTCCAACTCGGTGTATTACTTATCGTGAAGCCGAGGTGTTTCTACTGAGTTACCTTTGTTAATCCTTGTGATATAAGAATCTACGAAATAAAATGAAATGTTTTTTTTCTGCTCATATTTATTGATACCTTTTTTTTTTCAGTGTTAAGTTGCATCTCCCACTCTTGACCCCACATATGTGGCGGTCAAACAGAGACAGCAAAGTCGAATGCGTATTGAATAAAGTATGTATCACGTAATTTTTCACAACATGAGGCAAAAGATAACGTATTAATATGTGGGGTTTAACGTCCCAAAAGAAAGATAACGTATGCAGTGCGTGGAATTGGGACTAATTTACCCTAGTTTCGGCGGAAAACGAAAGGAGTGTTATATATATAGCCTATACGCACACCACCGGAGTATTAGCTGCATGTTGCCGTACAACTAGAAACTTTCCCGCATAATAGGTCATCCGAAGAAACCTTGGGCCCAATACTTGTATACTGGCACATACTACTGCATACCTACGTTTACTACTGTATACTGTTCTACACTAAGCGTCGTAGGTGAAACACAATTTTTGGGTGCAACGCTCGGAAACTTGCATGGCCACACTTGTTGCAGAATTTTACAAGATGTGCCACTAAGCATAAAAAAGCACAATTGAGGCAATTGAGTGCTAAATGACGAGCTTATTGCACTGATTAAAGTCATTCTTAGCATCTGTTTAATTTATTTAGAACTGTATTTTTTTATGCAAACCATGCACGTGCATTTGATATGTGAGGTTTAAGGTCCCAAACCTACCATGTGATTATGAGAGACGCTGTAGTGAAGGGCTGCGGAAATTTCGACCACCTGGGTTTCTTTAACGCGCCCCACACGGGCCTACAGAATTTTACCATGGACATGTAACTATTGCTGCCAGAAAATATACTTTACGTGCTTTTGTCGCAATATCAAAGCAGCGTAGGCGGCTTGTGAGTAAAACTAAGCTTCCCTTTATAATACAGGCATCGGCTTGGAGACAGCCAAGGAGCTCGCGCGACGCAAGGCCCGCGTCATCCTTGCCTGTCGCAACGTGGAGAAGGCCAAAGAGGTTGCCCAGCAGATCAGTGACGAGACGAACCAGCCGGTCGTGGTCAAAAAGCTTGTGCTGGACTCGTTGGAGTCTGTGAAGGAGTTTTGCGATGAAATTAACGAAAGTGAAGAGAGACTCGACGTGCTCATCAACAACGCTGGCCTGATAAACAGTGAGTGGCATTCAGTTTCGGCACACAGTTTTGTTGGTACAGTTGGTAGCAGCTCCATCGTCTCGTGTATAGCGCGAAACATTAGCAAGGGTACATTTATAGCGAAAGCCGCACGCATATATATTCCGGTAAAAATTGACCTGTCGATTACGATGATCCCTAATGCGAATTCTGAGCGCCGCTTCGAGTTGGAGCAGCGCCAACTCGGCTGTGCGCAGTTGTAGAAATGCCACAGAAACTTCCGCAAGCGCTCGGATGCTACGCCCTGGAAACTGAGCATTATGGGCATCGCGAGTCAAATGAAAAGCCGACACCTCCGTTAAGCGAGGCTAGCCCTGTATGCGCACAAGCTCCGACGGAGGGGCCAATGCCCTTGACGGAGGAAGAAAGTGAGGTTGGAGGCCATTGGCTCGGGGGCGATATCGAGAGACTCCGCGTTCACTCTCTTCCGTCCTCGTTCGCTTTGTCAGCGAAGTCAGCCAATGGCGACACCACTCCGCGAGAAGGGGCGCCAAGTGCTGCACTCTAATAAAAATGTGTGAACCTCACACCCTTAGCTCACACTCGTGGCCCAGGACTGGAACCAACAGCGCACCTAGGGTTCGACTTTGCTTCTTCTACGCTTGTGCTACTAGTGCAAAAACGTATGCTCTGTTTTACAGCGAAAACTGCTTTAATATCGCAAGAAGGGTCGTTTTTGGCGCCACAGTAGCCCACAGCCGCCGGTGTTCGTAACCCCTATCAATTCATTTCATTTATTCATTTATTTCATTTATTGAACCTTAAGAGCCCGAAGACATTACATAAGGGGGGGGGAGGGGGGTCGTACATCCAGGTTGTAAGTTCCTAAGCAATGTAACAATATGAGGGCACACACTGATTACAATGAATGAGCAAATAAAGAACACGAACGGAAATAACACGCATAACAAAACATACAAAATTTAATAGGCGATAAATAAATTCTATGAGTACAGTAAAACAACTCTAAACGCCATAGTTAATGTGCTGTTAGGACATCGTATTTGGATTTTGGAAAAGGGTTAGTTTTTCGCGAAATATTGAGCGGTCCCTGCAAAAAACAATGTTATCTGGCAGTGCATTCCAGAGTGTTACGGCATGGAGGAAAAATGAGCTGCTGAAAAATGAGCTGCGTGAAATAAGAGAAAAAACTAATTAAATAAAGAACGGCCCCACTGACACGATGGGCTTCGAGTCCAGGTCATCTGCGTGCCAGCCCAGTATGCTACCGAGCAGACACACCAACGCTCGAAACTCCGCTGAAAACTGACTCTAGGCAAGCGTCATGTCGGGAATGTATCGCTTTTACATGAGTAATATAAAACGTTTCAAAACAGCGAAGAAACAACCAGGTGTCACACAATGCGAATCACGTAGCGAGTGCGTCGGCGACTGCTCCGATTCATTACAAAAGCTTCATGCATAATTATTCATCGTTGCCAGCCACGGCATCAAAAAATTGCACAAAATTCTTTGCAGGCGTGTAAAGCGAATGCCACGAATCCTTGAAGAATAACGATGGATGGCATAGTGAATCCCTCCCTACTACACAAAGTTATAATAATTTATGGCGTAGGGGGAGCCCTGCAAGTGTTTTTGCAGCAGCTACCTAAATAGTGTTTTAAAAGGAAGCTCTAGAAAGGCCGCTCTTCCAGCTTTCGATATGACTGTGCTACGCGTTCCGCGCAGGCCTGGCAGTTTGCTAGAAATACAAAGTGTATGGCTATAGCCTTGGTTGTTTTTGTAGCGTTAGCTACACTGGCCTCGCTGAGCCAATTTCGCGGGGCACTGGTCTGCGCATGCACAATGATACTCCGCCGCCACCGCGCGCGGCTCACCGCCGGTGTGCGCGCAATTCGATGCGCTGCACAGACGATAAGTGGTGTCACGCACCGGAGCCGGCACCTCCCTCGCACTCGGCCGCGGCCGCGCGCGACTCGCCGCCGCCGGTGTGCGCTTTCCAGAGGAGTGCCGTCATAGCCTTGGTGGACATATGGACGCCAACGCGTCCCCAGCGCAGTCGGCCCCAGCGCAGTCGCCATCTGACACTGCGCTGGGGCCGCTTGATAGCGCCTCTGACTGGCGTTCGCCACTGTGGTATATATAGCCATGGAGAAGGAGAGTGCAGATGCTGCTCAACGGTGCAGTAGAGCGGAGAAGCTTAAACCATCGGATCCCGAAGTAGTTGCCCGGCAAAATAAATATACATGTACCACATAATACGTATACCGTGTGTGTGTCATTGGAACAGCTGTAATCTTGATATCTGGAAAGCTAAGAATATTCAGCTGAACCTTTGCTAACGCTGCGTATATTCTGGCATAGCTGAGCTAAGCCACTGCCATTTTTTTATTTCGCTTGGTTCCCAAAACTACACACATTTTACGTGGTTTTGGCGGGATCATACATGACGTGACTAGCTGTCCGCGTCCCCACAAGGGCACACACGTTCAAGGTGAAGCAAGAGGACGAGCGCACACATCAACACGCTGTTCTAACACTGCCAATGGCAATCGTCTTTCCAGATAGCCGCCGTGCACTTCCCACGCTGCGCTCCTATAGCTACGCCAGTGCCATGATGGCGGCACCTATGTGAATCACTATGTGAATTCTATGTGAATTCTATGTGAATTCTATGTGAATCACTATGTGAATCACTATGTGAAAGATTCACTATGTGAATATTTCCCATATACCATTGCGTCAGAATTTTACGACCAGAGCGAAAACACTAAAGGACTCTGGTGGTACAAGTGAAACGCTACCGACAACCGGCGCAGATATTGTTTCCGTACTCAAGCGCTGCCACGGTGCATGCACAGTTCGGCATCACCAAAATGAACAAGGCGACTAAGCGCTATCCAAATGCACACGACTTCTGCCTTGTGGACACCAGATGCTGTAGCGGTGATTTCAGTGGGGTTCAAACCCCACCGAAAGTTCTCAGTTTTGCTTGCGTATATATGCACGCACACATTTCAAGCGCATGAACGAACATACAAAAAAGTGTGGTTGAGCTTGCTTTCCATGCTTTATCTTCAAGCGCATCCTTTATGAAACGTCATTCTCTTCCTTCCTGCCAGGCTCGGAGGAGTTCACGTACACAAAAGACGGCTTCGAGGCCTGCTTCCAAATAAATCACTTATCTCCGGTGCTGCTGACTCTACTGCTGCTGGGTGAGTTGATCAGATATTGGTATGACAGATATCGTTTATTAGTATTGTCCAAAGCTGAAGACGTCAACGAGAGAGCCAGGGCCCATCATTCGCTCAAATGTCTCGTACAGAGGGGCCACACAGTATATGTACTGCCGCAATTCTTTGTGTCAGAGTGTTCACGAAGTGAGCACTCTTTTCGTGTGCACGAAGTAACCTCCTTAAGTATACACATTTTTTTTGTATCGATCACTGCCTATATATCGTTTTACCTGACTTATGGGCACGTTGGTAGGCGGGGATATTGTGGCGCATTTGCGACCACTAGAAGTGACATAATACGATCATCGCTGCAAGGGAATGTGCCCCTACAAGATAAAACATTTCTTTACTGTCCTCGATTTCAAACCAAGTGCGCCACTATATGCTCTACGATGGGTGTATGGACGGACGGATGGATGGATACGCTCAAAGGTGCAGAAGTTCGCTAAGAAATACTTCGCATATTAGAGCAGGTATTAGAACTCCGCAGGACAGTGGGATCCTGTACACGACGTTTTTCACGCATTAAACGAATAGTTTTTCATGTCTGGTCGAGGGCACTACATCTTCGTTCCTCTCGTTGTGACCGTTTACGCTTGCGCAAAATACTATCAGCTTTTTCGGTGCAGTGCGCACTGAATAGGACCCCACCTTTCCAGCGGTGCTCATTACGTTTGACAGGTGGGAAGATGCGTCAACAACAGGTTGCGGCAGCACTTTACAACTGTGTCCTCAGCTCCTGGGCATCTGGCGATACACTGCAGCAGGTGCCCGTGTAGTCCTATGTTGGAAGAAAACCGAATTTTCGCACAGTTCTGGCAAGCAGACGAAATAGGGGTTCTTTGAAGTCTTTGCAATAAATCTACAGCACGGGCCACGTATGTAAGCACCTCGTCGACAATGCTTGGCCTAATAGAAGATAATAAACGAGTATAGGTGGCGCAGGTATACGCAGGGCTGACTGCGCACGCGTGTGGTCTCTGTACATATATATGTTACACTCGGTGTAAACATGTGGTCTCCCTCATACGTCATCCATTTATTCCATTACTTTTGTCTATCATCACTTCATGTGTCACATATATGTTTATCTACGTATTAAACAGTAGTTACTTCACACTGACATGCTTTGTGCGTCTTTCGCCGCCGTGTTTAGTTCCTTCTTGTAAAGTTTGTGCAAGGCGTTTGATCATAAACAGTTCCTGTCGCATCAACGTACCCAGACAAACTGCGAAAGAGTGCGCCAAGCCGGATAGTGAACGTGTCCTCGGACTCGCACACCATCGGCGACGTGTCGCAGCTGGAGGCCAAGGCGCGAGGAAAATGCACGCTGCGCACTCCCTTCGCCCCGTACGCCAACAGCAAGCTGGCCATGTGCCTCTACACGGTCGCACTGGCCGACAAGGTCAAGGACACCGGTACGTGTAGCGCCAGCTCTTTGTCAAGGCCCACTTAATTTTCGTGCCGAATCAACGTTTCCTTACTTCTGGTATTTCCATGTTTAAGATAATTTTCACCTTCAGTAATTCCATGTGGAAGGTAATTCCTGTTGTAAGGCATTCCACGTGTAAGAGACCGGGGGGATCCAGCCACTTATATTATGTAGGGGGGGGGGGGGAGTGACGAAGAAAAAACCGAGGAGGTGGTCCTGATTCCTTTGTTCTCGTATGAACCCTGTCACAGCATAAACGCTCTAAATTTGTGCTAACAGGGGTCCCACTAATTCGTTTAACCACTTTTCTAATTATAATAAATTGGAATAACTGAAACAATTACGGCTTTCCTCCACACTATTATATATATATATATATATATATATATATATATATATATATATATATATATATATATATATATATATATATATGTGTGTGTGTGTGTGTGTGTGTGTGTGTGTGTGTGTGTGTGTGTGTGTGTGTGTGTGTGTGTGTGTGTGTGTGTGTGTGTGTGTGTGTGTGTGTGTGTGTGTGTGTGTGTGTGTGTGTGTGTGTGTGTGTGTGTGTGTGTCGACAATTCACTCTTTAATCGCTGATTTCAAGAAACTACGTCAATGACTCATTCTCTGCACCAAAAGAATACGTTGAAAATATTGGAAATGTTTGTTATTAAGGCCTAACAATAAAATTGCGTTCCTTATTACTAAGCTGCGATACCAGAAATGATTTGCTGTTGAATGTCTACTCAACTTTCTACTTTGTGTCATACCCAAATGTATCCACTTCTGTTGGAGTTTTCCTGAAAGAATATAAATCAACGGAATAGAATGTGACGTTACCAAGCCGATATTCGAAGCTTCGTTGAAATAAAAAAAAACAGAAACGCGCAGTTGTGTTTGTTTTGAGCGAACATGACGACCAGTTGCGCTATCTGCGCAGGATCGCTGCTTGCCACAGTACTCGCTAATGCATATAACAATTTTGGTCCATTCGCTTGCAGGGGTCACTGTAAACTCCCTTCATCCAGGCCTTGTGCAGACGCCCATCGCAAGCCACGGATCCTTCATCCGGAGAGTGCTCTTTCATCTTCTATCACACACCAAAGGAAAGGTGGGCACACCATTCTCGCTTCGTCAGCAGAATGTCCGCTCGTGCAAGCGAATACGGCCACTCCAGGAAGGGCTACACTTTTCGCATAGTCTCTTCGCAATGAGTGCGCAGCACGTAAAAGTGTATTGAAGCCGCCCGCTGATGGCTGCGGAGCTACAGCGTGTGCACCATGCCATTGCGATCGCCTATAGTGAAGGGAAGTTCACAGTTGACACATCGAAGTTCACTGTTTGCTGATCAAGCGACGCTACACGCCAGACCCCCCCCCCCCCCCCTCACGCCTCCTCTCTTTTCACGCTCTTTCATGACGGGCGGTCTGTTCCCTCTCTGCTTTGACGGCAGGCCTCCCGAGACGGGTGGTTTTATCGCATGTGATCTCCAAGCAACGGAGATGGGCCAGCTCTTTTGATCACTGCTTTAGCCGCGTTCGTCATCCCCTCTCGCGCGCTTTTACCCGCTGGTAGAACGTACATGTGCGGGACTGTGTTATCAATTTGGACTTAATGCAGGACATGACGGCGACAACAATCCGTCGAGACTGTCCATATAATTTATGTCACAATAACAATGCTATTGCATAATTTAGCTTGGTGTTTGGAAGTGCAGCACAGGACAAATATTGATTCACAAGTGTTTTGCAACAGGGCTTCTCATGCTCTGAATGTTCCCTGCGACTGGTCTAAACTTGCTTGAAAAGGCATTTCTCGGTGCTCCAAGCCTGCTCTAAAATGTCTTTCTGGGTGTTCCAAGGCTTCTTTAAAAGGCCTATTTGACTGCTCCCGGGACTATTACCAAACCCAAGTGGCAAATTTCGCCCCTGGTTATAGTGAAGCAGGGTGGAACAGGTTACATTTTTTTTAAGATAAGGTCTTAATATAAACTTCGCAATGCTAAAAGTACGCGGCAGCCAAGCACAGTAGACTGTGTAAATGATTTTCAGGAAGTGTTTGTGCGCAGATAATGATCAGTGGCGCCTTTACGTGACAGACACCGCTGCAAGGTGCGCAGACCACAATCCAGGTGTCGGTGGACCCGGCGTTGGAGACGACCACGGGCGAATTCTTCGAAGAATGTGCTCCCGCTGCCAAGCGATACCGAAACCCGCTGCTCGAGGACCGGGCGCTGGCCGAAGAAGTGTTCGGCACTTCCCTCCGGCTGGTCGGCTTTGACCCGGATCGCCTCCTAGGAACCCAGTCATGAGCTCATCGTCACTCACTCCAACGCACCTTCAAGTGTTTTTTTTTTTTCGTTTTGCATTTATATAAAGAACTCAGCCTCATTCATTTAAAGAATTATTTAAAATGCAGCTTGTGTCTGAAGGTGTGCTGTCATAAACGAAAGAATGGAAATGTTTTCTGGGGATTTCTTTCCCTGTTAGGCACAGCGAATTGAATCCAATAGGCCAAGCAAAGTATATAGCGCACATCGTTAACCTAACTGTAGTAATTATGATCAAAAGTGAGAAAAGTTAAAGAAGAGGAAATATCAACAATTCCTTAGGTGAAATCCGAACCAGCCACTTTCGAATTTGTGGGTTCGAAGCCGGTGGCGTTCCTCTCCTTCTTTCACTCCTCTTCACGCTTACGTCCTTTTCCCACGCCCTGCTATATACTGACCTGTGCAAGACTGTGCTATGTTATACCCCTTTCCTTCTCTGCGTCTCAACCCCACATCACGCTTCCTCACCTTCAGTTCTCTTACAGAACCCTTGTTATACTGTACTTACTGCACCAACGCCTACTACACGCGACTATGTCATGCTTCATACCCTCCCCTATTCCTTTTTCTGTCCGCCACGGTAGTAGGACGGTTAGGTCCTCGACAGCTGACCCGAAGGTTGCGGGTTCGATTCCAGCCGCAGGAGTTCCATTTCGATGGAGGTGAAATGATAGAGGTGTGTACTGCACGATGTTAGTGCACGTGAAAGAAAATCACAAGGTCGGCCTTTCAATAGCCCTTATTATTATTATTATTATTATTATTATTATTATTATTATTATTATTATTATTATTATTATTATTATTATTATTATTATTATTATTATTATTATTATTATTATTATTATTATTATTATTATATCTCCAAGCAGTTATGATAAGGAACAGTGCCACCCGTAACCGTCTCTCCTTAAAAGGACTAGACAGTTGGTATGCGTTCATGCTTAGGACTGTTCAGCACTCACAGAACCCTGTCCTTGTCATGTCCTGTCCTTTCGAGTCATGTGAGCGCTGTGCACAGTCCTAACAAAATATGGATAAGCTTCGGTGCCTCAGGTTTGGGATTTTTCCACGGGAATACCTTTGATGCCGTGTGTAATTTCGTTATCACTACCAAACGAGTGCCATTTTAATCTTCTATTTAAAAATATTACGTGCTCATAAAATACTACGTGCCCACCTGCTATGGTCTCAGTAGAGACTGACAGTACTGCAAATAAATTTATAAATATTCGTTATTAAAGTAAAGTAAAATCTAACTTATCTCTTCAATACGGCAGTCTGAAATACAAGCCACATAGCATAATACTTATAGTCTTAATTTGATGTATTACAAATTATTGGCATTTTCATTTTTTTATTTTTAAATCGCCTAACACTCTTCAAATACCATCTGAAGTTTTCAACCTCGCCTTCTCGGCCAATTCCTCAAAGTGGGTACTTGGCATAGACTGAAGAAAAAAACAAAAAAATTACTACCCCTCATTCCCTCCCAGAGTTACTCTAATTCCCTCCTGCTCAGACTCACTTCCTTTTTTTTTTTTTTCACCAGCAACGCATTTATATTGCTCCCGTAAACTCTTATACTTCATAGTGGGTCTTGCCCATTTTTTGCGACGCGTGCCCACTTGAGCTTTCTGAACGATCCACGCGGACACACAAAAAGCATCACAGCTCCGCGTTAAAAGGAGAAAAATATTTTAATGAAGGGCTGGAGATGTTTGTCTGGCTTTTCGCCTGGCATTCTATATAATTCAGGCACTGGGTGTTGGTTATGGTGTATACACTGATAAACACATAAAACATAGAGTGTGTGTGCGCGAACGCACGTGTGTGTGCTGTAAAATGGTTTTTTCCTCTCCAGTGTCCCTTTAATGCCAATTACATGTGGTCACTAGCGTCACTTGACCTACCTGATCCCAAGACATGTTGCACGCCTAAATTCAACAAACTACACTGGCGTAGTCCACTGTACCAGCTATATGGCCTACCCATGACACGGACCTTTGTTTTCAGTGCACTCTTAAACTAGAATATTCGCTTCCCATGCAGTGCTTTGTGAGCCCTTTGTGTTACATTGTTTCCTGTAAGCTCCAACACCTGTTGCCTCTCGCGAACGTCGTCTTGAACGAAAACCCGGGGAAGTGTCAAGAAACGGGTCAAAAAAAATTCCAAGTGAGTGAGTGAGTGAGTGAGTGAGTGAGAATACGAGACGACAAAGAACGTGATAACGGGTTGTTGCGCACCGATAACTTACAATTCGATTTGGTATGTTACCTAATACAGACTGTTAGTGCGGGTTTGTCGGTACATACTGAACTTCCGAAAGGCAGCTCTATGACAAGACATACAGAGTGAAGCGGTGAGACCAGCGTCTGCACTCTTGTTACTTATTGTTTATGTCCCATCATGGTACTTTATTTCTACTATACTCTTTTCTACCTAGTGGTGTTCCACTGTATGGAACCCAATGAAACGATCCACCTACTGTTTGGTCAATCCACTGTATTGGGTATGAGCCAGCGTGTGATGTCAAGGAGAAGCTTTGCCTTTTATTTATTTATTTATTTATTTATTTATTTATTTATTTATTTATTATTTATTTATTTATTTATTTATTTATTTATTTCTACGTTCCTAGAATCCTTATCAAAGTGCTGAGATAGTGAAGCCCCGGTAAATCTGTCGTGGAGGCTACGCAATAAGGAAACAAAGAAACAAACAAGAGCAGCGCAGGCTGCTTGTATGGAGTACAAAAACGTCGCGTTCGCCCGACTCCACCGCCGAAAGGGCGCGCCGTCAAAGCCGCTGAGTCAGGTCTGAGTTGACTGTGTGGTAGGTCGAAGAAGTATATGCAACGAAATCAGAGGAGGCTCCACAATCAGGCACGATGGGTCCAGACGGCTCTTCGGACTCTGACGCTGAAGTCTCTCATGCACCTACCTTTTTCGTCGTCTTAGCGACTGTGCACCAATCAGTGGCTGAAGCACGTAGGCTAACTATAAAACTACAAAGGTTTCCTTAGGAATTCTAGTAATCAACATGTGTGTTTCTTCCACGTTTACAACTACCGGTGGAATATAATAATCGTGTGTTAATTACGCTCGTTCACACCGCTGACTAGCAACGATCGCTAGCCTTGGTTGCGAAGCAACTGGTCGCGAATGGTCGCAACCGGCCGTTTCGATCGCACGTCGACTGCTTTGGCTCCACTTGGCTCTTAGTCGCTCGCTGATTCATTTCTCAATCGCCCCTGCCGTCACAAAGCTCTGAGCCAATCGCGTGAGCAGGAACAAGACATCTGTTCAACTTACGGGTCAATAAAACGAGCAGATAAGAGTTTTTTTTTGTGTTTACGTATACAGGGTCGTGCTCACGTGTCAACATCGGTCACTTGAGTCGCAAAAGGTGCTAGTAGCACGTATGAAAGAGCCTTTTCTTAACAAAGACAGTAGAGGCCGCAGGCATGCTCATTTTTTTTTCTTCTGCACATCATGTGTAATCACCTTGACTGCAATCAAGCGAGCCTGCGCCCAAATATATTCAAGGCCCATCAATCGGTGGCAATATTGCGAAGCTATCGCTATGCCTGAAAAATCTTCTCCACTAGGATTGGGTCCAGGTGGCAGAGGCTGATGGTTCGAGCGAAGGTGCTCTCTACGCACTCCTTATTTAGCGCCCTGTGACTCACAAAGCCACGCGCGCACTCGTCCAAGTAAAGGCCTGTGTCCCTCTCGAAGCGATCGTCCACGGCAGCGTACAGGCACGTCTGGACTCCCTCCCACACCGTCTGCAAGGGGAAATAGCACGTGAGCTTAGGGAGAGCTTCAGCACTCTTCGACACTTTGTGAGAGTTGGCGCTAGAAGTATTTTCCAGAGTCCTCCACTACGGCGTCTCTCATAATCATATGGTGGTTTGGAAACGTTAAACACCACATATCAATCAATCAGCGTTAAAAGTTTGTTAATCTAACACGAGATTACCTGAATTCTGAACTAGTTGTTTAAATTTCGTCATAACAGATAAAGTAACACATGCGAGCACAAGAGAACAACGCTACGCAATCAACTAAAAAGGGCACACAGGACTTAACCGTGCATGCGCATATAAATATTTTTCTCTGCGCTAACTTACGCCACGTAGTTACACCGCGTAGTCCAATATTCGTGCAGTACAAGGGAAAATGCTAATAAATAGGAGCTTTGTGATGGGACAGAAAATGAAAGGGGTAGGTCACCCTTTTGGCTTCCATGCTTTGCAAAGGACTTGGTCATTGCCATGGCGACCAGGTGAAGGCAACATCAAAACATGGTGATATTCACTTAATAATAATAATAATAATAATAATAATAATAATAATAATAATAATAATAAATGTTGGTGTGGTGCTGTGTGTGGTGTGTTTATTTCTTGAGTGGATGCGTGGTCACGTGAATATGAGAGTGTTTTTCAAAGAATTACCAAGTTGCGATAAGCACCTACAATATGGTCAGGTAAGACTTTAATGAAGGGGGGGGGGGGGGGGTGCTAACAGGTGAGCCTGCTGTGTTCTAGAAAGAAACGTCACTGATTTGTTTTACGCGTTTTTTAACAGACAACGACAGTTGATTTGATAGAGAGAAAAAATAATATTTTGCGTGTACAGCAAAACCAAAACCAACAAAAAGTCTGCGCCGCCTCTCTTTTGTCCTTTCATGTGTTTGCCGCGCTGTCGAAATTTTGCTTGGCCATCGAATGCCTTTGAACTTTTCCACAATTTGAAGAAAACAAAGGCAAGTAGGCACGGCGTGCGAGTTGCTTCGTCGTGCCTTCATTAAACTGGGAAAGTGGCGCACACCTATTTGTAACACCGGTAAAGTGTGTCTGGCCGAAAGCGCCGCTTATCAAGTGTTCCACTGTACAGGTTTGTTTCATACCTGCTGTCTTGCGGATGTTATAAGACGATAGGCAATGACCGTTTACACCCACAGATTGGAAAAATCTAGATGGTAAATGCACGTATGAAAACTGTAGACAGGTTTGAACGGCCGACTATTCGAAGCAAAGCCTCAAGCACAATGCGTACGTATCAGCCTGGTAGCGTGTACGTATATCAAGATATTCGGTGGTAAGGTCTTCAGCACCTCTCTTCTTTCTTTCTTGATGAAGAGCTTGCTCGGTGAGGCTTTCGCGTTTCCGAATGCAAACTAAGTCACACGATTTGTTGTGTCTTTGGATTGCCGTTTTTGCGTTTTGCTTCTTCGGCTTTGTATCCGCGTTCTTTCATTGTGTTTCCCACATTCCGCATTGCTCTTTACAAGAGCTGTATGCTCCGCAGTATGCCCAGATGTAAGTATATCAGCGTCGTGTGCCTCTTATGTGGCCTGCGGTATGTTTGCGTTGTTCGTCCAGTGGCGCTCGGCTGCCCACTCGACGGTCACGACTTCTATGCCATGCAGACCGAGTGGTCACACAATTGGAGGTGGAATGCTGGAGGCCCGCGTTCTCTGCGATGTCAGCGCACATTAGAGAACACCAGATTGATATTTCCGGAGCCCTCCACTACGGCGGACCTCATAGTCAATCGTGCTTTTGGCGTGTCATCATCATCATTATCAGCAGCAGCAGCAGCAGCAGCCTGACTACGTCCACTGCAGTACAAAGGCCTCTCCCATGTTCCGCCAGTTAACTCGGTCCTGTGCTTGCTGCTGTCAATTTATACCCAGCGAACTTCTTAATCTACATCTGCCCACCTAATCTTCTGTCTCCCCCTAACCCGCTTGTCTTCTCTGGGAATCCAGTTAGTTACCCTTAATGACCAGCGGTTATCCTGTCTACGGCCTACATGCCCGGCCCATGTCCATTACATCTTCTTGATTTCAACTATGATATCCTTAACCCCCGTTGGTTCCCTAATCCACTCTGCTCTCTTCTTGTCTCTTAAAGGTTACACCTACCATTTTTCTTTATATTGCTCGCTGCGTCGTCCTCAATTTAAGCTGAGCCCCCTTGTAAGTCTCCAGGTTTCTGCTCCGTAGCTAAGTACCGGCAATATACAGCAATATACAAGTACCGGAAATATACAAGTACCGGCAATATACAAATACCAGGCAATATACACCTTCCTCTTGAGGAATAGGGACAATCTACCTGTCATAATTTGAGAGTGCTTGCCAAATGTGCTCCACTCCATTCTTATTCTTCTAGTTACTTAATCTCGTGGTTCGGCTCCGCGGTTATTACCTGCCCTAAGTAGACATAGTATTTTACAACTTGAAGTGCACGATTACCTATCTCAAAGCACGGCTCTCTTCCGAGATTGTTGTACATTACTTTTGTTTTCTGCAGATTAATTTTAAGACCCACCTTTCTGCTCTCCTTGTCTAACTCCGTAATCATGAGTTGCAATTCGTCCCCAATTCGTCCCCTAAGTTACTGAGCAATGCAAGTGTCATCGGCGTGTAAAGTCATGTGGAATCCCCATATTATTTTTTTTGTTTCAGCTGATACATTTCAATAAAAACCAATGTGCACAGAAAGCAATTTGCTTTTATTCTGCTAGAATCATGTATTGCTCACATTTAGTAGCTACGAGGCGGGCAAGAAAAGCTTATCCGCAGCCGCTAACAGGGCCGGGAATGCCGCTTTCAAGTTCGGAGCACTTTTGAGGCGCCGCTTGTCGTATACTGCTGTCGTCGGCGTCTCATGAGTCATGACGTTTGGCGTAACGCAGGGAAACTCGCGTATAGCATAGTCATGTATAGCAAGGCGCTGGAAAGATAGTGAGGCTGATGAGGAGGGGAGAAGGAAGGTGGTATGTTGTCATCATTTGTCACCGCTTGGCGGTTGTGGTGGTGCTGCAACAGGCGGGATTAGACTGACCTAAGTGGCCGGCAATTGTTCCGCCTGAGCACCTCCTGAATAAAAGCGGTCCGTCACCAAAGGTCACACAGCCCGTTGTATACCGCAGGAAAGTCATAAGAATACGTTGCAAGCTTTTCCTCGTTGCCGTGGGCCCTTAGGGAAAAATGACATCTTCCCGTGCCAGTGACAACCTTTCTGCAAGCTGCATACCATCGCTGCTCTTTCCCTCTCAAAACTCGGGCATAGCCAGATAAAATGTTTCATGTCGCCGATATGATCACAGAGGATACAAAACGGAGAAGCGCCTCTCCCAGTCTTGAAAAACCAAGCCAGCGTGTTGCGGAGTCAGTCCTTGTCCAGTAAAAAAGAGTCATTTGCTCTCTAGAAGGTCGTCACGTAGGCAAGAAGATATATAGCAAAGTCACGGGGCGGGAAAGGGAAGTAAGGGTGACAAGTTATTTGAGGATAAGGAAAATGGAAAGCAGAAATTAAGATGGTAAAGCAGTAGCATATTCATGTGTGGCGTCAAACAGGCATAACAATGAACTAGAATCGGCAAGCTGAGGCTCCGCGAGGCTGTATTATACGGCCCACGCTACAAGTCATAACCCCCCCCCCCCCCCAAACTAACCGATGAACACTTCCACGACTTTCCGCACCTTCGGAGAGCAAACTTGACCTAGATATTCACGAGCTGGCTAAAAATGTTCAACACCTAGAGTTCCATTCAAGGAGCTCATCGTTGTTTTAGATACGAAGCATGCAGCTTATGGTGGAGTTGAATCCAGTGGTATGCAGCGTGACCACCCTTATTGCGCATGCGCAACAGCCCGCCCAAGCATTGCCAGAACGTGCTCACGCACTAGCGCGTTCCGGCCTATATAGGGGCTGGGTAAGACGCTATGGCCTCTCCCCATTCACACTCTCCTCAGTAACCATGCAATGGCGTCGGGGAACGAGATTTTGCCGACGCGCGATTAACCAACTCGTTGTATCCTAGCCAGAACGCTCCGGCACGCGCTAGCGCTTTTGGGCCTGCGTAAGCGGCTGCGTAGAGGCCTGACCCGGCGTAAGCATCGCAGCGCGTAAGCGCATGGCTTTTTGACGTGATTCTGCTCCCTGTCTCTATAGAGGGACTGGGTGCGTTGCTACGCTCTCTCTCTCTCTCTCCATACAGGAGAGGGTGTGACGCCGCGTAAAAACAGACACGCGCCAACGCGCTGCAACGGGTACGTGTGGACAGGCCTTAAGAGCCTGTGGCCTCTCCCTCTCACACTTTCTCCGCTATGGCGTCGGGAACAAGATCTGGCCGACGCGAGATGAACCTACGTGCTCCCGAGTGGCGTGGCGATGAACCAGCGTGGCGTGTTCCAACAAGAGTTCTGGACGAGTAACACCAGCAGAAACTAGTGAATCCACGGTGTGCTCCACTTGCAAGGACGCGTTAACATCGGACAGGGTGCCCGTGACGAACAGAACATTAAGTTGACCCATGCGCTGCTTCGCATGCTACTCACGGCTCTCTTTGGTGGGACATTGTGTAACCTTTTATTAATATTACTTTGCGGGCGAAGCACCGTTTAGGGTCTAGGCTTGTCCGTTGTGCGTAGGTTGTCCGTCACGGTGACAATGACACTGATGACGATCAAGAATAAGCGCGTTCCAGACCACAGCATTCTCTTTCAGCCACTGGATAAAAAAAAATGGCAGCATATCCACGGGGTGAATGATGGAGAGTGGTGCGAAGCATCCGTCCGTCCATCCATTCGTTCTTGCTTCCATCATTCATGCAGTCCGTCTGTGTGACCGTCCATGCGTCACTCCGCCCGTCCGTGCATGCGTCTGTTCGTGCGTCCGCACGTCCATGCCGTGCGTAAGTCTCTGCGTTCGTACATGCATCCGCCCCTGCGTCCGTCCATGCGTCCTTCCGTCCAGTGCAACCATCCGTGCGTACGTCCATGCATCTGTCTGTGTGTCTATCATCCATCTAGTTAACACTCCAAGTACCACCATCTCGCATCTTTTCATCATATATTCCGCACATAGAAGCACCGCCATTCAGCGGACATTCCAAGGACTAAACGAGAGGTGGCACACGCACACTTTCTTACGGCTTGCGCTTCGTGTCTACTTCCCACCTTTAACCACCTCGAGTTCATGGCATATACTAGTTCACTGTACTCATTGCACTGCGGCTCAACGCTCGCTAAACCTATCGAAAACCAGGGATGTTACTCCCAGCGAGTATAACGTAGCAACCCTTTCTTGGAAGCGCGTGGACGTCCCTGTGCATTCAACGTCAGGGGCGTCCGTCAGTAAGAGTAATGGGGCCCGTCGCGTCTTGGACGCCTTCGAAGGCGCTTGTCTTTGACGTTGTTGTCCCTACGGGGACTAGTGCCGAGGCCGTCGTTGATGCGACGGCCTAAATAGTCGACCTCTCAGAGGTATACTGCGTGCAGCATCAGGGAGCTCCAAACTTCCAAGTCACCGTGAAGAGCATGGCCTCCATGTCTCTAATCGTCAATGCTGGCTGCCCGTTAAACAAACGTTGAACGACTGCAGCCACTTTTCTTTCAGATTAAGGATACTGTATGTGTGTATGGGCCATCACACGCTGGACAGTCTAATGATTTTTAGAGACCTGGATGTTTTTTTCTTGACGGTCGTATTGTCATTCTGATTGACGACTTCGACTGCGTTCTAAACGCGAGCCGCTGTACAAGGTCCTGGCTGGGGCCGGTTTGCTTGGAATGCACGCGAGCTGCGACGCCTTGTCCACCACTTTTCATTACTGGACGCGCACAATGTAGTGCACGGAAATACCTTTGTTTGGACATGGCGACGTGGACGATTCTCCAGCAGGCTCGACCGGGCTTATATCCCACGAGCACTAGAGGCGTTTGTCTCCGATTTATGCGTTCTATCCTTCCCACCTTCTCCTGTGTACGTATCTGATCATCGGCCTATTGTCTTGAAGCTCGAAGTTCCATTTTCTTTTTCGGAAAAGCCGTGCATCTTGATGTTCGCGTCCTGCAGGACGCGCGCTCGAGATCAGATTTGTCACGCGCAATACGTTTGTCGCTCACGGCGTCCTGGTCCTGAAGATTGGGATGCGCTTAAACACGGTGGCGCCTGCACTGCACACTGGAGGGGCGTTTGCTTCATCGATACGTTGCTGAAGAGCTTGCTGACACTGCAATGAAGTTACTTATTGCTTTGCGCGCCGAAACGCCTTCTCCTCTGATGCGAGTTTGGCAGCGTGAACTGCGTGAACGCTTTCAGCGCTTGACTGCTGCTTCGTCCTGGCGGCAGCATCATGGCGCTGTAGACACAACCCATGTGCGCATCCCGAGGTGCTGCGCTACGCGAGACATTCGCTTTTTTTGGGCAATCACAGCCATCTGTCTCTATGGCAGCACAAATACCACCTGCACAGCCGCTTTCTATGCGTGCTCGATCTGTTTTCTTGGCGCATTTTGAAGCAATGTCGTGTTCGAGCATGCGGAATAACTGTGATGAAACACCGCCAATGTTCAGAAGTTTGCCCCGTATTCCTCAAGAAGCTGCGGATTGCCTGCACATCCCTCAGTCGGCTGAAGAGGTAAAGACGGCACTGAAATCTATGAAACGTGGAACAGCCCCTGGGCCAGACGGTTTTCCTGTTGAGTTTTACTTGAAATTTTGGAATGAGATTGGTGCCACCTTTACCGCGGTTATCCGGCGATGTTACGAGGATGGTGTCTTTCCATCCAGTTTTCGAGATGGACGCATTGTGCTCATTCCAAAAGGTGATGCTTCCTCTGTTAATCCTGAAGACTGGAGACCTATCATGCTCCTTAACGTTGACTGTAAGATATTCGCGGCGTAGTCATTCAACGTTTGTTGAACGCCCGGGTCTGTTGAACGCCCTGGTAGGTCATCACCAGACTTCATCAGTGCTTGGACGAGAAATACACAGCTTGTCATTTACCACACGTGATATCATAGCCTATACTCTGTCGAGATCTGCGCGTGGTATCCTTGTGTCTTTGGACCAGGAAAAAGCGTTTTACCGACGACTAGAGCACACGTATATTTTTTATGTGCTCACAGCCTTCGGCTTTTTTCATTCGTTTGTGGAAATGCCTTAAGAGCCTGTGGCCTCTCCCTCTCACACTTTCTCCGCTATGGCGTCGGGGAACAAGATCTGGCCGACGCGAGATGAACCTACGTGCTCCCGAGTGGCGTGGCGATGAACCAGCGTGGCGTGTTCCAACAAGAGTTCTGGACGAGTAACACCAGCAGAAACTAGTGAATCCACGGTGTGCTCCACTTGCAAGGACGCGTTAACATCGGACAGGGTGCCCGTGACGAAGGGAACATTAAGTTGACCCATGCGCTGCTTCGCATGCTACTCATGGCTCTCTTTGGTGGGACACTGTGTAACCTTTTATTAATATTACTTTGCGGGCGAAGCACCGTTTAGGGTCTAGGCTTGTCCGTTGTGCGTACGTTGTCCGTCACGGTGACAATGACACTGATGACGATCAAGAATAAGCGCGTTCCAGACCACACATTCTCTTTCAGCCACGGATAAAAAAAAATGGCAGCATATCCACGGGGTGAATGATGGAGAGTGGTGCGAAGCATCCGTCCGTCCATCCATTCGTTCTTGCTTCCATCCATTCATGCGTCCGTCTGTGTGACCGTCCATGCGTCACTCCGCCCGTCCGTGCATGCGTCTGTTCGTGCGTCCGCACGTCCATGCGTGCGTAAGTCTCTGCGTTCGTACATGCATCCGCCCCTGCGTCCGTCCATGCGTCCTTCCGTCCATGCAACCATCCGTGCGTACGTCCATGCATCTGTCTGTGTGTCTAATCATCCATCTAGTTAACACTCCAAGTACCACCATCTCGCATCTTTTCGTCATATATTCCGCATATAGAAGCACCGCCATTCAGCGGACATTCCAAGGACTAAACGAGAGGTGGCACACGCACACTTTCTTACGGCTTGCGCTTCGTGTCTACTTCCCACCTTTAACCACCTCGAGTTCATGGCATATACTAGTTCACTGCACTGCGGCTCAACGCTTGCTAAACCTATCTAAAACCAAGGATGTTACTCCCAGCGAGTATAACGTAGCAACCTTTCTTGGAAGCGCGTGGACGTCCCTGTGCATTCTACGTCAGGGGCGTCCATCAGTAGGAGTCATGGGGCCCGTCGCGTCTTGGACGCCTTCGAAGGCGCTTGTCTTTGACGTTGTTGTCCCTACGGGGACTAGTGCCGAGACCGCCGTTGATGCGACGGCCTCAATAGTCGACCTCTCAGAGGTATACTGCGTGCAGCATCAGGGAGCTCAAAACTTCCAAGTCACCGTGAAGAGCATGGCCTCCATGTCTCTAATCGTCAATGCTGGCTGCCCGTTAAACAAACGTTGAACGACTGCAGCCACTTTTCTTTCAGATTAAGGATACTGTATGTGTGTATGGGCCATCACACGCTGGACAGTCTAATGATTTTTTAGAGACCTGGATGTTTTTTTCTTGACGGTCGTATTGTCATTCTGATTGACGACTTCGACTGCGTTCTAAACGCGAGCCGCTGTACAAGGTCCTGGCTGGGGCCGGTTTGCTTGGAATTCACGCGAGCTGCGACGCCTTGTCCACCACTTTTCATTACTGGACGCGCACAATGTAGTGCACGGAAATACCTTTGTTTGGACATGGCGACGTGGACGATTCTCCAGCAGGCTCGACCGGGCTTATATCCCACGAGCACTAGAGGCGTTTGTCTCCGATTTATGCGTTCTATCCTTCCCACCTTCTCCTGTGTACGTATCTGATCATCGGCCTATTGTCTTGAAGCTCGAAGTTCCATTTTCTTTTTCGGAAAAGCCGTGGCATCTTGATGTTCGCGTCCTGCAGGACGCGCGCTCGAGATCAGATTTGTCACGCGCAATACGTTTGTCGCTCACGGCGTCTGGTCCTGAAGATTGGGATGCGCTTAAACACGGTGGCGCCTGCACTGCACACTGGAGGGGCGTTTGCTTCATCGATACGTTGCTGAAGAGCTTGCTGACACTGCAATGAAGTTACTTATTGCTTTGCGCGCCGAAACGCCTTCTCCTCTGATGCGAGTTTGGCAGCGTGAACTGCGTGAACGCTTTCAGCGCTTGACTGCTGCTTCGTCCTGGCGGCAACATCATGGCGCTATAGACACAACCCATGTGCACATCCTGAGGTGCTGCGCTACGCGAGACATTCGCTTTTTTTTGGGCAATCACAGCCATCTGTCCTCTATTGCAGCACAAATACCACCTGCACAGCCACTTTCTATGCGTGCTCGATCTGTTTTCTTGGCGCATTTTGAAGCAATGTCGTGTTCGGGCATGCGGAATAACTGTGATGAAACACCGCCAATGTTCAGAAGTTTGCCCCGTATCCCTCAAGAAGCTGCGGATTGCCTGCACATCCCTCAGTCGGCTGAAGAGGTAAAGGCGGCACTGAAATCTATGAAACGTGGAACAGCCCCTGGGCCAGACGGTTTTCCTGTTGAGTTTTACTTGAAATTTTGGAATGAGATTGGTGCCACCTTTACCGCGGTTATCCGGCGATGTTACGAGGATGGTGTCTTTCCATCCAGTTTTCGAGATGGACGCATTGTGCTCATTCCAAAAGGTGATGCTTCCTCTGTTAATCCTGAAGACTGGAGACCTATCATGCTCCTTAACGTTGACTGTAAGATATTCGCGGCGGTAGTCATTCAACGTTTGTTGAACGCCCGGGTCTGTTGAACGCCCTGGTAGGTCATCACCAGACTTCATCAGTGCTTGGACGAGAAATACACAGCTTGTCATTTACCACACGTGATATCATAGCCTATACTCTGTCGAGATCTGCGCATGGTATCCTTGTGTCTTTGGACCAGGAAAAAGCGTTTTACCGACGACTAGAGCACACGTATATTTTTTATGTGCTCACAGCCTTCGGCTTTTTTCATTCGTTTGTGGAAATGATTAGAAATACCTACACTGGTCTGAAAAGCACACTATAAAGTGCTGCCTTTTCCATAACATGTGGGGTCCTTCAAGGATGTCCACTGTCTCCTGTGCTATTTGTCCTCAGCTTGAGCGATATTTGCGTTCTCTAGACGTGGATTTCCGCGTCCGGGGTCTTGTGCTTCCTGGTATATAGCAGTGTCGTTAAAGCCACAGCTTTCGCTGACGATATAACCTTGTACCTTTCAATTGAAGATAGCCTTTCACGCAATCTGCGTGTATTTTCCCAGTATGGCGACATTACAGTTGCAGCGTTGAACATCTCTAAATCCCGGTATTTCTTCATTGGCTCTCCAAACTCCAGGCTTAGCGCCGGTTTTCCTATTCAGCCGGCCACGTCTCTTCGTATTTTAGGTATTTTATACAACCACTACGGCATTTGCGAATCCGTTTGGTTAAACGCTCTCGAAGAAGCAAGACTGAAAATTCAAGATGCACGGGGTTTTTACTTTCCGCTTCTTGAGCGGAGGTACCTTGCGCAGACTGTATTTTGCGGTCGCATTTGGTACCTTTCTCACGTCGTGCAACCATCTTTACGTATCGTGCGATCACTGCAGTCTGGTTTGTGTTCCTTTTTTTTTTTTTGGTCAGGCGGCACTGAGTTGGTCTCTCGTGCGGCACTGGGACAGCAGCGTTCTCAGGGAGGCTTTGCTTTCTCTTCAGTGTCCATACGCTGTCGGCTGCTGGCACTGCGCTTCCTTTTGCACCTAGTGCAAGGGGAGGAATCCCCCGCACGAACGCTTGCATATTACTTTCTGGGTACTCACCTTCGGCATTTGATGCCTAATGTGCAACTTAACAGCGGGCCGCAGTCAATAACACTTCCTGCGTTTTATGCAACAACTGTTGCATTTTTTCGCCATGTTCAGTCGACCTGTCCTGGCATAGATGTGTTGAACAACCACATAGTTGAGACAACTGCTGCTTTGTTGCTTCCGTTGGTCCCCTCATCCCGGCGTGCTCGCTCTGGACGGTTGTCTTGGAGCACCTTAACGGCTTCTTTTCTGCCTGGACACCTCCGGGACTTCATGTGGCGCCTGGGATGGGGTGTGCTTCCCACTCTTGACCGCCTCGAAAGGTCGAGAATGGTCCAGTCAGCTACATGTCCGAACTGCTCCCTTCGGGAAACAAATCAGCATTTTCTGAGGCATTGTGTCATTGCTCGCGTTTTTTGGAGAGCCGTACATGCCGGATTTCGCTGCCTCAGAGTAAATAGCTTCGTTTCTTTTGGGCGTTGTTCGCGAGGCCGCTTCGCTTGTCTTCTCATTGTTGCTTGCTCTTTCTGCCTCTGGCGCAACCGCTGCGAGGCGGTTGCAGCTGGCCGCCGCCGCCGCGCGCTCTACCCGATCCTAGAACGATTGTAGTCGGAGCTGCAATCTGTTTTGTCGGAGGAGCTCTTGTTCCTCGGTGAAGAGGAATTTCTTCGGCACTGGTTTTGCCCTTTTGTGTCAGTCTGTGACGGTCGAGTGCAACTTGTCTTTCGGCCAGCCTGGTATTGGTAGGCTGATGTGTCGATGCGCCGGCAGAAATGGCATACCAACATGTAAATAAGCAAAATCTACATATTCCTGTTTTATTTGTGTCTCTTATTTACCCTGAAATATTTTTGTGGTTGTGTTTGTGTGACTCATCTAATGTACATGTTCTTCCAACGTCGTCTCATATCCATGTTCATGTAAATGACGTCTGTTTTGTCATCATCGTTAGTGTATGTCCAAAAAGAAAATGTTCTGTTGAATGTTATTGATGTTCGTGACAAGAAATTTTTCTGAACACAGGTGAACGCGCTCTCTCCCGTGAAGGCCACGCCGACGCAGAGAACAAGCTACCACGGAGGCGAGAGATCTCGAAGCAGCGGCAGCGCCGACAACAAGCTGCTACTCTGGAGGAGAGAGCGCTGAAGTGGTTCTTGAGAGAAAGGAAGAGAAAAGTGAGCCCCGTTATTGTCTGCTTCAGTGAGCGACACCGCCACAGAGCTCACAAAGGGATGGGGGTAAGGAGGGATAAAGGGGTAGAAGTAAAGGTATAGGAAAGAGGAAGAAGAAGCAACAACAAACTGACGGGATAGGAGAGACAGGAAAGATGGAAGAACGGTCACTGGAGTCCGTGGACGGGGTACACTTGCGAGAGATGTTGTCGGCGTCTGTAGATGGCGTAGAGCAGGACCAGTAAATCAGAGCTGCGCTGTCGTCGAAGGTCGTCGGCGACAGGAGATGACGTAGGGCGAGACCAGTCGGCCAGCGCTACGATGACGCCGAAGGTCGCGAGCGCGCGGAGCGCGCGGGCGCACAGCCGGTCGGCACAAGTCCAGGGAGCGTCCCCAGGAGAGAGCGCTGCACGCGGCGGCTCAACATCTACGCAGAAAGCAAGCTACCTCGATGCAAGATACCCTGGGTAAAACATGCGCAGGCATGTTTTACCCGGGGTATCTTACAGTATGACAAGTACAGTATGACAAGGGTCATCATCATCATCAGCCTGACTACGTCCACTGCAGGACAAAGGCCTCTCCCATGTTCCGCCAGTTAACCCGGTCCTGTGCTTGCTGCTGCCAATTTATACCCGCAAACTTCTTAATCTCGTCTGCCCACCTAACCTTCTGTCTCCCCCTAAGCCGCTTCCCTTCTCTGGGAATCCAGTTAGTTACCCTTAATGACCAGCGGATATCCTGTCTACGCGCTACATGCCCGGCCCATGTCCATTTCCTCTTCTTTATTTCAACTATGATATCCTTAACCCCCGTTTGTCCCCTAATCCACTCTGCTATCTTCTTGTCTTTTAAGGTTACACCTACCATTTTTCTTTCCATTGCTCGCTGCGTCGTCCTCAATTTAAGCTGAACCCTCTTTGTAAGTCTCCAGGTTTCTGCTCCGTAGCTAAGTACCGGCAAGATACAGCTGTTATATACCTTCCTCTTAAGGGATAGTGGCAATCTACCTGTCATAATTTGGGGGTGCTTGCCGAATGTGCTCCACCCCATTCTTATTCTTCTAGTTACTTCAATCTCGTGGTTCGGCTCTGCGGTTATTACCTGCCCTAAGTAGACATTGTATTTTACAACTTGGCAAGTGCACTATTACCTATCTCGAAGCGCTGTTCCTTTCCGAGGTTGTTGAACATTACTTTCGTTTTCTGAAGATTAATTTCAAGACCCACCTTTCTGCTCTCCTTGTCTAACTCCTTAATCATGAGTTGCAATTCGTCCCCTGAGTTACTCAGCAATGCAATGTCATCGGCGAAGCGCAGGTTACTAAGGTATTCTCCTTAGTACGGCAAGGCTACGGAGGAGTTACTTGAGGTTGAGGAAAATGCGGAGGGGAGCTGAGAGCATAGCATAGTCATAGCAGTACGGTATTATAGAAAGGGGAAAAAAGTAAGGGTGAGGAGAAGTAATGAGAGATGAAAAAGGCGGGAAAAGAGGAGGCAGTGGATAGAGCGCAGTATAGCTATACAGTGCAGCAAGAAGGTGGGAAAGAGAAGCGTTGGAGAGGAAAGCTGCAAGGAGGAGGGTGAGGATGAATCACAGCATATCCGTGTACTGTACAGCAAGGGTGGAGGTTGTATACTCCAGCAGTGGGTGGGAAAGGAAGGCATACATAATGGGTGAAAAAGGGGAGTGAGAAGGAGTCATGTGAGGTAGAGGGGGAGGAAAAGAAAGATGCGGAGAGTGCCGCTTCGCCAATGGAGGCTTCCTTTCCCGTCATGCAGGCCGAGTAGGCTGCACTGCGCGTTTAAAGCGCCACAGCGAGCTTAGCCATGAACGTAGCACTGCTGAAGGACATGCAAATTGCTGATTCGCACTTCCTGCATTCTTCACGTTCAGTGGAACTGCATACATTTTTTGTCATTGCAGTGTTCTCGGGATTTCGTTGCATGTTCACCTTGCATAATGTTAGGCCGTTTAAATCTCACTTATTCTTTGCCAACAAGACGCTAAAGCAGCACATCAATTAAGGTACTGTAGGCAAACCTTTCTTGTTAATTATATAGTTTCTATTCTAGTTAAAACGCGGTGATACGGAAAAGTGCCTGCGGCAAAAGTTGCGAGGCATAAACATGGTACACTGATCATAAACATTCATTCGAAAGCAGATCGAGTAGAAATGGTGTCTTTTTGTTTCACCACAATAATCATCATCCGGCTTGGTTGCGCTTCTTTTCTTGAAAACTAGGCACTGGTAACTTTCCTCTCAAAAGAGCTATGTCACGCTGATAACGCGCGTGTAGTTCGTGGCCTGAAAGTATACAAAGAACGCGGTAATAGTGCGAGGAAAGGAACGCAAGATAGATGACGATTACTGTTGTGGGACAAAAAAGACGCTCTTTTAAGTCGATATTTTTTTATTTGAGTTTTATGCAAACGAGGCAGCAGACGCCATGGCTGAGGTGTGGTCCCGTCAAGCTGATCAGCTCTGAAATCCCATAAACCCAAGGCCTACTTACAATTCTTCTATGCTACCTTTGCTTGTTATGGTCTGCTAGCAATAACAAGACTACGTGGTCAGTGTACCGTTTCCTAGTTAGCTTAAAAAATACGCTGTTCATACCCTTCCGTAGAAAGCCAAGAGGACCCGAAACAGGTAAGCGATGAGCCTTTCTTCCCCCGCTATTCCGGTGTTGACTGCACCAGGATGAACGGCGTTGACTGTCACTCCTTGACGCTCCATGCAAATGAAAATGAAGCACGGGGTCAGGGCAAAGGGAAACGGAGACACGGGCGTGCATAATCTTCTCTGCAAGCATACATCTCGACTGTACCTTCCGGTAATCGAGAGCAACAACATTTCAAGCTCACGCGGTCCTTTATACATTTGCCCAAGTCGACTGAAAGATGATGACGATGCTTCTTGTAAATGACCGGCATTTACATATGGTGATCGGCCAAGAGTAAGGCGAATAACCTGGATTTTTTCTAAGTGTTCTAAGTGCCATTGCACGTTAGGGTGTCAGTTACCACGAAGAGTTATTTTTGATGAATCCCAATTTTAGCCTAAACATTGTTGTGCAACCTCTCAAAGGACCAAAAAAATTATTATGACTGGAGAACACAACTGAAACATTATTAGTGCTTGATGTGAGCATATTGCAAATCTAGTTATTGATTTACGATCTCACTATAGCCAATCACACACACTCGCACGCCAGCCGTGTCGCTGTCCCGCCACTTCTCACGGCGTGGGACTGGTTGATTTCTCTTATTGTTTTTACCTTCTTTCGTGGCTGGCTGTTACTTGCCTGTTATTGCTGTCTGCGGCGATGAACGAGTTCACTATACAGGGTGAAAAGCACGTAAGACACAAGAGCGCCGTGCGTGTGACGTCTATCTCTGTATCCGCTTTATTTACACGCTTTCAGCGTACGTGTATCATCTCAAATCATCTCAAACCAACAATGGCAAAGAGCTACCAAATGAGTTCACCCCTTCCAAAGGTCCCACTCTTCGTATGGCTCTGGCAGCTGCAAAGTGACCGAACTGCCAGTTGAGCCCTGGCCTCGCTCGCCGCTAGATACATGAATGTTTTTTTTTCTTCCTCGCGACCTACAATTGGTCACAACTTGATAATAGGAGAACCTCAGCACGCAGTGTCCCTCCTACAGTTAATCTGGATTAACACTCTGTACGATCTTTCTTGCTTATGTCTGCGACGTCACGTCTTTCACTTGCCCGGATAAATACGGGACACTATCATTTGTCTTAGGCTAGATCTAAACCCTCAACGTCCCTGTAACTTAATATAAAAAATGTGACACCGCTGTTCATCTAAACACCACATTTTAGGTTATGCAGACGAACCTTCATTAACTAATATACGTACCGAGAAAATGTACTTTTGGCTCAAACGGTAAACAGCCAGCCTGTCTTACGCAAGTGAAAGGCAGGAGCGCAATAGTTCTGTGGGCGGATCCTATTTTACCGCGAAAACCTCAGATGCCTCGCCAAATGCGAGTTGATCGTGGGCGTCAGCATGTGTGATGCAAAAAAGCGCTATCAAGTAACGAAATCATCGTAAGAAGTCCTCATATGACATGACAGCAAAATTCATGACGTTATATGGCGGCCTCGTCAACATGATACTGTCCTTTGGTCAACAGTAGGCCGATCTCGGGGGCAAAGCAAAGTCACGTTAGCTGCAGAAAGCTTCATTGGGGACCAATACGATCGACTTAAAAGCGAAAATGGTTTTCGCCTTTGAAGGTCATCTAGAGCCAATTTGTGACCGTGTGAAGTTTAGGCCGTAACCATCTCAGTTTCCCGTCGTCCTTCACAACGCGACTCACCATGCGGCTTCAGCCGAGGCGCCAGCGCCCGGGTAAAAAGCACCATGGCCATCTTGGCGTTGCAGTAGGTGAGCAACGGCGTCCTCCACGTGTACGTGCCCTTCGCCTGCTCCTCTAGGCGCCACGTGGTGCCGAAGTGGTGAAGCACCGAAGACATGTTCACCACGCGGCTGGGTGCGCTCTTCTTCAGAAGTTCTGCAAAGTGGTTTTCAAGTGGTCTCCACGCGAAAACTAAGTCAGATTACCCTGCAAACTTAGCTTTTTGATCGTGTTCTGAGCTCGGAACATCGGGACAACCGATGAGAACACACAGACACTGCCCTATCAACTGAATCTTAGCACGGAAATGCACAAGCACGTAATACGTCCATCACGGACAAATACTGCGCGCTGCGATAACGAACCTCGTGTTGCCTAGCAACCACCGGCGTCGGTTCGCACAGCTTCGCATTCGGTCTGCCCGAGAAAGGTGTGGTCCATGCTCGCGTTCGCATCACCGGATCTCCGCTACGAGCTCAGCCTACAGCGCATGCGCATGGCGCACGTTCCCTCGTCTCGTCTTTCTCGCCAAGAGTGTGCGCCCGCTCAGTAACGTCATATCATCAACTCCGTTGTGCCCTTTTAGCTTTGTGCCACTAGTGCAAGCTACGCCCGGTCTTCCTTGGGATACCTCAACGCAAACATTCTGTCTGTCTGTCTGTCTGTCTGTCTGTCTGTCTGTCTGTCTGTCTGTCTGTCTGTCTGTCTGTCTGTCTGTCTGTATGTCTGTCTGTTCGTGATGATTCAGCCAATCTGTCAAAGTTTATACACTTGCTGAACACCCAGTGATCTTCAACTGGTGGCTGCATAGATACTTGTGAACATGGTCGATCAAAAAGCAAACATTAAGTATATCTGAGGCGCTACATCAATACGTAAGTATTAGGTGTGTTCCTTTAGTAGAAAACACGCAGATGAGTCATTCTAAACACCCTTGTGTTTCTCACCAGCGCCGAAAATGTTAGGCTATGAACAAAAAAGCGCTCTGTCGACGTTCAAGGCTCAAGCTGAGCCTGTGCTGAGCCTGAGCTAGCCATAGTGAGTCGAATCATGAGTGCGTTAGCGCAAAAGTAGTTTTTTCGATTATGGTGGCATTCCTTTTCAACGCCAATATCTCATATAATCGATGCTGTACGTGGCACCTTTTGATGTGGTACCTCAAATAAGAGTTATCAGTGGTTTAAATTCAGCAAAGGCATTTTAACTTCCCGTTAAAGAAATCAGGGGGGGGGAGAGGGAGGGTCAAGCACATTTATTTTTATGCCTCTAATCAATAACTATTATTGCTTTGTATGAACCCTAGTGCACAGAAATAAGTAAGAGTAGACGTGAGTATAAGCGTGAGCTCAGGTGAGCTTGATAGCAATGCTCAAGATTTGTAGGTAAGACCATAGGTCGGTAAAAACAAAAGCATAAAACTCGCACAGACTGACTCACTAAATATGTATATTTCGTGGCTAGCGCTCCCTAGGACCTGTATTCACCAACGCTTTCCTCAACGGAACTCACTCGCACACAAAATTACTGGAAGTTTTTTCAACTGGACTCACTCGAACTCACCAAAATACTATACACACACGGACTCACTCAGGTTCAGACTCATGCTCCGATCTGAGAGAGTTAGTTTGAGTGAGTCCACTTATGAGTTTGCCGACGTATGGTTATAATTTACTTCTATAACGACACGCCACCCCGCACGCGTCTCCACATGAAGTGCGTATGAAGTTGAGCCACCACGCTATGATGGCCACGCTATGAGCCACCACGCGATAGATAGCGTGGTGGCTCACTTGCTAGCGCTCATCTCGGGATTCGGGTGCCTCGTACCTCTTGTGCTTCCGCTGCAAGTTTGATTTGAAGTTACAGTAGTTAGATAGCACGAACGTCGATTCGCTCGCTGCCGTGGCCGCGTTTGCGGAAGAAGCGTGCCGCTCACACATAGGAAGTAAGAATTGTGACAGTTGTTTGTCCGCGCTCGTCCTAGTGTGTGCTTATTTCGTGCGTGCTTTCTGCTTTAGGTATACGCGCTGCAAGTTCGATCTGCTAGTCGTTCTTGTTAGTGCAGCATTCATTACTTCGCCCTTGTGGTGAAACAACGCACATTTTATGCTCAACTACCTCTGCGAGGAAACGTTTCACTTTTGCGAGATTTCGGTGCACGTTAAAGAACCCCAGGTGGTCGAAATTTCCGGAGCCCTCCTCTACGGCGTCTCTCATTATCATATGGTGGTTTTGGGATGTTAAACCCCAAATATCAATCAATTTCACTTTTGCATTATACCGATTTCTAAAGAAAGGGATCAATCACGTTTATTTTTTTCGGCAACTTCGTTACATACACGTTGCCATACATACAACGGGTATAACGTTAACACTTTTCGGTAACCGTGAGGTTTTACGTAGCTTGTCGCTATATTTAAATCATTCCGGGATTTCGTGCGCCGCTTTCGCCCCTGACGGAATTCTCTGCAGCGCTGCACTGCTACCGGCTCCCAGGCGTTGAAAGTAACATCCAATGCGTATACGTTCAGCACCCATTTAGCGCAGACGCGTACGTATCCATATAGAATCGAAGTAAAGTCTACGATTACAGCTTGTGGAGGTACTATCACCCCCGTAAAGTTGTTCGCGCCTCGTGGCGCACGTGTTTCGCGCAGAGGCCGCATTTTGGGTACACGACTACCGAGCGCTAGGTGGCGTTGTGCTAGCAAGCGTTTATCACCCCCACCACCGTCATCATCATGGTGGTTAGAACGGTAGCACCGGCGGTGACACCTGGCGGTAAGCCTTTGTGGTGCAGAGGGGAGAGAAGCGGTCCTCTTTGGCAGGTGGCGGTTGGCGCGAACGGTTGTCTTAAGCGGTGGGTCTGCGGATTACGGCGCTGTGGGCCGTCTGCCGTAAGCTCTTGTGGTGAGTCAAGAGTTGGCGAAGCCGCCTTGTGTGTGGTCTTGTGTTTTTTTTTTTTATTAAAATGATGAAATAGGAGAGGTTGGTGCCATTAAAGTGGCACCGGCTACTCCTTTTTCTCTTAGATGGCAAGATATGCCGTACGATCAACAATAAGGGCACAAAATGCGAGTCTGTACAACATACGATGTGAAAGTACACATTAACGAAACTTCGGAGGTCAGTTCACATGAAGTTATTAGGTTCATATGTTTCACACACACGATCGGTTCTTCTCACATGACAGCTCATATTCGCCTAATAGATACGTGTGTACACTATTTCCACATACAAAGTCAGTTCACACTAGATACATATGTACGCAACTTCCACATACAAGGTCAGTTTGCACTGAGACAGATGATTCCACATATTAAACACACTATATAAATATTACATACGTCCTTTTGTATGAAGACGACATCGCATACGGTAGGTCAAAATTTCCAAAAAATATCTGATACCTCAAGAAACGTCTTGAATGCAACAAGTACTCTTTTCTGAACACCTGCAGTCGGCCGTGAACCTAGTATTTGTTGTGTTTTTGAGTGCTGTGTAGTACTGTGTATGGTTGTTTAGCGTGTTGATCGAAGTCAATGTAATAATTCGGCGGATAATATCGTAGTTTCTAAAAGTAGTTGAATAAATGTGAGTTGTTTGGTTCATTCCGACCGCGTCTCCTGTGTCCGTTCACTCCAAGAGTGTGGCGTGCTCTCCACATAGAGATCCCACAAGCTTAGAAAGTCCTCCCTGCAATACTGTGGCGCTGGTACATTAACCATGTTCTCGAAAGAAAATCTGCTTTCTTCTAACGGCAATATGCCCATTCATCTCTACAGATACTTATTTTTGAGTGAACAAGGCTGACCTTGAGCTACTCCGTATAAACACCATCAATTTTTTTAGGCAATTATACAGGTTAAAAACGAAAAACCGCGTGTGTTCGAATTTTTTTCTTGTCTGTAACTGATTGTTTAACCATTTCTATGTGACTACAATATTTGAGTGTGTCATTAGCAGAAGCACATCATCAGAATTACAGTAAATGTATTGCGAGTTTGAGTGACGTTTCCTGGGAGGACAGCGTTTGTGATGAAATTTCGGGCTTAATGTACAAATGTAAAAATCGGTCCTACCATGTTAGAATCCACCACATGTAACGCTTCACTGGCTACAGGCAACTTCATATGCCGCTATCCGGCATATATGTGCAAATTATTCCCTTTTCAGAACATTGGTATTATAAAATCCTTGTTTCGACTAGGAGTGTCATGAAAAATGAATTTCACCTGTATGACATTTTTTTACTGTGGGTACCTGTAGTGAAGACACAATATGAGCACGAACGTCAATTCTCTCGCTGCCGCGGCCGCGTTCACGAAAGAAGCGCGCCGCTCACAGTGAAGACACAAGCGCGCCTGTAGTGAAGACACAATATGATTCAAATTTGTGACCGTAATAATGGCATCAGTAACACGCGTTACCTTTTGCTTGTTTTTAGGCTAACGTAAGGCGGGAGCGCATTCTTTTTTTTTTTTGTCGCGACGAAAAACGTCTGTAGGTTTTTTTTTTCATAGCGCCAATTACAGTGCACAACTTTTCCCTGCGGGCACTTTAGGGACAGCCGTCATTCGGAGACGCCGCATTGCATGGAGCGAGTAATTACACGAGTCAACTACCACGTGCTTTCAGGAATTCCGTAATTGCTTGTCGTTGTGCGCGGTCCCGTTCTTCGCAATTCTCTGTTCTCACTTGTTAAAGGGGTCCTGAAACAATGTTTCAAGTAACCATAAGACGAATTCCCTGGAAGAGCTTACTGTCTCACGAATTCAACGCCGCAAAAATTTTAAAAACCATCCGGTGCGAGTGGAGTTGTAAAGATTTGTCGCATGCGGCAATTGCATTCTCGCTTCTCTCGTCCCAACAAAAGCGCTGGAAGCTAAGCAGAGAGAGATGGCAGGGGCAAAAAAAAAACGTCGCGTGCACCTTGTGACCTTGAGCACTTTTTAAAGACGATAGTCTTTCTTGGGGACCTTCGACAAAAAAAAATCTTTACGCTGTCTGTCTGTCTGTCTGTCTGTCTGTCTGTCTGTCTGTCTGTCTGTCTGTCTGTATATTTGTGTGTTTGTCCACCGTTACCATGAACCGGGCACTTTAAACAGCACCAGCCGATACCCCGAACGGCCGACCCCATCAGCAGCGCCCACAAATGTTGCTCAAGAATCAGCGTTCACACGTGTGCCATTGTCAATTAAAAAGCAATTATTGCGTATATCTGAGGCACCATAAGAACATGTATATATTCTGCATGTTCGTCTTTTACTAGAAAAGGCATACATAAGCAATTCTAAGGACCGTAGTGCTTATCACGCTGCGCTGACCATGCAATGCTTGCACGGAAAGGCGAGTGTTTCCGACGCTTTGCTAAAAAGACATGGTGGTGGCCCCAACCCGTCGCTATGCCTTTTACACCTTATCACCTCTGAGACGGGCGCGCACGCCCGTCTCATGGCCACGCGCTTTGTTTTCCAAAAAACACTGCCAGATGGCGCTCATGTCTCATGCGTGACATGAGCGCCATCTGATGTTGTGAGAGGAATATGGAAAGGGGTCATGATTCCTGGGCTGACGTTCGGCAATGCGGTCTTGTGCATGAGATCAGAAGTTCAAGCAAGATTAGAAATTAAGCAACGTGGAATAGGTAGGCTTGCTTTAGGAGCTCACGGGAATACACCAAATCAGGGAGTACAAGGTGATAAGGGATGGACACCATTTGAGGGCAGGGAAGCTAGCAGCAAGATAAAATTTGAGAAGCGATTGAGAGAAATGGGGGAAGAGCGTTGGGCTAGGAAGGTTTTCAGCTACTTGTACATGAAGAATCTCAATACAAAGTGGAGGAAGCGAACCAGGAAGTTGACTGGTAAATACTTAGAAAACAGCAGGTGGCCAAACCAAAAAGAACTTTCGGTTAAGAAGAAAGTGAAGGAAACGGAGACTGACATGTGGAGAATGGGCATGATTAAGAAGTCCGCACTAGAGATCTATCGAACTTTTAAGCAGGAAATTGCCAAGGAAAGAATCTATGATAATACTCGGGGTAGTTCTCTACTGTTTGAGGCCAGAACGGGAGTATTGCGAACCAAGACATATCGGGCCAAATACGAAGGGGTAGACACAGTATGCAGTGAATCCTATTGACCTATACTCGGAAATTGAAACGATTCTCGGTGGAGCCCCAGTTAAGAGCCGTTTCACAGCACAGGGAGCCCTGCTCTTGGATATAGAGACAGAACACCAAGCTAATATGCTTCTAGAGACCAACACTATCTGCGGCCTCGTCATATCTGCCCGTGTACCACACAGCTACATGAAAAATACATGCATTATAAAAGGGGTCCCAAGATGGTACTCGGACGAAGAGCTGTTAACCTACCTGAGACCTCAGGGAGTATACCACGCAAGAAGAATCATACGACGAGTCCAAACCTCATCCACCGAATGGGAATCAAGGCGCATTGACTTTGTAGTTCTCACATTCGCTCCAAATTCGGAACGCCCAGAGAAGATCAACCTTGGCTTCACCAGACATGAGTTGGTAGACTACGTGGAGACGCCACCACGCTGTTTTAAATGTCAGCGTTTTGGACATGATGCTAAGCACTGTCGTGGGGAACAAAGGTGTAAGCGCTGTGGGGGGCCTCATGACTTTAAGACGTGTACAAGTAAAGAAAAACTTGTGTGTGCAAACTGTGGCGGCGACCACCCAGCTAGCTACGGCCGATGTCCAGCACGAACAGCTGCGCAGCGAAGAAATAAGACGTTTGTCCTCGGCCCGAAGACTGTGAACGAACCATCGCTCACAAAGAAGACGTCCGGCGCGCCACAGCATGGCGGTTCGGATAACGAGTACGCAGGAAATTTTCCGCGCCTAAAGCCGACAAGAGCTGGTACTGAGTCAACGCAAGTGCTCAACGCTGGTGAGAAATGTATCACGCAAGAGTCCGCCAAGCGCACCTACGCTGATGCACTGAGCCCACCTCAAGTACCATCTGGAAGCCAACAGCAAGAAAACCTCGAGCACGTTATTCGCGCTCTGTTCACCGCACTACGTTCACACGTCGCTAAGATGCCTGCGAGTTCAACGAAGGATATGTTGGAAGCAGTCCTGGCTCTAGAGTCAGTGTTACTTTGCTCTGCTTCCACAAACGCACAGTAGAATAATGGCAATGTCTCGCCCACCTGGTCTATTTCGTCCTTCAAAAGTGCCCTTAATAATGCAATGGAACTGCGCCGGTCTTCTAAAACGCCTGTGTGAACTCAACCTTTTCCTGCGCGACATTCCAATACCGATTCTAGCCCTCTCCGAAGCCGGTCTACCGAATGCAAGGACGCTCCCAGGGTACACCCGACACGGCAACCCGAGCATAACGTCGTTTGCAAATGGAAGCGCAATGATATACATAAGGCGGGAAATCCCTCACGTCGCCTTACCAGTGCAAGACCTCTGTTCCAACTCACTGGAAGTCACTGCTGTGCAAGTGTGCCTGGGAAACCGAAAACTGAGTGTGGTATCGGTGTACATAAGCCCACGAAAAAAGGTCTCTATGGAAACTTTCCTAAAGGACCTTTGCACTCGATGTCCCGCACCTCGAATAATTTGTGGTGATTTTAACGCGCACCATCCACTCTGGGGAGATAAGAGTGTCGATTTTCGAGGCAAGGAACTTCTAGCAGCTGCGGATGCTGCCGACTTATGTGTGGCGAACGATGGTAAACCTACATTTTTCAGGCCACCAGATTCATGGAGTGCAATAGACCTTGTACTTCACTCCCCGGACCTTCTGGTATCATCGACCACGGCTCCAGACAAGATGGGCAGCGACCATTTCCCCATCTTCACCAATATCCTGGGATTTCGAACTGCTGGTCGACAATTCTGCAATGTAACACGCTGGGACACCTACAGAGAAGTGTTGGACAAATCCACTGGTGAGCTGTTCGCAGATATGTTGCAAGGCAAGCGATCAGCAACTTCATTGCTGAAACTGCCCGACCATTTTCCTGCTCCTGACTTGAAATTGAAGAACCTCTGCGCAGCACGTAGACGGGCGGAGCGGAAATTAATGAGAACAAAAGGAAATCCGTCTGCGAAAACCGAATATAACAGGATAAACGCTGCGATTCGTCGCCATACAAAAAAATTAAGACGAAATCAATGGGCCGCTTTCTGTGAGAGTTTATCAACGTTTACGCCCTTGACAAAGATATGGGCAGTAATAAATAGTCTTTCTGGGAAGATCCGAACACACAGGCCATTCGAAGCACTCGCTTTGAAACAAGGGATAGATTTGCAAACCCTTGCAGAGGATTTCGCAGACGTGTACATATCTGGTAGATCAGCAGGAGCGGCGATTCCTCTGTCACCCCAGTTTTTTCACACGATGGATACGCCATTCACCTTCCGTGAGCTGGATATGGCACTTAGCAAATTAAGAAGACGCTGTGCCGTGGGTCCCGATTTGATCAGCAATCAAATGCTGACAAATCTACCATATGAGCGAAAGGGGGCCCTTTTGGACATATTTAATCATGTCTGGAACACGGGAGAGATCCCATTTGTTTGGAAGACAGCTTGGGTGGTGCCAGTCTTAAAGTCCGGAAAGAATCCTGTGAGCCTCGCGTCATATCGACCGGTATCTCTTACATCATGCGTATCTAAGCTGATGGAAAGATTAATATGTACAAGATTAACTTGGTACCTTGAACAAGGAAGATGATGGCCATCGTGTATGACCGAATTTCGCCCACGACTGAGTGCCCAGGACAGTGTTTTGGACCTATTAAGCCACATCGAGCACCACCGTGTCAGCGGACTCTCGACACTCGCCGTCTTCATGGACGTTGCCAAGGCATATGATTGTGTGCTTCAGGCAGGCATCGTGAACGGGCTCCAAGCCATGGGTGTGTCGGGAAATGCTCTTCGGTTCATACATGAATTTCTCAGAGACCATTGTGTCCGCGTTAAGCTTGGAAATGTAATGAGCGAAGAGAGACGCGTTTCCCTCGGCGTCCCACAAGGAAGTGTTCTATCTCCCTTGCTTTTTAACGCTGCCATGGCCAGCCTTCCCGACACTCTGCCCTTAGCTCTGAAAGCAGTTAAAATATCCATCTACGCCGATGACATCTGCATTTGGATCTCAGGGTACCAGCACAAACGTTTGGCCCGGATAGCACAGAGCGCTATTTCAATCATTGAGCGTCACTTGTTGACACTCGGCCTATCTTTATCAGCGGAAAAATCGGCCTTCATGCTCTTCCCGGGAGCGCGACGGAAGTCAACACGTCTGTCGCTGAATATTCGAGGCCACTCAATTCGTTGTGCAACAAGTGTCCGTTTCCTGGGCATTACCATCGACAACAAGCTATTATGGCGACGTGCGGTTGATGGTATAGTCACTGCATCAGTGCAAAGGATCAACGCTCTTCGTCGCATGGCAGGGGTCCGTTGGGGCAACAATCCTATGTCCATGCTTAAATTAAATGATGCGCTTATAACAAGCCACATCATTTATCAGCTGCCCCTGATATCACCATCACCAAGCCAGTTCGAACGCCTAGAGGCAGTGCACAGAAAGGGCCTTCGCTTGGCGATGGGAGTCCCTCAGGCGGCTTCAAACACGAAGGTCACCAATGAAGCCGAGTCTCTGCCGCTCCGCCTTTTGGCATCTCAGGCCTTATTGACGCAGCTGTCAAGACTGGGCGAGTCCTTCGCAGGCACGGCGCTTCTCCGGCGGCTAAGAGCAAGAACTGGCTCACATTTCAACGTGGCACTAAACACATTTCATTATTTAGGCTTGAAACTGCCTAAACGGCGCCCTATGGACCCGCCATGGTCTTTTGTGGATGTTGCGTGCAACTTCAGCGTACCCAAGCTACCAGCGAAGCGCACCGTTCCAGCCGCGGAAGCAAAATTTCTTGCGCTGGACCACTTGAGCACCATGTACCGCGGCCACCTACAAGTGTACACCGACGGATCAGCTGCGCTGACCATGCAATGATTGCACGGAAAGGCGAGTGTTTCCGACGCTTTGCTAAGAAGACATGGTGGTGGCCCCTACCCGTCGCTTAGCGTTTTACGCCTTATCACCTCTGAGACGGGCACGCACGCCCGTCTCAGGGCCACGCGCTTTGTTTTTCAAAAAACACTGCCAGATGGCCCTCATGTCTCATAAGGGACGTGACTTGATGTCACAGAACGAGTGCTCAAAAAGGGCGCGCCGCCAAATTCTCGCGACGAAACACGGGAGAGACGCCGCGAGGTCAACGAAAAAAAAAGAAAACAAACATCTAAAGACTCCCTGCGCGCGACTCCATCCCCTCGGAAGCGTAGGTTCACCGACGAACCTCCTCACCCCACATCGGCGCCCGAGCAAGCTCTCGAAATTTCTAGATGGAAAGGGGCGTGGTAATGCCGGGTTGAGTCATCCGTCGCGGACGGCCCTCGTATCGTCCCGAGCTTTCCCCCAGCCTTCGCTGCGTATCGCGCCGACGAAATGACGAGAACTTTCTGGAATCTCGCGCGGAAGGTATTTAATGGAGCAGCCGAGGTGAGAGATCAGGAGAAGACGTGAGGTTTTCTGGAAGGGAAACTTCGGAGGAGAAGACAGAAGTTAGCGCCAGAGCGCGTAGGGATTCCGCCGTGTAGTCGGCGAAGGTTTTGTCCGTAGGGACAAAGCAGGAGAAGAAGAGGATTTCCACTTGAGGGGTGAAGGCTCGAGCTACAGGCAAGAGCGTGTGTCTACCTCTATCGAGCGAAGGCGCGTGGCAACAGCTGCGTGTGTGAAGCCGACGTGTTTCCGGCGAAGAAGTTTGAAGCTTGTAGAGTGGCCTATTGAAGACGTGAGGTTTCCTGGAAGAGAAACTTCGGCGAGGTTTCCGGGAAGAGAAACTTCGGGGGCAGCGGAACGACAACAACGCTGGACTTTGAGTGAGTGATTCTCGTAAGAGTATCATCCAGACTTTTGTCCCAAGAACTTTGGACTGAATAGGTTTTCTATCTCTTTAGTCTTTAAGTGTCTTGGTTGTTCAATGCATGCGACTGCATTGTAGTGCGTATTTTTGTCAGTGTCCGTTGTTTCGAGTGTGGCTGATTGTACTGTGTAGTACGTTGTTTGGTGGGGGACATATTGTATTCAACTATTGTGGAGTGTGCATAGTTGTGTATTGTTTTTGATCTGCCATTACTGAGAATATAATTCTGTATTGTTTATCAACTCTTGGCTCTGACTTGTTCTTTGGGCCACAGCCGGCGTCCGCTGGCACGCCAAAAAGGACCACTTCTAATTGTCCACGCTTTCGTGGTGCGGTTCGGGGGGCCGATACTTCGGCCCTTGGAATTAGCCTGGCGATCTCCTCCCTAATTAACCGGACCTGTGTGACACTTGATGCGCTCATTCGCCTCCGCTGCACGTTCGAGGCACTCTAACGCAGCGCCTCCAGAATACCATTCACCGATTTTCTTGCGCAGAACATCAAATAAACGTTTTGTTCACTCTCCACACGCAAGACTATGGTCTTTTGACGACATTTGCGGATTACATGCAGATACGAGGCCATTTTTCCTTCTTTTTTTTTTCGAATGCGCACCTTTCTCAGGTGATCGCGCGCGCGCGCGTGAACAAGCCGCGACCTCCCGCGGCTTGTCCACGTAGAAATAAGAGTAAAAGGCGAACCTGTCAGCAGAATGGTGAGCAGGAAATGACCCAGGTAGTTACTTTGCAGGCCCACCTCGTAGCCGTCCTCTGTGAGAAGCAGCTTGTCTGCATTGCAAGCAACGCCACGCCGTTATGAGCGGCAAGAGGAGCGCAACTCGCTGCTGCTATATACTTGCCCGGTATGTTGCCCGCGTTATTGACGAGAACATCGAGCCTGGACTCCGTCCGGATGATATCTTCCGCGAAGAGCCGCACCGACTTGAACGAGCACAGGTCGAGCTGCTTGACGAGCACCGTTTCTCCCGTATCGGCAAAGATTTCTTGAGCCGCCTTGTGGGCCCGCTGTACATTTCGGCAGGCCAAGATGACGCGGGCCCTCCGCCGAGCCAGTTCCTTGGCCGTCTCCTTGCCGATTCCTGGAAATTTTCGCAACTGTTCACAGCGAACATGCTACTGCTCGAATTGTAGAACGTACAGCAGAAAAAAAAGAACAGCGCAGCCTGCTTCAATACGAGCAAGAATGTGTCCCAGAAGAGCTGCAGGCTTGTCTCTACAGCTGGTTCTGACTTGCCTAGGCTTTTACCTTTCACCTGACTCTTCGCCACCGCTTACTATGTTAGGTGTTTCTGCCCCTTTCTTTCTATATGTCTATAGGTAAACCTCAACCGTAACAGCCCGCTGTAAAACTCCTGTATGTGCCACAGAAATAGCTCATATCCCACATAACGCCACCCTGCTCCGCTAAATGTTAACAAAGGAACACTCGAGGAACGCTCAGCATAGGCCGCACGCTGTAGCTTCTCTTGTCAAGGGCATGTACACGCGCTAGCCGTTCAGCCACACCGCACGTGGTGGGACACGTGCAGCACGCAAGAGGAGGGCGAAAACGCGTCGCCGATCCGTTCTTTCGCCTTCCGCTTGCGTGCTGCACGTGTCCCACCACGTGCGGTGCGGCTGAACGGCTAGCGCGTGCACAGGCCCTAATCATGTGCATCGAGTGCTTGGGCGGTACCGCGCATCTCGAAGTGAGGCTAAAAGGACTAGAATTAACGACAATAGCATAAATTATACGGCACTTTGGAGCACTTACGATTCCATATCGGCATTGCAAAGTACAGCAAGAAAGTTTTTTTTAAGCAAGAATTTTGTTCTTAGGCATAATTTAACCCTCAAAAAGCGGCGCGCAGCCTCCCTCCCGACAATCACGAGGCAAGTTAGCTCCATCAGATGTGCCCTTGGAGCCTCCTACTTACGCACCAGCCTGTGTGGCCGATGTACGCGCTATCGCAGGCCAGTCGAGTTTGGGGGGGGGGGGGGGAGTGTTTATGTTTATAAGAAGGAAAAGAAGGAAAAAGTGAGCCCCGTGACTGTCTACATCAGGGTGCGACACCTCAACAGTAGCTCACAAGGGATGGGGGTGAGGAGGGATTAAAAGGATAGGAATAAAGGTGTTGAGAGAGAGAGAGAAAGAGAGATGCGCTAAGCCAGCGAGCGAGGACATATCGAGGGGATAGGAGAGATGGGAGAGATGGAAACAGTCACAGGAGTCCGAGGACGGGGCACCACTTTCGAGAGCTCTTGTCGGCGTCAGGAGATGACGTAGGGCAAGTCCAGTAGGTCAGAGCTGCGCTGTCGTCGGAGATCGGCGTCAGGAGATGACGTAGGGCGAGCCCAGTCGGCCAGAGCTACGCTGACGTCGGAGATCGCGAGGGCACAACCGGTCGGCACGGAATCCAGCGAGCGAGTCCCAGTCGAGTTTGGTAAACCACGTTTCCAGCATGACACCTTATGGTTTCCACGCAGCTTCGTAGAAACGGGGAGTCGGTTAATGTCACGCGGCAAACGGGGACAAATATTTGAAAGTTTGCAACGGCGAAAACTCAGAGTTGCACCCTGTTTTGCAGCAACTTACATCAATATACATCTTTAAATATTTTCCTCACGGCATCTATGTAGATTGCTCTTTAAACGCCTGTACCACCCTTTTATCATTAAGAATTTGCACCAACCCTTCTGCCACTGTAAACAGGCATACTTTCTCAGTTAGCACGTGAAAGCAGAGATAATTGATGATCGTGTGGCATTGTACATCACGATTAGTATGATGACAGAAAAAGCGGCTGCCTCTTATTGGAGACGCTCAGGCCGGCACCTACCTGAATTGCTGCCGGTCACGATAACGGTCTTTCCGAGCATCGATACATTGCCTGCGGTAAATGCCCTTGTTGTAGAGCTGATACACTTTGATGAGCAAGCCTGCGACGACCACAACTAGCGCACATCTCACCAACCGGCTGCCCACGAAGGAATCTCCGGACGGCATCCGCGTGTACCAGAATCATGTCCGAGTCCGTGCTGTGAAAGAAGCGCCAGTGTCACGACATCGTTGCACTCTAGATTAACTGTAGACTGAAAGGACATACAAACAGAAAAGCTATACAGGTAGGCAAACAGCTATGATAGCACGAAGGCTGGACAGACGAATTATATGGGAGGAAACCACGTAAACCTTCTGGTGACCTGTTTGACAAATACTTTGATTTTTTTGTGGCTGGTGTTTTCATAATTTCTTAAAGGTACACTCAAGGCGAATATCAAGACGATGTTAATTATTGAAATAGTGGCCCAGAAACCTCGTAGTGCTAGTTTTGTGCCGAGGAAGTGTTTATTTTGAAATAAAATCATGTTTTAATGGTCCGCATCGCGTTAGGGCAGTTCAAATCATCCGCGCCTGAAAGCGGTCTTTCAGACGTCACTGTTACCAAGCCCGACGTTGCCCGCCGCCGACACCACTAGCAGCAGAGTGAAAGTAGAGGGAGCCACTGCAGTAGCAACGACCTTTGAACGATTCTCTACAATCTTGGAGGCCATGATTCTGCTTGCTTGCTTCAAATGGGCCCTGCTACATGGCGCCACCTATTCAGATTATAGCTAGCCAAAAACTAAACTTTTGAACCACAGGCATTGCGAATACGGTCATGGCATTGAAACGTCCGAGAAGTTTTAGGGTTATGTCCTCCGAGCCGTGGCTGCATGACCCGATGGCATCGCCGCAAAGCAGCAAGCTGAAGTTTAACCACACCGAATCAAGTTGAAGTGCTCGACTCGTTTTTTTTTCGGCTTTCGTGTAATGCTATCTCCCTCTTTCTCGAACGCTGCTGTGTTCACCAGCTGTGACTTGCTGGGAAACTGATACAGTTTTACACGTGAAGAGCGTCTCTTGGTGTTGTCTGCATTGTTGTGGCAGCCCACAGCATAAAAATACTTCGGATCTCGCCGATGCTTCCGTCGGGCCGCTTCTTCCATCGCGGAAAGGCAACTTCGCACGGCGAGCGTCTCGTTTTAGCACGCCAAGCTGACGGCATGGCGCCTAACGCACCGACTGCCGAATGCGTTGCACGCGTGTCGCACGCGCTCCCGTTTCGGCGAAACACACTGACTCGCCTGCGACCTCTCCCGCGTTTATCCTCAAGTTCTCTGGAGCTCACCACCAGGACCAGGCGCAGCGTTGTCATCGCACCAGATACTTGAACTTCGGTTCCCGCCATGGAGGAAGGAAAAACAGTTTTTCCTTCCTCCATGGTGGTCGCCGAGTAGCGAGAGCATGCGACGGACGCGAATCACATCGGCTCCGGCTCAGGTTCATTTTCCAGAATAATTTCTTCCTGGCGACCTGTTGAAATGATAGGAACTTGTTCCTAGCATCACCACTGTCAAGCCTATACCGGACTTCAACCTGTGAGTGCGCTTTTAAACGTCTTAACGCTTTCGAATGTTCTTGAAGAGGTCCACCTCGCTAACCCTTACAAGCCGGAGACGCGGCTTGGACAGAACGCCGCCCCGCTCTACAGCGGATGGCGAGCGTCTCTGGGAGCGTCGCAGCCGACGAGAAGCACTCATTGTACTCTCGCTCCACGGACCACATTATGGATACGCAGACCAGTCAAGACGCCGATACGCAGGTGAGCAATGAGCACAACGCACATCCATGGATCACTGTTACCAAGAGAGCAAACAAACGCCGACAGCTGCAACCCCATACCGTACCGACTCAAAAGCTGCCCAGCACTTCGTCTGAGCCCGCTCTACGCCAGAGCCGGCCTAAGACGCGTCTACCAAGACTCCCACCGCTCCCTGCCGAGGACTACAAGCTAGCAATCCGTCCCCGTGGTGGATTAAATCTAAGCAAGGTTAGCCCCAAGACGTTACTTCTCGCCGTAGTTCATGCAGCAAATATACGCAGTGAGAAGCCTGATATCAAGCTTCGAGTTGACGAAAATCAAAATGTGCTAACAATAAGCACCTCATCTGAACACATCGCCACGGCACTTGGACAAATCACCAAAATTACAGTACACGCAGCAACCGACGACATCACCTCTTATGGTATTGCGCCTGATAATTCGTGCAAAGGGGTGGTCAACGGAATAGGCCATGAAATCACACCAGACGACTTCCTGACAGAAGTTGAAGTACCGGGCTACGAGGTCCTTACGTGCAGACGCCTCGGCAACTCCGGAGCAGTGGTGCTCAGATTTTGTGGCAAGCGAGTCCCTTTCTTCGTCAACGTGTACGGACAGGCTCTTCGCTGCTACCTCTACAAACGGACTATTCCCCACTGTAGAAAGTGCAACAAAACAGGACACCGCGAGGATATGTGCCCACAGCCTCCTGACACACCGAAATGTCGAGTGTGCGGGGATTCACTATCACCCAACAACCACGAGTGCCACCCTTCTTGCATGCTTTGTGGTGGCGACCACCCGATGGCTGCCAAACCATGCCCAAAGCGGTTTTTGCCACAGTCAACCGACGGAAACCACCCCGGTCAGCTACTCCCACCAAGAAGGCCCAGTCACCATCTGCCAGCCCCGGACGGCAGAGCAGTGCGTCCGGGAGTGCAGCCAGGTGAAGGAGCCATTCCAGGGATAAGTCGGGGCCCAAGCGAGGAAACTGGTCATCGCGAAGCGGTTTCACTGGCCAGCCGGGATCTCAAGGCTGGCACATGGACGGGACAACTTATCATCATGGCCAGCAAAGCGGTTCCCACAAGAAAGCACAAACGGTAAGCTGGGCAGGGCAGTTCCCTCCTCTCCCTCCCTCTCCACACCAGTCCCAATCCCTCACACAAACATCAACGCAGGAAAGAACACCACAACCAACGCCACATAGACTACCCCAACCCATGTCAGTAGACACTCAGCTTCACCCTGACATGTTGTCAACTACGTCACGATCCGACTTTTGCACACGAGAGGCGTTGAACGAAATGGCTACTTCTTTAAGAAACCAAATTGCAGCTATGATGGAGGTAGAAATGCAGGAAATGAAGAATAGCATTATGGCTGAACTAACAGCTCCACTTCAACAATTGATCCAGCAGGCCCTGCAACCTGCTGTCCAGCAGATTGTAACGGATGTTAAACAGCAGATATCGGCTGCACTTGGCCAACTTAATATTTCGCCATCTGCACCGAAACGCACCACCTCTCCGACACGTGAAACACAGCGACCGCATCCTTACATACGCCCCTTCCGTTTCCTATCACCGTCCCGAAAAACCGTCCCAACAGCCGCAGCTGCTGCAGTCCCGCTTCCCACCACCCTCCACCAATATTTAGCACAGTCTGAAATGCCTCCGTGTACTACCGAGGCCCCGCTATTGCATGATCATGGCGAGAAACCGTAGGTAAACGCGTGACACTCCTTAACTCCTACGTGTGTGGCAGTGGAATTGCTGGGGGTATCGTAGGAAACGCGGAGCTCTAATGCAATTCATTGCGACGCAGCGGATTACTCCCGATGTCATAGCGTTACAAGAAGTACAATGTACCCCTACGCTTCCGGGCTACACCACATACACGGACGTAACGAACAATACACAACATCGCACAGCTACATTAGTTTCTAAGCATGTCACTGTCATAGAACACACCCTACCCACAAACACCGAGCTCACTGAAGACGGATACCGCCAAGCAGAAGAAAGGGACAGCAGTCGCACCTTCCGAACAGTGGCCCTCTCTTCCACGAAGTCAACCTACTTCGGAGCTGCATCAAATCCGGCCGCCCTAGACGACCCCTCAAACCAGGGATGCGATGAATGAAGGTCAAGTGATAAGCTTGCTGCAATCGCTGATGAGCACCATGCGTGTCCTACTGAGTAATATGAAGACTTCGGCTGCGCAGACCGCACTGCGTGTGCTGGACACCCTGAGTCCGGTGCTTGCAGCTCTAAGGTAAAACCATGGCCAGCGAGGCACCGTCGTTTCGAGCGGAAGTCAAGAATTCATCTGTCTTTCAGTGGAACGCCAGAGGACTGAAGTCGCGCATGTCTGACTTTAGACAGTTTGTATTTGTGAACCGCTTCCCCATTATCGTGATTTGTGAACCCAACCTGTGTGCTTCAATCAAGCTGTCAGGATATGAGTGCTTTATGTCCTCCACTCACAGAGACTGCAGCAAAGTTATTGTATTCATGCGCCATGACCTCACTTACGTTCCCCACAGAGTCTCGCCTGATGAAGGGGATCAGTATGTGTGCCTTACTGTTAAGAAGGATAAGCTTGCTTTCACTATTATCGGAGCTTACTTATCTCCATCAAGCCACCTTGTCTGCGAGCGCTTACGCGGTATTCTGACATCGACTCCAAGGCCATGGGTGATCACTGGCGACTTGAATGCCCACCTTTTCCTATGGGGAAGCTCCAGGGACAACTCTAGAGGAAAAAAACTGGTGTCCTTAGCCTCGGAGTACGAACTCTGCGTTTGTAACGATGGAAGCCCTACATATTTACGCGGATCAGCCTATAGCAGCTGCCTGCACCTTACATTGGTTTCTCGCTCACTTACCAGGAAAGTGCACTGGTTTTCGTATCTGGAAACGCGGGGCAGCGACCATATACCAACTTACCTGTGTATAGAAGGTTTCACCAGCTCCAAGTCCTCAAGAGGCCTCAAGTACGCCGATTGGCCGAAATTCAAAATGTTAATGGAAGACTGTTGTACCGACGGCTCATCATATAACCTAGAGGACTCGATAAAGGATGTCCTGCAGAATACCACGCATACACATTTGACTAGTCGCAAGAGCACCGATTTCGACATCGAGCTTGAGAAACTTCGCGCAGTACGCCGTCGTGCAGAACGAAGGTACCGACGGACAAAGTGCATAGATGATCTGAGGCTGGCTAGACGCATTCAAAAGAAAATGCAGCGGCACATGGATAAACTGGCTAGGCGACGTTGGACATCCTTTTGCGAGTCGTTGGATCCACGAAAGCCCCTATCACTGATATGGCGAACTGTTCGGGGTCTTAGCGCAACCTTGGGTCAGCGACACCCGTTTACATCTCTGGCACTTCACCTTCAATGCAGAGAGATTGACGTCGCAGAATCTTTCTGTAGAAGAATTGCCGGTGATTCCAATTTCACAGTATCAAGAACGGGAACATTTCACAACCCACCGCCCTCACGTGATCCCCGTATGAAATGCCAGTTTTCTATGGATGAGCTAGAGGCGGCACTGGCTCTGTGCAGACGTTCTTCAGCACCCGAACCTGACGGCATTACCTATTGTGCCCTTTGTAATCTTGGAGACGAAGCTCGGAAGGCACTCTTACGCCTATACAACGACTCCTGGCAGACTGGTACGGTTCCTCAGGCATGGAAGGCAAGTCACCTCATTCCACTTCTAAAGGCTGGTAAATCTCCTTTGGATATTGCCTCATACCATCCTATCGCACTTGCCAGTTGTGTGGGAAAAACGATGGAACGAATGATTCTAACACGAAAGGAGTGGTATTTAGAGCACTACGAAATCTATCCAGTATCCATGACCGGATTCAGGCGTGGCCATTTGTCAATCGACAACGTTGTTGATCTGGTGACATATGTTCAACACCAGAAAGCCTGTAAGAGACTGTGCGCCGCCCTGTTTCTAGACGTTAAGGGGGCTTACGACAATGTCACCCATGAAGCCATCCTTAGTGCTTTGGAAACAGTAGGTCTTGGTGGCAAGATATATATGTGGGTGTACAGCTACTTACAGCCGAGATAATTTTACGTGATGACAGCGAATGGCCCAACACCTGATTATTAAAGCAGCCGAGGAGTTCCTCAGGGAGGAGTGATAAGCCCTACCCTCTTCAACCTCTCATTGGTCTAGTCGAGCAGCTACCTAGCACTGTAGAACTTTCTGTCTATGCTGATGACATCTGCATTTGAACATCAGGTGTGACAAGGCCTCAGCTTCCCGCCCGCCTTCAGAAGGCTGCTACAACGACGTCATGCTATCTTCGTAAACAAGGCCTCGAGGTGTCCTGCGGAAAATGTGCAGTGGTAGCGTTCACGCGGAAACCAATGTCTGCTTACAGAATATCGATTAATGTAGAATACATATCGTTCAGCAGAAGCCACAGGTTCCTGGGAGTCGTAATAGATAGAAACCTGTCGTGGACTCCACACGTGAACGATGTGAAGAAGCGGCTGATCGCAACATGCCACATGTTCAAATTCCTTGCAGGAAAGAATTGGGGAGTGCCCATACCATCCATGCTACAACTGTACAGAGTGCTGTTTATCGGATTCTTACGGTACAGCTTACCTGCAATATCTAACACCGGCAAGACCAACCTGTGCGCAATTCAGAGCATTCAAGCCCAAGCACTTAAGATATGCCTTGGATTACCCCGCAGTGCTTCAACGGCTGAAACCATTGCCATCGCTCAAGATCACTCGATAAATACGCATATTATTACCGAGACCATGCGCATGCACCTCAGGCATTATGCCAGGACCCCTTCTCACCACCTGGCGAGCCTAGCTGCTGAAAGGCCCCACACGACATACGGCACTATTGTCTACAAGCATCGTTTGCTGAGACATACGCACCTGCATCAAAGCCACTGCTTCCTCCTTGGAGCTTGAGCCGGCCGCGAGTTCATTTAATGATTCCAGGAATGAGGAGAAAATCGAAATTACCGACACATGCCCTGAAACAACTGAGTCTATTCCTACTGGAACAAAACTACAGTAACCACGTGCACATTTACACGGATGGCTCTACTACGCCGTCTAGTTCAGGTGGAGCAGTGGTTATACCATCCCAAGGGGTAACTCGGTGTTTTAAGACTTCACATGTGACAACTTCAACGACGGCAGAACTCGAGGCTCTGCGCAATGCACTGGAACACATCAATTCAGAAGAAAGACCAGGTAAATGGGCTGGGTTTTCTGACTCAAAACCAGCGTTACAGTGCCTGATATCAGTTCTCCGACGCGGATGTCACGACCAGTTGACCTACCAAACCGTTAAACTTCACCACCTTTTTAATACAAAAAGGCCATGACATCGTCTTTCTGTGGTTACCTGGGCATAGTGGTATAGGTGGCAATGATTCTGCAGATCATGCTGCTCGCACGTCACGTAAAGAAGCGAACAGCGTTCCGATTCCGCTTTCAAGAGCGGATGCGGCGAGGCAGATTCGTCAACTGGCCCGCAGTCTCACACTGACTGAGTGGAACACACCAAGCATACGACGTACAAGACTGCACGAGCTCGACCCTTCACTACAACTCCGGCCTCCACCCGGCCTACATCGACGTGCAGCTTCGCTTCTCTATCGCCTTTGGCTGGGAGTTGCTTTCACGAAAGCTTATACCACGTTAATTAGAATTACTGACAGTGCGGCGTGCGATGTTTGCGGCAGCGACGAAAATATCGAACACCTGCTGTGCCATTGTCCTCGATTTGCCTCAGATAGACAAGTACTTGCCAACGCAATGCGGCGACTGGATGATCGGCCTCTTTCTGTGCAGGTGCTATTACAGCAACGTTCACATGCCTCGACAGCCCACAAGGCAGTGAAAGCCCTGCTGTGTTTCCTGAGAAAGACAGGCTTGTGTGAACGCCTCTGACATGCAGTAGAGTTCTACACGCTGCAGTGAAATTACTGTCAGTCTCTCCCCCACCCTTTTTTTCTTTTCCCTCTCTTCCCTCTTTCTCGTCTTTCTTGTCCCCTTCCCTAATCCCCCAGTGTAGGGTAGCCAACCGGATGTCTTTCTGGTTAACCTCCCTGCCTTCTCCCTTTTTGTTGCTTCCTCCTTCAAAGCACCTTCATCTCACACGTACTTCTCGAATTAGTCCCGTGCTCTCGTTCCAGTAGCAGCCTGTACGTGCTTAACGTTTACAGTGCACCTAACGCCAGGAACGATGACTTCGGTCATCTATTTGCACAACTATGCAATTTGGGTAAACACACAGTTATTGTAGGAAATTTCAATGCCCCCCATCCGGCTTGGGGCTACGCAACAGAAACGCCTAAAGGCCGTCGACTCGCACAGGTTCTCGCAATTCATCGCATGACCCTGCTGACATAACCTGATTAACCAACTCGCCTAGGTAATAGTGTGAGCAGGGACACATGCCCCGACCTCACGATAGTCAAGGGAGTTAGTCACCATTCCTGGTGCAACCTCGTGGTGAATCTAGGCAGTGATCATTATATACTAACTACAGAGCTCCAAGTAGCAGCCACGCGTGCCGCAGAGCGCATCATAAAACTAACGAATTGGGATGCATTTAGGCGTAATCGTACAACTGCCCATCAGGACTCTCCTTCCCTAGAGGCTTGGATATTACAACTTCACTCCGATTTTCAAAGAGCTACCAAACTCGTCGCTGCGACGACAGAAACGCCGGATGTGGACCGGCATCTGCTACATCTCTGGGATGCCCACAGAGGCTTGACACGGCGGTGGCGGCGACAGAAATATAACCGAAAACTTCGTCTCCGAATCGCCCAACTAGCTACTGAGGCACATGAATATGCGAACATCCTTACTAGCAACAATTGGCGTAACTTCTGTGATCGACTCAACGGCTTACTAAGTACACCTCGAACGTGGCATATACTCCGTGCTTTTTTAAATCCCACGCAGACAAAATCACACACTGCTAACGCAATCCGCACCATTCTCCACAAATCAGGGCTCGACAATACCACTCTGCTGCACACCTTAAAGTAACACCATGTATCCACGGGCCCCCGACCCGCCTACCGTGATTATCCACACGTACACGATACGCCTCTAGATGAGGACAATACAGAAGCAGAGGTTAGGGCAGCTTTGCAAAGCATTAAGCGCAACACAGCACCCGGTACAGACGGGATTACGTACACACTACTGCGTAATTTAGATGACCAGTCCATCGAATATTTAACCGCTTTTTACAACGAACATTGGAAAAACGGCACGCTACCACAGGAGTGGCGACACGCAGAAATCATACTTATTCCAAAGCTTGGCAAGCCGCTATCCCTCCAGAATATTCGCCCTATATCCTTAACTTCATGTGTAGCTAAACTTTTTGAACGCGTTGTCCTCTCTCGATTACAACCATTTCTCGAAGACAATCACTTTTTTCCTGATACACTATTCGGCTACCGTCCTGGTATCTCTACACAGGACGTATTATTACAGCTTAAGGAGGACGTGTTGGACAGCCCCACTTCAAACCAGGTCCGAGCTATTCTGGCCCTGTATCTGAAGGGTGCTTTTGACAACGTCTCCCACGACCTTATTCTTGACAATCTCGCTTCATCTCAGTGTGGCTCACGTATCTACAATTACGTCATGTCCTTTCTTTCTGACCGCACGGCCACTATTGGGATTGGAGACCTCCGTTCGGACGTCATTCGTCTCGCAGGCAGAGGAACACTACAGGGCTCGGTTCTCTCGCCCACTTTGTTCAACGTGGCTATGACTAAACTCCCTTCCCTATTACAACAGGTTCCCAACATCCAGCATGCCATCTATGCAGATGAGATTACAATTTCGGCAACCAAAGGATCAGATGGAGCCATTCAGGACGCCCTACAGGAAGCTGTGTCTGTGGTACAAGACTATGCTGCTGCCGGCAGCCTTACGTGCTCAGTGGATAAGTCAGAGTTGTTATTGGTAAACAAGCGGCACCGCAAAACCGCTGATTCTCCTGACATTTCGCTGTTTCTTGATGGCCATCCTAGCCCTCTGGTACCACAAATTCGCATTTTAGGCCTCTACCTTCAGTCCGACGGTAAGGCCTCGCACACTACACACCTTCTGGCTCAGCAGATAACTCAAATAACACGCATGATCCAACGCATCACCAATCGCAGGAGAGGCCTCTGTGAGAAGGATGTCCTCCGCTTAGTACAAGCACTCATAGTTAGTCGGCTCACCTATCATCTTCCCTTTCACAATCTCACGCTAGCTCAAATCAAAAAGATGTACATCCGTCTACGGACAGCTGTGAAGGCGGCTATCGGCTTGCCTCCACACGCATCTACACAACGCCTCCTTCAATTAGGAGTCCACAACACCGTAACCGAACTCATCGAGGCCCAGCACAACAGTCAGCTCCAACGGCTCAGGCAGACCCGTCAGGGCTGCGCCATCCTGTCTCGTTTTGGCTACCCGATTCCCCAAAAACCCGCGCAAGTACCGCGACATAAACTTGCTTTTACTGTCCGCGCACTCATCAAAGTGCCTCCGATTCCACGCAATACGAATCCCTCCCGCCACGCTGGTCGTCGACGTGCCCGAGTTCAGGCTATGACACGCGTCTTTGGTGATGGTACCTCAGACTTACAAGTACTTTACACTGATGCAGCACGCTACCCAGAGAAGTCAGCCATGTGTTTAGCCGTGACAGATGACACAGACGCCCTTGTGGCATCTGCCACACTTCGCACTTCAGGCAGTGGTCTGGCAGAGGAGGGAGCTCTCGCTCTGGCAATTGTTCATGCTACGACACTGTCACATGACTCCCCTGTCAGTATTGTAACAGATTCACAAGCTGCTTGGCGTGCTTTCGCTCAAGGACTTGTGGCTGCACATACACACAATATCCTCTCTTCTGTCTCACCATCCGCATTACGTCCTGTGCGTATCGTCTGGACTCCTGGACATGCCTCTCTCCATGGTAATGAACGCGTTCATGCGGTTGCCCGAGAGCTGACCGGCCGGGCTCCATTGGAAGAGCTGTTCAACCCAGACGACGCATCGACAGAACCACTAAACTACAACGCTACGCTGGAGTACTACCGACAGAGCCGTTATACGTATCCTCCCCCTCATCCTTCACTTAACAGAGCAGATGCTGTCGCTCGGCGGCAACTACAGACCAATTCATTTCCTGCCTTTATATGCTAAATCGCTTTCATCCGACTCTCTACCACTCCTACTGCCCCTTCTGTGGATCCGTACTGACGGTGTACCACTCCACGTGGGAATGCTCTGCTCCACAGGGCGTTCCTCCCATTCCCAATCCCACGCCTTCCTCTTGAGAGTCTGCACTGCTCAGCTTACGCCGGCAGGAACAGCAGCAGCTGGTGCAGCGGGTTCGCAGGGTTGCGCAAGGCAATGGAACCCTGGACTGAGGGCCCCACCCAAAGAAGGCTCAGTGTGCATCTGTTATTATTAAATGTTTATTTTCTCTCTCTCTTTCTCTCCCCTCCATGGTTCCAGCAGCCAGGTTCCCTCCGGTCTGCTAGAGTGACCTAGAATATGGGGGAGTGTCCAAAGCGCCACGCCAATACATGAGGGAGTGAGGACCTTTTGCGGTGAACTTCCACGCCGCGGCGCTGTCGTGCCACACCCGCATGACGTTGTGAGAGGGATTTGGAAAGGTGTCATGGTCCCGGGTTTGACTTGTGCATGAAATCAGAAGGTCAAGCAAGATTGGAAATTAAACAACGTGGCATATGTATACTTGCTTAGGGAGCACACGGGAATACACCAAATCAGGGGGTACAGATTTACATGGAATGGACATCGTTTAAGTGCAGGGAAGCTAGCAGCAAGATATAATTTGTGGAGCGATTGAGAAACTTTCGAAGAGGAGCGTTGCGCTAGGAAAGTTTTCAGCTACTTGTACATGAAGAATGTTGATACTAAATGGAGGAAGCGAACTCGAAAACTGTCAAGCAAGTATTTAGACAACAGCAGAATACCAAGCTAAAAAGAAACATCGCTTAAGAAGAAGGTGAAAGAAACAGAGAGGAACATATGGAAGATGGGAATGCTTACGAAATCATCACTGGAGACCTACCGAACTTTTAAGCAGGAAATTGCAAGGGAAAAGATCTACGATATTTCTAGGGGTAATTCTCTGCTCTTCGAGGGTAGAACGGGAGTATTGCGGACCAAGACGTACCGAGCAAAATACGAAGGCACAGACACGGTTTGTAGTGCGTGTGGAGAGGAGGAGGAAACTGCTGAACGTTTGATAATGTTCTGTGAAGGGCTCCGCCCTATAGTCAAAGATAATGGCACCGAATTTTTCAAAGCATTAGGGTTTAGGGACAGTGAAGGCAAAATAGACTTTAAACGGGTAGAAATAACCAGGAGAAGGCTAACTGATTGGTGGCTACAATCGAGGTGCGAGTGAAATTCAATGCTTAAACACACAGTGATAGTAGTTAACTTCATGGCTAGGTGGCGTGAGCCACCACCCGATCTAAAGGGCACAGCCGGATACATACCTACACGCACATACATACATACATACATACATACATACATACATACATACATACATACATACATACATACTACATACAATACATACATACATACATACATACATACATACATACATACATACATACATACATACATACATACATACATACATACATACATACATACATACATACATACATACATACATACATACATACATACATACATACATACATACATACATACATACATACATACATACATACATACATACATACATACATACATACATACATACATACATACATACATACATACATACATCATACATACATACATACATACATACATACGTGGGCTTTTCCTGCGATTGAAGCCGCGGCAAATCGGCGGGCGTCTGCTGCTTTGCCGCGGCTGGTGTCATAACGCCGGTGACCCACCGAGATTGGTGTCGACCAGTCCCAACACTCATGCAGGGCCCTGACATTACGACAGAGACGATTTTCCCGGCACATGCGCGACAGGTTCACAGGATCCTCTCTCAAACGCTGACGTGATAGTGTTATGTATATGCCTTCACTTATTGAATCCACAAGAATAGCTTCACCGAGAGCGGGAGCAGCTTGCGTCAGCAACAGGACTCCAGTTTCTTCGAAAGTCTCCCGAATGGCAGAGATTAGGTAAGCAAAGTCACCTGGCAAATGATTTTCAGAACTGAGCTGATTGTGAGACAATGTCATGGGCTTTGTAATCATTGGAGGCCGTGGACCCTAGCCTTGTTGCAGACATCCCTGAGAAATGTTTTTTGTGGCACCCACAGCTGCAAACACCTCCCACCAATCAAATGGGAAGTCAAATGGCTCACAGAGGCCACCTGGGTACACATAAAAGTTGGCTATGAACGAGCTCAGGCTTGAACGCTTCACCACCAGCACACGGTAGTCGCAGCGTGATACACGCTCAGCCTGGCTGTTCCACACGGTGGCCATCGTAGCTGTTGCCAAGTCTTTTCCCACTATATCTCGCAATCGTGCACAGCTAACTACGATGAGGCTGGCTGCCTCCTTCCATGGTGGTGCTGACATGGTTGTACGCTCTGTACGATCAACAAGATATGTCACTGAAAAGAACTGACACGTGCGCACCTGGTTTGGTGCCGGAGTTTTTCGAGTTAGGAAGATTGGTCGCACGTCTCACTTGCATTGTACTAAACTTAGTGCTGCATGTTTATAAGTTACACCTATTTGGCCTATAAGTCCTGACGTTGCTAGAACAAAGCTTGCCGCACACCACTGGCCGCCGCGCGTATTTTGGCGGCTGTTAGCTAACATTGCGATAATTTTGGAGATATTGAATACTATACGTCCCTACAACGTAATACTGCATTGAGTCACTGCGCTTAGAACGCGTTTTTGCGGTGCGAAAGGTAGATCTGGTTTGTTTACGTCCAGCTGGTATATCACCGCAATGGTACACACATACTCGCCCATCTGAGGAACGCTTTCTGGACGCACTTTATTACGAGCGAATGGGGCCTAATTTAGTTACGTGGGGAATGACCAATGTAGATGTGCTACAGAAGATCATAAGCAAGAAATTGTATAAATAACTGTTGTATAAAAAATTGTATAAATAACTGAAATTGTATAAATAACAAAACAATGACGTTTCGGGACCCGTACGGGTCCCTTGTTCACAATGGAATGACGGCTGAGCAACAGGTTCTTATGTAACGTTGAGCGCATGACGCAAAGTCCGGGAGTACACGTGGTTTAGTGTGCCAGATGATCTATTGATTGTGTTACTTGTCGTCTGAATGATTAGTGATTCGAGGTTCAGTCTGGTTGTAAAATTCTTCTCCGTGGCTACGATGCGTGCGTTGTCCCAGCTTATCTCGTGGCCCGTCTTCTCGGCATGCTCTGCGAGTGCATTTGTCACTGTGTGGCCCTTGGCGACGCCATTCTTGTGTTGCATAAGACGTTTGCAGTAATTTCCACTCGTGCCAAGGTACACCGATTCGCAATCGGCGCATGGTATCTTGTAGACCACACCAGGAAAGTGTTGCCGAAGGAGAGGATCCTTCACATTTAGCAACTCAGCCTTAAGCTTGCTTGCTGGAACATGCGCGATCTGTACACCGCGTTTTCTGAATAGACGGGCTAGGGCTTCGCTTATATAAATATAAGTAACTATTATAAGTAATATAAGTAACTGTATAAATAACTATTGAAACGTAGTGGGTGTGTGCGCAGTAAGTGGCTAGCTCACGCTAATGCTTTTGAGGCCTCTTTTGTTTTGTGCGTTGGATTTTTTTTTGCTAAGTCCTGCCTTATCCTGTTTTGTCGGATAGTTGAAACTCTTAAATGGCTCATACAAAGCGGAATGTGCCCGTCGATGTGAGTGCGGTACTAAAAAAAAAGCCCCTAGGTAATTAGCGTAAGTCTAGTGTCTCGTTCAATTGGTTTATGATCGGCACCATTGTATGACTAACATGACTAATCGGGGACGAGATCAATAGCTGTACATGTTTACCTTTTTTTCCACCATCAGCAATAACAACTCGGCAAGGTCCTTAATTGTGATGTCGCCTTAGACAGCTCGACGAGAAATACACGTTGTTTTTCTTCAGTCAATAAATTTAGTTTACCCCCCTTCCCCTTCCCTCCCGAGAGATTTCTGCATGGAACGTGGTTTTGCACTACCTCTAGGGTATTAAGTACTTTAATTCAAACTTCTGCACCTCACTTTGTTTTGCACTGCATCCGTGATTGGTTGGCCGATCACGAAGACAGTGTAAGGCGACGTTGCCATAATGAGCTCACATGATGGCGTCACAAACTTTGGCAAATTTATGTCATGGTGACGCCATCACGAGATAATTTTTTGCATCACTCGTACGCACAGGCGTGCTCGTGGAGGTAGGGGGGGGGGCGCCTCCCTAGTCTCCTAAGAGGGGGGGGGGAGCACAAAGTGATCGCCCACTTATATTGACAATATATGGAGGGGGTGCTGCGACACGTGGGTGGCGGGCTCAAAGTCAGCCCCAAACGTTGACATAATAGGTATGGAGGCACGCTGCGATGAATCTTCAACCCCTGCGCCCTGACGGGGAACCGTGTAACCGTGTGTGCACCCCTGTACTCGTACGTGCTGTCACCACCGAGGTGGGACATTAACTACGACGGTCAATTGGTGCGTTTAATGAAGAATCTAAAGCTTTCGTCTTATAATATAACGTGTGGTCTGATTTGTCTCCACCGTATGATGGAAATGCGACCAATACCTATCTCGTTTACAACTTTTTTACCCGTAGATTTTGAAGAACTGAGCGTATTCGTAAAATATGTACAAAACAAATATTAGGTACGCAAAGAAACAAAACAATCAAATAAATGAACTTCATGTTACGAGCGAACGTGAGAAAACAAGCGTACGTGGTGCATTGATTGCTGACGCAGTTTTCACCGTGTGTTAGAAAAGCATAACACTCGGCGAATTTAACGCGTAAGTAATCTTTGGGGATTTATTTCGTATACTCGATGGTTCAGGCTTCGTAAGTACACATTGCTACCAATAATTAAATAGTTGGACTTATGAAAACGGATGACTAATAACAAGGGAATACTTTTTTCATGTTCTACCTTATTCGAAAATTTATTGCTGATGCGATTCCTCTAGGTAATAACAATCCAGACGCTAAAATGATCCCAGATTGCACTGTAACATACAGTTGCTATACTAGGCCTGCTTAAAATATATGTTACTGCATGGAACATTTTTTGTCAGGTTAGGCATGTGGGGCCTGCGTATTTCAACAATTTCCTAAAGTGACGGAACATCCTTACATCTGTAGCTGCTCGATGTATTTTGTTACAGCAAGTTAATATGCACAGCGAGAGTGCTGCTGTTTGTATCTTTAATTTAACGTTGTGTGGATATATTTAAGGCACTTTTCTATATTACGTATTTATTGTATAAACATAGAATAAAATGTTGTCATTCTGGCACTCCTCTTCTTTCGAATGTGTGAATTGAAAACAAGTTTGGCGTATGGCAAACTTTGTTGCTGTTACGCTAGGTCTCAAACAGAATAAGTTAAGAGAAATTGCGGTGGTACGGCCGTGTTCTCTTCCAGCTGTTCTGTGTTATTAAAAAGTAGTACTAAATGCTACCAATTATCTAATAGAACATGTGTGCGCGCCTGCGAACCACCGGCAACCGTGACTAAAAAGCCCGTAACGGTAAGTCAAGCGGTCACTCAACGCAAGTATTTCAGCTGACTGAAATGGTAATTTACTTTATTCATTGTACGTGGACGTTCGGCAGGGTTGGAGGGAGACGAGGAGGAAGAAGAGGTTAGAAATAAAGAAGATGGCTGACACCCCAGCCTAGTACTGTGTATTATTACAAATTGGCGCAGCCGCGTATACTTTCTGTGCGGACATTCAAGATGTGGGTGGACTTCACCATTGGAGCAAATCAACGCGGTGGCATCCGGATCTTGACCGCAACGCCTCAAGATGAAGAGGAACTAGCTCTTCCGGAAACAGTGAGCACTGACGCATTTGTTTCCTATATAAGCACTAAAATGAAGCTCACACCACACCATTTACTTGCTAAAAGAACGGTGAGGATCAACATGAAACTTCAGGATTATGAGAATTTCGTGCTGACTCCAGTAAGAAACGACGCGAAGCCTGCTACCGCTGCTTCGCCCGACAGTTCCGTCGAGCTGATCAACAAGTTTCTTGAACTGCACCAAGAACAGAATAGGCAGCAAAATGATTTAAGGAGCTTGCTTGTAAACGCGACGGAAAGATTAAGCAGACCGAGTCGTGAACAAGTGAAGCCAGACATGTTTGACGGAGAGTCTAGTAGTCCCGAGTCCTGGCTCACGTTTTACGAGTATGCATGCAATGAAAAATACTGCCACAGCGACGAAGATAAAGTGAAAAACATGCGACTATTCCTATCGGGCATAGCAAAGAGGTGGTACGAATGGCGTCTCAACGCTCACAGCAACAAACCATGGACAGAGTGGAAAGCAAGCTTTCTGAGCTCCTTCAGCGAGAACAAGGTGTTGCTATGGGACAAAGCAATCACGTTCAAATACAGGTCTGGATCTGCACTCAGCTATTTTTATGAGAAAGCGCGCTCGCTACAGCTGGCGGACTCATCTTTGCCTGAGACGTCTGTGGTTCCGCTTATCATTCATGGTTTAAGTCCGGACCTCCAGAAGCAAATACACATGCGAGAACCCAAGACGGTCGAAGAACTTCTGCAGGAAATGCGTAACCTCTGCCTCCAGGACCTAGGAACCCAGCGTCAACCCATGACACCTGCTGCAAGGAATACCGGGGCTACACGAGCTGAGGAACGACGCCCGCTTGCAAGCTGGAGACCTACTGCAACACCCGTATCCTTTTTGACCGCCCCGGGAGGCTCAGACGTAACAAAAAACTAAATAGAGAGGGTCTCGGCTTCCACCCGACGACATCAAGAGAAGCTGTTTATTTGTCTCATACAAGTCTTTTGTACATATCCGTTTTTGTGGATGGAAAGGAACGGAGTGCGTTAGTTGACAGCGGAGCAAGCGTCATGGTTATTAACGCAAATATTGTTGAGAGGGCGAAAGTAAAAGAGGGAAGACGAGTAGAAGTACGCTGATACGGTGGAAGACGAGATGTTCACGATAAATGGACTTGTATAACCATATTGTGTCTCGACAACACTATCACTGCGCAAGCACTGGTACTCGACGGAGTTCCGTATGAACTACTGCTTTCACGTCCAGTCATCAGTGCACTTCGCCTTAATATCTACTGGACAGGCGAAATTACCACAGAAGAAAATCGGCGCTGCAGTTTCGCCTTCAAGGACTCCGCGGAAACCATCGTCAGGTGAAGATGTTAGGACGCTTTACCCGGAATCACTGTGCCTAAAAGGATATCCTACAGCAACTACGAAATTTGAGGTTCCATTTCAGCTCAGTGATAGACGGTGGTGAGAAAAAAAGCCCTATAATATGTCACGAGAGGAAAGTGTGGCTTCAGAACGAAATTCAAAAGATATTGGATGCGCAGATTATCCGTCCATCCACGTCTACGTTCGCTTCACCCATCACCATTGCACCAAAGGAAAATGGAAGTCTTCGACTCTGCACGGACTACAGACAAATTAATAAGCAGACTGAGCTTTTTCTGTTTCCTATGCCGCGTATAGACTCTATCATAGACGACACGGGTGGCTGCAGAGTTTTCTCGCGCATTGACCTATGTAAAGAATTTTGGCAAGTTCCGATTTCTGAAAAGTGCAAGAAATATTCTGCCTTCATCACATCCTTTGACATCTACGAGTATAACCGACTTCTATTTGGATGGAAGAACTCACCCGCTTGGTTCCAGAAAATGATGAACGACGTCTTGCGACCGTTTATCGGGAAGTTTTGTAACGTCTACCTAGACGATATAATAGTACACTCCCGCAACGAGGAAGAGCACTCAAACCATCTGGCTAGTGTACTTCAAGCACTTTGTGACGCCGAGCTCAAAATGAATGACAAGAAGAGTGAGTTTTTTCAAAGTAAAGTGGTGTTTCTTGGAAGAGTATTTGACGGCCAAACCAAGACAACAAAACAGGAATCAGTTGAACGAATCGCAAAAATGCAGAAGCCATATGACTTGCACTCTTTGCGGGTATTTCTGGGTCTTGCAGTGCATTTCCGGCCATTCATTAGAGATTATGCGACCAAAACCAAATGCCTCACAGAAATGACTAACAAGAATGTGCCATTTCAGTAGACAGCAGAGTGTGAATCTGTTTATCACAGCCTTGTGACCATTCTTTCATCGGATCCGGTCCTGACTCTTCCAGACTTCAAGTTGCCCTTTGAACTGAACACCGATGCTTCTTATTATGGCACAGGCGCAGTGCTTTACCATAGAGATACCGACTCTCCACGGAGCCGTCAACAGAGGGTCGTCGGGTACTATTCGTACACCTTTTCGAAAGCTCAGCTGAACTACACGACTACAGAGAAGGAAGCCTTGGCAGTCTTAATGGCCGTACGCTATTTTAGACCTCACCTGGATGGCAGGAGCTTCAAGCTCTTTACGGATCACCAAGCCTTAACGTATATCCTTAACCTCGCCGAGCCTCGAGGAAAAATTGCTAGGTGGGTGAATGAACACCAGCAGTTTACTTTCATGGTCCACCACAGGCCTGGAGAACACCTCAAGGACGCAGATGCGCTTTCAAGACTTGCGGTAATTTCTGATCATAATGTCAACGCAACGTTGTTGTGGGAGGGAACTGAAAAACTTAAGTTCCATAACGGAAAGTTCACAGTTCCAGAAACAATGGTGTCTCGAATTTCGGAGCTCTATCACGACTCCCCGCACTCAGGTGGACATGACGGCTTTTGGAGGACATATCATAAGATTCGTCAGCGTTTCCAGTGGAAACACATGAGAGAGGACGTTCAACGGTATGCTCAGTCTTGTCATCAATGTCAAGTTCACAAAGCCAAGTGCCTTCAGAGAACAGACGAGATGGTTTTGCCTCAACATTCCGACGTACCTTTGAAGTCATTCATCTGGATTTCGCAGAGCTCAAGAAGAAGGCTACAGGAGTAAGAAGAACGCAGTCTTTCCTAGTGGCAATAGACCAATGCACAAGAATAGTGGCTGCACGGCCGGGAATGGAAGGTGCAAATAGTGTGACCGCTCTTTTGAGTCGAGAGATGTTCAAGAATACGAAAATAGTAATATCAGACAATGGGCCAGCGTTTCTCAGTCAGCGCTTGCAAGATTGGGCGAAGGAACGAGGAGTTGTATTGCGATTCTGCGCTCCGTACCATCCTGCAGGAAATGGCATGGCTGAAAGAATCATTCGGGATTCGAAGCAGTTCATTTCAATGTATCCAGGTTTTCAGGGTGGGTGGAAGTGCTGTTTGGAGGCAGCTGTCGCTCATCACAATCGATCGCACACTGTGAGCATCGGCTGTAGCCCATATTTTGCAGCTTTCGGAATGGTACCAGTGCTTCCTGCTGATCAAGATCTTTGCATTGCAGACCGCCTGCAATTGTGCAAAAAACGAAAAACTTCCAAAGCCTACCAGCGATACCGGGAAAGTATGAAGAGAAACTTTGACCGTCGCCACAACACGCGGATACCTCAGATACAACTGAACGATCTGGTGCTTGTCAGAAAAGGCCTTCCCGGCACAAAGCAGGTGTACATGGGACCTTATCGCGTGGTGCAGATCGCAGTGCAACATGGCGTTCTCAAAAGGGTCGGTTACACCAACGATGATGGTGTACTGGAGTTTGCGACCATTGGAAACGTTTTCATGTATCACCCCAGGAGGGATGAGTCTTCAAAGAGGGGGAGTGTACATGGACGTTCGGCAGGGTTGGAGGGAGACGAGGAGGAAGAAGAGGTTAAAAATAAAAAAGATGGCTGACACCCCAGCCTAGTACTGTGTATTATTACATTCATTACTCGTTCCTTGCATGCATGGTGCTATTACTCGCTTGCCCATGCGATTAAGGTTGTTTTCGTTCTTTCCTTTTAAGTTGTGCGTTTTTGCGCACGCACAGCTACGAAATTATCGTACTCGAACTCTAGCACCAGAACATAACCGCGTTGATGCCGTTTCAAAGATAAGTTTTTGCGTTCCCTTGCTGCCCCAGGTACTAACACAACTCTTAACGGTATGCGAGCTCCATTCCACACTTCATTATTAAAGTTGAGCATACATCAAGTGCTCTGCGTGCAAATACAGCGCAAAAACTACCGCGCGTAGCAGACGCCCCTCGCTTTCCACGCGCTTCCGAGCGCGGGAAGGCGGAAAGCCCGCAAACCCGGCGCAGCAGCGGCGCGGCGCGGAAGTTCACCGAAACAGGTCCACACGGGAGCCGATGCTTTGGACACTCCCGATCATAGTTTCATTGTATGAAACTCTATGCTCCCAATATTCTAGGTTACTCTAGGTCTGCCGATGCCCCGCGCTAGAGTTACTGATATCATATACAGTATGGAGGAAGGGCCCGCAACCTCCACTCGCAGCGCACAGAGCTCTGCCATATAGTTACGGCGACGCTTCACGACCAGTAATAGTATTGAATGACTCTGGTTAGACTAAGAGGAGCTTCGCCCCTAAAACAGTGGAAAGCTTGTAACCACAAGCAAAGAGTTCATGATAGGAGCTGTTACTTTCTTGAGCACTAACTAACGTTTGTGAGCTTTTTACTGCGTAAGCTTGCAAACACTGAAATGTTGATTGATTGATTGATTGATTGATTGATTGATTGATTGATTGATTGATTGATTGATTGATTGGTTGATTGATATGTGGGGTTTAACGTTTCAAAACCACCATATGATTATGAGAGACGCCATAGTGTGGTGCTGCGGAAATTTTCACCACCGGGGGATCTTTAACGTGCACCCAAATCTGAGCACAGGGGCCTACAGCATTTTCGCCTCCATCGAAAATGCAGCCGCTGCAGCCGGGACTCGATCCCGCGACCTGCGAGTCATCAGCCGAGTACCTTAGTTACTAGACCACCACGGCAGGGCCGACATTGAAAGGTTGAAAACGGTTCTTTTGTGCGCAGTTCGAACTTTTTGCCATGCACCTGTTTAACGAATTGGTCAAACAAATCTTAGATGTCATTATTACGAGCGTCTAACAAGATATTAATAGCACGGAGATCCCTTCAAGTTCATTGAGGCGTTATATGTAAGCTTAGTACTTAGTATATGCCCCTGTACGGTCTTGCATGTTATATAGGCAATGCTGAGGCGACATTATGCGAAGTAGACATAACGTAGTCTTTATATTAAAATTTGATTTAAAGTCCTACGCTACGTTACATTTAGCACCTAATATAATTGTACACAGTCTAAAGAAAGAGGGAAATTTAAAATATTTATCCTAAAAGCCTAGCCGCCTACTAGAACCAGTAGTGTTTGCCAAAGGTATGATTATGAGGGCTCTTGGAAGCACGCACATGATGAACGTGTCGCATAAACTTATTGCTGTGTATGTGATGTGGTGCCGATAGTCGTCGGAATCTACCGATTCAAGCTGACGCTACGCAGTGAGTGATGCAAACACGTCTTTACTTTCGCACGAAGTTTCTTGCCTCTACCCGCTCTCTAGAATTAGAAATAATTCACCTTACCTTTTCATCCACTGTTTTACGTTATAACTTATTAGGGCTAGCCGAACATGTAATTACTAGTACATATTTCTGAGGACCACCACTATACCTAGTTACCAAAGTTTTAATTAGTAATCCGAAGACACAACGAAATAGGATACAGCCTTAAAGGCAGCGCTAGTCTATGCTTTAGCAGTTTGAAACTTTTCGCGTTTAATTCTCATGCACTCCAACCACCCGCGACGTATATAGAAGTAGCCGATTAGGTCGCAAAAAGCAACTCGTAAGTTGACAGGAAACGTCAAAATATGATGTGCAACCACTCGGAATCAGCAACACTCCGACATTGCGGACACTTTGAAGTCAACAGTGTCTCGTCGGTTAGTTCTCACTAATTTCTACATTGTCTTCAGAAGTTAGCTGCAGCGTTTTGCCACACCACTTGCCAACTATACAAACCCCTGGCGCGTGGTGCGAACCCATCGTCACGCCGAATTCGCCTTAAAGAGACCTCGCATGAAATATTACCAGCGAAGCCGTTAAGCCAGCCGTAACAATTTTGCTATAAGGTTACATCACAGAACGCCTCGTTACGTTGCGGAGGTTTCGTGTCGATATTGTGCGTACCCACCTGCGACCTCCCATTGGGCGCAGCATTATTACCGCGGTCCATACGGCACATCGTGCTCATTTTGCGACGCCCCAATCCGCTATGTGACTGCCACACACTTGCTGTAGACTTCACAGGTCCTCAGGCTAGGCCTGAGGACCTGTGGCCTCAGGCCTAGCCGACCACCAGACCACAACCGCTGGAGCAGCTGCGTTGCTCACACTGCCCCGTTTCAAAGCCTTTGACATTCGCCGTTAGGGGCATGCAGAAAATAAACGCGTGCGCGCGTCCGCCATGTATCCCGGAGTGATATTCTGGACATTGTCGAATTCTGCCATGTTGTCAGATTCCGCCATTGATCGATGCCAATTGGTCAAGTGAGCTTCTACGATCTCTTTGATTGGCCACCATTACAAAATTTAACAATATGGCGGAATTAGACAGTGTCCAGAATTGACGTGCAGGCCAAAATCCGCCGACAGATGCAGGGCGCGAGACGCGCGCGTCGTGTTCCATTTTCACCAAAGCCGTCAAGGTTTGATTTTTTTTATCCGCTACGTGTTATGTATTCCGGCACTGCAGTCAGACTGGAAAACTCGACTGAACGGTGCCTATATGGGCGTTATCAGCGATCATTAGACTTTATACCGAAAACACATTCGCATCCGATATTTTTACTCTGCTGATTACCATGCCTAAGGGTACGCTTTCGAAAAAAAAAATTATTGGTGTGTACAAAAACTGGAATGGGTATGTGCCCCAGAAGTTGGCCATCGGGCTGCTACTAAATGAAGGCAACAGACGGGCGGCAAAAACAATACATTCCTAAACAAACGCAACCAGTTATTAGAGAAAACATTATTTAACCATTGGGATTAACCCACTGATAAACACTGAGGCCGCACTTTCCAGCTTCGCTCAATCATCAATCTACTTTAGTGGTACTAGAGAGGCTAGCCTTCTAGCCTTTCTAGTGGTACATATAACGACAATAATAAGGAACGGGAAAGGTACGAGAAGGCTTCGAAGTGACACGCGAATGAAGGCGTGCCCGTAGATGTATGGGAAGTGCGAACGCTCGGTTACACTGCGAGTTTTTGTCTCCAGAGTTGGAACATCCGTGTCGTGTCTGTGAATATCTGTGGTTTAACTCGAAACTCTCTGCTCTGAGAATCATTCTAGAAGCTACCTAGCATCACTTATAGCTGTACTACAGCATCACCTTACTTAGACCTAGCAACAACTTATAGAAGCAATCATATTCGACTTCCGAACGGTCCAGCTTCGCTGTGTCAAGGCTTGTGCAACCTCGAGTACTTTTTTTTTTCAGGGGCGAAGCTCCTCTAGTCGTGCATCTTCGATGTACGTAATTGTAGGTAGCCTAGACACGTGGCGGTTTGGCCTAGTTGGTATGACATGACGATTGTTATAGCGCGAGAACAGAACGAAGACAGAGGCACAAGAAGCACTCGTCTTATTCTTGTCCCTTAGTCGTCGAGCTGTTCTCGCGCTATAATAACCGTCATGTAGGTAGCCACCTCTCGCTCTAGTCCTTAGAATGTCAGCTAGGTGGCAGTGCAGTACTTGTAGACTTGGAAGAGCCACCACATATTAAAAATTATGTTTGGGAAGGGTGTAACAGGACCATATCGGAAAGGAAAGGTGGGGGTGTAGGAATGCTAATTCACCGCGGAGCCAAATGGGTTAGAGTGAAACAGACGTGTTCAGAGCACCTCTGGGTTCTGGGCACAGTAGGTGGAAAGGAAACGTGGCTAGGGGTAGCCTACTTGTGGACGGGGAATAACTGCAGAGAAAAGAATCAGGAGATAGTGGATTGCATGAGTGCGGATATTAAGGAATTTGGTAATGGGGCCGAAATCATCCTTCTAGGGGACATGAATGCCCACATACATGACCTTGACGGATATTCAGACACCAATGGGAAGTTATTACTAGATCTTTGCGAGCAACATAGTCTGGAGATAGTTAACACGGGGCCTAAATGTGACGGCCAGATCACATGGGAAGTCGGAAACAAGCAATCAAGTATTGATTATTGTCTCATGACTGAAGGAATTTACCACAAACTGACAGAAATGAGGATAGACGAGGAAGGCATTAACAGCTTGGGTAGTGATCATAAACGAATAACATTACAAATGGGATACGAAACTGAAAATATGAGCATGGAATCAAAGTCTGGCAGCTCGTATTTAAATGACAAACAAATAATAAATATAGCCGCAAGAGTCGAGGAAGAAGTAGGCGAAATACCAGGCAAGGACTGGGAGTATAGTGAGCTGTTACATCTAATGACGAAGGAGATAGGGAAAGAGAAGAAACTGTTTGCTGGAAAGGAAAAAGGAAGCCAAAAAGTTGGTGGAACAAGGAAATCCGGGAGGCGATCGAGAAGCGACGCGAAGCATCACGGGAGCATAGAAAGGCAAAAAAGGAGAAGCGGCCGCAGGACGAAGTCAAAAAAATATGGGAAATATATTTAGAGAAAAAATCCCTTGTACAGAAATTGGTAGAGGCAAAAATTAAAGGTGAAAGTGAACGCTGGATGACAGAGATACACGAAAAAAAGGAGGCCGCGCCTAGGATTTTTTGGAGCCACATAAAGGCGCTAGGTAGGAAGTATGTCACAACGCAACAACATATTCTAGATGAAGGAGGAAATCAATTGGAAGGGTACGAAGCGCTAGGTTACATCCAAAAGGTAACAGCCGATTCGTTTCAAAAGAGCGTCCAGGGGATCTCCCCGGTGAGTAAAAGTGTGGCGGAGAAAGCAACAGAGGAAGAGCTAGTACTTGATAATTTCAACTGGAAAAAGGCCGAAGGAAAAATTCCAAAGCGCACTGCCGCGGGTTTAGATGGGATTCCCGTTAGCCTCATTAACGAACTAGGACATAACACTAAAGAAGCATTGTTAAAAGCAGTAGAAAAAAGCTTAAAGGACGGACAAATACCGGACAGTTGGCGACAAAGTAGAATGAACTTAATCTATAAAGGCAAGGGAGAAAAGGACAAGATTCGCTCGTATAGACCACTAACCATTACATCGGTACTATACAGGTTGGCGATGCAAGCAGTAAAAATGAAAATAGAAACATGGGCCGAACATAACGATATTTTGGGAGAACTTCAGAACGGATTTCGAGTCGACAGACGGTTAGACGATAACCTGTTTGTTCTCACTCAGTGTATAGAAATATCTAAAATAGAGAATAGGCCCCTGTACGTGGCTTTTCTAGACATCACTGGGGCATACGACAACGTTAATCAGGAAATTTTGTGGGATATATTGAAAGGAATGGGCATGGGCGACGACTGTATACAGCTTTTGAGGGAGATATACCGAGAAAATACAGTTTGCATAGAGTGGGAAGGAATGCGTAGCAAAGAGAACGTTGAGGTTAGCAGGGTCTGAGACAGGGATGTCCTTTGTCCCCGCTGTTATTCATGCTGTACATGGTGAGTATGGAAAAAGCGCTAGAAGGTAGCAACATTGGTTTTAATCTGTCACACAAACAGGGCGGCAGGATGATTGAGCAGAAGCTTCCAGGTTTATTTTATGCGGACGATATCGTCTTATTTGCGGACAGTCGAGATGATATACAGCAGCTGGCGAATATATGCGGAAGGGAAGGTGAAGCTCTTGGACTAGGATTCAGTGTAACGAAGTGTGGATTGATGGTATTCAATGATCCCTGTGATCAGACGGTGTCCATACAAGGCCAAGAAATACCGAGGGTAAGTGAATACAAGTACCTTGGAGTATGGGTAAATGAGAGTGATAGATACATGGAGGTACAGGAAAAAGCCTCGGCAGCAAAAGGAAAGAGGAATGCGGCAATAATGAAGCACAGAGCGTTGTGGGGATACAATAGGTATGAGGTGCTTCGAGGTCTGTGGAAGGGTGTAATGGTTCCAGGGCTTACTTTTGGGAACTCAGTGGTGTGCATGAGGGCAGAGGTGCAATCGGGAATGGATGTAAATCAAAGGACTGTGGGACGCCTCGCGTTGGGTGCTCACGGGAAGACGACAAACGAGGCTGTAAAGGGCGATATGGGGTGGGCAGGTTTTGAGGCGAGGGAAGCGCAGAGCAAAATAAGGTTCGAAGAAAGGCTAAGAAATATGAAGGAGAGTAGATGGGCAGAGAAGGTGTTCCGTTATTTGTATAGGAAGAGCGTGGACACACAGTGGAGAAAAAGAACTAGAAGACTCACTAGTAAATATACGGCTGGTATTGTAAGCCATATGTCAACAAAGAGCGTTAAGGGAAAAGTCAGGGAGGCGGAGAGGATTTACTGGATGGCAGCTATGGAGAAAAAACCGGCTTTGAGTAACTACCGAAAGGGCAAAAATGAAATAAGGAGGGAGGCATTTTACGATAATTCAAGGGGAAGCGCTTTACTGTTTGAAGCGAGATCGGGTTGCCTTAGAACGCGTAGTTATAAAGCAAGATTCAGTAAAGAAGAAGAACAATGCACATGCTGCGGGAAAGATAAGGAAACGGCGGAGCATGTTCTGATTGAATGTGGAGATATCCACCCAGGTGTACGTTTGGGTACGAGCCTACAGGAAGCCTTGGGTTTTAGGGACAACAATGGAAAGCTGAACACACCCGCGATTGAAATAAGTAAGAGACGGTTAGAGTATTGGTGGCAGAAAATTTGAGAGAAAGGACAAAAATAAATATTGGAAAAATAAAATATGGACAGTGTGCCGTAAATGGCAGAGAACTTAAGCTGAAAATTTACCTTTTTTTCCATTAAGATAGAATTTATCGAAGTAGAGGCATTAGGCCAACATAAAAAAAGAAAAAAGGTTTTTTTTTTTTTTTTTGTCGAGCCTGGTGGCATACTTGTCACCACCCCGTTATAAAGGGGACGCTCATAGCATCCATCCATCCATCCATCATCAATATATAACGAAAAGATGCGAGATGGCGGCACTTGGACATGGACGGACGCGGCTAGCGGACGGACGATTGTTATAGGACTTCTTTATGCTATATTGCACTCTATTTTCCAGAGTAAATCACCTCTTGTTGAGGCAGAATACAAGCGATTCCTCCAGAACGGGTCAAAGCACTCCCCCTCAACAGTTTGTCGATACAACCATCCGAAGCTTCACCCCACTCATGATCATTCACTCCGTGGATATGATTTCTCTTGGGGGGAGGGGGGGATATAATTTTTTTTTAACTTTTGACCAGACAAACATTTTTTAAAGTTCCCAAAATGCCGTTCACTCACCGTTTTCCAAGAACGTGAAACCGGGCGGACGCTCACAAGCGACAGCTGCGTGAGGCTCTTGGTCGAAAGAGTTTCTCGAAAGCGCTCGTGAAACAATAGCTCAGGCATTTGTTATTTCCTGCTTCCTCACCTCTAGCATACGCCATGATGACCTCACCACAATGCTGGCACAGTACGAAGGTTACGCGCAATCATTACGCCGCGTTGCATGATATGGTGGGGGCGTTCTCTACGTCGCAAGCTGACAGGCCTCATGCACTCTTACTTCCTCATACTACAGACAGGGGTAAAATTTGACACATTTCAGGGATAACGCGTGGAATGCCGTTTTGCGCAGCACCGAGTCTAGCTCATCAGAGCTACCAGTGTTTCATTGCCTATAAACTATAAGCAGAACGTTGGCTTCGAGTCGGCTCAGATTCAGCCTTGAAGCATGGCTTGAAAAATGGACGGAGTCGCAGTGAATCAAATTTCGGCAGGTCCCACGCACAAAGGCAGCCTTATTCTATGGGGAGCAATAAACGGCTGGCGGACTATGCCGCTTTCTCATTGCTTCAAGAGAGACTGAAGAGCAGAACGATTTGGCTATTGTTGGCCAATTTCACTATTTTGTAGCTCCAAAATCTCATCGCTTGTCGCGAGATGCTTGGTACAAGAAAAAACGCGCAAAAAAAAGGAAATGCGGGCAGCGACAGCAGGTTGACTTTCCCGCGCCTCGACGCCATAAAATTTGGGGGCATCTGTTAGCGCCTACGTACGCTCAGCGGGCCATGCTCTTAACATGCCAAGTCATTGTCGGCAAAATACGACAAATAAATGTTGACATTCGTGACGTCACGTGCGGGGATTTCGCCGCGGAATTTAAAACTAGCACTTTGACCTTGATTTTCTCTCCCCTACACTCTAAAAACTAAGAGAGTGCTGGGCACTCTCTTTGGGAGAGTATACTTTTTTGTCCTATATTTCACTCCCTTCTCCAGAGTAAATCACCTCTTGTTGAGGCAGAATACAAGCGATTCCTCCAGAACGGGTCAGAACAGAGTAACTTAACGCTGCCCAAAGCAGAGTAGCACGACCCCACATTAAAGAGTAGCAGCACACCTCACAAAAAAGAAAGAAGTAGAACTTAGGCCGAAATTGGGCTCTTTGTTTTTTGCGGATTTCCTCGCGCACAGATCGTAAGGATAGATAAATACAAGCACTAAGACAAAAAAAAGAAAGGGAAGGAAAAGGTTTAAAAAATGGCCTAAAGAGACTCAAACCTACGATCTCTAGGTGCACTGCACATTGCGAGCCCAACACGTAACCCACTACACCACAGTGAAAGACGACACGACACCAACACTACCCTGATGAAGACACCAGGCAAACGCAGACCATCGGCCCAAGAGTAGCCGGCCGACGAAGTCGCCAGACCCCATCGTCGCACTAGGCCGACGACGGCGATAACGCCTCAAAAGAGACAGCATGCCTTCGTAGTGTAACATAACGACAGACCAAAAAATACCAGTAAAACGCATCGGCAGACCTGTCGTCGGCATGTCATCGGGAGATCTACGGCCGAGCGAAAATTTGCCCAAGTCTTTGCTTCAAACGACCACCCCGTGGTTGGTCTGCAAGGATCAGAATGTGCGTGGTAGCCGAAGCAGCCGCCTTCCTTAGACGAGTTTCTTGCCTTTCCGTGAATGGGTGCAGACATCGTGCCTCGAGGGATAGTGAAAATGTTTTGACATGCAAAGCTTTCCGCTGGCTGGCCTGCAATTACGTATTGACTTTCTGGCTGTGAATGGACCTTTTCACAATAGGTACAGTGCTGTTAGCGGTGAGAGCCAAAAGAAAATTCGGTGGCTTTCCAGTCTACACGACAGCATGGGAATTTTTGCATTCCTTCGCATCCATAGCCTACGAGATGGAGTGCCAGCCGGTTTCGTAGGCCACAAGCCACCAGAAATGTTTCGGAATGGTGCCGTCGGAGTGTTTCCGGTGCGAATGTGCAGAAGGCGCCCGTAAAAAAGAAAAATTGGCCCGAATCTACATGTTACACTGTAAATGTCGTCGAAATACGATAGTCTTGCGTTTGAAGAGAGTGAACAAAAGGTTTATTTGATGTTCTGCGCAAAAAAATCGGTGAATGGTATTTTGAAGACGCTGCGTTAGAGTGCCTCGAGCGTGTAGCGGAGGTGAACAAGCCCATCTAGGCACGTTAGACACGAGCGCCATCTGGCAGTTATCTTCGAAAACGAAGGCGTGCACGACAGCGAAAAAAGATGCGCGCCAGTCTTGGAGGTGATAAGGTGTATACCCGGCGACAACTTTCTGTGGCAGCACGGCCAAGGCTACGTGGGCGGAGCCTATGCACATGTGCTACTGCGCCAAGTAGTCCGACCGCTTCGACGGGTGTTTCGGTTTCGATTTCACCAGCGCATACTTTATCCTTTATGTGTCCGGCGTTGACCTAGGTTTCGTCAAGCTAGTATATGGGTCTGGAAGAATAAACAACAAAAATGAAGCATGTCATCTGCAGCGAAGCGCGGCGAAACTCGGCTCGTGTCACAATTATTAAAAATTGCTCGCGTTTCGGCTCGCGTTTGCTCACGTTTCGCTGCAGGTTTCGCTGCTCGCGTTTCGCTGCGTTTGCTCGCGTTTCGCTGCTTTTTCTTACTTGCGCGTAAACGTTGTACGCCACCTTCTTGGCCTGTACGGACAGCTTTTGATTTGACAACGCCTGGTACGGCTGCGCAGCTGGTGGACTCGCGGCACGCGGCGATGTTTCCTCCGTAAGCGACGTTGACGAGCTGTAACCGGCGGACGCCATCTTTGACAGTGAGGAATGCGGTGAGGTAAAAAGGCGACGGAAGCCAAAAAACCCCCCAAAAAACCTGAGAGAGCGTGAAACGAAATTTTTTCTACTGCGCAACGTTTTTATTCACTAAGTAAAAAATAAATCCGCGAAAAATGTAAGTGACGAATGGTAAAATCTTAGTTACCCAGAACAGTATACAAACGTTTTCGTTGAGGGACTACATGCTGTGGCGCAGTAAGACAAGCGTGCTTTGGCTCCGTAGCCTTGGCTGTGCTGCCACAGAAAGTTGTCGCGGGGTATAGAATGCAAAGCGACGGGCAGATACCACCACTGTGTCGTCGTAGCAAAGCGGTGGAAACACTTTCTTGAGCATCGCGCTGCACTGTCAGCGCAGCGCAATAAACGCTACAGTCTTTAGAGTTACTTGTTTGTGCCTCTTCTAGTGCAAGGGCAGACATACAAAACATCGACATGTTGTTATAGCACCTCAGATATGCGCAATATCTGCTTTTTTAATTGACAATCGCACAACTATGAACGCTAAACCTTGAACAATATTGGTGGGCGTTGCGGATGGGGTTGGCCGTTTGGTGCCGTTCAAGGTATCGTTAGAGCGGACAAACAGACAAATGTACAGACAGACCAACATTTTTTTGTCGAAGGTCGCCAAGAAAGACTATTGTCTTTAAAAAAGGTCCATTGAAAGAAGACATGTCCACAGAAACATGTTCAAGTAACTTAAGCCATATGCTAATATTAGCTTTACAGGAGCAATACACTCTTTTGTAACACCTGCATTTATCCTTGGTGTATATCGTGAACAAATTAGTAGAATTAGTATGGGTACTGTCTATAGCTCTTTTTTGCACTGAGACAATGACCTGCATATATGCTGCTGAAAAAAAGAAGGGAAGACTTTTTTTTCTCCACCTGTGTATTGATTGTCGTTATTTAATAACGATTATTTTTTATACATCGTACTCGCTAATCACCACAAAATAAACACACTGGCAAAAAAGAATGATAATGAGTTCTGTTGAAAATTAACAGAACTTTCATTGCAAGGAGGCCCTGTGCGGTAAGCGTTCCAGGCAGTCCACAGTTGCAGAGGGCCAGATGACGTATCCATGCAAACAGAGCATCATTTATTCGTGAAAAGGCAACAGCTCACTTTTTGTTAATGTATACAACAATTGCACTTGTCCCCCTGGACACATTATGCGTCTTCATGTGCACCTGGAGGGACTCAACATTGATAAAGTCACGATGACACACCTCGCACGTGGCCACAGGCCGGACCGGCTCGTGTTCGGACGCCACGTGTTGCTTGAGGTGCAGCTTACGCGTAAATCCTTTGCCACAATCTTCACAAAAGAAGGCTCGCTCGCCAGTGTGCTTGCGCATATGTGCTTGCAGGCCGGCAAACTTGGCGAATCCCCGGGAGCACACCTCACATTGATGAGTGTGCTCGCCAGTGTGGGTCTTGACGTGCGAGGCCAGAGCAGTTGCCGTGGAGAACTCCTGCGGGCAGATCTCGCAGTGAAACTGTCTCTCTTGCGAGTGCTTCTTGCGATGCGAAGACAAGTTGGATGCGGTGGAAAAGCGCAGTGGACACTGTTCACACTTGTATGGCTTCTCGCCCGTGTGGGTACGTATGTGGCGCACCAGGGTGTTGTTGAATGTGAAGGAGCGGTTGCAGATGGTGCACGTGTAAGGCCGCTCTCCTGTGTGTATCTTCATGTGAGCATACAGCGTGGAGGCCGCATTGAAACGCTTGTCGCACACACGGCATGCATAGGGCCGCTCCTTGGAATGCGAGTTCTGGTGAACCTGCAGCATCAATAGTTTGGTATATGGCACATGCATTGCAGTAGCACCAAAATCAGGACAAACCTTGAATGAAGCCACTGCACTCAAGCCTCACTATATCGAAGTTGCATACTACACGAAAATAACTTAGTTATATCTGAAAACTCAACATAAATATATATTCCTAAGACTATTCATTTACTTTGTCATAACCGATATTTCATAATATATCAAGGTTTGTTACATCGAGGTTTGAGGGTACATTTGAAGATGCCTTTGAAATTACGCAAAACACTTTACAGTTCAGAACTACACAGCAGGCTGAGCTGCTGTGTTAGGTCCTACAGTACACGACAGTGTGATGCTGAGACCCATTGAGAACAAGACATGGACACTTAATCCTTAACTAAGAAATCTTTATCGTCCACAGCTGCTTACCGTACAGTCATTACCACCTGCACTCCCAAACAAAATTTAAAATTCTCCATGCAGAATATGTCAACACAACAACAGCACTGGTCGCACCACCTCGTGACACTGATGTTGCTTATAGAACATAGAGATAGAACACAGAACACTGTAAGGTTGTAGTTGTACCTTTCTAGAGCATAGACCCCAACAATCATCGGCATGAGCTAGTTTTTTTTCTTCTCAACATGATGTGACACCACACAAATGTTACATATTAAAATTTTCAAATGTTGCTAGAAGGAATTTGCTAAAGTGAATCACCTGTACATTTATATATCTGTTTTTGTAGAAAAGCGTAAACACTACGATTGAGAAAGTCGCTGCAAGCAGCACAATGTGTCACCAAGTGATTCAAACACCAAATTCAATGCGGCTTTCTGCTGTTAAGTTTTGCTATGAATTTGCAAATTTAGCAACCTTTTTAAGCGAAGATGTACTTTTTTGTTGGTGTTCAATAAATGCCTTTACAATTGGTGGAGGAGTTGTGCCCTCGAAAAATTTCAATCTCTCTTCAGCATCCATGGAACATATCTCATACACTGCCTTCTACCATGCCTCAAGATGCCACTCAACAAACGCTCCCTCCCGCTGTAACCACAACCCCATGTCCCGGTGTTTCTAGTCTCTGCTAGCTGCCTGTTCTCACTGGCATGAACCACACTGACATGGAGGACTGGCTTGTGATTTACAAGCAACGTAAGTAAACCCAATTATAATAGGACTGAGAAACTCAGTCTTCTACTTCATTGGTGCAGTAGGCCTGTGGTACTACCACACACATCAGATCTTCTAATCTGGTTCGATATCAATATCATTAGTATTGGCATGTTTGGCCTCCCTAACATTTGCAAGCTGCAAGCAGAACAGTATTCAAGCAAATGAACTCAGCAGGCCAGTGAACCTTCCACAAGTTACATCGAAGACAAGCTCAACTTGAACACAAAAGCCACCGAAACCATGTCGCAGTCTCATAACACAAATGTCATCAAAGGCATCAACGATGACTCCTTCACCATGCTGCTCACCAAAAGCCCCCTCACTGTGGAAAAGGTATTAACAGTTTACCAAAACTACAAGAGGCTGGACAGGCACATAATGTTGTCTTCCATCACGCAACAAAGATCTTACTGGCTTGTCCACCACTTCTGACCATTCCACATTCCTCGTACATGTGAAGACATTAGTGAACAGGAAAACTGTACGCCAGTTCTCTGTGCTGGCCTTTGCTCACCCGCAGCATGTTCACCAGCTGTGTACTACAATTCGGCCTCCCCTTCATGGGTGGTGGAGAAAAAAATCACAGATGCCATGCCCAAATACCTTTAGAACCCTCCGGCGCCTGCACAACTGTGTTACGCTCAAGTTCACACCGCCCCCAGCAATCCTGCAGCTGTCCCACTCAGTTATGCCAAGGTCGTCACTATAGACCTTAATACTTCCAAGCAGGTGGGCCACCTAGATATGCTGACATCATCCCAAGGCCCCAACTTGGCCCACTATGCAGTCATATTACCATCTGCTATGTTTTGATGCATTTGAGCAATGGCAGCCTCCAACTGAACTTGAAGAAGCACTGATTTGCTGCAACTTGCAATACTTGGCTATGTCGTATCTGACTGGAATTCTCCCTCAACACTGCCCAGCCGTAGGCTATTGTTGATATTCTTATGCCTACATCCACGCTTCATTTGCATTTTCACCACGATGATTTCATTCCTAATAAGGCTTTTGGTATCGATAAGACTCCTTACCTTTTGGTCACACGTATGCATTGAAGTCTTCATGAATCTCAGTACCTTGCCGAATTATCCCCCAATTTTATGCCCCTTATTTTTCAGAATCCCCTTTTTTTCTCAATAACGTGTAGCTACATGCAGGTGCTTGGTCGTTGAAACTCACCTTGAAGTTAGCTGGATCCTTGAAGGTCTTTGAGCATACCGAACACTGGAAGGGCTCCTCGCCAGTGTGCCGGCGCATGTGCACCTTGAGTGACGTGCTGTGCCGGAAGCATTGGCCACACACCTTGCATGGATAAGGCCGCTCGCCCGTGTGAATACGCCTATGCCGACGGAGGTGGAAAATGGTCGTGAATTCCTTGCCACAGTCGGCGCATGCATGCTTGGGGCCCCCTATAAGGGCTTCATGGTCTGCGCTGCTGGCATCAGTTGCTGCTACATGCTCGGTCAGGATGCAGTGTGCCTGCTCGTCCACCGTGATTATGTCACCAAGCACCCAGATCTCGCTGCCCTTGTCACAAGGCTCCATCTGAAATACAGCGACACCACATGAACGAGAAGTTTCACGAGTTTTGAGATGGACAATTTCACAAGAATGTAGGTATAGCCACAGTGGAAAAATATTGTGATGCCTTTCAAATATAGCGTTTCTAGTACTTCCCAACTTCTCACATTAACTCGATACAGCTGGAGCTGTATTTTTGGCAGATCACTTCGACAACATTCTGTACAACTAAACAATTGAAATGAAATGAAGAAGTGCGCTCTGCAAAGCTCCGTAGCCGTATCGTCAACGCTACATAGGAGTGGCTCGTGATAGAAGTTGTTGCTGTTCGCGCTAGCTGGGCCTACGATAGTATCCTGTCTGTTATTACAGTATCTGTTACCAAGAACGTGTTTCAGCTCTTATTTATAGAAACATCAGTTGCATTTAAACAATGACAAACCATACATTTGCAAACACAAATGCAACTGCAAATTGACCCTAACTTGTTCAAAACAGTCGCCTGAAAATCTTGCAAACCTGCTCAGATCACCGGAGTTTTCGACCGAGAACAGCCTCGGAACATCACCGATGAGCACTGATGATACATGTAACTAGACGGTCCAAATAAATGGTACAATGTTGCATATAATATCTACAATACTGTAGTCTTTAAGGGGAGATGCTACTCGAAGACACTTTTTCTTTATTATTCACCCTAGAGCAATGAAACTTGAGCTGTTTATGGAACTTTTTATGCTGGTTTCAAATATATAATTAGTTTTTCTTGCAAGTAACACACTTTTACCTCTGCAACATGACAAAGTGAAAACCTTAACCCTTTTGCCCCCCCTCTTTTCATCTCTAAAATTCTGTAATTTTTTACCATTCATAGTTCATGATGCTTCAAATAAAGTGTTGGAAAGCACATACAAAATATGTAATACGCGTGAAAAATAATAGACGTAAAAAGGCCATATTTCACCTACCCTAGTAAAGGTATTCGTACAATTTTTTATTATACTATAAAATATTAAAATTTAAACTAGATAATTGCATTCGTCATACTTTGGAAAAATTTGGGCAAAATTTCATGCAGATCCGAGCACTAGAAGTGCCCGAAAAAGGAGGGGCACATTAGAAAAAATGGCAAAATTTGTGTTTTGAGAAAAACGAGTTTTTAAGTTAAGATTGAGTTTTTATTCATGAAAGATATTATTAAATCACATGAAATTTGCACACCAAAAAGAACAATCCTTCTTGTAGTGGCCACTGCGACTAAAATGCGCCAGCACCACGAGTTTGTCCCTCTCGACGTTTTCGAGCCGACTCCTCACAGACATTTCGCTCACAGACAGAGCCATGAAACGCTTGCCAAACTTTCGCTCCATCTGGCAGAGCCTTGTGGCAACTGCAAGCTAGGAAGAAGTTCAACAGGACGGCGAAATCCAAAAGAAGTGCAGTGTCATGCCATTTTGCAGCCATGTTTGTGCCACATACTATCGTACATAATGGCAATGTCGTCGCTGCTAAGTTCTCTCACTGCGAGCTCTTTCGACCTCCCAAGATTGGCGCTGACGTCATCCATTGCCGCATCACGAACTTTCCGGCTGACGGGTGTGAATGACTTTGATGCATTGGTTTTTGCAAGCCAACAACTGCCGCTAATCGGGCCAGCTGCTCGTAGCCTATTCCTACAGAGCGCACCGCACAACTGGCTTTCACTTGCGAGCAATGCCTTTTTTCATTCATGACGGAGATAATTACACTGAGAAAAGCATTGTTCAGCTGCGCTGCTCGACGAGACATGGACCCCGCAAATAGGTTTCACAGCACATACAGGCGTGCAGCAGGCCAATGGCGGTCCCCGATTCGTACCATGTGATAGGCCAGTCGCAGCACTCGAAAAACGCGCAGAAGAGTGATTCTTATTATTATTCCTTTCGCTGCATCAGCGAGAAAACTGTTGTTATTTGAAGAGTGAGGCTCGACTCTTCGACTCATGCGATCAACAATGGCTAGCGGCGGCGCATTATCGGCGACAAGGTGGTCGAAGACTGCACACTTTCGACCTTTTAACAGGCACCTTGTGCTTTTTAGATGAAATTTTAAAGCATTTCCAGTTAAGTCTCGACCTGTATTATTTTTGTCATAAGAGTAGAGGTACTAATCTTATCAAAACAGGCGAAAATAAAAAATCGGTAATTTTGAAAAAAACTCATTTTTCGACCCGCATCTCCCCTTAATAGAAAAATTGAATGGTGTGGTGGAACACGCTAAACATTTAAGACAGGTGCGTTGCAGTTTTATTACTTGGGTGCTGACACGAACATTTCTACTAGTTCCCTCGCATGAAATGAAAGAAAGGTCAAGCCCTCGAGAGCCTACAAAATGTACTTGTAAGTGTGAATGCGCCATGAACAATGATGTACTGTATGCTTTGAAAAGCTAGTTTGGTTGCAACTGTACTCTGATGTCACAACACGGTAGCGGTTCCCTGAAATGTGCTTGTTCTAGATGTTGCATCATTTCATGGCCACACATGTTTTCACACACATGGTTACACATGTTTTCCATGGCCACAGCGTGCACGTGGCCATTCTGTTTGTTTCGGTATTTGATGTCAACACTAGGCTTTTGCAAGTATTTGGATGCTTCGAATATTCAAACGCACATTACTGTATCTCAATTCACTTTGGTTCAAAACAGTTCTATCGTGGATCACCTCGTACTCCCACCGTCAAGCCAGCCCATCGTCATTCAGACCGTATACATCACGGGAAAGCCGTTTACCCACCAAGTGCTCACACCACTGCGCACCTTTCATCTTTTTTTTGTCAAAGCTGCACAAGACTGGAATGACCTTCCTCCTCACGTTGTGCACCACTCCTGTATCATACTTCAAAGCAGCGATCGAACATCTACCCCTTTAATCCATTGTAATAGCCCACCCCCTCATGTAAAACCCCTTCATTGGGGCCTTCGAGGTATTGTAAATAAATAAATAAATTTAAACTGTTAAAGATTTCGAAGTATTCGAAATGAACAAACCGATGTATATTAAATAATTTGCATTTAACCCCCTGTAAAGGTAGTTTCACTGTAGTGTAGGGGTGCTAAACCGTGAAAACACTTGCACAAATTAGTTCGCATGTAACCTCTTAAAGGTGGTTGCACTGCAGTGAAAAGGTGCTAAGCCAGTGAAAATGCCCATCCTAGGAAATCCGCACTGCTGCAAAGCCTCACTTTAAGGTTAAATAAACATATTACCCTCACATTGCTTAATAATTTCCTAAGTTGAAAAGCTTGTTATACTGGCTTTTATGCTCTAAGTACATTTGACTCTCATTATTTCAAACTCGAAGAAACCTCTGAATTTTGTTTGAATTATCAGAAGTTCTCAGATGACTCCGAATGAGGTGACACCACACATTATGATTAGGAATTGATTTTAACACATTTAAAAATTTTAGGAGTGTGACCCTAACTGCATGCACGCAATGAACAGAAAGCAGAGGTGTAAAGTCCGCAAGGTTATTGGCCCTATACTGCTAGTCATACCTTTTAAAGAAAATTTTAAATGATGTTAAAGAAATTGCCAACTGTTTCACTGCTGTAGGTATGTGCCTTCAGCACAAAGCTCTCTATACCAGTTGAGAAGCATCACAGTTTGCCATGCACGTGCTCAGTTTCAAACATTAGTTTATTTGTAAGATCCTTTTTCCTTGAAGGCCTCAGGTGAATATTTTTCATTTTTACACTGTTAGGATCATATAAGCAGACAAAATTTTGAATAGTAGAGGGAAAGCAGTAGATATTTTCTGGTATGGACCTGCAAAGAGTATCAATTAATCAAATGATGGAGTTTGAATTAGGAGCCTTTTAAATACATAGAAAGAACAGAGGGCCAACCAAAAAATATAATTTTGTTTGAATTACCTGATAGTATGAATTATAAGAGTCTGAATTATCACGAATCTACGGTATAGTAAATTTTAAAACGTAACATATTTTACAGGTTACCACTTGTATTGTACCGAAAGTTGATTGATGATTGACATGAGGGGTTTAACGTCCCAAAACCACCATATAATTATGAGAGACACCGTAGCGGAGGGCTGCGGACCACTTGGGGTTTTTTTAACGAGCATCCAAATATGAGCACATGGGCCTACAGCATTTTTGCCTCCATCGAAACTGCAGCCGCCGCAGCCGGGATTCGATCCCGCAACCTGCGAGCCAGCAGCCGAGTACCTCAACCACTAGACCACCGCAGTGGCGCTTCTACCGAAAGTCAAATCCTGCTGCTGTTCAAAGTTGTTTCCACTTCCTCTGAACCAAAAAGAATGGCATTTCCACAGGCCTTGTTTCAATTTTTTTATACGTTGTGCAGGTCAGTTTGGTTATGACCAACATGCCCATCCCTAGTAGCAACAAATTGTTGCCGCTATGTTGCCAGAACGTTGCAAATGTTGTTGAATGTTGTGCAACATTTAGTCACGTTACATCAATGTTGTCAGATGTTGCTCAACTTTCACCAACATCTTATCAATGTTGCACCAGCGATGTTGTGGTAACATTGCATTTTTATGTTGTGACAATGTTGTCAAATGTTGACAGACATTGGCCCATATTTGGCCTCACGGCTGCTTGATATCTGCCGCAACTGCGTTACTTCCTACAAAGCTGGTTTTATTTCTGTGGCACGCACAAATAAATTCAAAAGATTTCTCTATTACTTGCCCAAAATAATGATGCCATTGCTGTGCTGCCTGTAATGAAAACTTGCACCTAGTACACGTACTACGATCTTTAACATACATTTTTTTTATACGTGTTTTGTGTTAGATATATGTATTTTCACAACTTATCACAGTGACGCGTTGGTTCGCGCGCAGTACTAGTGGTGCTGCAGGGGACAAGCAACATGCAAAAATGAAACCAAGACCCAAAGCGGAACCTTTGTGGATCAGCGACAGCCCTATGGTTATTGACATCGCCAATGGCCACGCGCAGAGTTTCGCGGGTAAAGCTGTACGCTCTGTCGCAATGTCAGCTATTCCTGGTGCAAAGCTGGAGACTACACAAATACTGCCTCGAGAGAAGAACGGTAAGTCTTATTCGGATGAATGTAACATAAATTAAATCTCAGAACACTCACAGAATATTCTGTCGTATGCTTCTTTTTAATGTCTGGCTTTTGCTTTATGAGGAGTACGCGGGCGAAAGACGCAAGTGGGTGAAATAATCATTGACCGAAGTAGGCGACCGGCAAGAGCGTCGAAGATTAGCTGAAGACGTTCGTAATGAACTTCGAAGCTGCTTAGAGGCAAGGGATCATGGTCGAAGTGACGATCACTCTGCAAACGAGCCATCAGAGCGATGGAATGAAGTTCTGCTTTGTGACTCAACTGCTCAGCACCCTCAGTCGCCCGGCGTGCTCAGTTTGCCTTGCGCATCAATAAAAGACGAAAAATATGCAAGTAACTTTTCTTCGTCTGACACTGAATAGGACGCTTCCACCTCGCCTCACGCCGAACACATGTTTGCTAGCCATTCCGGATACAATAATTTTATTTTTGTTTTCTTAAGGCTTTTAACAGTTGCAGGTTGAGTCGAATTGGCTTTGTAGATTTGTAGACAAATTAGCTAGACATTCTCTAGATATGCCTTGGTGCTTCAGGTGATTGAAGTCTGCTGCTTTATTTTGCCTTTTTTTTTTTTCAGGGAGGCAGCTCGAGCCTGCATTCAACGTGCCCTCTAACAAGTTAGATGGACTGATTGGCTGTGTGCACTGGTTCGCCGTCCGCCTTGTCACCTCCTTTGGATTACAACAGCATGAACCATCTGCACACAACTAAACACAAAAAGTTGGACTAACTACTCGAATGTGATCCCAAACCCTGCTTTTTTTTTTTTTTTCAGTTCTTTCTACTGTGTTGTAGAATTATGATAGCTTTCGAAGGGCAACTTCAACCTGTTTGTTTGCACCTTGTAATTATGATACTACGTATCATATTAAGTTTGACATTACAAAATTCATGTCAAGAGACTTATGTCTCCTAACACATTCTCACTTACGTCTACGTCACATTTTGTCTAGGCAGAGCTTGCACGATGTCTTAAAGGGGCAAAGTTTGTTGACAGTACTTTGTATTTTTACTATACGCAGTATTTTCTTTTTCTTAACCTTACTATATTTTCAATGTAAAACCCCTATTGGTGCCAATATTGTTTTTTTTTATTCATGTTTATCTATTCAGTTGTGCAATATGGCAATGAGATATTTTTTTGTTTAAAGAATTCAGGGTCATTTGTTCACCGACGTTGGAGGTTATTTTCAATGCATATCTCAGCTAGCCGTTAGAGGTCCCTCTCAAAGATTGTGATGTAATAATGAATGAAAAATTTTTCTGCTATATTGCTGTTCTTGATAGGAACAATTATTCTGAAAAATTCTAAACATATATATCCTTTGTAGAGAAGCCGCCGAACACTGAAATGGGTCGAACTCTCAAGTGCTTTCTAGTGGGTCTACCCAAAAAGAACGCCGCTCGCGCGGAGAGTCCGTGTTTGGCCGTTACTGTTGCCATTGTGTATACTCGCTGTGTGCCGGCTAATAAACGCCATAACAAGTTGGTGGAGAGTGCTACGATCCCCTTCGATGCCCTTGGAACTACGCTCACGTACCCTGCAATCTACCATCTCCCACGACGCCTCTCAGCAAACACCTCCTCCCATGCCACCCCCTTGTCCGGTGTCCCCAGGATCCGCGATCCACCCATCTTCACTGGCGCTGATGGCATTGACGTGGAGGACTGGCTCGCCATTTACGAACGCGTGAGCGTCCCCGACAAATGGGACGAGGACGGCAAGCTGACCAACTTAGTATTTTACCTCACGGGTGTTGCCAGTTTGTGGTACAACAACCACGCGTTCGATTTTTGCCACCTGGTCCGATTTTAAGACCGCAATCATCAACGTCTTCGACCGCCCTGCTGTTCGCAAGCTGCAAGCCGAGCAGCGCTTACGTGAACGTGCTCAGGAGGCTGGTGAGTCATTCACCAGCTATATTGAAGACGTCCTGGACCTATGCAACAAATCTAATCACACCATGTCCGAGTCTGACAAGATCCGGAACATCATGAAAGGCATTGACGATGATGCCTTCACGATGCTGCTCGCCAAAAACCCCGGCACAGTGGCTGAGGTTATCACACTGTGCCAGAGCTACGAGGAGCTCCGCCAGCAGCGTTCGATGACCCGACGCTCTCCACAATGAGCTGCAACGCTTGCTGGCTTAGAGGCCAGTTGTGGCCAAGTGGCGTTGATGGCAGACCTAAAGTCCTTCATCCACGAGGAAATCGCGCGTCAGTTCTCGCTTCTGCCCTTTGCCCACCAACCGGCTGTTCAACAATCGGCTACTACCCTTCTCCCTCCCATTTGTCGAGCGATTGAACAGAAAATAGCGGAGGTAATGCCTGCGTACCACCCCCCACAGCCTCCGGCTCCTGCGCCCCTGAGTTAAGCGCAAGTGGTCGCCAGGCCGCCCCAAGTTGTTCCAGCACCCGCCCCTCTGACTTACGTTGAAGCTGCCGCTCGACCTCCGTCCTTTGCAGCGGGTATGCCCGCTACGTATGTTGACGTAGCCCCTCAGCTTCAGTCCACCATGCAGCCACCGTTCTGTCCATCGGCCCTTGTGACATGGGTGAGACCTACCCCGGTGAACAGACGGCGCACACCCGACAACCGGCCCATCTGCTTTGCGTGCGGTTATGCGGTCACGTGGCCCGTTATTGCCATCACATACAGCCGGCTCCAATTTCTTCACCTGTTGCTGGCCAATTCAGCAGCCCTTATCGCGAAGAACCGCCGTCTATGCCACCTCGGTCTTGGCCAGGTCCATCTCGAAGATCGCCGTCTCCACGACGTCGTTCCCTGTCCCCCATGTGGCCAAGTGCGGCTGCTCATGAGCGGGAAAACTAGTCGTCACAGTCCCAGAGGCAAGGACTGCGACGCTATCGCATTGTGAAAGCCCTCAGAGCAACCCACCTAATGTCATTGACGTGCTTGTGGACGGTGTTCATGCATCTGCTCTTATTGACACTAGAGCTGCGGTATCAGTTAAGAACGAAAACCTTTGCCGCTTGCTTCAAAAAGTGATGACACCGATTTCTGGGTTGTCCCTTTGTACCGCTAGCTCACATTGTATTCATCCTACAGCAGGCTGCACAGCTCGCGTTGTCGTTCAGGACGTTCTGTATGTCACCCAATTCATCATCATTCCTGCATGCTCTCATGACGTCATCCTGGGATGGGATCATCCTGGGATGGGAATGTCTCGGCAGAGTGGAACCAGTCGACGACGCACAAGTCCTGGGCGTACCCGAAGACTCGCGTTGTGCCGATTCGCGTACCATCAGTGCTGTTTCTACTTCTGACCCATCATCTCCTGATGTATTTGGCCCATACATTGATAACAACCTTACGTCAGTACAGCGTTCCCAGCTTCTAGACCTGTTGCAAGAATACCGTTTTTCTTTCAATGTCGGGCGAAGTTCTCTCGGTCGCGCGTCCACTGTTACGCATCATATCGACACTGGTGCCCATCCACCATTACGGCAACGTCCATACCGCGTGACGCCTGCTGAACGCCAGGAAATGAATGAGCAGGTTGACGATATGCTCCGACGCGACATCATTCGGCCGTCGGACAGTCCATAGGCATCTCCCGTTGTCCTTGTTGCGAAGAAAGATGGTTCTGTGCGGTTCTGTGTAGACTACAGACGGCTCAATAAGATCACTCGCAAGGATGTCTACTCACTGCCGCGCATCGATGACGCAATCGACAGCATTCACGGAGCCCAATTTTTTTCTTCTCTCAATCTGCGCTCGGGGTGCTGGCAAGTACCCCTGGCTGACGACGCTGGACCGAAGACTGCCTTCATCACACTCGACGGCTTGTACGAATTCAACGTCATGCCGATTGGCCTGTGTAATGCACCTGCAACATTTGAGCGCATGATGGACACCGTTCTGCGCAACTTGAAATGACACACGTGCTTGTGTTACCTCGATGACGTTGTTGTCTTCGCTCCAGATTTCCCCACGCATCTCCAATGTCTAAAAGAAGTTTTCGCACGTGTGAGCAATGCCGACTTGCAACTAAATCTGAAGAAGTGTCACTTTGCAGCACGCCAACTCACCATCCTAGGGTATGTCATGTCCAAGGATGGCATTCTTCCTGACCCAGCCAAGCTTTGGGCCGTGGCCGAATTCCCAAAACCTGCGTCCGTCAAAGAACTGGGTAGTTTTGTGGGCCTGTGCTCATACTTCCGACGCTTTATACGAAACGTTGCCACGATTATATCACCGCTGACGAAGCTTCTTGAAAGCAACGGGCCCCTCAATTCGTGGTCGTCAAAGTGCGACGATGCGTTCTTGAAGCTCCGCCATTTGTTGACGTCTCCTCTTATTCTCCGCCACTACGACCCTACGGCCCCAACGGAGGTGCACACGGACGCCAGTGGTGTAGGCCTCGGCGCTGTCCTGGCGCAGCGCAAACCCGGGTTCCCTGATTATGTCGTGGCATATGCAAGCCGTACGCTCACGAGAGCCGAGACAAACTACACCGTCACGGAAAAAGAGTGCCTGGCGATCGTCTGGGCCCTTACAAAGTTTCGACCTTATTTGTATGGTCACCCATTCGATGTCGTCACCGACCATCATGCGCTATGCTGGCTGTCATCATTGAAGGATCCCTCAGGCCGCTTCGCCCGTTGGTCTCTTCGCTTACAAGACTACGACATCCGCGTGCTCTATCGCAACGGACGCCAGCATGCTGACACCGACGCCCTCTCGCGCTCGCCTCTGCCTGAAGCTGACGTGCTCTGCTCAGTATCCTCGGTTGCTGTTTCTGCCATTGATATTGACATCATCGCTACCGAACAGCGAAAGGATAATTCGATCGGCCCGCTCATCGACTTGCTCGCTGATCCATCCGCAACGCCATCCACGCGTGCCTTGCGTCGTCGAGCTCACCATTTCGCCATTCGTGACGGCCTCCTACACCGACGCAATTACGACACCGATGGCCGGCAGTGGCTACTCGTGATACCATGCAGTCTGCGGTCGGAGATATGTGAATCCTTCCATTCTGATCCGCAATGCGCGCACTCTGGGGTATTCAAAACCTACCATCGCATTAGACAACGCTACTTCTGGCGCGGGATGTACCGCTACGTCCAGCAGTTCGTTCGCTCCTGTCTCGCTTGCCAACGCCGCAAACCGTCCGCACACATGTCACCAGCCGGTCTGCAACCATTACCTTGCCCTGACCGTCCGTTTGGGCGCATAGGTATCGATTTGTATGGACCACTCCCTCTGACGTCCACTGGCAACCGCTGGGCCATCGTCGCCGTAGATCATTTAACGCGATACGCTGAAACCGCCGCTCTCCCTCCGGCTACTGCGCGCGATGTTGTGTCCTTCCTACTGCATCGATTCGTACTACGCCACGGTCCACCCCAAGAGCTTCTCAGCGATCAAGGCCGTGTCTTCTTGTCAGAAGTCATCGATGCCATTCTCACTGAGTGCCATTCTGTCCACCGCAAAACTACTGCTTACCACCCGCAGACGAATGGTCTGACCGAACGCTTTAACCGCACCCTCGGCGACATGCTGTCGATGTACGTCGCCGCCAACCACACGAATTGGGATACTATACTGCCCTTCGTCACCTACGCCTCCAACACCGCCCCTCAGAGCACGACCGGTCTTTCACCTTTCTTCTTGCTGTACGGAAGGCACCCGTCACACACCATCGACACGATACTCCCGTACACGCCGGATCCATCTGAGTGTACACCTATTTCCGAGACCGCCAGGCTTGCTGAAGAGTGTCGCGAGCTTGCCAAAATTTTTACGACGCATGAGCAAGAACAGCAGAAGAGTATTCGTGATGGCTCTGTCACTTCTGAGCCCACGTTCCCTTGTATGGCTCTCAATCCGTACCTCTGTAGCTGGCCTTTCTTCCAAACTACTCCCGAAATATGGAGGTCCCTACCGTGTGATCAAGCGCACATCTCCAGTCAACTATCTTATCGAGCCAATGGAACCATCTTCGGACATGCGCCGTCGCGGGTGCGACATAGTCAACGTGGAGCGCCTGAAGGCTTACTATGACCCGCTCGTAGTGACAAGCTGTTAGGTCGCCAGGCGGCTCCCTCTTTGACCCCGGGGTAATTGTAGAGAAGCTACCGAACACTGAAATGGGTCGAACTCTCAAGTGCTTTTTAGTGGGTCTACCCAAAAAAAACGCCGCTCGCGCGGAGAGTCCGTGTTAGGCTGTTACTGTCGCCATTGTGTATACTCGCTGTGTGCCGGCTAATAAACGCCATAACACTTTTGAAGAAAACTTGTACTGTTAATTCAATCCTGCAACATTGATTATACCGAACTGTATTTTCTCTCCTGTATAATAAATTCTTGCATTGCTTTTTATCTTCTCAGCACACGAGCCTACATCGAAAATGCAGCCGCCGCAGCCGGGATTCGATCCCGCGACCTAAGGGTCAGCAGCTGAGTACCTTAGCCACTAGACCACCGCGGTGGGGTTTTGCTTTTTATCTTAACTCTAAGTGATGAACCCATTTCTCTGAACGTTCATGCCACTTGAAACCTCACTGTCATAACAGCCATGGTAGATAAATTCATTGCTGCTCTTCAAAACTACATTGATGACAACGTACTGCAAGTGCTGAGATGTTTTTATTGCATAAGAAACAAAAAAACAATTCTTCCTTTTGCACAGTGATATGTTAGGCTAATATAAAGCATTTATTTTCCTCTTTTTGGCAAATATATGTTGCTGCTATCAACCACTGACTGGCAACATGCAGATCTGCATGCAACGCGGCTGTTAAGTTGAAGCTGGCTTCATGACAACTGATGTTAAACATCATGGCATACCATATGAATTAAAGAATTTTATTTAGTGCCCTCTGCCATTAGCTGTACCAGCCTGCCACTTGATCTTTGCAGAGATATGACAGAATTGAGATACCCGTGTTTATGTGATCTGAATACATGAAAAAGCAGCCATGAACAACAAAATGCCTCGACATATATATGCTGCAAATTACTATAGTTTCTTATATTGAAACATCGCAATAGCATTGCAACAACATTATTATAGTAATTCTGTATGTTGCAGCTAGGATACTCATAGATTGCCTGAATATTACACTAATGTCTAAGCAGCATGGCAGAAATATTGCTTCATGTAGAAATTGAGTTACTGTAAGGTTGCCATTATGTTCTTGGAACTTTGAAGCAACATTTCAGGCATGTGGCATCAACGTTGCTGTATGTTGCTCTTCAGTTCGAAAGATTCTGAAATGTTGAGGAAACTTCCAAGCAGCACCGGAAAAACGTTGCATCAACATTGCTGCATGTTGCGGTTAAGATAAAAGTTGTCTGAATGTTATAACAACGTTCAAACAGCGTTGCGAAATTGTTTTATCAATGTTGCGGCAATGGTGTTTTTGAATGTTGCCAGAATGCAGCCAAAAATGAACATTATCCATGTTGAGGCAATGTTGGAAGGTAACATTTCTGTAACGTTGTGGCAACAATGCAGTGCTACTAGGGATGTTTCTTTAAATTGTGTGATACATACTAATCAAATTCAATTGAAAATTATTCGACCAGAATCACTGTTTAGTGCAAAGTAGTGAATTTGGTTTGACGAGAATTCGAAACAGCCTAGTCAACACAACTAGCCATAATGGCACGTGAAGTCACAGAAATAGATACTGTGGCCCGACCTCATGCCAGTGTCAACGTCGGTATGTACGTCATGCAAAAATCAAGTTCAATGTCAAAATAAAATCCCATTCCCTGAGCACCACACTTGCTTGAAACCATCTCTATATATACAGCAGAGTTGTATATCGGAATAAACTCGGCTTCAAAAATTGGTGTACGTAGGTAGCACCCCCTTAAAAACAAGTCAATGCAGTCGGTTCTTGAGCCATTCATTGTCCGTAAAAGAAACTTGTGTTGGCTAGTCTACTTGGTGGTTGTACTTAGTGAGAGGAAAGCATTCTCAACTCTGCTAAAGCACAGCTCGACAACTGCCCACCACTACCCCAACGCTCAGCTTAGATTCAGAGAACATAACCGTAAGAAGCTTTTGCTCTTGGCTAGCGTCGAAATGTCTCGTGGCTCCTCGTGTTCTTAGCTCTTCCTTGCTCTAGCTTTCATCGGCCATTTCTGCTGTTTTTCGCCTCATTCATTTAACCAGTTACAGGGACGCTTGAAGAGCCTGAGAGCTGGTGCACTTTTTCAGGAAGGTCACAGCCACTAAAGCCCTCTGCAACTAGCTGTACTGAAACTGTCTCCTGACAAAATCGGGCATGAGAAAAATAATTAGCATCCAACGGTAACAGAAACGGGCTAATTACAGAGTAAGTCAATTCTGTAGCTCTCATTGGACGACCAAGATCCACAGTAAAACGTTCTTCTTCACGGATGATCTCGATGGCAGATTGGTACACTGGTTGTAGGATGGATGCCGCATTAGCTGGGACAAACAGGGCTATGTTCTTGCGCCATTTCATATAGGATTCCAAGAACACAGTGGTCATCTAGGCAGTCTTGACTAGAGGTATGCATGGGCTTCAGGTAGCCTGAAAGCCTGAGCCTTGCCCGGCTGATGGGCTAGGTTTGGGCTAGGCTGGACGCCAGGCTTGGGCCAGGTGCAAAGCCTGAATCAAGCTAGAAATATAGATGTTGTGCCGGAATTGTTTTTCAGCATGTAGTGATGAGCACGGAAGATGGGCTCCGAGATTATCTAACCATATAATCATCCTCCTGCCCAGCATTCATGGTACTAAACTTCTGGCAGAACAGGAAGTTTAAGTATTCCAAGCTCGCTACGCTTGCGAAAACAATATTATGGGTAGCAATATTGGCAATGCCAGCTGCTAGTGCAAGCAGCGAACGTAATTTCAGTTCGGCAGGAGATTCCATGCGCTTCACTGAAATCCGAATCATTGAACAGTTATCTTTAAGTGACAACTTGTAATCTATGTATTTAGTGCTTGTCATGAGTCATTTACTTATGTTTCAATTTGATATGTTTACTAAAATACCACATTATCGAAAAACAGTACCTTGGAAGCCCAACAAACATTCATAATGTCAGGCTGGATGGAATGGGCTAGCAGCCCTTTAGGGCCAGCCTAGAGCGAGCATTCGACACAGTCAGCAGGCCCGGCTCAGAAATGTGGCTTGTGCACAGCTCCAGTCTTGACATCCTTGGCAGCCCCAAAGCTCCCAGGGCTTTCAAATTATCACAATTGGCAACCTCTCATTGCCAGTAGGACTTCGATCATCATCTTTATGCTGCTGATTGGCACCTAACCATGCCATTCAAGTTACAAACCTTCCAAGAGCCTGTGTTTGCACCAGTTGTCCACTGCCACAGGATAACAAATGGTTTTAAATATCAGCATGAATATCCAAAGTTTGGCACAGTAGCGTTTTGAGGTAAGGAACGCCAGGGAAGAAATTTGACTAACCTGATATTTGGGACATCAGGATCTGAGTCAACTAAGGTTCACTGTAGCCTCTCAGGTTGAGCCTAACACTTTGAAGGTATTCAACGAAACACCACTAGTACTGGCAAAATGTACAGAGGCATCCACTTCCACCTTAAACACTGCGCATCATGATGCAAGCACTCCACAGAGTGCCTCTCCAGGGCACTTGCTGTACTGCAAGCACAGTGAGAGCTGTAGGTGGGACTTCGTCGCATCGTCTGCTAAAGCGCGGCGGCTCTGTCGAATGATACTTGCTATGCTGTAAAGGCAACTCCGCTCTCACTATGCGCACAGCACATCGCTAATGCGACACGCTTCTCCAGAAGTGCAGCGATGCTCCTTATTCTACCCAACTTTTACAACTTGTGTTTTTTTTTTTTTTTTCTGCATGCGAACTCACAGGCAACGAACCTTAGCCCATTCATGAGTAAAATCTCCAAACTGTGCTGAAGCTCACACAGCTAAGCTACTCATTTGCGAGGGAATAGGCAGAAATTTTTTTTCACAAGGAGTGGGAGGTCACCACTTTGATCTGAAGGGGAGGCCGAGCAGGCAAATGATCATTTTGGTCTAGTGAAAAATTTCTAGAGGGGGGGTGGGAGGACATGGGCCCAGTTTCGCCACTTCCTGGCTACGCTAATGCTTAGTTGATTCGTACCTCGTAACTAGAATGTTACTGCCTGCTCATGCGATTGTTTTTGATCAGCCTAAAGGTTAATTGCCACAAAATTGGCGATGAATGTGAAGCGTACAGGTAGAAGGATGCTGCTACATCGAATACGAAAACCAACCGATTTATTTTATGGCCCTCGCATGCCTCCGCGCAGCTGCATGAATTTTGTTGTTGCTGCGTCAGCAGCAACAACAAATCCATGCAGCTGTCGCAGCAGTGCCCTGGGCCCTGTCGCAGCAGCGCGCGACAGGGCCCCCACCATATAGATGGAGTCGCAGTTGACAAGTGTCCATTAGACAGTCCTGGTCGAACAGCAGAGTGGCGCAGGGATTATCAATCTACTTTGGGAGGTTGGAACTGGGTGTGACAAAGAATGGGTAATGCACAGGGGTGTTCTGTCAGAAGTAGTTGTTTGAAGCTCTTCCCTGTTTCTGGTTAGATGGCTTCCGCCAATACCAGTTGGGGCGTTACATCGAGACATTGTCAGCGTAAGAACACAGGCTGTGCCATTGGTGGGTGGATCGCAGGGAGCATGCAGCAGTGGTGCGCAGCTTGTGTTTACATCTGTCGTGTAGATCAAAGCACGACCAAGAACATAGTTGACTGTGAGGACGAAATACTGCTGCGTTTCACCCACGTCATTCTTGACAAGTCGGCTGGAGTATCGCAGCGGTGATTGATGGCAGTGTTTGGTGGTCCTAGATTCTGGAGAGCGGCACAGCTGCGTCGAGATTTTGTGTGAACACGGGTGCATCAGGTGATGTTGAAGCTGGCTGACCGCACGTAGGACATGGTGGGCACGTTGACAATAGTTGGCTCCTCAGGCAATGCTTCTGGTAGGAGGCAATGCTTTTGAAGGCCAAGGTGTCCGACAGGTATGGCATTCGCGTGGCTGGTGGGGAGGAATCCGAACCATCTGCGAGGTTTTGTGCAGCTGGTGGCGCTGGCATGACGGCGTCTGAGGGCAGAGCTGTTTGTTCACTTGACGAAGAGAGACGAGTAGCTCCAACGAGTTCTCAAACCACCCCTGGTGTCGGCACATCACATGTCGGTACTGGTTCCTTGAGCTGCACGGGTAGATGGACGCTGGCGATGACAACAGCAGGTGTAGTAGACAGCGCTGTTGGCGTAACATCACTCTCATTTATAGCATGCGACTTGCACAGCGTCGTCTCGGGAGCTGCGTTGACAGCGATGTCTTGTGACAACTGCATCGCTATCTGTGAACTGTTTGATGCCATATGTTTGATGTTTGATGCCTGTTTGATGATGAACTGTTTGATGCCATATTTGACTGTGGTTGTCGGGGTTGCATAATTGGGATAGCAGGTATGGAAGGAGAAACTGTAGGAATGCGACGACACTCATTCGTAGGCATTTCGCGTGTACAATGTCATTTTGGGTGCGTCGTCGGAAACTATGTCATGCAATGTCTGCGTGGTCAGCTGCGAAGTGGCTGATGCTGAAGAGCCACAACCTGATGGTGCCAGATAACTTGGGTTCACTTGTTTCGGCAGAGTGGTAGTGACAGCTTAGGTACGAAACTAAGGTTTAGCGTGGCAGGGAGCAAGTGACCTGGCACTCCCAGTTGTGATGGGGCTCGTATGAAACCTCAAAATCGGTTGTATGCCTGCAGCCCAGGAGGAGGCACAACAGATGGCAGAGCAAGAGGATGGCTACCGTGATGGCATACCATACCTGCTGCGAGACAATGTTGCACACACACACACACACACAAAAAAAAAACGCCTCCATCTTGAGTAGCCAGATGGCTGGGCTTTCTGGGCAATTCCACAAGTAAAAAGGCACCGTGGCCGTTGTATCTCGTCGTCACGCCATGGTGATAGGCGGGTCAAGGTTGGTTGGCTCAGAGAAAGTGTCCGGTGCAACCTTCCGGAATGTTATTCCATGGTCCAGAGTCACCACTGTAGCTGGCAGGCAGAGCAAGTAAGATGCTGCCACATTGAATGCAAAAACCAACTGACTTATGCTATCCATGCAGGCGCGTGCCTCCTCGCACCTGCATGGACTTTATTGTTGTTGCTCCGTCCGCACCAGCAGCGCGCGACAAATGTATCGCAAGGTCTTATGTAACAGCTTTAAATGTGGGAAAGCTTCTAATCTTTAGTCACTTGAGAACAAAAGGATCAGAGGCGTAGCCAGGGGGTGGCACACTGGGCACGTGCCGCCCCCCCCCCCTGAAATATTTTTTTCGCCATGGCATTTGAGAGTGAAAAATGGCCATATTAAAGGGAGTTCCCTCCCCCGACTTCCCGAAAAAAATTTCTGGCTTCGCACCTGAGAAGGACGTGGGAAGTTTGCCCATTTCAAAAAAGTGGCATATCATTCTGATGTTACCAGCCTCGTTGGCTTTATTCAGTTGCAACTGAGCTTCTACGTACCATTCTTGCAGTGAAATTAAAAAGCATTCAGACAGAGTTTAGAAACTTCCCTGCAAAAGACAAAGTCTGTCTTTAACGTAACTTCAAATGCACTAGTAAATTACATGTCATAAATTAATCGCATTGTAATTGACTCATAATGCAGCTTGCTAAGTTCACATCTCTTCATTTTTAGCATGTATATTTATTTGGTCGCTTGAGCTTCTAGCTAAGTTCTTGGTTGTGCCGCCTAAGAAGTGACCATAAGGAAGGCTACTTTACAGTCTACTCCGCCACTAATCATCTTTGACAAGCATCTAGGGAGCAGCAGCATGATAAACAGTTGGGAGCTGTATATAACATTACTCTGTGAAGGCATCAGCTGGTGCGACAGACAGGGACTTCATCCAGCGCTCTGGATGAATGTTTTAGTTAAGGACTCGACATATTTGCCATCAACAAAAGGAAGCTCTCAGATGCCAACTAGGAGGAGCAACTCATCGCAAGTTACAATGAGAATTCCCTGACACCAAGGATGCATCAACAAAAAAACAGATGCAACAGAATGAGGTTCACATGAGTGTTCCTGGTTTTGAGCTTGCCGTATTTACTCGATTCTACCACGCCCTCGATTGTAACGCGCATCTGGTTTCCACGACGAAAAAAAAAGTAAGACATCGATTGTAACTGCGCACCTATTTTTCTCGGCCCGCACGATCACACCAGTCGAGAAAACAACTCCTTTCGGGAGTGTCTTCCGTTTAAATATAAGGTACGGGGGAAGCTTGTGCCCATCTGACGTGCAACAGAGCATTGCCGTCACTCTTAGTTTTTCCGTGGCCCGATGTCAGCACGCGAACTTGCTTCGCCCCCTTCTCAATGGTTGTGGTGCCAGGCATGTCGAAGTAATGAGGCGTCTGATCGGCATTCCCAATTTGCCCAAGCAGGTAGCCATTGTTGTGCCGCAAGTTTCGGATGAACCTCTGCAAAACTGTGAAGCTTTTCTTCGCACTCCTTCAGCAACTTCTGGCATATGCTCGTTCGCCTTCGGAAGGAAAAGCCTTTCCTCTTCATAAAGTAATGCCCCTGACACACGGGCACCCTGAAGTCCTTTAGACAAGGGGGCATTTTTCGGAAAGGCGTTCGGGCGCAGTGACACACGACAAAGGAGTAACTCCTTTCCGGCAAAGATCCTTTCCGCAAAAGCAGATCCCGCATCTACTTTTCTGGCAGGAAGGGAGTACTCTCGCATACAGTGTGCATAATTTATCAATAGAAAAAACGTGTCGCAACACTGCGGTGCCCTGTCAGTATTTTTTTTGCGCTGAGAAAATGTTTTCATTTTCGGCAGCAGTGCGATTTGTTGAAAAGTGAAGGCCTATAGTCTGTCCATACTCTCAAACGCCTGCATTACGTCACTAGCGCGATCATGTTAGGGTTGGCAGCGGCAGTTGCTGTGTCAGGCTCACCGAAAACACTGCTTAAAGTGGCCGTCACCTAATAACGGTAATGTGTCTTCAAACCAGCGTTTGTTGCGCACATAGGCCTTTCGCGGTTGATGGCTCGGGGGGACAGTGCGGAAGCAGTCAAAATGAAGCTGTTCATGACGAGTCTTTGTTTGAGGCTCATCACTCTTGCCTTCGCAGTGTTTAGCTCATCTTCGATGGTGCCGAGGGCGACAAGAGTCAGGCCCACCTCAACTGTTGCTTTATCTCTGTCTGTGCGCTGACACATCGCAGGATCACGATGAAACGCGGCACGCCGTCACTGACCCAGCTGGACGCAGCCATGTAAAAAGCACGACAAAAAATAAAAACAACAAAACACCGACTGTTCATAGTTGCCAGACGAACTTAAGTTGCTGCTAAAAACGCAAAAAAGCGAAAGAAAATTACTGGTATGCGCATTATAAGCCACCAGACAAAAAAAAAAACGGTTTTATGCTCCGGTGTCGCTGAATGTGATGTACATGCGCAGATTCTTTTTAATATTTCCAATCTTGCTGCTTCCACAAACAGCGCCATTTTTTCTGCAGCGTTCTTCTGAGGCACCGCCTAAAGCAGTAGTCCGGTGCCGTGTGTCATCAGCACCACTCCTTTCTGCAAATGGTCCCCTTAGGCGAGAAAAGTGGTTTACTTCAAAGTACTTTACTTTTGCCCGTGTGTCACGGGTATTAGTTGTCCAGCACCTGCTCGCTTCGAACTGGCTCCGCGTTAGCCCTTTTTCTAAGGCTGATTGCATAGTCCGCATTGGAGCAGTTCTGTCGTCACTGGCAGCTGCGCCGCTCGCTGCTCAAGCACATACTCGGCGAGCAGCTCTTCGATTTGCGGAAACCGACCCTTGTGTGGTCCACTGAGGCCTTTACGTGAAGCTTTGCTGTCGACAATCTTCTGCTTTTGTTTCCGCCAGTCCCGCAAGCACGTTTCGGGAACTCCGAACCACGGCGACGCAACCCGATTTCCGTCCGTTTCTGCACACGCGATGACTTTTCTTTTAAAAGCGGCATCGTGGTCCACTCGTAGAGTTTTTGGAGCCAGCCCTTCCATGCCATCGATGCTAATGCACTACAAGATGACGAACTCCTCAGCACACGTACGAAGTGCCGCAAAAGGGAAACACATTGGCAGAAATGGCCGACGCACCATGCCGAAGCACATAGGGGGCGACCATTTTGGAAATGCCGTTGGAAATAGAATGACCGTATTCAATTTTTTTTTCGTACTCGATTCTAACGCACATGCGACTTATGAACTCGCTTTAACCGGAAAAAAAGGTGCGCGTTAGATTTGAATAATTACGGTGTGCCCACTTTTTGGCTCCCTCACACGATACCATAATGATGAAGTGAACAGCGCACATGTCTAGCTGGTGTGCCTATTTTTTAGGACCATATTTTCTGTACCACAAACTTGAAAGATAATATGCTACAGTGGTCCCTATAAAATTAGCTGTCAGTATCGGACTTATTTCATCATAGTCTGCAGGTACATTGAAATGAGAGTTGCTCAGAAAATTCTACTTATCAGAGGGAAGTGTCTTTATACCTTGCAAAGGACCGTGTTGTCCACAGAAGCCATGACCTCGGCTGTGATGTCTTCTTGCACTTCTTCAACTTCCTGCACCACCGTGCCATGAAACTCCTCATCAGCCACCATGATGGTTTCCACATTATCAGCTGCTTGCAGCTCACCAGATGCATCCTCCATCACCTCAGAAACAGCCACTTCGAGGGCCTCTTCAGGCACGATTTCATCGGGGCTTACATTCTTGACCAGCACACTGGCAGGTATCTGAGCCAGCAGGTTCTGTGAGTTGGACCGGCCAGACATGCTGCACGCAAGACAACAGTTTTATTATCAATGCTCCCCGCACAAAGGAACTGCATGACATTCATCACAGACAAGTGGTCACTGCTAACAACAACAGTTTTATTATCAATGCTCCCCGCACAAAGGAACTGCATGACATTCATCACAGACAAGTGGTCACTGCTAACAAGTGCTCATGCTGTTATTCACAGAAGCTTCTCTGCAAAGATTCACCAGTTACACCAAGCAATTCATTCATGTTTTTGTACGCTGTTGAAATTTTCTTAATGATAAATTACCAACTTGCCCGAACGATCACATTAATCGGTTACATCAAATCCTTTCCCATAGCTTTATGCCCTCACAAGCCTGTTGGGGAGGCTTCCTCTTAGCATATGATATTCACCAAGCCAAGCATCGTTTATTGGGGCGTTATAACGTCAAGAGACTTTATATTGCAGCTATCATGGGCAAAAAGTACCAAAATGCAACTAAGGCACAGCTGTCCCTTTGAAATCTTTTAATAGCCTGTAACTATGTCGCCTGCATGTTACTGCCTGGTTTTCTCAAATTTATGCTGACAAATACATTAGAAAAACTACTCATATTCACGAGATCGGGCTATAGGGTGCAGCACTGCCCCGCGAAAGTGTGGGATAGGTGGTCGGCTGTGCGTATACAAATACATGCAGCGGCGCACCGTTGCGTGTGATTTCATCCGATTGTCGGCAGATAAAATGCATTGACTACAGTTTACTGGTAATATCTATGCTCTTCTCTACTGAATCGGTTCACGACTCCTATGCAACATTAACATTCACCGTGCGTTAAGTGCATTCTGCCATTCATAGGGATGCTCGCCCTGGGTGACTCTCTTCACGCTTCTGCACCAAGTCACACCTTTGTTGTGTTGTTTGTACGTGGTTAGCTTGTGTTCTGCCTGCAACGCACTGCTGTAGCGTGGCTGAACTACTTATTTACATTATTGTCATCTGCAAAAAAAAGATAAAGAAAGATTGTAGAAAGCCCACATATCTGTGCGATTTGTTCAGTACCATCGTTCGCTCCAGTGCGCATATGATATTTTTTCTCAATCTGATGTTTTTTCTCAATCTGATGTTTTTTCTCAATCTCAATAAGTCTAATCACGAAAGCTTAGTGGCTAACAGCGCTTTGCACTACACTGCATTTACCACGTGTACGCACATGTTTTTGCACCAGTAAAATATTATGTAAGAGTTCAGCGGAAAATTTTTACAGATTAATTACAGTGCTACAACAAAGACCTGGTTAATGGGACAAGCATGTTTTTTTTTTTTTTTTCAGGCAAAAATTACCACTGCCTTTTGTCGGTCACTAACAATACCACATAAACACTGAAAACAGTGTAAAAAAGATGAAACTTTCTATGAATTTATACGACATTATATTTAGGACACGTCGTCTAAATTATTCTTCAACGTATGGGCTCTTTAAAGCGTTTCATAAATCTAAGCACACGGTTGCGCATGGCGACTCTGTTTTAAGCGCAGTGTAAGTACCGAAGTCTCACAGTTTATGTGATAGTGATATTTCTATGTAGTGGTACAACGGCCAGATAAACACAACTAAAACTCCTCGCATGATCACTAAACTACAGTGTCGTAGTTGTACACCTACCAACAGTGCGCAAATGCATAGCCTGGAGCCTGTTTTTTTTTTCTTTACAACCGAGTTGCTATAAAATGCTGCATTCACTATTTGATAGCATTCATGTTAGGAAGGATGCCAAGAGCATTTTGCAATGGGGTTGAAACAGAAACCAGCACCCACTCTGAAATTATTCTAGTGAATGGAGCGTACGACGACAATAAACAGCACTCTTGAAAGTTGCACTCACCGATCTTATTAATAAGCATTAGCAGCCAAGAAAGACCAAATGCGTTCGTACGTCGTTTCAGGCGTACGTAGAAACAGTTACACACGCGCTCACTTGACCAAACAAACCACAGTTAGAGAACGTGCATGATGTACACGCACATAGAAACACGGCGTGGCTAGCAGACGACACAAGGAGCAATCCACACTTCTACATTTTGGCCAGTCGCCGACTCTGCTTGATCTCGCGGCCAATAACAATACACAGTTGAAAAATACACTTTAGTGAACTTAGGTGCATTGACCATACTTGAGCCCAACAAGGAAACAGAAAACAACTAAAATGAATGTCTCCTAGCAGCTTTAGCAGTGATGGAAGTACCTTGGAGCAGGAAAAGTACTGCTTTGGAGCAACCATAAGTGTTTTCGGAGCAGAAAAAAGTGCTAGTTTGGAGCAGCTATTGGTGTTTGAGGAGCACATAATGAATTTGCCACACATAAAGTGGAGTTGAGAGCATTGTCGAAGCATCTATTGTATATTAATATTTATTATGAAATATATTTAACAGACAACAATCACTGTATATTTCATGTAACAAATGATGGCAATTCCGTTATGGCAGTTTTATCCTTTTTGCTTGCAGCTGCTTTCAGTTTGTGCTGTCTTTTGCTGAACTAACCTTTTGGACTTTTTTTTTTCACATGGCTTTGTGATTGCAACATTCCGAAATCCTGCTCTCCTTAATCTAGCCACTCGTTTATCAAAACTGTGGTGGAAACCACGCACACATGTTCTTTTTAATCGAGAGCAGGGGCAGGACAGTGCTATCCCCTGTTCAATGAGCTTAGATTGACTGGAGCTGAAATCAAGCAACGGTTTCACAGGTCGTTGGAAAGTATTGCAAACACACACGAGAGGGAAAAAAGTCAATTTTCATGTCTAGGAAACTGGGTAGACTTATCTTTCATCTATTTATTCATTAATCCAAGCCCAGAATCCTTCAACATTTTGATCTATATATGCTGTGTCTCGTGCAGTCCTCGACTGTTAAGGAAGGCCAAAAAATTGTCAGCATACCCTTGTCTGGTCATGTAGTACATGGCATGCATGGTAGGTCATGTGTCTGTCATGTGTAGGCCTGTCTACCCTGCTAAAATTTCACTAAGTACAGGGGTGACTGTACACCTTAAACAAGCACCACTTTTCTGTATGACTGTCTTCATGTTGAACAAAGCTAGACCTAAGGTAAACAGACAAGAGTTCTACAAACAACACCTCTACTGAAATTGTAAACCTCTAATAAAAAGCACACCCATTGAAGTCACATATGCATATTTTGATGCTCTTCATAAGTTCATGGCATGGACACAACATTAACACTCATGGCTTGGCAGTTCCCTGGGTTTTCTCACAAAAAAATGTGTCAATTCCAAGAAATTAGCTACCCAACAGGGGTCTTCAATGTGCAAGGAGGCTAGTTGCATCTGCAAAAAGCCTGTCACAAGATGTTACTTAGACTTTTTAATAACAACTGCCCTGAAAGAAAGCACTGCTTTGTGGGTTTAAACCACCGTATAACCACGGAAAGTGCCCGTATACCCAACGAGTGTCCATACAACTGCTGCTGCAATAAAATGCATGCAGTGAAATATAAGCAAGGTATTGTTACAAGCAACATCAATAACAAAGTGAAGGTGGCTTATTATCTGTAACTGTACTGTTCAGTTCACAAACAAGCCATCTAACCTCGAGTAATGTCAAAATCAAACATGGAACTGTGGCTAGATGCGTAGGTACAGTGAGATTGGAGGGGCTCTAAAGGCATGTTTGTGCATAAGTGGCTGGCAAAGACGACCCGACAGTAGATTGATCAAAGACTAAGGTGATTTCCCATTCTGAGAAAGCTTTCTACACAACTACAAGTACATTACTGACTTGAAAAGACACCAATATTTCATTAATACACAAAAAGAGAGACGTGAAAAACTTGAACAGCACACTGGTCAGCTTCTTTCAAGACTGTAGCAAAGCGTGCAGTTCCTGACGAATTCAAATAGGATACAGCAAGCTAGATTCAGCAAAGGTACCGTAGATAAGGTTCATGCAATTAACCATATAATTTATTTAAGTCTACCAAATACATAGCATCCCTCAATATGACGTTTCATAGATACGGTAGAGGCATTCAACTTTACAGTTACCAGCACTACAGGAGGCAATGCATCAGCAAAGGGTAATTGAAATACACAGGGATACCGCAGTTAATATATGCAGACATTTCACAACTACTATGTTCCTCAAGAAATGCTGGCAAACTACTATCAAGAAAGGGTTTCAACAAGGAGATTAAGTCTGTCCATTGTTAGTTGCAGCATAACAAAAGAAGGTGAATTAAATGACTACATTGAAAAAAAGATAGGAATAATAATCAACAAAGGTGGACTTCAGAAACTGAGGTGACTGAAGAGCTGAAGCAGAGGGCATCGCACTAAGGCTGAAAATGCGAAAGACAAAAGGTGGTATGCAGAGAACAAGACTTTTGAATCTGTCAGGAGTTGTCAAATATGGGCTCCAAAGCAGTCTCTGTGTGATCTAGCAGAAGAGAGTTTTTTAAGAGTGTCTTGCACTCGGCCTTTGCAGTGCCACGACAGCAAGGCAAATTACAAGTGAATAATAAATAAGAACTTTTACAGGAAACTATCTACAGTACCTGTATTCTTCAAAATCTTCATTTGCAAGGTGTAATGGTAATGAATTGGCTGGTAATATCCATCACTTCCCTGAGCCCACATCTTTGCCGCCATCACGTGCCACTGCCACTCTGGCTCCATTAAGCATATGAGCTCTTTAGAGTAGCAGAGATTGCGTCTTTTCCTTGCTTAAACCTTTCCTCCTCCTCCTACGAGCTCTCACATGGACAACTGCTCTTAAAGACGATGACCATCTTTCAGCCAATCTTAGTTGTATACATGCGATTCGAGAAACCTATGCCAGAATTTTTTCCTTCATAATGTCAACCATAGCTTAAAAATCAGGTCACTTTGATCTTGGGCGAGAACCATCGCTTTACTGTGTGCAACTTTGGTTGTTTAATGTAAAGCTTTTAGGGCATGCTTTCAGGGCCTGCAGCAGGACACAAAAACATACTGATGATGACTCTCCTCATTTGTCATGTAAAATCCTTTGCGAGTGCCATGGCTTTCATTATGCGGAAAAAATATATTGAGTGCATTAGCTGCGTCGTCAATAAGCTGAATGTAATAGAATTTATAGTCTTCCAACACCACCACAATTTTTACAGATCCGCACTAAGAAAAGAAAGTAAAAACTTTAATATTTATGTTGCGATTTGGTTACCACATGATTTTCCTATTTCATGATAGGCGTTATAGCACATAAGCTGCTGCTTTATTTCATTTGTTTCAGCTTAAGTGTATTATTTCACGGCCAACCCACGGCTTGTGGCAATTTTCAGTAAACAAATGTGAACCTAATTTTTTACTAAGACCGTAAGTCATGACCATCCTTAGAATCAACACCTGAACACCGATATCGAAGTAGGGCTTTCTCTAGATGATTAATGAAATCAAACTTTGTATGATTGCTCACATAAAAGATACTGTATGCTTTCACCGCTAGAACACAAACGTTTTTAGTCCAAAATACCTCACTTAACAACAATGCCACACTTAAAAAAAGGACTCACTAATTAAAAAAAGTTGGCCTCGTATCTGCATGTAATCTGCAAATGTCGTCGAAAGACGATAGTCTTGCGTGTGGAGAGTGAACAGTTAATTTGATGTTCTGCGCAAGAAAATCGGTGAATGCTATTTTGGAGGCGCTGCGTTAGAGTGCCTCGAGCGTGCAGCGGAGGCGAACAAGCGCATCAAATCACGTCACACGTGAGATATGAGCGCCACCTGGCAGTCTTCTTGAAAAACCAAGCGCATGGCTCTGAGACGGGTGTGCGCACCCATCTCAGAGGTGATAAGGTGTAGAATGCAAGGCGACGGGTAGGTGCCACCACTGTTTCGTTTTAGCAAAGCGTTGGAAGCACTCGCCTTTCCGTGCAAGCGTTGCATGGTCAGCGCAGCGTGATAAGCGCTACGGTCCTTAAAATTACTTATGTGTGCCTTTTATAGTAAGATACGCACATGCAGAATATATACGTGTTGTTATGATGCCCCAGACAGGTGCAATATTTGTTTTTTAATTGACAATTGCACAAGCATGAACGCTCAACCTTGAGCAACATAGGTGTGCGCTGCGAATGGGGTCGGCTGTTTCAAGTACTCCATGCCGTTAAGAGTGAACTAACAGACAAATGTACAGACAGACAGACCGAAATTTTTGCGTCGAAGGTCCCCCAGAAAGACTATCGTCATTAAAAATGTGCAGTAGTCACTATAAAATTGCACACAATATGTTCAAGATTCAAAGCTAGTTTTTTAGCGAGAACAGCATCATACACCACATACTCCTAATTAATTTACGTAGAGCTTAGCTATCTTTTCAGCAAGTGATGCCCTGTAAACAGCACAAACGATGAGCTTATCGCTATAAGATGTTACAACAGATAAACATTTTTAACCGCTATGCCATACGAAATAATCGTCCACTGACTGCAGGTGGTGAGAAAGTGACTATTTGGATGCTGCTTTGTAAACGTTCATGCGGGCCAGGTGAAATATGAAATAATACGTCTATTTACTCAGCAGTTGGTCATATAGAAGTTCCGCTTGGAAAGAACAGTTCGGCGTTGCGAATATTAAGTTTCGCCACGGCCGAGGCACATCCCATTAAGTGTTCTGATGTCCCCTTGTTACTTGCAAAAAATGTATTCCTACCCCGGCTGTTTTACCATCTATTTCCTTCCTCACTTGGCTCTGTTGCTGTCCTTTTTCATACTTTCACGTACTGATATGAAATGTTTAATATTGCGTCTAACATTTGATTTGCTGGTAATTTGCAATGTTCACCACAGCAACTCATTATCAACGCTTGCATAATCGAGGGTCCCATTGAAGTTCTTTTTACTTAGGGGAACTCGCTTGTATATTTGTCATGTTCTGTACACCTTTCTTTTGTAAACAATAAATGAGGATCCAAGAGTAACTAAGACGGACCGATTAAAAGACCGATTTTGATGCGACGATTCTGAGCAGCCAATCTCACTCAACGCAATTTGCGTGCGGGCGGCGTTTCGGCGACTGCATGGCAACGTTTCCTGTGCGGCTATTTTATAAACACATGCTTATGCTTAACATGAGCAAAAAAAAAACAAAAAAAAAACGTTACGACCGGCAACCTCTGTCAAATCAAAACTATAGCAGTCCGCGAAAGCACATTTCAAGAACTCCAGCGTAGCAACGGCTTTCGCGATGGGACCACAGCCGTTGCGAAGCAATGGGCAGCATTCTCGGGCAAGTCCTGCTGCCGAGCTGTAGAGTAATACAGCAACCGTTAGCTATATTGCTCTACACTACAACGAGCGTTTTCGATCGCCTGTGCAGCATGGGTACAATCTGACTTCTCTAGGGAAGACAACACTTGCAAACAACCAGGTTCTACGCAAAAATATTTGAATGAAAACAACAATGGGCCACCACCTATTCGGCATAGCCGAGGAATGGGCGGGGAATAAAACGGCCTCGTACAGTAGTAATTTTGCACTGACACTGGCATTTTCGCACAAACAACATTTGCAGGAAGTGTTGCAGCACTCACCTTCGCCTGCAAATTTAACTAATACTTCCGCAGATGGCAGGGAGTCGGTGAAGAAAGTACAAAGTACGCTACCGACAATACGCAGCAACCAGTGTGGCTACCACCTCTCCGCCAGGCCTAAATTTGTCGTGAAACCCAACAATGCCCTTCTAGTTAAAACAAATTCAGCCAACATCACCACAGGTTAAATCACCATAGTTTCGAAGACACTTTTACGCTGATTTTTTAAGCGTGTAAATAAAGTTGTTTAATACTTTAGAAAGCTTCACAGTAAAATCCTAATAATTCAAATTTTGCTAGACAATAATCAAAAAAGAACAGGTCAAGTTTCAATAACTTTCAACAGCAACATTTTTGTTTCTAATTACTTTACAATAATTTGTAGCCCTGTATCTGCTTTAGCGAGAAACTAATCATAAGTGCGTTAGTGTATTTTAAATAAATGCCACTTAAGACTAAGAAATTAGGCGCTTTTGCAACCGCCTGCGTTCAAACGTGGCCTCCAAGATGTGAAACGCGTCGCCATCTCAGAGGCCATCACTCCGACTACGGTGACTCTAAACGCGCAGTTTTCAAATCGGGGCACCCGCGCGCTCTGGAGGAAAAATAGTGTGGTGCTTTCAGAGTGACCGCCTCAGGAAAAAGAAAGACATTCCCGGCGTTAGCAGTCCAAAGACACCTTGAGAGCAGTCCGACAGCAGAACGAGAGGGGAGAGAAACAATATCCTTCGTTGAGTGCCTGTCCTGGTTTTGTGTACGCTCCGTGAATGTTCCGCGACGTCGACAATACTCGTTTTTCTTCTGGAACGTCACAATGGACCTCTGGCTACGTCATAGTAGTGGCGATGTCGCGAGGAGCTGAAAACTCAGATGAATGTTCATGCTTACTTTAAAACCAAATTAAATTTTTTTTGTTCAATGTATTTATTCTTTCAAATAAAAAACAAAGAATAAACAAAACTTTCAAATTTGGTGTTAAGAATCATTTAACTGAATGTCACGTTACTGAAAGTGTCGCGAAAAATAAATAATTACCTCATTGCATTTTCACTCACCTGATTAATACGTATAATCAAGTACTTATTTTTCATAAGAGAAGTGAAGATGTACTGTGGAAAATTTCAATTGCGCTGTTATCGACCACACCTGGTAAACTGGTAGGTGTTCTGTGACCACACTTGAACACCACAGTTGTGTGCATACAGATGTTCTCTAGTTGTGTTCTTCGTGTTTACTTGAAAAGTTTCTAAAATGCACTGTAGCGAATTGGAAAAATCTCTGCAGATGGCTCAGAAACATTCCTACGGGTCTGCAGAAAACCCAATTCTCTTTTGACTGAACAGGATCAACATATTTGCATTATTGCCGTTAATGTTCTCGTGATCACTGGCTCGGGATTTCAAGTTGCCTCTTTTCAAAGCCTCTGCGGATAAAAAGTGGTGAATGCTTCAGTGGAGAGGCAACTGGGCAAGTTATATATTTCGAGTCCTGCTTTGTGTTAAGACACGTTGTGAAATGAGGAATGATCAACACCGGATCTAGTAACGTTGATCAACACCTCCTAAATATTTTCGAAGGCTGCGCTCTGACAGGTGACGTCAGCGACCGCCGTCCTACACGGAGGAAGGACCTTTCCTTCCTTCGTGGCCGTCCCTGTCCCGGTCGCTGACGTCACCTGTCAGGCTGCGCTCTGACAGGTGACGTCAGTGACCGCCGTCCTACACGGAGGAAGGACCTTTCCTTTCTTCGTGGCCGTCCTACGAGCCGGTTCCTCAAACCAGCTCTTCCGTCCCGTTTTTCTCCCGAGTCCCCGACTCCACTTTTCCTCTCTTGCTGCTTGTGGCCAGTTCGTAGAACCAGTCGCTCTTGTTTTGTTATTCGAGTGCTACCACAGAACACCTATATATGTGCTACTTCTGCGGCATGCAGGTCTCGACATGCCAAATAAGTGTTGTGTGCCTATGTGTACGAGCAATTACAAGACAGGAAACAAGGAGCAAGTGCTTTCATTCTCAAAAGATGAAACGATCTTCAAGAAATGGATCAGTGCGATTCCTCGGTGGAATTTTGTGCCTACTGCCAACAACAAGGTACGAAGTAAATTCTCACCACAAAATTGTGGTTTATGAGGGAGTTATGACAAGCGTTATGTTATTTGATTGTATAAAAAAGGGTAATATCCTGTGCTCCACACGTTTGCTACTGTAAAATGCGGGTATGCGCCTTACACTTCCACGCATCGGACATGGAGCGTACATCATCGTACTCAGATCCCCGGACAGGAAAGGTGCTTGAAGCTGCGCCTTGGGTCAGTTCCATCTATATTTCCTGGCTGCCCTTCGTATCTGTCGAAGCAAGATGCCCTCCCAACAAGGGAATCCCCGGATGCCAAGAAAGCGCGCCTCGAGGCTCGTGCTATTAAAGAGTACGCGGCCTTGCATCGCGAAAAGCAAAAGCAGCGCAAATTTGTGTCCCTTCCTGAAATGATAGAGCGGCTATAAGGGAAATGCATCCCAGATGAATGGACCGTTATTTAGCACCCAAACTGTGCCATATTCCTGAACATTGTAAATAAGTGGATGCCTGTTCTTCAGTCCTCTGTTACTGTGTTCGAAGATCTTCGTATCACTGCGTGTGTACACGGTAACTTTGTAAAACGCACAAGTGACTGTGTTGTGCCAGATAACACCAGTGATATTAAGGAATTATGTGACCTACTGATTAGGTTGCAGCAGATTTCTGGCGACTCCTGATGCTACTGACTCCATTTCTGTCAATCTTTTCAAAAGATTGAACAAAATGTCCCCGATAATAAAAAAGGACACTGCCAAATTTTTGAGGAAGCAAGTGTTGTTGGTTGAGAAAGAGAAATTGCAATACTCTTTGCAAACAATGGTGCTTGCCTGCATATTGCACACCATATCTCCCCATGCTTATAAGTTTTTGAGGAGCTCAGGTTCTTTGATTCTGCCACATCATAGTACTACAGAAAATGTGTGCTCATCCTTCAAGCTATCACCCGAGAATAAAATAGATGAGCCGAATTTTCTAAAATACATTGGTCAGAGATATAAGAAACTAAAGTCGCATGAGACTGCCGTCACTCTAATGATAGACGAAATTCACATTCAATCATTCATGGACTACAAAGGAGGGAAGATTGCAGGGGCAGCAGTAAACACAGTTGAGGCTGCAACGACTGCACATGTGTTCATGCTTCAAAGTATGTTGAGCTGTTTTCGTAAGGTTGTTCACATTATTCCCGTGCAAAAGTTAAATGCTGAGTCGCTTCATGCTGTCTTGAAAAAAAGTCATTCTTGAGCTGTAAATATAGGCTTTAGAGATGTAGCTGTAGTAACAGATAACAACTCCATCAACAGGAAGGCTTTAGGCGTCTTTTCTAACCCGCCAAAAGTAAGAATTACTTACCCACATCCAAATGGTGCAACGCTGCCTTTGATTTTACATCGTAGATGCTGTGCACCTGTTAAATTGTATAAGAAACAATTAGCTTAACCAAAGAAACCATAAAACCCACTTTTATTTTTCCATAATTGACCTTACCAACCATTATGTCCACCATGACATCATACAATGGGCGTTATTCAAAGAACTGAGAGAACTTCACAAACTTGAAGCTTCTGAGCTGTTGAAATGCAGCTACCGGCTGTCTTCGAAGGCTTTAAATCCAATTAATTTAAAAAGGCAAAATGTGAAGCTTGCCTTACAGGTTTTTAACACCTCTGTGGCTGAAACCTTGGATGCACACTCTGGTTTGCCCGCATTTTCCCAAAGGAAAGAAACTGCCAACTTGCATCAGAATAATTCTTCATTGGTGGAAGGTTGTCAATGTAAAAGCCCCACACAAGGGCCATCACCACCGTGTGACGTATACAAAGAACCAATTTCTTCAGTGAGTGATGACCCCAAGCTGACATTTCAGGACGCCTTCATGACCTGGCTTGGCGTATGGGAGTTTTACAAACACGACAATGGCACGCTCACTAAAGAAACTTTTAACGCTTTGAGGCATTCAGAATATGCTCTACTTGAATTTTCTAAGTATTGCATCGTTGAGCTTGGCTGTAAGCTGGGACAAGTGCAAACGGGCGGTTTGGAGAACAGATGTGGGCAATACCGACTAATGGCTGGGGACAGTATCAGGCAGCTTTACGAGTGTGAAGCCAGAATTCGCCTCCAAAACACTCTTCCTGTGATAAGCCCGGGGACCTCAACGACGATGAGGAGCTTTGTTTGCAGGCTGCTGCACATTCATTCAACATTGCTCTGTGTCAGAAAACCTGGACAGTTCGGTGGCTTCTGTGCTTATTCTGTTCTGAAAACACTGAAGTGTGATTTCTGCCGAGAGCAGCTTGTGGAGTGCTAAACACCAGAAATCGAGGATGCAAATGTGCAGTCTTTAATTGATTGATTTGTGGGGTTTAACGTCCCAAAACCACTATATGATTATGAGAGACGCCGTAGTGGAATGCTCCGGAAATTTCGACCACCTGGGGTTCTTTTAACGTTAACGTGCGCCCAAATCTGAGTACACGGGCCTACAACATTTCCGCCTCCATCGGAAATGCAGCCGCCACAGCCGGGACTTGAACCCGCGACCTGCGGGTCAGCAGCCGAGTACCTTAGCCACTAGACCACCGTGGCGGGGCGTGCACTCTTTAGCAGCTAGTGTGAATAGAGGTGGTCTAAAATTCTCCAGACTGTGTATCATCACTGTCGTGATGCACGCTGAAATAGTTCTGAAGAAGCTGCTTCAGCCAGAAAATGTCACAATGTTTTTTCAGCAAGAAAGCCAGAGGAATGTCTTCAGGCAACTGATAATTGAGTCACTGCCTGAATTCGAAGATCTGGTGACATGCGTAAATGGGCAAGATCCAAGTTTGCTGATCAGCATGATAGCAAAGTGTGCAGCAAGCATCATGTTGAGTAATTACTGCAAGCAACGAAATGATGTGGCTGCTATTGTAAAAGCCGATGCCAAAGCTAAAAACATTAACTTCGAAGTAAAGTGCAGGTTGAGTTTTTGAATAATATAGTGTTTTTTTTGTGTGGGCTTGTACTGTTTTAAATGTATGTACATAATAAACTCATGCTACCAAGTATATGGGCCAATTTGTATCGTAATCAAAGTGTACTTCGTGACTGAGCAGCACTTGCGTGCAGCAAATCAGGCGGCTTCAGGTGAGCTAATAGACATAACTATTCTTGGCGAGATTGCTGTGAACTGCGTGCGAGCTGTAGATGCAGCAGACTGGTTGAGTAGGAAACGGGTTCAAAGCAGCGCGGCGGCGTCCGACCACAGATGACGTAGCTGACGTCATGACGCGCGACACCCAAGCTTGTCAAGTTCTAGGAGGCGTCGGAACGATGCAGTGTCAACCATATTGGCCAACTTGCCGCCATGGTAGACTGCGGGGAAACAGGAAGACTCTACATCCACCTTTTATATAACACTCCTATAGGGGTCTTTGAGTTAATAAAATAAAAAAAAGTGAAGAATCAGCACCATTGCCCAAATGGCTTTTTTAATTGCGTAGTATTTCTTAGTGAACCAAAGGTAGTTCGAGTGTTACTATCTACTAGTCACCTACGTCTGCGTGCTTGCCTCCTTAACTTTGTGTTGACGCAAATTGGCATGAAAAGGTACGAAGGTTTTACTGTCTGGTCATGACATGAATAATGTGAAAAAGATGTCATGTACGTCATTAAACAGTCAGTTATTCTACCACAGAGCCACACCAGGTTGTGAAACTGCTTTTGAAAAAGACCCTAATGACAGGTGCAGTAGTGCTGGCTATCTAATTTATTCAACAAACAATACATATGTACTCCTACAATTAATACAGGCATCATGTCAAACATTACATATGTATCGTATGATATCATATCAGGTTAATGCCAACCATGGTTCCAGTGTTGGTTCCGCTTTCATATCAGTTTAATAAACATTGCATTTATATTACTTGCCAGCGGCTTATCATGAAACCTGTCTACATTAGGTGTGGGATCTACCAAAAGGTAGGTGCTTGATGGGTTGGCCTACTTTTAACGGTTATATATCACTTCCTTGCAGCAATGGGCACGGTAACAACTTTCTCCATTTTTCTGGACTGGCCCGTTGACTTCAGCACAATTTTTTTTTTAATGCTCATGTCCAGATAGCGTTGAGTGCAGGGTGTTTTTTGTGTTGGAGAAGTTGACTGATAGGTCTCATTTGCCCATCGATCACAAGACAAGCAATGCCCATGCAAAGAGCTGCAAGCATTCCTCTGTGCTGTGGAACAGTACATTCGTCGGTTTGTGTCTGCATCTGAACAGTTGAAGGGTCATGCACAAGTGCTGTAGAATAACACAGCATTTTGACTAAAAAAATTGGACTTTACAGTATTTACAGAAATTACTGAAGTGCCAAATCTGATAACCAGAAGGGAAATTGGGGAGATACGATAGTACTGTAACCTCAAAGACAGCAGCGAAATGAAGCAGCATTAAATCAGCTAAAAATCAATTGCATAAGAAGGACGAAAATATGTATTATGAGAGAGAGACAAGACATTGTCACAAGTAACTCTGATAGCACAGTGAACTTCAGAGTTCCTACTAAGCCTGAAATACAACCTGGTGCATACATACATGAGTACCAATGAGGCAGCAAGGGTTAGGCGTGTTTGTAAAAAAGCATCCGGAAAAGGCAGAATAACAGTCCATTTGATCAAAGGTTGAAGATTATGTCTAAGAAGCTGGCAACACACAAACATTATATATTAAAAAAAAACAACAAAGTTGGAAAAGCAAGAGAATCATGTTAATACACAAGAGAAACATGCAACACCGGAACTGTAGACCAATTAGCTTACTTTTATTACACATTCATGAAGGTAATTTAAAAAGAATAAGAGTGACAGTATAGTTCAGTCAACCAACATAGAGAAGAATCCGGTTTCAAAAAAAAGGATGAAAGCCATGTGCTCAATTAACCAATTCACATAACTACAATGAACTCCTTTATAGTAAGTACGAGATTTGCGATGCTTGATACAATGCAGCTGGTGCTACTGAGGTCTTCCAATACGAGAGTTTCTGTAAACACCATGATCTGGTCACCAATCTGCAGGACTTCTGCCAGAAATCATTTTAATAAAATGTTGTACTTTAAATCAGCAGAAGTGGAAATGAAATGCCACAGCATAACACAGTACCTCGATGCAAAAAGTTACACGATCTCTTCTTATGCATTCCCCGAAGATAACTCCAAGGCGAAAGCCTGCTTTTTTTTCTTCTCAGTCGATTGTGTTGATCCTTTTATTACTGTACATTGTTTGAATTGCACACTGTGAGACACTCGAAACAAGCAAGTAGCAGCATTTCTGGAATATAAGACGGATGATGAATTGTCGCCACACTTGATGGCCGGCCAGAAGTCATGAGTTCCTGCGAAAAGCGCATTTAGCTGTCGAGCCGACCTGCACAGCACCACTGTTTAATTACTGGCTCCATCAAATGCTCCACTTATCACAGGAAAGATAGAGAGAGAAAAACGTGGCTACCAAATTGTTTTACAAGTAATTTTATACAAACAGGCAAGCAAACATTTCAAGGTGTTTTTTTTTATTATTTCGCTCTATATAATGCAAACCTCAGTCACCTGACACACCATGATGCTCTGTAGTAGCCGACCAAAAAAGCTCAAAGTAAACTAAAGCATTCACACTTTTAACAATGTAGAACACTCACAATACCACTATTTTATAGTAATTATGACATTCCGGACATAGGTAGCTTTTTTTCAACAGTCCCTGCAGTCTGGTGCGACAAATTTGTGCAGGATGATTCAGGTGCAAAATATTCCAGACGGTGCACTTGCAGGCAATCTCAGTGCCAGAAACATCGGGCAGGAAGCCCTTCACACTGAGCAATGGCGAGCAAACAGTGCGCTCACTGTTCGCAGACATAACTTACAACATAGTCTAAGGTGCACGCAGCAGCCCGTGCATTTTGCGAAAACGCAACTTTATATTCTTGCAAGGAAAGTCTTACAAGCCTCGTATATATCAGTCAGGTGCCTGAGACCCCTCCCCCCAGACACCCCCGCCGTTAAGCCCTACACAAGCGAAGTTCAGTCAGCACCATGCATGGTGTCGCGACTTAATCTGCACGCATGACCGCGCTAGTATTTATAAACTTTGCATTTATTATGTGGCTGCATGTAGCCTAGTGGCTATAAATGTTGCGCACAAACACTGTTTCATTTGTAGGCTAATCCTTGGGTCGTGGTTGTGATGTCTGGTGGCCTCAAGATCAAGATGCATGTCTTGACACATCTGCAATACTGTTGTTATCAAACATGAGACTCTGGTGCAGTTTCATGCAATCCACATAATTTTCTTAAGATGGCACAGCAGTGGACTCACTGTACAGTGTAGTTTATCCAAAAATCCTACCTTTCAAAACATTTTTATATAGCCATTGTAGTTATGGAATAGAGTTACGGGATGCCTTAAACATACGGTGTCGTCAAGGGGTGCATGAAACATAAGTAGGCATCACAGGCAAACACATACAAATATGCCAAAGGCACATTGCTCCTACACAACAAAAACAAGAAAATTATTATGGCAAAATGCATCAGGCAAGCTAATACAATCTTGCTAATGTTGTTCACAGCATGCTTAGAATTCTTCAAACGACTACCATAGAAAAAATATATATTTACAGAGAATACCTCAATTACAGGTGGACTGCAGATTACACCATACTTCGTGACAATTGACCATTTGCACAAATCTCCAAGCTGGCTTTCCTGCAAAGTTGTTTTCAAACCTCCTTCCCAGATTGCTTTTCTCAGTCTTGTCTTTGCCTTCCCCCTCCCTTTTTTACGGACGACAGGTGTCTCGCTCACCATGCGATCTGAAGGTTCATTTGAGGGTAACCACTACACAATAATTGTTGGCAGACAAAAGTCGTTTTGTCGCATTCGTGCCTTCACTGGAATAGTAGTGGTAAAAGCACAGTGAGCAAGAAAAGCAGTTTGGTCACGATAGGTTTTTTCCTTCTTTTGGTTGGAAAACAACCTTGCAGGAAAGCCGCCTAGCAGATTTCTGCAAATGGTCAATTGAGAATAGATGAGCAAAAGACAAATACACACTTTCAACAGGTCTGGACACTAGGGTAAGAATACAAGATATTCCTTCCCACAACCAGCAACCTTGTAAAGTGGAGCTATGACAGCAGCATCAATCAAACATGTATATTATAGTTGAGAGAAATAAGTTTACCTTGGTGGGTCTATGGAGTACAAAGAACTGAGCAACGGAATGCATACTAAGAGATGGGAGAAGTCAGCAGAATTAATTTGCAGGCAAAAGAGAAATTTGCTCGTGCAGGACAGGGTAATGACTGGCAGGTCCTGCAGTGAACCTAAAATAGGTTGAAGGTCGCAGTAATCGCAGTGCTTTAGACATTGTTAAGCATGGGCCTTCGGTGGGCTGACTTTTCGAGTTACAATGTGACTCCGATCAGTACACTTCGTAACCCTGCACACAGTGAGGGCCACGCTTACAATTCTAATATCACTAGCTTGCCCAATCAGCTAGTCTTGCACACAGAGCAAAAATAAGTAACACAGCAAATGTGCCATCACTGTATTTGAGACAAAGTACAGACATTGATTCAAGCAGTTCCATCGGCTACACTTTGGTAGCCCACAATCATTTCGTTCGGTTCCTCCATTTCAACTAAAATGACAGTGTCTGGCCTTGGCCCCTCATCTTCACTATCCTCCTTCTTACAAGACCGGTCATAATCGTGCGTCTTGCTATGCTGCTTGAGGTTGGCAGAAGAGCCGAAACGTTTGCCACACTCTGGACAGGCAAATGGTCGCTCGCCAGTGTGTATGCGCAGGTGCTGCCTCAAATTGCTGGACGTCTGAAAGGCACGAGGGCACTCGGAGCAGGCAAACGGCCGCTCGCCCGTGTGAGTTCTTTCGTGCTGTCTCAGATTTGTGGATGTACCAAACGAACGGTCACAATGCGGACACGGGAAGGGCCGCTCACCCGTGTGCGTTCGTCGGTGCTGCCTCAGGTTGCTCTCAGTGTTGAACCGCTTCTGGCACACATCGCATGCATAGGGCCGTACCGAGGATGTGTGGCATATGGTGTAGTGCTGCCTCAGGTTGCTGGCACTGCTGATAATTTTCTTGCAGACGGGACACATCTGTGGTCCCCCCCTTCCCGTAACCCTGCTGGTTGTCACCGTCTCCTCGGCAGCAACTAGGGGAGCCCTCTTGGTCACCGAGCTCTTGGCCACCACCAGCCCACGGGGCTTCACTCCACGGTGTGCCAGCATTATGGCACTGCTGCGGTGAAAGCATGGCTCTGGTTCTTTCGCCGGGGTTGGCTCACTGGATGCAGGCTGCTCGCCCGACTTCTTGTCATCTGAGAATATAATTATGGCAGGCGCTGCATTAAATACTATTATCGCAGCACAAATGGTTATGTGGTAGGGCCATCTGGCTGCATAACACTTGTGTAAAATGATTTCAAAACAGCGAACACTGCATTTAGCTGTTACGCATGATCGCATGAAAGCAAGTGGTGAGGCACCGCAACAGTAAGAACGTTGGTTCCGACTCGGCTTGCAGGAGTCCTAAATTTCCAGCACTGCGTGTATGCTAGGTTCGAATTCACTAAGATACTGAATGTTGTCCTCTTTTTTTTTTTTCTTATTCTTCATAGAACAAAATGAATTTATCGATTTGTCGGTTACATTAGGACACCGGGGATACGAAAAGAAAACAATGTATCCCACATTCTCCCTGAGAAAAGACAGTTCCCAGTAAGTATCAACTTTGGCCGTGCTGACGCTGGAGCAGCCGCAGCGGTGACCGAGCTCGGCTGCTGACGAGAAAGACGCGAATTCGATCACGGCCGAATTCTGAGGCGTGCGACTTGCACGCAACTCCGGATGGCCGACCAGAGCACTGCACAACAGCACCTCTCGAGGCCTGCGTCGCTTTGGGATCTTATACGCCCTAAACCAACCAAACGCAAATATAAACAGCGCTTTAGGGGGCCACAATCGCCACCGTAATTACCGGGCGACATGTTGTGCGGCCTGCTTACCTGACTCCTCCGTGCGATCGGCTATTCGTTTAATCATTAGTTGCGGTTGGTACAGCTGCAAGAGATGATCCACGCGTCCCGGCGAGCGACAAGAGGATCAGGCTTTAAACGGTATCACCAGTTTCACTGGAAAGGCCGCCGCGCGGAATGCTTCCGAATCGCGAGATTCTAAACGCCGCCATTTTGGAATTCTGCATTAGAAGAGAGAGAGAAAGAGGAAACACGCACTCACGGGCTCCGGTTCCTTCTCCTTCCACTAGTGCTACACTAGCGCTAAGAGTTACAGCAACATTAGCGCTAGTTTAGCGCTGTATCTGGTTGTATATGCAGCGCTAAAATAGAACTAAAGGTAGCATATGCAGTAGTTCTAACCAGCGCTAAGGCTGCTAGAAAAAGCTCAAAACTCGTTTTATCTAGGGACCATAGTTAGCGTCGGTTGCTAGCGCCACTAGCGGCATGTGTAGCGGATGTATCAGTTTATTTTGGCATTTTGCATAGCCTTCGAAATAGCCGTTCACAATTACCAATAATATTTTCTTTTGTCGGGTGCAAGCGTTACCTTGCACCTCGCAGTTGTTTGAAACTTGGGACAAGTTGATTCGAAAGAGCACAGGGAGCTACTCTTTGCGTAACCGACGTAGCGTGTGGCAATGCTACTAAAATGAAATGCAGCGCCACTGTCCATGCACTTTTACTGCTTTTACTCTGGCATTGCCGGTCTTGTGCAGCCGTTAAGCCCGCCGAATCCGAAAACCATAGAGTTGCCGAAAACTGCTGTTGTTGGTCGAAGTTACAGCGTTACAGGCTACTATAATCGTAGTATATATCGTAGTGAAGCGACTTAAAAATGCATGATGTCGAAGGTTTCCTCAACAAGCTTGGGCAGATTCGTACAAAAACTAGACAAATTGCGCACAAGGCCGAAGCTGTGCTGCGTAGACAACAGTCGATGGGTAACTTTAGACGAACTTTTGCGAGTGAATTTGTACTGTTACAGTTCTGTGCTTGCTTTTCGCAGTGCCTGAACTTCGCAACAAGAAGGACGCGTGGATACTTGAGCAACAAAGACGCAAGAAGGGTATGCCACTGTTTCAAACAGACCTGGTTCTATGCTGCTAGACGTTTTAAGAGCTTCTAATGCATGCGCCCACTTTGGAACACCGCTTTCGTAGATGAAATCGAAGATTTGGTGGATTTGATGCGGCGTTACCAGCAGATGTTGGAAATGGAGAAGCGGGATGTAGAACACATGACTGCCCTTGCCGACATTTGCGACAAGAAACAGAAGCGCCTGGAACTGCACACGTTGGGTAAGTTTTCATGGCTGCTCCCTCGTAAATATGTGCCAGAATGACAATTGGATCCCTTTTAGGGATGCCCAAAGGCGTTAACTCGCTCGCGGGTTGGGCTATAGCCCCTCCTAAAATGATGCGCCATGACTTTTGATCGGTGCAACATGGTGGTTTTGGGCCTTGTTCTGTGATTAATTGTAAATCAAAAGACCTTCTCAGTGACTATGTTCCTTGATGAGCCGAATGAGTCCCGCACAAATGTGTTTCACTGGTAAAACATGCTGCTAAGTTGTTGTCCTGTGCATATCATGGCACGTTTTAAAAATATGCGAAAGTTAAGGAGCATGGCTGTAATGCTGAGTGTTCCTCAGTAGATGATGTTATGTTATGACAGGCTCAGAGGTATATGAAAAAGAAAAGGCATTAAAAAGAGATAATTAAGTGGCAAATTGCACTGTGGACAGGCCATAGAATGGTGAAAGAAAAGCAAACTGCCATATGAAAGGTTGTAGGGAAAGTAAATGACAGCAACATTGGCACTAACAAGAATTTATTAATACAGTGGTTTTCAGTTAATTGAATGGCATGTATAATGAAATGTAACGACATTTATAAGCAGTGTGTTGCTCAGTCGAGCGGCCTGCACTCATTTGCCTCTCTGAGTATAAAGTCTTTGCAATTGCAACCTGGGATTTGATTTTGAAGATCTATCTCTCTATCTATCTGTGTGTGTGTATCCTTGTATGCAATGTGCGGTCAACCAAAAATGCTTACAGACCACAGGAGCACATGCCAAAATAGAGATACTGTGTATGCTACTATATACAGTAACTCTAGGCCAAACTACCTGTCCACGCCACCTACTATCGGCCGCAGTGCTCAGCCAAAAACGGGTCTTCGTGCTATTCTCTAGTATACCAGTTTTATACTGCTGTAAAACAGTATATTGTTAGTTGTTTTTACACAAAGCACTTATTTGCCGTGTGAGCACCTCAGTTTTGTCTTGATAGAAGAATCAGAGCTATTGTGACATGCTTCAAATAGTATGCTATTGGGTACATAACACTTTGTGGGAATGATTGCAGCAGAGAACAGTTATACTGATAGACTGTGCTCGAAATGGAAGTATATAACCACAGTTGCTCAAGTGTGCATTACTTCAAAAAGTGGAACATGGTAAATATTTGTGTCCAGGAGGGAAAATAGCCTGGCCATCAATTTAGGGAGGGATGCCTCCTGGGCATGATCACTGCTGGCATAACAATGGTGTCGCAAAAAGGTTGTTTGCTACACAATCACGGAATCTTTTAACTTTCCTAGTTGATAGTATATATGCACAATAGTTGATAAAAAATGTCGGCCACATACAGCTGTTATTGTTTGGGGAGTGCTGAAGAGGCAACATTGGTAGCGTCACTGTGATGTGCGACTAAAATGCCATCAGGTCAGGATGTTATTTTATTGGAGATAAGTGGGTGAGAAGGCCTTGATGTGTACGTGACATGCAAGGGTGTCAAAATGGCTGAATCCTCTGCCATATTTTGCAAACTTTCATGAAGTGCTGATAATTACATCATTGCGAACATGCAGTCATTTTAGTGTTTTGTTTTTACTAGAACACTCGCGAGGCCACGAACGTTAAGGCACATTGTATAGCTGTACAAAGCGTGACAGTACATGGGTAGTAGCCTTGCTACGGCCATTCCATGGAGTTGGTGACCCTGTAATTAGTTATTGAAAACTAATGCTTCCAAGACAAGATAGTATTTTTGGAGATCCTATCAATTTTCAAAGGCAGCTCTTCTTTTCTTTTTTGCTTCTCTCGAAATAACTTATTTATTAAGGCGCTTAAAGGGACACTACAGACAAACGTTAAGTCAACGTCGATTGCTGAAATAGCGTTCTGAAAACTTCTTCGTGCTTTTTTATGCCAAGAAAATGCTTATCTCGATATAAAAATGTGTTTTGGTGGTCCACAGAGTGTTAGCAGGCATCAACTCTCCCACTTGAACCTTCCGACGTTACAGCTGCCTTTCCCAACATTACCTGCCTGTGCTGCATGGCAGCCAACATTGCGGTTTCTTGCACATGCAGCACAACAAGGGCCATTGACTGATACAATACAGAGCTTACTTCGGCCAGCGGCGAGAAGCTGTAGTAGAAAAGTAGCGAGACCCACAGCAGTAACAGCGACTATCGAAGCTTGCCGCAGTGGGTCTCCAGGCTTGGCATTCAGCTACTTCGAGCTATTTTGTGGCACTCATTGGAAAGCCACATAGATTTTTTTTAGGGGCGAAGCTCCTTATAGCGGCACCCGTTCGTCCCCCGTAGTATGTAACAAGTATAACATTTTGACCTTCAAGGTGGTGTCGGTGAGAGACTTCTTCTGTGCGTTGTTGAACAATAAAAAATAGTGCTCAATGTACATGTCAATGGCTGCTAATGGGGAATGAGAGACAGGAGCATTCAGCTTTTAGTTAATGCGCAGGCTGCGATCACCATTAGCAGCTGTTGGCATGTACATTGAGCACTGTCTGACAAGAAAGGGTTGCTACGTTATACTCGCTGGGTTTAACCTCCTTAGCTTTAGAAAGGTTTAGCGAGCATTGAGCTGCAGTGCCATGAATACAATGAACTTGTATATACCATGAATGAACTCGAGGTGGTTAAAAATGGGAAGTAGATACGAAGCGCAAGCCGTAAGAAAGTAAAAGCCGAATTCTCCGCCTCTCATTTCCCATTAGCAGCCATTGGCATGTACATTGAGCACTATCTGACTGAAAAACTTTGCTACGTCATACTCGCTGGGCGTAACATCCTTGGTTTTCGAAAGGTTTAGCGAGCGTTCGGCCGCAGTGCCATGAATACAGTGAACTAGTATATACCATGAACTCGAGGTGGTTAAAGGTGGGAAGTGGACCTGAAGCGCAAGCCGTTAGAAAGTGTGCGTGTGCCACCTCTCGTTTAGTCCTTGGAATGTTCGCTGGATGGCGGTGCTTCTATATGGGGAATATATGATGAAAAGATGCGAGATGGTGGTACTAGGAGTGTTGAATAGATGGACGAACAGACACATAGACAGATGCATGGATGGACGCAGGGGCGGCTGCATGTACGGACGCAGGGGCGACTGTATGGACGAACGCAGGGACGCACGCACGAACAGACGCACGCACGGACGGGCTGATGGACGCATGGACGGTCACACTGACGGACGCATGGGCGGACAGAAGCAAGAACGAATGGACGGACGAATTCTTCGCCCCACTCTCCATCATTCACTCCGTGGATATGCTGCCATATTTTTTTCTGCTGTTGCTCAAGCGGCATACATCATTTGGGTGTCCAACAACACTACACAGATGCAGCATTTCGTTGAACTTATCGTGAGAGTGGCTCTTATGAATGCGTGAATGTGTAAAGCACATGCAGTAATACATAACTAGCACTGAGGCTCGACCTTGTAAGTTGAACGCAGCCTGGTGAAAATGAAACTTTTGAGCTACCCACGCTGTTCTCCATGGTAGAGCTAAGCAGTTATTTTTTGTTGTATCAAACAGAAACGCGCAAGCAGCATTTTATTACGACTTGTGGTTGCTATAATTTCGTGGAATTGACTGGGGGGGGCAGTAATGGAAGCGTCTCCGTCCACCCGCTGTGATAAAACGGTGCCTTGGCCCTGTGATGATGCGGGTTTAGCTGCACATTTGTCAAAATTCTTCACTGGCTCAAGGGACATATGGAGGAAGCCTTGCTTGGTCTTTGGCTGTGTGTCACTGACATAATACATGACATCATGTCATGTTGCTGCAGGGGGCGTAATCATAATGGCGGGCAACGCTTATTTCACTTCTCTGACAAGAAAGTTGGGAAAGACTGAACGAGAAACTGAAACCAGCCAAAATGAGTTATTCTATACTCTGTGAACTCCTTATTACAGCACTTATTCGCAAAGTTCTTGCAGCAGCATGTTCACATTGCTCAAGTGTGCAGCTATCACTTCATCGCACATTTTGCACCATGTGGTTTCTTACTAGCTCCTGAAAGAAGACCTTTACAGTTTTGTGCTGTCCTGGTGGCTCCCTAATCTCTCAGTACAAGAGAAGATCAGTGTGTTTTCAATAGCTATCCTAATAATATTTTATTTTCGTTATCGTGTAATACTTTGGCCAGTCATTGGAAAGCATGGCTTCATACAAATACATTGAAAAATGTATTGAATAATTCAGCTATTTCTTTTGTTGGTAAGTGGACCTCCAGTCACATACTTTGTGAGAATACTTTTGGCACAATTATGTAGAATGTATGCAATTAACTCGCAAAGAGTGAGAATGCACACCACATTTTGATCATGCAACCTTTATCAAACATGTAAAAACAGAAAGAGAAATAATAGGGGCAGATTACATTAGAATCCAGATTTCAACTGTGTAAGTACTCCAAGAGCGCACATAACTGATAAAGAAACGCAGCTTTTGTTTCCTATGATGTATTTTGATTCGCTGATAAGATATGCGTACGTATAAAAAACTGGCTTTGCACTTTTCAGTAAGTTAGTGGGAAGCCAGTGCCAGTCTTAATCATTTGTGTGTCTTCTCATGTCCTTGTTTTTTTTGGGGCTCTACATACTTATCGTGTTTATAGGGCTAGGTTACTGAATGTACTATGTGTCCCAGATCTGTTGCTGGCCTAGCATATTTCTCTTTTCAGCTATACAGCTGCACAACCAGCTGCAAGCAAGGTCAGCAGGATTGGAGAATTTTGCGGATCTTGCTGCCAATATGGCCGGATTGAAACTTATACGAATACCTGGTGAGTTCTTGGTGGTGACATTCAGCTGGTGCTTCAGCACCATTCAAAGCGGTTGCATGCTTGACCCATATTTCGAAACTTTGAGAGAAAGGCACTGGCAGAACTGGATTTCAACTTTACTTGACAAAAGCAACAGTTCATTCATTATTCTAGCGTACCCAAACTGCAGACTGCAAAGAACACATAGGAGCTGTGTGGTTCAATCTGGTGTGTAATTCGTGTTTGCTAGAATAATGGATGCATTAGTTCAGTACTGATTAACCCTACTAAAAGTATCAGCAGCAAAGCGAGGCCATTTCTGCATAGCTGTATTTGTTACTGCCCCATAATGGCAGTGGGGGGTCTCGTTGAGCAGGCATTACAATAACATTGTAGCATACAGAGTTCGCATCACGACCACACTTTTTTTGCGGTCAGATGAAACACCTTGGCGGGCAATACCTGTCCAGTTATAACTAGCGAAACCTATGCTTGTTAAGCCAAGTAATACATTCATTAATAGCCCGGTACCCCTGTCACATGGCACATGTTATGTAATTCACAGTGAACGATATTCATAATGAATGTCATTCTGATATTCAGTTCTGCATTCACAGGGCTATACAAAATCTCTATTGCAGCAAGTGTCACTGTTTATGGGCAGGCTGCTATGATAACAAACCGCTACACATCGTGCCTTTAATTTACACATTTTCTCATTATCGAAGTAATACAATGGTAAGTATAGTGATACTACTTCAAAATATACTGGGATGTGATTCAACACCATCAGTAGAAAAGAAATCATTATACATATCCAAAGCAAGACAGTCCCAAAACTGCTCACAATTTCTGCAGATAGCAGTATTATAGTAGTGCCTAGAATTTACAGGTTAGGGTGCCTTGTACCCACCCTTTTCAATAGAGGAGGGTGGCACCCGTTCGGATGAATGCTCGTGCTGGCCACACATCTGTGTAGAGCACGTGAGCAGCCGGTTTTTGCTGAGCAGGGCGAAACCTTGGGTTAGTATCTGACTCTGAAGTGGTCTCTCAGGAGCATGCGTGGCCTAGTTGCCAGGCTGACCAAGCCAGAGCACAATACTGCCTCCCGGTTTTGCCCCAGAGAGCAAAGACCGACTGCTCGCATGCTCTACACAGACGTGGCTGGCGCTGTACATTTTCTCTAGCGCCCATTTCTCGGCAACGCACAAAACTGGCACGCGGTTGCAAAAAGCTTTCATGTGTAAGACATGAAGGAATGGGCACTTCAATGGCAGACATACCAAAAATGAACATCACCACCCTGCGTGAAGTGGTGAGGGGAGAGAAGCTTCAAGGCACCCTAGATGGGTGTAGGGTTTACTGTGAAAGCTACCTTTAGGTGGCAGAGTTGCGTCATCTTGGGCTCATTTGCTATGCTGTTAAGACACTCTCCGTCTGTGTAAGAGCTGCACTCGCACGACGTTGCGGCAACTTTTCATACATTTTTTTATTGTTGTCTTTCTTTTCTTCGTGTCAGTAAAATTTGATTGCTCAGTTGGTTTCTATGGCTTCAATTTTATGCTATTACTAGGCTGACTTTTACAGCTTTAATTGTATGCCGATGCTGGTGGAATGTAATTGCAGTATCAAATAGTGCATGTGACAAGTATACACACTGCTGCTATAACTCTACAAAATTTTCTATCTTCGTACTTCCATACCTGATCAAGCCAGATCATCATGCCACCTCTCAGTCGCGATTGCTCCCTTATGCTACTCGTGGAAAAAATGCTACCCGTGGAAAAAGGAAAGTTGTGGTGGAGAACTTTGAACTGAATCAGACTCAGTAGTGATCGAAAGTGGCCGTGCATTGGCCATAGTTAGCGTGAATGCACTTTTGGCTTGATAAATCTAAAAAAAATGGCATGATTCAACAGCACTGTCGTGTCCAACATTGCTTGTGCTTAAAACATGAGATCTGAGTTCAATCAAAGTAACTAAAGAGAGCTATTGTGTGCACTCTTAAATTGTTTGCATTGCACCAGCTGCACCACGGTGTTGATTCGAATAATTCCAGTAAGGCCAATTTACTGGTCACTTTTACATGTCATGGTATTGCAGTAATCGGTATTGCAGTAATCGGTATACAGTAATCATTATTGCAAGAAAGTGAAACGTGTCCTCGCAGAGGTAGTTGAGTGTTCATTGTGCATTGTTTCGCCAAAAAGGCGAAGGAATGAATGCTACAGCAACAAATTGCAATGTCACGCGAAGAACGAAAAGCAGCTCGAAACTTGCAGCACACAGCTCAAGCAGAAAGCACACACGAAATAAGCATATGCAGGACGAGTGTGAACAAACAACTGTCACAGCTTGGCACTAGCTCAAACAGAAAGAAAGACACACGAAATGAATGCACAGGTATACACAGGAGGAGCACAAACAACTGGCACAATTCTTACTTCATGTTTGAGCAGCCCGCTTCTTTCGTAAACGTGGCTGCGGCAGCAGGCAAAGTATTGTTCGTGCTCTCTTTAACTACTGTAACTTCAAAGCAAGCTCGCTGTGGAAGCAAAAGAGGTACAATACGTCGGAATCCTGAGATAAGCATGCGTGCGAGTGAGTCACCACCGCTAGACAACATCTATACGCACTTTGACCATACCATGTGGAGGGGCGCGCGCATAACAACTTGCAGGCTGGCGGTGCTTATGTATATTAGAGTTATTGTATTTCATTAAAATAAGGTAGTTTTAATTTGCTTCATCAAAAAAAGAAATTCTGGTGCAAGCAACATTACAACTGAAATTAGGTTTTCCCTTTGCCTGCGTTGAAAGAGCGGAGGTCGACACTCGAAGATAAGCTGCAATATGAGCTTCTCACTGAAGCGACAACCTCTAAATAATAGTTTACAATGAAAACAAATCCTTTAAACCTCTGATCAATTTTCACGACAAGAACTGAGCTACTGCTATCGCTTCATAGAAACAAAAAATGCTGATGCTGTACAAACACGGCTGACTATGAGAAGCGGGCGGCACAACGGCACCCATTTGCACTGCAGCACTCCAAGCAGCAGCCGTTGGTATTAATGCCATCTGGGGCCACCTAGAAGGCTGCGGACGGCACCCTATTGTATGCACTATAGCAGTACAGTGGACTTGCTGGCTAACAGAGTGGAATGACAGGCAAATAGACATTACATCTGTGCATATATATGTTCTCTGCTACAAGTGCTATGGTTGCTATCAGTGCCACTGCGGTGCTGCTTTTTCAAAACAGTAGTTAGTGTTTGCAAACATGACAGTGCAAGAAGGCAGTACTGTGTGATGTCACTGCACATTAAAGAACACCAGAGGGTCAAAAGAACAGGGTTACAGTATTCTGGTATGAAATTAATCATATTAGAGGCTCATTTGAGCAACAGTTCTATTTATAAAAGATTTCTGTCTACTGAGAGTGTACTGCACAGATACAAGTTAAGATAACCTCAAATCAACCAAGTCCATCCCATAACTAACATAGTTCAGGTCCGTCTATCACACAATCTGCCGAGAATGGAGAGAGCGATTTCTAGCTGTCTTTGAAACATGACCAAATTTTTCACTGCATGCAGCGCTACAATGTTCATGCGAGCCACGACTCCCAATTGCCATTATTTTCTGACCATGTTCAAAAAGTGTTGCGGGGTGCCTTTGAAAAGCCACTGTTCAAAATTTATCCTGACTCCCCCCTCCTCTAATGTGCCTCATAATTGTAATTATGGCCTTAAACTTTTCATCACAGGGCGTGGCTACCGGATCTGCCTTACCTTACTGGACCCACGCCAGCCTCAACGCTGCTGCAGCCTCCTGTTGCTTCTTGACAGTGAAGGCAAATACAAAGGCATGTCTACCACCAATGCTTCTTTCAACTGGGCATGGAATTGTGGTCAAGGCTGATCAGAGCTTAGAAAAATGCTTGTCGGTGCATCGGCTTCAACACACCCCTGTTTAAAATTTTTTAATTGCAAGCTTCCATCCTCCCCTTCCTGCCTCCCCTTCCCCCCCCCCCCCCCTTTTTGAGACAGGTCAGTGATAAACAGGCCATAGCTATCTGTGGCATGCTGCTGCAAGAGACGTGATATGCCATGACTAATACGCGCCCAGTAACAGATTGCAGCAAAAAAATGCCAGACCAACTTTCTTTTGTTTGTGTACCTTTGAAAAACTTTCCCTCAACAGGCCGCATTTAATGTTTTGTGTAGACAGTAGAGTGTTGTACGGCACCATTTAAGGTGTTTTACTGCAATAAATAGTGTAGGAATTGTTACTCCTTTGCTCCGGCAAGGAAACAGAATTTGCACCTGAGCAAAACTATTTGCCTTGTCTTCCTATTTTTCTTTATGTGTTTCTAACGACAACAATGAATGGTTAAAACTGTATGCCATGCGTGGCGACCCGAAAAAGTCTGCGTTGTATGTACCTCAGTACTGGAAATCGCACAAAAATAAACAAGAAACAAGACCGTGCATTAACTACTAATGTGGCAGTTTTTGTAGTGAACAAGAATAGAAACACATTCTGGAGGAGATGAGGGTAGCAGCTGCCACTCCCTTAAAGCGCTACTCCTTTGAAAAGCAATGTCAAACATTTTTGTGTCATGCCGTCATTTGATAAGTTGTAGGTACAATAGACTGTCACCCTTGTTTGTATTTTTTCCACTTTGCCAAACCAGCAGCTTCATAGTTGATCAGCCCATCAGAGAAATCTAAGTTTTATTTAGGTCTGAATTCGCTTGCTACCTGCCACAAGCTTTGGCTTATGGTTTACTAATATATTTACTACTAGAGGTAATTTCGGTGCTGCAATCATTCAGCCCCCATGGGAATGATGAGGGTCACATTTGCTGAAGTCAATCTTGTGAAAAAGCAACTCCAGGTCACATCGGGCCAAATGGAGCCAAAAGAACAAAGCCTAGACCAATTCATCTACTACCTATTATTTCCGTCCTAGCTGGAGAGTGCCACGTGTTGCAGCTTCCATTGATACTTAAACATGATTATCCCCTAAAGTATTACAAGGAAACTCTATGAAAAATGGTTGTAAAGCTTTGTTTACTTTAATGTGGTCGGAGAGTGAATTTGGACACTAGGTAAATTATGGTTGAACCATGTTTTTTCAGCGTCCGAGTGTGAACCTGCTCTGGCCAGCTTGGATGAACTTGTGACCGAGCTGCGGCAAACGTGCAACCTGACGCAGTTTGTACATCGTTTACGTCGGGAATTCAAGAAACTCTTGCTTGCACACCCACCTTCTGCAGAGACAGCGCAGATTGAGCACAACGATGCTGTAGCCTCTGCATAGTATCATCTTCCCGAGGTTAAGCCAATTTTGTAATGAAATATTAATGTACTTCAGGACATAATTTCCCTTTCTAACAGTTTCTCGGCGAATGCTTTTGTATCGATAAGTTCTTTTCAAATTGTAACAGTGCAAGCAGATTACTGCTGCTGCCAAACCATTCGAGTACTTTATTCAAGACAACTCTGCTGTTGTGGACAAAACATATCAGTAAAGTGTTATCAGGCTAGCCAATGCACTACCTTCAAAATTGATTTTAAACGTTGGAGTCCACTTCAGAATTTCATCAAAATATCTATATGTGTCAACTTCTGTGAACAAACAGTGGTACGTGTGCATAGAACAATGGTATTCTTCTCAAAGTTCCTTCAGCGGTGTATTCTTACATTTTTTTTATACGTTCACTTTAAATTCATAAGGGTCTTTTAGTTATGCAGATTTATTCAGGAAAAGGAAAGGTCTAGCTTGTTTTTGTGTGACTTATGTTGCACTGCTTGCAACCATGGCATCTACGTTTCTGGGCGCCATGTACTAAACTAGCAAAACCTCACGATAGTACAACCTGCTTTGTTGCCGTGCGACTTTGCATAAAACTTTATCTGTAATATAGCTAAATACACCTTTTGGAAGTAATGTTTAAAATTTGTTGGCTTTTTTCACTGCATGGAATATATGATGAAGACATACATGGTATTATTTCCAGGCGACCAGCTGAAGCAAGTGTTCCAATTTGGAGAGCACCGATAAATAGCACATTTAAGCAGAGCCATCGACAAGCAAAGGCCTATTGAACAATGCTGCTGCTGATGAAAGCATTCAGTTTGATTGCAACTACGAACACATTGGTGATGATGATCAACGGTCGTAAAGACAAGGATGAACACATTGAAGTAGAGCAGTGGCCAAGGAAATGGGCCTTGATTGGTGATAATCATGATGATGATGAAAGCATTGAACATAAAAATTGACACATTGATGATGGTGATAATGAATCAGATTAATGAAAGTGCTGAATTGGAGCCATTAGCAAGTGGCCACATGAATGGTTAGGATAACAATGATTATATTAATTAGCTTATCGAACTGATGACAATGGTGTTAATTATGATAAGTAGTGATAATGACTAATGTGTTCAAACAGAGCCGTCGGCAAGTAAATTTCCCATGTATGATGAAGTATGGTGAGCCTGGCGTAATTTGTGTTCCCGGCGTCCACATATGTTGACACTCGTTGTTTTTTTTTTAAATAAAGCTAAATTTTCCATCCAGGTGTTTAGTTTATTCCTTTTTTTTTTCATATAAATTGTAACAGCATATGTACCAAGAAATATTTACTTGCACAAATGGATTGGCCGTGGGATGCAGAGGGTTTATCACACGACTTGGATAAAAATAGGAACTCATGCAGATCCTTTTTTGGGAGTTACCGAGGTTATAAGTAAGCATATAGACTGTAGTTCACAGCTTTCCTTAGAACACTGTTTTTGAGTCTCATGGACACTCCTTTTTTTTAGTATTTATCAGTGTCTTGAATAGCCTCTTGAAAGGCACATACTGCAACCACCAGAATGCATGTTTGAGATAAGTTTCATTGCGATAGCAACTATATGGACACTCTCGGTTGATTTTGCTTGCACTTTTGAAACGTCTCACTGCTTCGTTTTCACAACAGTACATCTCATCATGAACATTGCGGACCGACATAACGAACTTCTGCCTGCACAACTTTCGTGCGGTGTGCCTAAAGGTGATAGTTACTAGAGATTTCAACGTTAATGCACTTTAACGTGAAAACCAGTGGGTTGTCACGTTTCTGGATGCCAAACTAGGACTTTGCGTGCTGTTGGACATCACGCAGCCAACTATTCAGAACAACAGCTGTTTAGATACTGTGGTTACTGCATTACTGCCAATTCAAGCACAATTGATCATGTTGACTATATTTCGTACTGTTCCTAAATCTTTTAGCCTTACTTCATATAACAGTCATATGTGTTGCTATCGCATTGATTGCTTCGGCCTTGAGCCGAAACTGTGACTTTTCTTTTTTTTTTTGCAAAGCCAGAAGTTTCTTTCATGTCTAGTTAAAGGGGCCCTGCAAAACTTTTTGAGCATGGTCAGAAAACGATGCCGATCGGTACTAGAGACTTCCCGACAACACGCGAGTCAAATATTACAGCGTAGCACGCGGCCTGGAATTCACTATAAATTATCAATGTCGGCTCAAAATTGCTTTCTCTTTTCTCGAAAAATCACGCAATAAGCCCAATGATCACACGTAGTAAGGCCATTTATCAGCCATTGGCTGATTTGAACATGGCGCGCTCACTCGTTACAGAGATCGCCGCTGGAGACCACTACTTGTCCACGCGTATGGGTGCGATCACACAGGAAAAGTCGCGCACTCGAAGGGGAAAAAAAAAAAGGGAAAACGTACTCAAGGTCACGAGGTGCACGTGACATATTTTGTTTGCCCCACCCTTTCCTTCCTGCTTAGCTTCCAGCGCTTTCGTCGGGACAAGAGACGAAAGAATGCGATTGCAGAGCGTGACAAATCTTTGCAACTCCTCTCGTACTGGACGGATTATAAAAATTTTTGCTGCATTGAATTCGTGAGGCAATAAACTCTTCCAGTTAATCTATTCCATGGTTACTAGAAAAAGTATTTCAGGGCCCCTTTAATGTGTTGTCCTGAAGTAGAGTTTGATTTTGCTACCATAAAGTTTAACAAAACCTTCATAAAAAGTAATCTTACACCTTTTTCTTTCACAGTTAGCATAAGGCATTGATGTGCTTCAGATACATTCACAATTTGTGAGCATTGGTGTGGAGACTAGCTTCAAACCGCGTGCTCCAAAAAAATTTTTTGTTTTATACTTTTGTACATTTATTGATATTATTGATGACAGAGGAATGGACGTGGATGGGCATTTTTATTGTTGAGCTGTCATAGAAATGCTTACACATATAGCACTCTTTAGGATCCAGAGTGTTCCTGAAGGCGATCTGGCTATGTACAAAGAATGTTTAACCTAGCATTGTACTGCTGAGAAGCTGCAAACTTAGACAACTAACCAGGGATTTTCGCTTGTGATGTCAGTCTTTCCAGCAAGCTTATTGTAGTGACAAATACGGGCTCTAAGAACGATGAAGAAGACGTTTTGTATTGGCGGAGGCTCGTGCTGCTGCAGCTGCTGCTGAAACCGCTTGTTGCTGTCTCGGTGCTGTTAGGCCCAATAAACGGTTGCTCTACCCCAGCGTGCGTCTAGCAGTATTCTTACATTTGGTGGAGAGTGCTGGTTGTCTCAAACTGGAACTCCGTTCCCGGACTCTACCTCAGCCCCTCGCCTCGTCAATGCCTGACAACATGACCCAGCCCCCTGCAGTGATAATTCCATCTGTCACCTGTTCCGGAATGCCACGACAGCGAGATCCAGTGATTTTCAACGCGACCGATGACCAAGACGCCGAAGACTGGCTGTCGCAGTATGAAGCGGTAAGTGCCCACAATAAGTGGGATGACACAGACAAGCTCGCTTACCTCAATTTCTATTTCGCGGGTGTGGCGGGACTGTGGTTTAACAACCACAAAGCGGAAATACCCTCTTGGCCTACCTTCAAGATGCACTTCGCAGAAGTCTTGGCCGACCCGCTGTTCGCAAGCTCTGTGTCGAACAGCGCCTGCGCTGCCGCGCACAGCGCTCAGGCGAGACCTTTACTTCGTATATTGAGGATGTTTTGGACCTCTGCCATCGTATCGAATCAGAAATATCTGACACTGACAAAATACGGCACATCATGAAAGGTATTGAGGACAATGCCTTTCACATGCTCGTTGCGAAAAACCCGCAAACCGTCGCCCAGCTTATTCAGCACTGTCAGAGTTTCGACGAGCTGCGGAGAGAGCGGATTTGTACTCGACGTCCCAACTTCGACACGACCTCTACATTTGAGTTAACCATTGGCGCTGTTTCCTCCGAACAAACCACGTTAATGAAGCAAATCCAGTAGTTTGTCCGAGAAGAAGTTTCGCGCCAATTGTCTCTTGTGCCGTACGTCCCAACCAGTGAGCACATGCTGACCCCAACGCTCCGCAAGGCAATCGAAGAGCAAGTTTCTGACGCCCTGTCTCCCACATACAATCCTCCGCCCCTCTCACTTACGCTGAAGCCGCCAGACGATCGCCGCCGTCGCTACCAACCATCACGAATCTTGCTAGACAGCCCCGTCCCCTCTACGCAGCAAGTCCTCCTATCTGTCGCCACCCACCTCCTGTTCACCACCCCACACCACCATCAACAAACCATTGGCGCACTCCAGACAATAGGCCAATTTGCTATTTCTGCCAGCTTCCTGGTCATGTAGCATGCTACTGCCGTCGTCGGGATTACAACCCAACTGCTGGTAAGGTGACTTACGGCTCCTATCGTCCAGAGCCACCACAGCAATCTTCATTCCACCCCACGTCGTATCAGTCGCCGCGACTTCGACAGGAATCGGTCGCCCTCACCACGGTGCCGCTTTATTTCTCCAATGCTTCCTCGATCACCACCCGCCCAAACGGAAAACTGACCATCGCAGTTCCCAAGGCAAGAGCTGCGCATATATCGAAACCTTCAAGGCCTCCGTTTTTACCTGCTAATGAAATAACTGTGCATATTGATGGTGTACCTGCGAAAGCGCTCGTTGATACTGGTGCTGCCGTGTCTGTGTTAAGTGGTGAACTGTGCCGCAAGTTGAAGAAGCTTACGCTGCAGCTTACCGATGTCTCTCTCAGCACGGCCACTGCGCATAACATCCAACCTTCTGCTGCGTGCACAACTCGACTGGTCATCCAAAATATTTTGTATGTAGTCGAATTCGTTGTGTTTTTCCCATGTCCACATGATATCATCTTAGGCTGGGACTTCCTCTGCGCTCATTATGCCGTCGTTCACTGTGCGCGTGCCGAACTAGTTTTCGACGATGTGTGAAGCGCCCCTGTGTGAAGCGCCGACGTATGAAGGACCTTCTTTCAAGCCGCTATCTTCCCGAGTCACCGTAGCCGCGGACACTCACATCCCTCATCTATCCTGTGTTCATGTGCCACTCTTCTGCGATGACGCACCCTCTGTCACCGCCCTCTTTATCCCCTCCGACACCTTCGGCTCTCGCAACAGCTTCCTTCTCCCGTTCGCAGTTGTCACCGTAGAAAACTCACGTGGCTCCATTTATATAACGAACTCGCTTCCTTCTCCGGCCATATTATTCCGTGGCGAACTCCTCGGTCGCCTTGAGGAAATCGATTCTGTTTCATCTAGTCACTTACCTGATGACTTGTCATCATCTCACTTAAACACCATTACCTCTGATACCACCCCCACTTCATCTCCGGAGGTTTTTTCCCCCATCCATTGACCCTAAACTTCCCGTTGCTCAGCGCACCCAACTCCTGGCTTTACTTGATCGCTTCAAGATGTCATTTGACCATAGCCAACCTTCTTTGGGTCGCACGTCTGCCATCGTTCACAAAATCGACACCGGTAGCCATGCACCTTTGCGCCAGCGCCCATATCGAGTTTCTCACGCTGAACGCCGTGCCATTGATGATCAGGTTAACGATATGCTTCGACGTGGTGTGATAAAACCTTCAAACAGGCCTTGGGCCTCTCCGGTTGTACTGGTGAAAAAAAAGGACGGTGGCATCAGATTTTGGGTTGATTACAGGCGTCTTAACAAGATCACCAGAAAAGATGTTTATCCGCTGCCCAGAATCGATGACGCCCTCGATTGCTTGCAAGGAGCAGAGTTCTTTTCTTCTTTAGATCTTCGATCCGGCTACTGGCAGGTCCCTATGAATGAAGCCGACTGCTCCAAGACTGCGTTTGTAACGCCTGACGAATTGTACGAGTTTAACGTCATGCCATTTGGCCTCTGTAATGCGCCTGCCACCTTCGAGCGTCTCATGGACAACATCCTTAGAGGCTTTAAATGGAACACATGCCTGTGCTATTTGGATGACGTCGTCGTTTTTTCGAAGGACTTCTTCTCCCACCTCAGCCGTCTAGCAAGCGTCCTGACTTGTCTTTCGAACGCTGGACTGCAGCTGAATTTGAAGAAATGCCACTTCGCTGCCCGCCAGCTTATCATCTTAGGGCATGTTGTTAGCCAGCATGGTGTCCGTCCTCATCAAGCCAAGCTTCGCGCTGTCGCCGACTTTCCCAGGCCGGCTACACTAAAGGAACTCCGCAGCTTCATCGGGCTCTGCTGATATTTTCGCCGTTTTGTGCGCAATTTCGCCACCGTAATTGCACCCCTGATGTAGCTACTTGCAAACCATCAAGACCTCTCGGCGTGTTCTCCAGCATGCGACGAAGCATTCGCGTCTTTACGCTATCTTCTGACATCACCACCTATCCTACGCCACTTTGATCCAGACTCTCCAACCGAAATCCATACGGACGCTAGTGGAGTTGGCCTTGGCGCTATTCTTGCTCAGCGTAAATCTGGCTTCGATGAGTATGTTGTGTCCTACGCTAGTCGCACCCTCACTAAAGCGGAAAGGAACTATTCAGTCACCGAGAAAGAATGCCTTGCCATTGTTTGGGCAGTCACAAAATTCAGACCTTACGTATATGGTCGCCCATTTGACGTCGTGACTGATCACCACGCATTGTGTTGGTTGTCGTCATTAAAAGACCCATCTGGTCGCCTAGCTCGCTGGGCACTACATCTCCAAGATTACGATGTTCGTGTAATTTATCGGTCAGGCCGCAAGCATTCGGACGCCGACGCTCTTTCTCGCTCGCCACTTCTCCACGATTATGTTACAGCGTCTGTTTCCAGCTGCGAATGTTCTTCACTTGAACAGGCCGACATGTCCGCTGAGCAACGCCAGGATCCATAGATAGCGTCTCTCTTCGAGTACCTGTCTCAGACGTCTCCACGTACCGACAACCGTTTACTTCGACGAACTGCTCGCCATTTTACCATCCGTGACGGTCTCCTGTACTGGCGAAACTACCTATCTGATGGCCGCAAATGGTTGCTGGTAATACCTCGCTATTTACGTTCTGACGTCTGTGTCTCCTTCCACGTGGATCTGCAATGCGCCCACGCAGGTGTAGTGAAGACGTATGCTCGCCTACGAATTCAATATTACTGGCGCGGAATGTACCGCTTTGTTAGGCAGTACGTCCGTTCATGTTTCTTGTGCCAACGCCGGAAGAGCTCCCCTCGCACATCTACAGGGCCACTCCAGCCACTGCCTTGTCCTTCTCGGCCTTTCAGCCGCATCCGAATCGACTTGTACGGTCCCCTACCATACACACCAAATGGAAACCACTGGGTTATCGTAGCCGTGGACCACCTTACACGCTACGCCGAAACTTCGGCGCTTCCCGAGGCCACTGCGCGTGAAGTCGGCCTGTTCATTCTGCACAACCTCGTCCTTCGGCATGGTGCACCCCGCGAGCTTCTCAGTGACCGTGGTCGTTCTTTCTTGTCGGAAGCTGTAGAAGCCCTCCTACGCGAATGCAACATCGTGCACCGAACAACGACCGCATACCACCCCCAAACCAACGGGATGACCGAGCGTTTTAATCGCATGCTGGGTGACATGCTCTTGTATATTTCTGATGACCATACGAACTGGGACAGTATACTGCCATTCGTTACTTACGCTTACAATAGCGCCATTCAATCGACAACTGGATTATCCTCATTCTTCCTTCTTTATGGTCGGGAACCTTCATCGTTTCTGGACGCTATCCTTCTGTACCGCCCAGACCCTTCATAATCGACAAATTTGGCCGAAGCCGCCACATATGCCGAAGAATGTCGGCAGCTAGCACGTTCGCTAACAACGCACGATCAGGCACGCCAGAAGCACTCGCATGACCGACGCTCATCCCCTTCGTCATACGCGCCTGGGGCAATCGTGTGGCTCAGCGTGCCCATCGTCTGCCCCAGGCCTTTGCTCAAAGTTCACACCCAAGTATGACGGTCCGTACCGGATCCTGCGCCAGACTTCACCAGTCAACTACATAGTTGAACCTATTCAGCCACCTACAGATCAACGGCGCCGCGGGCGCGAGACTGTGCATGTCGAGCGCCTAAAACCTCACTACGACCCACCAGTGCTGTCTGTGCCATAGGTCGCCAGGATGGCTCCTTTCGCACCGGGGAGTCAATGTAGTGACAAATACGGGCTCTAAGAACGACGAAGAAGACGTTTTGTCTTGGCGGAGGCTCGTGCTGCTGCTGAAACCGCTGGTTGCTGTCTCGGTGCTGTTAGGCCCAATAAACTCCCCGGCGTGCGTCTAGCAGTATTCTTACATTATATTTTGTGTAGATCTTTGGCGCATTGCACAGTGTTTGCATGACATGTTCATTAGCTAACAGATAAAAAACATCGTGTTGGTGAAGATGAACTCAATGAACAGTTTTCATATTAGTAAAGCTAGCTTTTCTGCAATGCTGCTAACCCAATTAATGAATGCAAGTCACTTCTGCAAACAGATTGTTTAAGTGGGATTGGCTTACGCTATCGCATAGAAAATGTAAACTCGGTTCTCATGATGCGGGCCAACGTTACTAGAACCAGGTCAGTTTCGCAGCTCCCCGTAGGTGCGCGCTCTCCGAAGTGGCCGCAGTGGCTGACGCGAGAACTAGTGGTGCTGCTGTGCCATTTTGCTTCAAGCCGCGCGCGTCGTCTGCTGCAGCACGAATGATCCGCGTTGTCGTCGCGGCTCTGGCCGGTCGTGAGAGCCGAGATTCGCCATTCACACTTGCGCAGTAAACTCAACTGCTTCAAAACCCTAAATTTGTAAAACAATTGCTCATAATCACCGCTAAAATTCAGGAGCCTTTCCAAATTGGGGAACTTATTTTTATTTATTTATTTAAGTATTTATTTACTTATTTGTTTAGCGACCGTCCCCGAACTCTGTTTTCGGGTGGAATCGGCTGGGCCCTAGAAGCATGTGTTGGACGGTAGTTGGTAAGACATGATTAGAAAAATAAACTGCGCTAAAGACGCGACACCAGAATAGAAGTACACAAGACGAGTTGTTAGTCTGCGATCGTCCAGTGTACTTCTATTCTGGTGACTCGTCTTTAGCGCAGTTTATTTTTCTAATCGGCTGGGAATCTTTCAAGTTATTTCCAGTATTCACCGGCCTGTAAAACAGCCCAACTAAAGGGCCACTTGGCTATCATGGAAACGCTGTTCAAAAATCTAGTTTTCTCTAAGTCGCAATTTTCCTGGAATACGTAGTTATTAGCCATCTTTCTCGCATACATTCGCTGGGTTATTGCCGCGTACTCGCTACTTCCTGGCTACTTCCTTGTCACCAAGGGCGTGCGGTTAGCACAAAGCGCAGAGCTTAAAAGAAAACAAGCAAGTCAGATGCCGATTATTGATGCGCAACTGTATTACTCCCATATGTTTTTTTTTTTTTTTCGAGTATGTTTGGGAATAAAAACAAAAATGATTAAAGAGAGAAAGAACAGCATGCCCTGCTTGGCTCACATTCTTTATTGTGCATTGCATGATTATCGAAGAAATGCTTACGATTTACAGCAGTTTTTTTTCGCGTCTCTCATAATCATATGGTGGTTTTGGGACGTTAAACCCCACAAATCAATCGATTTACAGCAGTTTTGCCTTCTTTCTTGCCGACTGCACTCGTTCGAATACCAGCATTTCGCTATTTTTCTTTCTTGAATAGAAATGCAGCCTCATGATAACATAAAACTTGATAACTTCAGCTGTGACCTCCTGAAAGTGAACCGCGCAGCCGACGACAGGCAAAGAAGCTTTCTCTAATTGCTCCAATATTGTCCAAAACAAGTCACCAAACACAGGGTGGCGGTCAAGTGTTTGGCGAATGATGCGCTCAACTTTCTTTATAAAAGTGTAGAGCAGGAGCGATGGCTGATGAAGGCAGCCCGACTTTAGGGATTCCCTCATCTCTGTTAGGCGAGCTTGAGAGAAGTCGGTTCCCTTCTTTTCGTGTGTTTCAGCATCCGCCGTGAGGATGTTGAGACATTGCCTGCAGGCTACAGTCTTTGTAACCTTTTTGAGCGTATATCCAGCAAGATAATAAACAACCATTTCTTGCGTACCTGGCTTCTCGCAGTAATGATCATCTAGGTTCATCACTGTTACCCTCGGAAGCAGCGATGCCAAAGAGCTTCTTGTGGAGCTTTGCCTCAACAGCACGTTTGATTTCGGCAGCTGCCTTTGCCTTTTCCCCAAGACTTTCGTGCAGGAGACACGAGCCCAGTGTCAGCTTAACCGGAACAGTTTCCTTTGACAGTATTCTTCACGGGAGTGAACAGGGATAGAATCCTGTAAATCTGGCTGAACTGAACGATTGTCGGATGATCATCATTGTCGGATGATCGATTGTCGGAACGAGCGAACAACACCAAAGAATCTCTGAAAAACAAAAAGGGGCAGGAGATTAAAACAGCTATGAGCACCCTCTTTACTGCAGCTCCTAGCGTTTTCTGCAGCTCTTAGCTCCCTTAAGTACGCTATAGTTAATATTGTGATTGCTATAACAAAATATTATTGCGATTGCTATAATATTAAGCTCAAATCAGTTCTGTCTTCACACGTTCATTTCTAAAAATAATTCTTGCTAAATATGTCCATAGTCGGGACTTGCGCACACACCTATTTTATTCAAGACATTAGTGAGAAAAGCAGTAAATTTATATAAAAATTACCCAGCAGTTCAGTTAGATTGTAGCTATATTATTAAGCATTCGTGCTGATATTTATGCACAATACCTTAGTTACTTACGTGAAGATAATCACAACAATGCCCAATACCTCAAGCGGATCCTGGTTTAGCTTTACTGTCAAGTTGTAGGGAATGCCGGCTTTGTGAAGTCCATCGATAATATCGAGAACCGACATGAGCGTAACACGGAGAGATTCAGTAGTTTGCCGTGATGCAAAGAGGAGCATGTTTCGTTCACGGTGGTTTTTCTCCGTCGTGTTCAGCAGTTCCAGGAATCCTTGAATTATCTGCATAACAAAATTGAAATCGCAGAGCTGAACTACTGTAAAAAAAAAAAACGGCACTTAATTCTATTTGAAAAGTTGGGGCAAGAGCCCACCAGTATTTTCGGAGACCCCTTATGTATGCCTTCAGCAGGATGCTTGGCGTTGAGGGCATCAAAGACGTTAAATATTCTTGTGAACGCCTCCGTCCCCGCAGAGTCTTCTAGTCCTTCCACTCCTTCTTCCCTGTACATCTTTAGGCCAATCGCAGTACTGCGGCTGAAGAGCTGCGTTGAAAAATGAGCACAAAGGTAATGTCAGAGCGCTGAGCGCAATCAACTGAAAAAATACAATATAAATATTTGTACATGTTGCCAAGCTAGTTTCTTTCAGTATTTCTTTGTAACAGCACCTTTTACTCTTGTAAACACTTTCTCGCGAACGCCAACCAAGAATTTTGAACATTCCGGATTATTTTACATTTTTCTGATAAGCTTGAACGCGCTACGTGAACACTACAGTACATTGTGCAACTAACGCGGCCATCAACGATAAGGTTAGAATTTTCTATGCTGCATCTGTAAGTGCGGCATCGCATTTATGAATGCGATAATCTGGTCTGCCTTACCGCTGACTAGGTTACCGCCAGCATACGGCTGTGGTTGCCGCTATCAGTGCACAACTTGTACTTTGATTTTAAGAACTAAAGCCTTAAATGACTCGCAAAGCACGAAAATTGACCATCAGCACCGGCGTCCCACATTGGTGGCCCCAACATGAGTGATATAAAGAATCATAATCACGTAATGACGTCACCATGATGTCACAGATGTGACGTAATCATGACGTCAGTATTAAATCGCCATCGCGTCGTACAACACGATGTCACATGATAATGTCATCACATGCCATGGTTGCTTTGCATTACCTCCGTGATGGGTGGGCCGATCACGGAGGCAATGCGAAACCAGCAGAGGTACAGGAAGCTTTCAATGCCTTCGATTTCGAGGGCCGTGAAAACGCCACGTAAGGTGCAGAAAGCATTCAGATGGGCAGGGAGAGGATCAATACACTCAATGGGAAGAAAAAGAAGACGTTCGCCTTTCCGTTCCCGAACACATTGCGCCCAATAAAGGGTTTTTAATAGCCCGACTGCCGTCTTTTCTCCATTGCGACCATGTGACAATATTTAGGCATGCACAGTGAAGCTCACCTGTGCTGCAAGTCGAACAGACATCTTCAGCAGGTTTGATGGCTCAACGTGTGCTATAGTTAGCTTGGGAACGACCCTTAAGTGGTTCTTTTTTTCAGTCTCGTAAGGAATTTGGTAGTGTTTGAAGTTAATGCAGTTATCTCCAGCCTGAAAATAAAGATATAATGTTAGATCAATGTCACAAAACCATACTTTATGGCATTTTATGAAGGTAGACGGTGACAGGTTCTTACCTGACCGTACTTGTGCTTGAGCAGATGGTTTCGGACACATTTTAAGGCATGTGGAACATCACATAGAAAATGCAGAAAGTTCCCTTCAGCCAGGCACGGGTGTGGATCTTTAACAAGGTGATTCTATGCTTCCACTGACGCCGAGCTGCTGCCACATTGACCTGTTGATCTTGGCCCCGTCACTTACAACAGCAATAACTGTCGCGCCGTGCTTGTGAAGCTGGATCACTGCTTCCAAAACTAGTTGAGCCAAAATTTTGCCGGTAGCAGCGCCTTTAGTCGCAAAAGTAGCAATTGGCTGAACCCATCCCTCAAACTTCAGCACAAACATAAGGACAAGGGCATGGTCCGCAAGCTGATTTGTCCCTTCCTTTGACAGCCCATCATAGTCAACAAAGCCATCAATTTTATAGCTTGACTTATTGAAGTCGTAGGCCTGTCGCAACTTAATCTCATCAAGAATTAGTGAGCCAAATCTCCGATTGTCAGTCTTCTTGTCGAACTGCTTGGCGATAGCCTCCAAACAAATAGGATTAAAGCCTTATTTGCATGGTATACCTTTTAGTATTTGAGTCAGGCGGCTCTTCGAGGGAAGAGGTAACATTTTCATGTCACTTATCAGTTTATATGCTCGTGGGCTTGCAATTCGCAGCATTAGGCAATTAAGAATCCAGTCGGCCTTATAGTGCATGCCACAGGCTGCTTTCACTTTCAGCAGCTTCAGCGATGTCATGAATGACAGCCTTTGCAAAGGAGAAAGCTCAGAAAGGGCATCTTCGATTCCCTCATTCGACTCCCTCATTCGAAGAGCCAGGGTCTCCTCATTTTTTCTTCCTTTTTGTGGCAGCCGCACGGGCAAGCCTCTTTGAGAGGTTGCGAACCTTTTGTGTTCTGGTTTTCACCACCTTTGTAGGCTTTCCGACTCGCAATTGTCTCCGTAGGCACAGGCAGCGAAAGCAAGTGGGCCGCTTTGTAAACACTGAGCAGTGTTTGTGATGAACAGTAACGGTTGTGGGCACATTCTCGACTGATGGTATGCCTCCACAGATGTTCAGGCTGTCTATCTCCTTTAATACACTTTCCGAATGGGCGACAGTGGTCAGAGTTCGCAACAGCTGCTTGTGCACTTTGTTGTAGCTGTTAATAGTGCAGCTGCCATCTCGTTCTACAATAACAGTTCTTTGTACTAGCAGTTCTCCTGCCACAAGATTTCTGCACTAAAAAACACCGCACGTCATCCCCGACATGGCGTCATCGATTAATTCTTGACGCCAATGCGGGGAAGGCAATGAGACGTTCATCGCTTTATTGAGCGCGAACGGTGCAGCTGACATGCCATCTGAGATACTCGGAGATGCGTCGTCGCAAGAATCACTCGACCGACTCGATGACGCCCCTCTGTCATCTTCTGGCATGAGGCATGTCATCCCTGCCTGTTTTTTTGGCAACCCTCCTTGTCCTTGTCGTCACTTTTGGCTTAGAGATGCACTCTGGCAAACCCGGAAAAAGGCGAGGTAATGCCCCTGGCGCTAGCGCCCATTTTCCCAAGGTAGAAGTACTTCACTTCTATTTATATCGTGCTTATAATATTTGACAATATCGTCAACCTCAAAATGTCGCTCACATACCTTGGACTTGTGAGTGAGCCGCCTATCCTTGCGGCGCAGCATTTGTTCCCACTTTTTAAACTCATCGGGATCCCGGGGTGGTTCAAAGAAATGGTAATAGGTGTCATTTCTGTAGCTGCTTTTGTAGCCCGGCACAAAACAAGAAGGCATTATTCATTGGCGTCACTTGTCACATGTTAAAACTCTTTCGTAAGCGACGACAGATCACTAAACAATGGCGCGAAAAAGCAAGCGAGTGCCGAAAACGTGTTGTCATTTCTGAGTGGCAACACGTGGTCGCTAGACGCGCAGGCGCGTGAAGCAAAACGGAACAGCAGCGCCATTAGTTCACGCGTCAGCCGCTTGTGCCGGCGGGCGCGCAGAGCTGCGAAACTGATCTGGTTCTAGTAACGCTTGATGCAGGCAACATATAATCATGCAACTAGGATCTCATCTCCACTTGAAGCACAGCATATGGAATCATTAGTTGGCCGAATTGCAGCCCAAGGAATCACACTTGTGGATTATAAAAAGGGCTATTGGGTCAAATCTCCCCTCATTGGAGCTATTGCACCATGAAGCCGAAGGAGAGTCAACATGTATATCTTTGGGATTGTGCTCACAAGTATTATGAAAGCTAGCCTCACTTAGCAAGTTTGTCATTCAGCATAAAACAATTGCTGAGTTATGAGCAGTCTCTAAGAAGGATGTCTCGATCTGGGTACTTCATGTGTGTCCTTCCAAACACTATGAATTTGAAATATCTCCTTTTTGGCATTGCAGAGTAAGTCCCTTTTTCTTTTTCATAAAATTTACAATCAGCTATCTGAAAAAATATATATATACTAACAAGGCCATCATACATATTGGCACGCACCGACAAACTCAATAAAGTTTAGATTACATACTGTCTCGCAAAATGTTTTCACAACTCATTCATACCAAGAACTCATCTGGAATTGCCTTCTCCTTGAAATTACTTATGTAATGAATTATAAATTATTTAGTAAAACCATTGGTGTTCTGTTAATGCATACATACTTGTCACTGTCCTAAGTTTTTTTTCATAACTGCTTGAAAATTATTGATAATATATGCCCATTGCAAATCTGAGTCATTTTTTGCTGTGTTTTTATGCCTATTACTATGTATTTATACTTTTTTCATTTTATCTTGATGATTGTATTAAATTTCTTGTCTCCTCACTTTCCTCTGTAATACCCTTGAGTCCCAAAAGTACCACAAATAAGTAGGTACTATGCTGCACAGTGATTAGTTTTTGAACACACACACACAAAAAAACACAATCCTTCTCACTGCAAGACATTGCACCTGCTTTTGCCACTATTAGTGCACAGGTACTAGAATCGCAGCTTGGCCAGTCACGTGTGGGAGACCAACAAGCAGTTGGAAATTTCATTGGTTGCATGCAGATGACACCTTAGTCAGCGATGTTTGTGTTATGAATGATCGCTAGAAGCTCGTTGCATTTACAACTCATGCTTGTTGCTTGAAATGGAACGATAACCAACCAGGTGTTAACGCACTGTGCAGGAAACTTTGTGATGCTTACCCTTTGCCTGCAAGAGTAGGGTGCGATGATAGCAAAGCACCTAGTCGGGCTAGTAGGATGACATTCATTGTGAAGGCTGTGTTAACAAACACTGACACAAGAAGAGGAAAATCACTGACCAAGCATTGTAAGCAGTGTACAGGAGAAAACAACAACACTTGCCATCCACTTCCGAGTGAAACAAAGATAATGCACCATCATAGGGACTGTTTTTTGAGAGCTGTTTGAGGCATTAAGATATATGTGGTTGTATAAGCAGACCTTTGCTCACACTCCCTCTTTGTGAGCTGCAGTTTTTAGATGCTACTTGGTGACATCATTTTAGATGGACCAGCAACCTTATTTCGTGCTCTTGTTCTGAGGATGTTTGTGAGAAAGAAAGCGTGAACACTAAAGTCTGTAGCTCGTAACAGCCCAAAATTGCGAAATGATAAAGCGGAGCCCCCTGTTGACTTCACTCTCTTATTGAGCTTGACAGTCTTCCCCAGAACATTGTTGTCGAGCAGCATCGATGGTAGTACTTAATGCTCCCTTATGTGCCTCTATTTAATTTAATCGACTGCTGACCCGAAGTTTGTGGCTTCGATTCCGGCTGTGGTGGTTGTATTTCGATGGAGGCAAAACGGTAGAGGTCCGTTTGCTGTGCGATGTCAGTGAACAATAAATAACACCAGATAGTCTAACTTCTGGAGCCCTCCACTACCTCTCTCATAATCATATCTTGATTTTGGGATGTTAAATCCCAGATATTATTAATGTTATTCACTTCATTGACAAAACTTTCAAGAAAGAGACACAGGCGAAATGGTAGGCGGGACTTGCTGACCTACATAGCGAGTTTGCAAACAAACTCGCCACTTACCCACATGGGAACAGGCCTCAAAACATGTGAAATGTGCAACGAGCAAGTGTTTTTAAGGCCCACCCAACACACTCAGGCATAGTTAATCATCATTATCACCAACAGCATCAACAGAGTGTATAGCTGTGAAGGTGCGCATGGCACCTTAAAGACCTGCAGTGCGCACTTACTGACGCTACTTGCAGTGGGCATTCTAGAATAGTTGGAAGCGACCAGTGTTACGCACATGGACGTTAATTTTCTTGAGGCACAGCTGAGTGAACGAGATTATGTAAAAGGGGCCCAAATACACGGTCGCACTCCTCTCTTGAAGGCAAAACTCAAGTGTCCTTCAAATTTTTGCCCATAAATTATGAATGCGCTGTAACAAATACGAGTAATGATCACTGACATCTAAAGTCTTTACTGGCAATTATGTATAGCTGTCTATGACATTGCTGAGGCCCTAAAAAACAATTAGCTGTGCAGCACAAGATTGCATGTTGCCCTGAGTCATGTTTATGAGTACTTTAGATAGTTCAAAGAAAATAAGCTGGGGTCTGCTCAAGTTTAAATTATCGAGAGCCTTCTGTGTATAGTGCAGTCAATAAAGCTGAAAACAAATCCCAAGCACACACAATCAGTTTGTGAACTTGTTATCTGAAACTTTGTTCTTGAGCAACTAGAGGTGAGCAAGTGGCAACATTGTCACTATTGCACTGTTAATTATCATTATGGTTCACCAACTCACTCACATGTCAATTCTGTAATGCCTGTATATAATACAGCCTTCTTGCATAAAACTTAAATAAGTCAAGCTTTAGCATTGCACTTCATGTCCTTCAGTATTGCTATTAATGTCACTAAGCAAGTTCCTTCGCATTCACATTGTGAAAGCGTGGGCATGTAGCCCATTGGTTCAGACAGTCATAACACGAGGGCCTTGGTTCAAAGCCAGCCCCACCAAAATAATTTATTTTGTTTTATACATTTTATCTGGCGATCATCTTGCATTATTTTTTCTCGATGCATTTAAAATAAAAACATCAGAACTACTCTGACCATGACACAAGCATGCAAGAAGATGTTGGTAAAAACAATCTCCATTCTATCATAACCAAGAATGACTGGAAGAAGATCCTCCACTTCAGAGATTCAGGCGACTAACATGCACCTCCTTAGTTGTTCTAGCAAGGTTTCATGCTGTGCCTGACTGGAGGGTCAAGCATCTGTTGAAGTGCATTGCACTTATTAAAGGGGCCCTGAAACACTTTTTCAAGTAACCATGGAATGAATTCACTGGAAGAGTTTACTACCTCATGAATTCAACGCCGCAAAAATTTTAAGAATCCATCGAGTGAGAGTGGAGTTAAAAAGATTTGTCGCATGCTGCAATGGCATTATCTTTTTTCTCGTCACGATGAAAGCGCTGGAAGCTAAGCAGGGAGGGATGGCAGGTGCAAAGAAAATACCTCACACGTGCCTCGTGACCTTGAGCACTTTTTTTCTTTTTTTCTTCTTCGAATGCGTGGCTTTTTTAATGTGATCGCGCGCACGCGTGGACAAGTCGCAGCCTCCCGCGATGATCTCTGTAACGGCTGAGCTCGCCATGTTCAAATCAGCCATTAGCTGATAGATTAGATAGATAGATGCGATGGATGGATGGATGGATGGATGGATGGCTCTATGAGTGATTTTTGAGCATCTTCCGTCACTTGTCGAGAGAAGAAAAAGCCATTTTTAGCAGACTGATAATTTATCATGAATTCAAGGTCGCATGCTGTGCTATAATATTTGGCTCACGTGTTCTCGGGAGCCTCTACTACTGATTGGCAGCATTTTCTGACCATGCTCAAAAAGTGTTGCGGGGCCCCTTAGTGCAGTTGTGGCAAATGTACAACGCAGTCCATCAAAGAACATCCTCAACTCTATCGGAACGGAGCTCCTGGACATAGCTGGCAGGAAAGACACCCCAGTGACCATCTTTTTCACCATGCCACCAGCCATCTTCGGCACGGCTGTGCACCGTCACCACATCACCTGGAGCAAGAAGCAAACAAAGTGGCTTTGACAAGAGTTGCACTTATTGATTGGTCAGTCATGGACAAATCATGTGGATAACTCATGGGTACAGTTGCAAAAAATTGTTTGAGCACGGAGAAACTAACTTGTCCGCATGCATATGATTCTGAAGGTGGGATGTCATCAAACAAAAAAACATTTGGTATTCACAAGCCCTTGCAGCAAAGCACCAGTGGAATGCTCTAACAGCATCTCCCAAGGGTCCCTATGAACCTGCACTGCCATACCAAGACACGTTCACCCTAAAAATGAGACAACCCTGCACATTTGAGTGCTCAAAATCGGTAAGTTCGATGAAGCTGAAAGACCCCTTACACCCCTGCTACCAGTCACCAATCGGGCATAAGTGTGTGCAATGCCACAAGTTGTTTCTTCACTTTCGAGACAGACCTTGTGTAAAGATCCCACCTGAAACATGCTTTCAGCTGCAATTTCAGCTGCGGTTAGCAGCTGTGAGCGCTAGTCAGTATTGTTCAAGCTGGGCTGACTAACACTCCTTAGTTTAAATGCCGATATATGCGATAAAGTGCACCATAAAAGAACTGCCACCATAGTTATTGGTACAGAATTGAATGCATCATTCATAGGTTGCAAATTCGGTCCCCGCCCACGAGAAGTCGTCCTATCGTATACTTCAATATCTTCGACAGATATGTGGGGTTTAACGTCCCAAAACCGCCCACCTTCCTTTTTTCTCATTTACAGTAAAACCTCATTAATTTGAACTTGGTTATTTCAAAATCCCACTTAATTCAAAATATTTTGCGGTCCTGTGTTTTGCAATGTAAGTCTGAGCAGATAATTTGAAGCGGTGGTTAGCACCAGCCCGGTTAATTCAAAAACTTTGGGTGCCATGTGCTAATTTTTTATTTTGATTTTGCCGCAAATCTGTGGAAGCGGCAGTCTTTAAGAGCCACAATGCAATGAAACAGCAATATTAATGAGTGGCAGCTAAAGCACCCCATCTTTGCAACTTTTAACTACAAAAAAATTTTAACTGAAATGTGGGCCAGTGCACACGCACGCCTGCTCACGCGTCACCACTGTTGCTTCTCACATCAGCGCATCATATGATTTACTCATTTTTTCTGGAAATATTAAGAAATTATTAAAGAGCAGTTTGGCAAAATCCACAATGTATGCGAACGTACAATTGCCCGCTTCTCCAGCAATTTGCGCACTGGCACTGCTGGCAGAGCTCCTGCCTGCAAGGCCTACTTCTAAAACCAAGTTTCACGATTATGTTTTCCAGCCTAAACACGTCACAAATGTTGTCACATTGACGATCATTAAATTACTTACTTTACCAGAACGAATGGGCGAATGGTCACATCATGACATGCTGACGCAGCGAAAAGCGCGTGACATGCTGCCCGCTTGTCACTACTGTGCTGCAGCGAAGATGTCTTGTTTTTCCACAGGCGCACATTTTAAGTAATTGCACCTTTTTCTTTTTTTGGGTTGCAGAAGTGACGCTCGTTGTTTCCTCGTGTTTACGGCAAAACTAGAACCAGGTATTGCTGGAGAAAATAACCTTTGGAGCTGCAAACTAGCCAGTGCAGCAAATGACCAGCCCTAGTTACTTTGCGTAATTCCAAGTTTCTTGCATCCCACTCTTTGTGTGTTCTCTTAATTTAAAAACCTGCCTAATTCAAAGATTTCTCATGGCACCAGTGACCTCGAACGAGTGAGATTTTACTGTATATTGTAACGATTTTGAAGGACTTAGGGGTGTTATAAAATGTATTTATTAAAGGGCGAACCTGTGCCCACAACTCAAAGGGACTATGGTCGTAGAACAATACAGCCGAACATCAAAGATGTCCGCCTTCTTCTTCCTCTTCAAGAGAAGTCCCGAGCGCGTGGTGCACATCAGCCGGGTCCAGCTGGGTGCTCGTGCCATCATCGTCGTGTCTGCGCAACACTAGATGGCTCGCATGTATGTCCCTGTGCGCGCGGTGATAGGCGCGTTGTTTGAATGCAGGCAAGATGTCGCGGCGTAATCCCCTTTCTCATACGCATCGTCCCGATGCGTCATGCAAAGAATATATTCGTGATAGGCGTCACTAGTTTTCCGATGATCTTTCATAGTAAGGCTTCATCCGGACTACATGTACAACCTCTGTAGGGTTGCGGCGTTTTAAACTTCCGTGTATAGCGTATCTGACTTGGTACGTTTCAACGCTTACACGATGGAGTACTTCGTAAGGCTCGAAGTGTTTGAATGCAGGCAAGATGTTGCGGTAATATCATAATTACTTCAAGAAAAATCCCCTATATTTTTGTTTGTCATTAATATTGTGTCTAACAAAGAAAATGAGCTCTACGGTCTGCTTCTTGAGTCCATTTCTAAAAAAGTGTGATAGTTGAAGTACTACGTAGACTGACTTATGCAAGTGCATTACGTGTCCTTCTTGGCATTAAAGCAACATGCTCACTTTTTATGGAGTAAAAGTAAAGCCCCATTACAAGATTCACTGTAGTACCCAGGAAACGCAAAGGACCAGGACCCATAATTCAACTTGGACTAGAAGACGGCATTAAAGTCCAAGCAGCACCTATGTCTGCTTGGCATTGTTTGGCTTGCAACGATTTGAACAGCCATGTCCCACAAAGATGTAGACCAGAGACTTACTGGTTAAATCCAAAGCGACAAGCACTATGAGACCGCGATGGAAATATACCTCAGCGGCACTCTGTCCATAGTCATTGTGGGAGTGCAACAGCGATAACAAGATCATAATTACAGGAAGTTTGGGGCATTTTGTAGCCGCAACCACATGAAGAATGACATCTGACTGCAGAAAAGAACAGAATGGGATGAAAATTGCGGCACGTCTAGGTTGGTACTACATTGGCCACATCTTCTAAATAATTTAATAAAGACCAGAAATGTTCTGGAGAAGCGAGGGCCTTTTGTAACGTGGCGAGCATACGAAAACGAACCCCTATGCTTGCTCTTGAAAACTAACCAAACCATGCCACATGTCTCTGACAACTGGGCATCAAGTGGGACATTTTGCTGAAAGCAAGCCAATGAGTACAACAAATACATTCTCTTGCACAAGTGATTGAAACACCAAGCAGTGCGTTAGAAAGTAAGGGATACCAATTGTGTTCCATTCCAGTACTCTTTCCTTGCTCCCCATAGAGGCTCAGTTAAAATATGAAGATTGTCAGTAAGAAGAGCACCTGAGCACAGACTGAGCTCGTCGTCCATGGTGGCCTTGTAGTCGTACAAGGCTCGGCACTGTGAGGGCAACACATTGGCGTATGGCTGCTCTTCTGGCTCCTCAACCTCAGCACCCCCATCGGCTGCCCCACGGTCCCACTCTTCGTCGGCACTGGAGGAACGCCGCTGAAGCCAGGGAGGGATCTTGAGCACTGTCTGTGCCAAACCCTGCAGCACCAAAGGTAGACTGGTACCCCTCAGCCTTAGCACTGGCAACACAAAAATTCAGATAAGCAAACCTTGCAGTCTTAAACGTCAATGCGTAAGCTTCCATGAAAAGATTTACTTTCAAGACAGGGTTCTAGTACAGCTGGAGTATAATTGGTCAAAAGTTGCAAAATTACTCTGCTCAATTCATTAGTGTGGGCTTGTGCAACCCAACATATGTTTACTTTTCTGCATCCTGGTGGCACTACAATTAGCAGAGCTCCACGATGTTGGCCAATGGCGTGCCCAAGTTTTCATACCAAGAACCTATGAGAAATCTTGTATGGCCAGCAGGGAATGAGAAGTGCCACTTCATAATGCTTGGAAAACGAGCCATACTTTACACACAACTTGCCTGTCGATCCCTGCGCTGCTCTAAATGTGGAGCCAGTGGGTGTGGCGGCCTTGGTTGACCGTCCAGGCCTGCAAGGCAGCACTGCACCTTGTGGCGAGATGCCTCTAGAAATGCCAGGCTCTGGCGCAACTGCACAACGACATCAAAGGAATCTCTCATCAAATCACAACACACTTCAAACACAGTGGGTGTGTTGTGAACAAAGGCCAACGTTTTAGACTGGTCAGAACCGAGTTTTGTGCTATGCAATACCCCTAGCTCTTCTAGTTTTGGTCATTGTGGGTGGATTATCAGACCACAGACTTCATTTCTGCTAGCAGTCTGCCTATAGCCAGTGCGCTTCGGCTAGTTCTGGTAATAATAGGGTTCTTCCTGGGCAAGAACAGACACATAAACATGTGAAAAGACACTGAATCAAGGAGTACGAGGTTTATGTTCGAATTTCAGACAGCTCTGGGATTCAAACTTTTTAAGTACAGTTCAGACTGAGAAACTCTCCCTTGAACTGCAGCAGTGCGCTGAAGTAGGCTGGTTGGTACATGATTAAGACTGAAAAAAACAGCATTGGATGGTGAAAGAACGACAGGCGAGGGTGTGGATGTTAGTTCAGCAACCTCGACTGTTGTTTTTTTACCATCTTGTATACTTTCACCGTCTCGTATCCTCTCCTATACCTCATCCTCTGCGTTACGAGGCAACCAAATGAATCTAACAGACATTTAGGCTACGAAAGGCATAGGGGACCTTAATTTTTGCCATTTAACCAGGGTGCGGCAGAGATACTCTGAAAAGTATTATGGAATACAGATATCGAAATACATGCACTATAAACCTAAAATACGGATACTGAGATACATTTGTCTTTGACGTAATGGGATTATTCACAATATACTTTGGAGAACAGATGAAATAAGCATTCCAGTATACAGATACAAGAATAGAAATACGATAGTACTAGTATACCCGTTTGGCTTCTAGAATACTGATGTCCTGCAAAGACACTCATTAGGCACAGAATAATATTGTGAATAATATCAAACCGCATCGAAACTTGCAAGTCAAGCATTTTGCTCAAATCACTAATGAACGCCAGTGAATAAAGAAAGCGTACATTTATTTCAGGCATAACATATGTATTGCTGAGATTATTGTAGCGTTTAATGCATTTCAGCAACAAAAGCTTCTGAAATAGGCTGTCATTTAGACAACGTTGGTTCAGCCCCATCATGAGACACTCAAGATGACTTGCCACCTGAAAACGATAAGGGTGCGACACCTGCCTTGAGGGACTACTGTTCTTGTTGGCAGCGCATCACAATAGGGCCTCTACGATTTTGCAGTCACAACGGCTGGTGTTTAACTTCATGCTTTATCATATAGCCACACCACTAACTGCTTTCACTTGATCATAAATTTGCACAGCTGTGCTAATTTTACCTCCGTTCGCAGCTCTACTTTGAAACTAATGAGGTCTGAAAAATTAGGCAAACAGAAGCTGCAAGGTGGTCAAAGTCATTGGTGTCACAGTCCATAGAGCTGAGTGGCTTGCGTGAGAGGCAGTCCACATATTTGTGTCATAGGCCACTCCTGTCATGCATTTCCAGAAAATCGAGCACTTTATTATTCAGAAAACAGACTTGCCTTGAAATGATAAAACCTAGGATCTGAGCACTACTTGAGAGCTTTGCCCAGGTCGATACCTTTGTCCATACAAAGCAATCTGGGCCGGTATTTTGTAGTAATGTCATCTCGGCCAACGATGAGAGAATTATCAATCGGCGCCGGACTAGCATAAGGCATTGATGCCACAGAGATGGGTTGCACAAACCTGCTGAAGCTTCTCTTGGACCCGCAACTGGGCTTCCTCATCACCAAATCGAGGAGATTCCCTGAAAGCCTGGGCTAGGGACTCCACACCTGCGCAACAAGTTTATTACAAGATCTCACCACCTGTTCTTTCATTTTTAATCCCCGAATTGCGGAGAAGGAATCTTAACTATGCCCCTATGTCCCTGCACCAGCCTCCCCCCCTTCTTTACAACTTTCAACAATGTCCATGTATTAGCTACCATAAAATCCCAAGCAAGCTCCTCAACTTCTTTTTTTCGAGAGATTTGCAATGTGCACCAAAAACAGAAAAAGTGCCCCCACCAACCCCTACCTCTATTTTCACTGTTTCATTCACTATTTTAAAAAGAGTGAATACATGCGTACTCAATAAAGTATTTAATTAGAATACCACGGGTGTGCACTTTTTCTTTTCAGGGGCTCTTCCTTCGCCATCTTGAATTTTGCTCCATGACTGAGCAAGGGCCCTCACTCCAAATCTAGTCAGATTACGTATCTTTCACCTTAGAGGGAGCATTTGCTCAGGATTTTACGGAAGTGTTACTTACAGCAGGTCAAACAGACATACTCAGCAATGCATGCAAAAATATTGAGTATTCTTAGCTAATGACTGTCAACCATCTTACACATAAACGTGTTGCTGGGTCATTTGGTCGATGATGCTGATGGTTACAAAATAGGAAAAAACTACAGGGCATGTATGAGAGAACTAGCATTGACACAGTTGAAAGCGTGCGCTTATCTCCTTGTCTAGTAACTGCAAAGTTTAGATCTGTGACCATTTAAAAGCGAAACATCATGTCATGTGCAAGTCCTCATAGGCTTTCCTAGCTGAGCTGATGTATTAGCTTGTCAAACAGCCCACAATTAATAAAAAAACAGCATTGTAAGGGTTCAAATCTGTTATTTGGTCACACATTCAAATCATTAGGCCACAAACACACATGTACCTGCACACTAGTTCTTTCAGCGAACTCATGCTTGTGTTGCATTACATAGATGCATGTAGGTACATGTAAGCAAGTTTTACACACAGAAACATCTAGTGCAATCTTTCTTTAGGCTAACTAAACAAACGCATGAGGCACTACATGAAAGAATAAACAGTTGAGATCCACCCAGTCACGCTGTGCCTTTTCTTGCCTTCTGCGAATGTTCTGTACCACTTGGCTTGCACAAGGTTTTCTAACCCATGTTCATAAATCTCTATGCATACATGTGCACACACAAGCATGGGCGACTGTGTCCACCTTCGAAATACTATTATTCTGGAATATTTAGCACGGTATGGTTCATGGCACCACGAGAGTAAACAGGAAAACGTTAGCCAGCCTTACACAAATGGTGTCAATGAAGGTGTACAACCATCTTGTTATAGTATGTCGGCATCATTACTATGACATAAATGGCAAAATGTTTCTATGTGCTGGATAACTTGTGGCATAAGAAAGAGTATGGTAATAGTCAAAATGATGTTATTTGTTTGCACTGTTGCAAGTGTCTTTAGCATTGTTTTCGTTGCACTATCAGTTATTTACTGTGAATCAACTGTACTTCGTACAATATTCTACTCTCTGACCACAGAACATTTCTGCATTGTGCAGATATAGTATCTCTTATCAAATAAATAAAACTGAATATGAAATAACGGGACATTGATATAATTCACTACATGTCTGCTAGGTTAAGCACACTTCAACATGCTGGCGTGCTGAAAAAAGATGTGATGGATGAATTGATGAGCTCATCATTAAAATGAGCAACATATTTTGATTATGATGCATTGTTCTGCCTCGCTAGCTCACAAAATCTGTGCAAGACTTCCATGATTTCTTTTTAATTGTTTCTCTTCTAATTGAGTAGTTGAGCCCCTTTATAAGGGACATGCATATACGAGGGGTCCCTTATGTCATGACTGATGTGAGGACGTAAATTCTTGTACAAAAAACAGCCTGTTTGCACAACATTCATTGCAGAAAGATGTATACAGTCGAGCTATACAAATGGGTATAAGAGGCACCAGAAAGACTCCACAGAAAATGAAAATGTGCCCACCTAATATAAAAGAACCCCTCATATAAATGACAAGGAGGGAAGGAAGTATGTTTATTTACAGAAAGGCAGAGAGGTCGGCCTGAGCGATAGCTTGCTCTAGCCTGCTACTCTACACTGGGGGAAGGGAAAGGGGAAAAGAAGGATTAATGGATGTGATGGTGAGATAGAGAGGTGAGTATGTAGTGTTCTTTCTAGCTGAGACACATTTTATAGCCGCGCACATAGTCCAGTTGTTTCTAAAAAGGTAATAACTGCTCTTGTGACCGCAGTTGCACTGTTGGTGTCTGGCCAAGGGCCCAACATGGTCTCATCAGTTAATGACCTACTGCGATATTGTTCAGTAGAAGAAATCAGTGTTTGTCGTTCACGTGCGTATGCTGGGCAGACACAAAATATGTGCTCAAGTGTTTCTGACGCATCACAGTGTTCACAATTAGGACCGGTGTCACTGCAACCGATGATATGTGCGTAACGTCTGGTGTACGCTACACCAAGACGAATGCGGTGGATCATACTTGTGAGTTGCCGTTTCAATTTAGGGGGCATGCGGAACCTCATTTCCGGGTCCCATTTGTGAAGTCGCTGGTGTCGCCGTTCCGGTTTGGTCCAGTGCTGAAGTGTGTAGCTGCGCATCACGCAGCGAAGCAGGGCGTTCGTGTCAGCTCGTGAAAACGCAATGCGTACTTCAGGGGCACTGCTTAAGGCATTTTTAGCTTGAGCGTCTGCCTCTTCGTTTCCCATCACGCCACATGAGCGGGAATCCACTGGAAAATTATAAGATGGCCATTTGTTGAAGCAACCTGAATAAGTTCTGTGATTTCTATTGCCAAGCTGTAATATGGACCTTGCTTCATGATGCAATTAATGGTTTACAAAGCGGGTTTGGCATCACAGAAAATCGTCCAGGCTCGAGGTCGCTCGCCGGAAATAAACCTTATTGCCTCTCAGATAGCGACAAGCTCTGCGGCAGTTGATGTCGTTTTATGGTCCACTTTGACTCGTCGAGCGATATCCATGTCTGGGATGACAAAGGCTGCGGCGGAAGTGTTTAGCGTGGTGGATCTGTCGGTGTACACGTGCAGAGAATCACTGTACGTTGTATAAATGTGATATAGGGTCAGTTGTCTGAGGCCAACAGAAGAAATGAGCGACTTCTTCGTAATTCCAGGTATCGTAAAAGAGATAGGTGGTTTAGGCAGAACCCATGGAGGCACTGCAGGGGCATTTGGCGGAGAAAACCTTGATGGTATAATATTTTCATGCCGCAATATTACTTTTGAGAAACTGCAATCTGGGTGAGTGGCGGGTAGTACTGACAGTGGGTGCTGTCTGTGTCTGCTCAGTAATCGGAGGTGAACTCTAAGTGGCTCGCAGAGCATGTATACACTGATGGGACAAGCCCAAGCCTCTGCCATTGTCCCATTTGTTGAAGTGCAGCGTGGTAGACTCAAGCATCTTCGTAAGCATTGAGCTTGAACACTCTCGAGTGTCTTCACACAACTAGGTCTCATATTGGAAAGCACCGGCATGCTGTATCGAATGTATCTCACAAATAGAGCATTGTATAATTGAAGTAGCGATGATTCTGATGGGCCCCATCTTGCTCCTGCTACGTGGCGAAGAATGAGAGCAAAGCTCTTCAATTTAGATTTAAGTACGGCGACATGCCTCGTCCACGATAGATCTCTGTGTACGACAACCCCAAGGAACTTGTGGTGCGTTACAGCAGGCATCGCTGTCCCATTAATAAATATCGGGTGTTGCGACATATGCTTGCGCGTGAACGCAAGCACTGCGCATTTGTCGATTGAAAGAGTGAGCCCCTGACGTCGTAGATATTTGTATGTGATCGTCACTGCACGCTGTAGTCGAGCTCGCAATTGCGAACGAGTAGTTCCGGATGCCCATATGCATATGTCATCAGCGTATGCAGTGATCTTCACCGTGCTGGGAAGTTCTGCTGCTAGGCCGATCATTATGACATTGAATAGGATCGGGCTGAGAACTCCTCCTTGGGGAACACCACGATGAACCTTATATCGATCGGTGTCTCCATTACTTGTCGTCATGTAAATGGTGCGGTCCCTAAGGTAGCTAAAAATCCAAGCGTACAGTCGTCCACCGATGTCGAAATCTTCCAGTGTGTCAAGGATCGCATAATGCAGCACATTATCGTAGGCACCCTCAATGTCTAAGAATACCGCCGCCACTAGTCTGCGTCGGCTTCTTTCCTCTTCAACGCTGGTGATCAAGTCAACCACACCATCAATGGCAGATCGGCCTCTTCTGAAGCCGTTCATAAATGCAGGAAAGGAGTTGTTGCTCTCTAGAAGCCACTCTAATCGTGCCAGTACCATTCTTTCCATCACTTTTCCGACGCAGCTGGCTAACGCGATTGGTCTGTAGGAGGAAAGTGCATAAGGACACTTCCCCGGCTTGAGCAATGCAATAATGCGACTGCATTTCCAGTTAGCTGGGACTTCTCCTGACTCCCATGAGGTGTTATAATGAGATAACAGGATACGTCGTGCTTCTGTATCAAGATGGTTGAGTGCAGCATACGTGATTCCGTCAGGTCCTGGTGCCGATGATCGGCGGGAGGCAGAAATCGCAGCATCAAGCTCATGTATTGTAAAACGTACATCAAGGCGCTCGTCAGACGATGGAGGCGCAATGGTAGTAAGAAGCTCATTAGTGGCAAGATCATCAGTGGTGTCCACGATGAGGCTACAGTAGTCCCTGATGTAGAGCAACAGCTTGAAATGGTTGACGTTGTTGGGGAGTTGTCTGCAAACTTCGTACCACCCGCCAGATCTTGGATAGAGGTTGCCTGGGGTCCAGAGATCCACAGAAATTTCTCCAACGTTGCCTGTCAATCTTGTCAAGATGCCGAAGAACATGTCGTTGAGCTCGACGACAGGCGGAAAGGTCTGAAGGTGACTTCGTTCGTCTGTATCGGCGTTCGGCACGGCGACGGATTGCACGAAGGGCCTCGTATTGGGAGTCAACTGCTGATCTCGGCATCGGTAGGTTAACCTGTTTGGTTGTGTCACGCAGTGAAGAAGCAATGATGTTTTCTACCTCGGATGGATCAGTCGTGTGCTCACAGCCAGACTTGACAGATGCCTTCAACAGTGTCCAGTCGGTTTGACGGATGTAGCGTGTGTGCGTGCGGCGAAACCACCTGAACTGAACATAGGTTGGAAGGTGGTCACTGCCGCGAGTGTTCAAATCTGTGCACCAACATGCGGAAGACAGAAGGTTTCTGGAAACGAAACAGAGGTCGAGGCAGCTGCTGTAGGACGTGCCACGAACAAATGTAGGTGATCCGTCGTTGAGTACGCTTAGTCCATAGTTGTATATAAAATTGGCTAAATCCTTTCCGCGATAATTCGTTGTAGTGCTACCCCAGAGAGGATGATGTGCATTAAAATCGCCGATCACAATGTGTGGCCTTTGCGCCGCTTGAAGAATGGTCCCCAGGTGGAAGCAGTCCATCTGTGCGCTTGGGTGTATGTATCCTCCTATTACGGAGAATGTTCGCTTTTTATGTGTTATAGTCAGGCTCACGTAATCATTGCTGGTATGCGACGCGACTTCATGTCTCAAGAACGTCAAATCACGGCGGTTACAAACGAGAACTTTGCTCGTACGTTGATCACTGCAGGACCAAATCTGGATATATCCAGATATACGAAAAGGTGAAACCATATTCGGTTCACATATAACGATAACAGGAAATTGATATTTAAAAACCCATTGTCTGAAGTCTGACAGACGGCCACGTAGGCCACGAGCATTCCATTGCATAACAAGCGACTGGCGCATGCGTTCTTCGAACATCAGTGCCATGTTCACTTACTAAAGAACCAGTAAAAGAGGCTCCAAAACCTCAAGTAGCTGCACAGCCGCCTTAGCAGCGGGAGTGTTTAGGCTGCTGAGAATCTTACGCATCGAACCCATCAAATTTTTAAGCATAGCCTTGACATCTGTGTTGTCCATCTTCTTGTTTTCTTCATTGGGGGTAGGGCCACTATGTGATGATGGCGCTACCGTAGCTCTTGACGGTAGTGAAGGCCACTGAGTCTGCGACGTGGGGAGAGCCAATGACTGGTTACATTGTACTTGCGTGGACTGTATTGGCATTTGAGCATCTGTATCCTCCTTTCTGGCCGACAAAAGTAGGCTAGGAGGTGGTGAGGGCACGGTTTTGTGTGTCGAATTCGATAAGCTATGAGCACTGCTGCTTCGTTTGCGCCGATGTCGCGAACGATGTTTACGGCGCCGTACAGCCCATGCAGCTTCTCTGTGAGTGGAGTGGTCTCGAACCATCTTCTTCAGGATACTAATTTCATTCCTCATTTTGGGACATTCCCTTGATGTTGCGTCGTGTGCGCCTGAGCAGTTTGGGCATTTGGCCACAGCATTGCAGTTATCACCATCATGAGGGCCACTGCAATGCTTGCAGGTTACTGCACCCTTGCAAACTGCACTAACGTGCCCAAATTTCATGCATTTATGACATTGCAGAGGTTTTGGTACGTAAGGACATACCAAGTGCCTCACGTACCCAACTTTTACATGTGTGGGTAACGTCTTCGACTGAAACACTACTTTAACACATCGCGTGCGTCCAAAGCGGTGGAAGCCAAGCACGGGAGCCGACGATGACAGCAGTTTCTCGAGACTCGAGTCTGTTATTTCCTCATCCACATCGTATATAACTCCTGTTGTCGTTTCTTCGTCGTACGCTGAGAATGCCCGAACCGGAATATTTCCTAATCAAACAATCGCTTTCAGCGTGTCCATTAAGGCCTCCGTAGTGACCTCCACGGACAGTATGTTCTTTCGGGTATTTATGCGTATTTCTACGACTTTCCCTGGAGCGATGAGCTCAAACTACTCTGTCAGGCTCTGCCTATTTAGAGAGTTCAAGATGTCTGTCTTCGATGACGGCACATACGAAATGGTGTACGACCGCATGCTACTTGCCTTTGTCTGTGCTTGCCGGCTAGTGGGCGATGTCCGGCTGATTTTCCTCTTGAGGCGTCGGCTTGGTACGACCACGTAGTCGCTGTCCGAAGCCATATCTTCAACGGAGGAGTCATCAGAATTGTCATCGTGGGCCCCGCTTGGGCCGGGGCCCACGATTGACAAAAATTCCTCCCTGGTACATGTCTCTTATAAAGGGGTTCAACTATACATGCAAGAGCGAAGACAGATGGAAATAGCACCAACTTGCAACTCATTTTAGTGCACTGACATATCTATCTGTTTGTAATAACTCTTTTTTTATTTATACTGCATTTCGATGTGCTTGTTTGTGTTGGTGCAATAAGAGAAGCTGCTAGTTAGCACTAGGTTTGCTCTCGTTCATTTTTCTGCATAGCTTTTTACACCAATACTTCGTTTCAAGCATGATCCAACTATTCCAATGTTTGCTAAACGTGTTAATCCTGGTGCAATACTTGAAACCAACTCACCCTGGAACAAGTCCCTCCAACCAGTCCAACACCGCTTTTTGTTGCGAAAGCCTTTCCATTAGTTTGCGATCACGCATTACTACACAGCCCTTGTCGTCAACATGTACAAACCTTGCTTCCCTCGCCGCTCTGTATCCAGGTCCTTTTGTAGCAGCTGCAATAACCTCTCTAGGGCTTCCTTGCGTCTCTGGGGCTGCATGGGACTTGAGAGATCTTCGGCCTGCGTAGTGTGCATCGCAAGTACAGTGACAGTCCCCAAAGATTGACGGGTGCATTAGCGAGCCTTCAATCATGCTGTCATTGCAGAAAATAACATATCTCAACAGTGGGCAAACAGGTTGTGTGCCTGAGCAGAGGTTTCGTAGAAGTGGACTTGTCTTCTTCAGTTCAATTTTTTAGTCAGGGTATTAATCGTACCCTCAGAGCAGCGGTTCTCGATCCCTAAAACAAGCAGGTTGCTTCTATCTTTTTCTGGAGATTCACAAGCTTTCCATAGATTGCGCAAATCCCAGGCAGGAATCTAACAACAATACACCGACCCAGTTGCTAAATAAATTTCTAAATCATCGTTTATGTAGTATACCATCTACCCTGCAATCTTTTGTTAGAAATACACCTCATTTTCTTTGAAATAACAGATTCCATTAATGTAACACAGACACTCTCGGATCAGGTCATTCTGGTAAGATTAGATAACTGCTCCTCGTATATGAATGCTATACGTATAACTGAAAGGATTGAAGAGGTCTTCAAGTCACTCATGGAATGCAAGCAAACACATAGTGCTGAAGCATACCTCCAACTACTGAAATTAGTCCTCACACTTGCTTTACCACTTCCTTCTTCCCCTCCCTGCTATTTTTATGATTTCTTAAAACTACTCTTGACAGAGATTTGCTTTACAACACATGTTTTATAGCTTTCTTATTGATTTGTTTTTGCTTGCTCCAGATGTTTATATTTTCTTCCATAAGTACATTTAACCAGTGCTTGTCTCGTGTTCCTCCTACGTTGTTAGTTTGCGCTGTTTCTTTCCATAATGCAAGTGCCCCAACTGCCCATCCTTACTTACGTAGAAATCTGGCAGGAACTGCTCAGGCACATTGGGTGCGGTGCCTCTGAGACGCACAGCCTCTTCAATGTCTTGCTTAGCATCCACATTTGCCGCCTGTGCCTGCACACACTCGGCACACTGCAAAGACATTGTGGTCAACACTCAAAGGGTTCACCAAATAACAGAGCAATAGAGTTAGCAATAGACTTTCCTGCACTACATAATTGCAACAGAGCATTGAAAGGTGCTATCTGATCGGATGGTGGCAGAGCCAAACACCACGGTCACAAACTATGTATGAGACTGTGCTAATTCACGGCTGCGTTACCTCTGTGTTGGTCCTTGGCCATCATCCTTCAAGATGCACTCATGCTAGCAATAGACAGACATCCGCTATTGACAACAAGCAAGCTAGTCGCCATTACTTCTCTTTCCACGAGTTTCCATGAGTGTCAACCAAGTTTCATGACCTCTGTCAGTGAGCCCTTACATGGTACATACTCACAGCACATGACACTATCCAGTGTCATGCTGTGAGCGAATGCGAATGTTCTCCGAAGTCGCAAGCCATGCGACTTCGGGGAACATTCGCTATGGCCGCTGAGCATATATAAACAAAGTAAGCAGGATGAATGACCAAACTGAATGCCTGCCTAGTCCTAAAAGTACCATAAACAGCTTCCCTGCGTGCAATGTATTTACCAATGGGCATCACACTTAAAAAAAAAAAGGCTCTTCGAAGCAAAGAGGAAAACTGTTGTGTCACTGGTGTCTTCCAGTTTGAAATAGCTTTATTAATTCCCATGCCGCTGTATCCTTGCTTTTGACAAGACTCTGGTCCAGCTCTGGTTCACGATACTAATGTGCACAGCATTGCACAGACAAATGCACTCTGTCTTCACCTGTTGAAAATAGTGTTACAAGCGTTGGTAATGGACAATGCATGAAAAGAAAATGACAAAGCAGACAAAGTGGAAAACAAGAACCACGTTCAGCGTACTGTCTTGAGACCCCTATCAAAAAAGCGCCAGCCATTCAGACTTGCCTAGTTTTCTGACTTTTGGTCTGCCTTGCTGTAACATTTTGGTGGAGGTGCTAGGCACGTAATTTTCGGGATTGACTTTTTGCAGCCACATGGCACCAATGTTACCTGCCCAACAGATGAACTTAATCTCTCTGCAGAAGTGCCTAATCTGCACTCTTGGAAGAATTACCCCAGCAAAAAGCGTGTTTAGTGCTTCCGGAAACACAGTTGCGCCCACTTTATCCACGAAGCGTGTTCCTGTCGTTTGCTCGTCTTCTATTGTATTACTTCGCTTAATCCTTTAAAAGGACACTAAAGGCAAATATTAAGTCGGTGTTGATTACTGAAATACCGGCCCAGAAACCTTGTAGTGCTTTTTTTGTGCCATGGAAGTGCTTATTTTGAAATAAAATCACATTTTATTGGTCCGCATCGTGCAAGCACATTTCAAATTACCCGCCTCGAGTAGAAACTTTCACGCCACTGTTTCCATTCGCAACATTGCCCGGCTTTACTGCGCGGCCGCCCACATTAGTAGCAGCGGAGTGAAAGTAGAGGGAGCCGCAGCAGCAAAAACGGCCACTGAACGATTTTTCGCTAAGGCCTCCAAGATGGGATCGTGCCTTGTTTACTGGGCCCCGCTGGATGGCACAACCTGTACAGTTTAACCATAGAGTTTCCTATATATACACTAGAGGGAACACGGGCACTAGTGTTCATGGGAGCTGTAATGCATGGCGTTTACACTAATTTCTCGGTAAGAATGGCATTGTCAGTGTAGATGTTGTCAAGCATTTAGCTTTCACACTCACATAAATTGTTATCCGACTTTAATGTTATTTTGATGCCTGAATTATGAAACCGTTTAAGAAAAAAAGTTTGTTTTTCATTTTTCAGTAATAAAAACTTTTAACTCTGCAGTTAAACTGTCCAAAACATAACTTTATTGCATAGTTTAATGCATACAGAGATATGTTCAAGTCAAACTTTGAAAAGACAATCCTTGCTTGGGTCATCAGGCGATGGCATGATATATAGTCACTTGTTTAAATGAAAGTTTGACTACACTGTTTCCACAACGCTCATGCAACATCCTGTCTGTGATTGTGTGAGAACTGCAGACTACGCCTTATATTATAGCATATGTCTTGGGAGTCGACATAAATGTGACAGTGCCAAGAAATTGATCTAAATCATGACGAGGCAAAGCCAGTTTTTTGTTAGGATATTTCTGTGTCATAAAAAGATTGCTCTGCTCAACAATGTGACCCATGAAGGTAGCACCGAAATCTTCTGAAAATATTCAATAGGACCTCAGACAGTGTCACATTGAGGAAGAGCGGCTTTCCAATATGGAATTTGCTACTGTTCTTGATAAACTTTTTTTTCATCGCACTGTACGTTTTAGACACACACTTGGTTCAAGTACTGCATCTTCATCCTAACCGCTTGATGAAGGCACCCTTGCTTGTGCATGAAGATCAGAATCAATGTTCTCGTCATCACTGTCACCAAGATAGCTATTGTAACTTTTATCATCTCGTGGCAAGCGGGTGCAAAGCCCTATTTTTTCATAAAATAAGCAGACGTACATCGCCTATGAATAAATAAAACATGAACTTGTCATATCGGCAATCATCACTTACTGCTTAAAATGCCGGGTATCATCAATTTGTGACATACAACAAAAGCAAGGATCGTGCAACAAAAAAACCTAGTTCAGAATAATGTAACGTGTTGTGTGCAACCTCTTGGATGTGTGCACACAAAAATAATTTTATAGATGATTGAACTTGGGCGAATCAGGCAAAAAAAGAGCGAAGTGAGAGCTGCTGCACGTGCTTTGCGCACTCCGCCATCAGCTAAAGTACATTTGTTTTTAACTTAGAATACCTTACATGATGAGATGGCGCTAGGTGTCTCATGCTGAAAGGTACATTCGCTGCCAATACGTGACAGCCCATCACGTGTTTCAAGACGTGTGTGGTCAGCGTTTGTCGGTATGTTGCGAATTTGCAATACTTACCAGTAAAGGGTTAATGCTGACTGTTTTTCTCGCATGCCCCTTCCAACAAATCGATGCAATGCTGACAATGTTGATCTAAACATTGTTTTTGTGTCTTTTGAATATTTTTTTGGAATATGAATGGCTTCATATCGGAGTAGCACAAGGACAAGAGCTTACAGCTGCTTTCTGCTGCCATGCAGAAGTTCACTGCAGACAGTCGTATTCGCTTGCATGACAGTGTATTTTGCATGCACACCAGCAATGTCGCTTGCATGCACACCAGCTTTTGGTTGTTGCCAAGAGCTATGGCAGTCCTGTATTATGTGCAATGCATGATGAACGAACTTCCTGCCATTTTGGGAGCACAGGAGCGGTCCACTGCACTACTTTTACAGACACCAGTTGTACAAAGATACCAAACGGTACGATGACAGCTGCACCCAATCTCAGCCTTACAAGTGACCTGCTTGACGAGCTGTCTGGTTGCATTCAACCACTTTTGCCGCTTAGCACTCCTGAGAACGAGTTGGAACACATCATCTGGGCCCTTTCCCAGAATCCACAAAGGTCAATTATTAGGTTATCGTTTCCATAGATCACATGACCCATTGTGAGTCGGCAGCAGACATGGACCTCTTTGTATCGTACCACAACCATGGTCTGCAATGTACAGGGAATGTAGTCAAAAAAACCCTTTGTCTATGTCTATCTATCTTCTGTCACTCCACACCATACCATCCACAAACTGATGGTACAGTAGAACAAGCAAACAAAACGTTTCGCAACGTGCTGTCCATCTACGTTGTTCTTCCTTTCCACCTTTTTGACTGCCTGGCCATTTGTACTATATGTTGGGTAACTGCAAAAGCTCCTGACAAGAGCTTTTACAGATGGCCACACAAGAATTATTGGGAGTGTTTCATAGAGCAAAAGCCCATTAATTTGGAAAATCAAATAATTTCTCGGCCAGCATATGTAATGCTGAATAGCATCAAACTCTCGTTAAATAGCATCAAACTCTCGCGGTCATACTTGACCGCAACCCACGTAATTTGATTGATCCCCAGAATGCACTGTGTACGAAGGACCACAAATGTGTGACACAAAGGAGTTAAAATGGTGCTCACAGACAACCAAAAGTGGCAGTGCTGTCCGCATCAATATCTTCATTGATTAGTGGCTACGATGCTGTCCACTTGAGGAACCAGCACTCAGCAGCTCAATTTTAACCGTGCAGGGTTTTTACATTATGCAATGAGTGTGCGGTGTAACAATACATCAAAATGACGGAAACTTAAAATGAAGAGCTTTCAGCCAAGGTTGGCAAGCCAACATAAAACTCGTTCGCTGTGTTGCAATGAACGAGTTATCAGCTGCCAGTCATTCTACCTGTGAAAGAACTATAGTCACACACATGGCGATGATGGTGGTACATAATACGCAATGCATGGTCGTGGTGGTACGTAATAACAGGAGGAGTGCAGAGCACTTTTTAGCTTATTAAACATGGGAGTGTGGGACCATGGTTGTGCAGTGTACGAAGTCGCAAGACGACAAAGACTGCAGCTTTTACATTTCTATATTTTAGTATTCGGATATTTATCCCAGTCTTTTTAAATTCGTATTGAGAGCTTTTAAATATAACTTTTTACTGTATTAGGAAACTGGGGAGGGGGAATCATACATCACACATCGCTTTCTCTCTCTCCCTGTTTTAGAAAGTGTGTTGTTTGTAGGGCATGTAGAGAGAGTGCAAGCTCTATGCACCTTTAAGCAATCACAGTGACAGTCTTTGAGAGCAGCCTTTACCTGTGCGGTCTGTGGAGCCATGTGCATCAAGTGCTGTGCATAACGGGACAATGCGGTGTGCAGTGCCTGCAGGCGCTCTTCTTCCAGAGCCTGCAGCCAGCCCGCTGTCTGGAAGAGCAAGGTCTCCCACTCCTGGCGGGCCTGCTCGGCCGACATGCAGGCTGCATAGTATTCGCCTTCTGCCTTGCTCAGCGCATTCTCAGCCTTGCGCCGCTTGCTCTCCAGCTGACAAGGCAAAGAGATACTCATCAGTCTAGCCATGATCAATACCTTGGGTGTTGTCCCAAGTGGTGCTACATCAATGTCACATTTACTGAGCCAGGAAGACCAAAACTTCCTCAGAAGTTCTAGTGTCTTGTGTGCATATACTCCTATATAGATGTACACATGCAAACACATGAACAGCCATACTCTAACACTCTCACTACCGGAAAAAAAAAACTGTACCGAATTTACAGAGACATTTTCTTTTTCACTAAACTTTTATAGCTTTTTATTTTTTTGAGTAATATGGTACCAGTCTTTCACTTCAATGCGTTTCCTTTATTCCACCAGTTACTTTTAAAAAGACAAAACCAAAGGTGGTTTCACCATATGGCAATACAATGAAAAGTAGGAATAAAACAAAAGCTGAGACAGAAATGGTGCAACATGGACAAGTGTGGCAATCTAGCACCAATAAGCACACCTACCCAAGTATGGCCACCACTGGTTCCATGTGATACCAATTTTCGTTGATGACAAGTATGGTCACCATTGTTTACCTTGGTGCAAAGAAGAAGGAAAGCTGGGCACTTTCTATGCATTTATTTATTATTTATTTATTTAGCATACCCTGTAGGCCCTCCTTAGAGCAGGGGGTAAAAAGAGGCATACGGAGGCAAGGGGGAATGAAAACTTAAAACTGAGCTATATATAGGAAGGAAGGAAAACAGGGGGAAAGAACGGCACGGAGGATAACCAGCCTACAGGCAGTCGGTTTGCTACCCTGCACATGGGAGAGGGATGGGGGAGATGAAAGATAGAGAGCAGAGAGGGAAGAGAGAAACGCAGCACATTCGGCAGCACGCGCACACTCAGTCATAGTCCAGTCTTGTCTTTCGCGGTGTGTGACGTTGCTGTTACAGTCGCTTGTTCAAGCCCGTGTCGCGTAAGAATTTCAACAGAGCTTTCGTCGCCTTCTGTTGCAATGTCTTCTCTCGGGCACTTGACAGAATAGTGTCCACAGACATTTGGCTGTTGTCGATGCGCGCGAAAACGGACGCCAGTGACTGTCTCTGGATTTCATACAACGGACAGTCACACAGGATGTGGTGTAGCGTCTCTTCACAATGACAGGCATCGCAGAGAGCGTTATCGGCCATTCCTATGACAAAGGAATAAGATTTTGTAAATGCCACTCCCAGCCATAAGCGATGAACAAGGGTGGCTTCTCTTCGGTCGAGTCCAGTGGGCATGTGGAGAGCCATCAAAGAGGACAGGTGGTGTTGACGATTCGTATCGCTACTTGGTGGGCACCATAGTGAAGACGTGATTTCACGCGCAAGTCGCCGAAAATTACTAGCAGCATCGGTCCGCGAAAATGGTATGGCTCCTTCTCGTGTTCCTTCAAGGGCTGCCCGCGCAACAGTATCGGCATGTTCGTTCCCTATGATGCCGCAATGACTTGGCAGCCATTGAAGCGTCACATGATGCCCTTTCTCGTGTGAAGTGTGGAGAAGGCATCGAATTTCGAAAACAAGCTGTTCGTATGGCCCGCGACGCAGTGCTGAGAGCACAGATTGTAGGGCAGCCCTTGAGTCGCTGAAAATAGACCATTGTTGTGGTGGTTCCCGATTGACCACACGAAGTGCAGCGCGCAAAGCAGCTAGTTCCGCTGTAGATGCCGTGGAGTGGTCCATCCTAAAGCTGATGGTAACACCTTTTGCTGGGACAACTACTGCCCCTGAGGAAGAGTGGCGGTTCGTGGACCCATCGGTGTATACATGTATGCTGTCTGAATATTTCTCGTGCAAAAGAAGAAGAGACAGTTGTTTCAGCACAGGCAACGATAGCTCAGATTTCCTCCAGATCCCTGGTACACTAAGATGCACTGTGGATCGAATAAGACACCAAGGCGGCATGGATGGTTTAGATGCAGGAGTGAAGCCCGAGGGGAGTTCATCGTTGTATTTCACAATCATTTTGACGAACGATGCTTGGCGCCTCTCTGAAGGCAACAGTGCAAGGTGATGACAGGGAGCACGTGCGAAGTGTCTGATGTGCGTTCTCAGGACTTCTACAACAATGTGAGTTTGTATCGGATAGTCACCAGCAATTGGAATTGTTGCTTCCATTGACGTACATCTGGGCAGACCGAGGCACACTCTCAGCGCTTGGGCTTGTACTGCCCGTAGAACACGAACATTGGTCTTGCAGATATTGCTAAGCACGAGCAAGCTATATCTGAGGAAACCGAGAAACAGGGCTCTGTAGAGCTCCATCATTGCGTCTACTGACATCCCCCCCATTTTTCCTGCCAGGAACTTGAACAGTTGGGAAATAGCGGTCAGGCGCTTCTTCATATAGGTCACATGCGGACTCCAACAGAGGTCCCTATCAATAATGATGCCCAGAAACCGGTGGGTTTTGGCGTAAAAAATCAGTCGCCCGCAGATTGAGATGACATAAGGGGTCATTGCTTTGCGAGTGAAGGCCACCAGCGTGCATTTTTCTGGTGATATGCTGAGACCTTGTTTTAACAAGTAGTCGGCAATCATAGTTGCTGCTTTTTGAAGCCGGGAACGTATCTGAGGACGTGTGACTGCCGAAGTCCAGACACAGATGTCGTCTGCGTATATTGAGATGTTAATGGTGCTTGGCAAGTATTCAGCAAGGCCAATTAGTGCAAGATTGAAAAGCGTCGGGCTAAGAACTCCGCCTTGAGGAACACCCCTGGAAGTATAGCGTTGCGTAGTTGGGCCATCTTCTGTTAACACAAAGAATGATCTTGCAGCCAGGTAACTTGAAATCCACCGAAAGACTCGACCACCAAGGCCAACCACTGCAAGAGCACCCAAAATGGCTTCATGTAGTACATTATCATAAGCGCCTTTCACATCTAGAAACAGAGCTGCAGATAGTCGCTTACGGGATCTTTCGTGCTGAATGTACGAAACTAGATCAACGACATTGTCAATAGAAGAGCGGTCGCGTCGGAAACCAGCCATTGAATTCAGATAAATCTTGTAGTATTCAAGATACCACTCCAGGCGGCCTAGTATCATCCGTTCTCTTATTTTCCCTATGCAGCTGGCCAGTGCTACTGGCCGGTATGAGGCGAGTTCGAGTGGGGATTTGCCCTGCTTCAAGATGGGTAACAAGCGGCTTACTTTCCAGTCATCAGGAACATTGCCATCCTGCCACGAGATGTTGTAGAGGTTCAACAGTTCTCTCCTTGCACCTTCCCCAAGGTTGCACAAGGCTCGGTACGGAATACCATCTGGGCCCGGAGAAGTTGAACACCTGCAGAGAGCTAGTGCCGCCTCGAGCTCCTCCATTGTAAAAGGGAGGTCCATGTGGTAGTCACGGGAACGGGGGACGTCACCTCTCACTAGAGAATCTGAACGAGTGGCTTGGTTGGCGATCTGTGCACAGAAATCTTCTGCGACATCGATGTCTTGCCTCCTTTGAAATAGCGCGAGCGCTATGAATGGAAAGCGCTGTTCCGTGGGGTGACGCAGACCTTGCACCATTTTTCAAATGTGTGAGAGTGGCTTGCGAGGGTCTAGTGACTGGCAAAACGTTGTCCATCGTTCCGACGCTAATCTATCCATGCGACGCCAAATCTTCTTTTGCATCCTCCTGGCTGCCCTAAGATCGTGAATCGATTTTGTACGCCGATACCGACGCTCCGCCCGGCGTCGCAGTGCTCGGAGTCGCTCCAACTCTATATCAGAGTCGTTTCGTGTGGAAGATATCGTCACCGTGCGAGTGGCGTTCTGCATTGTGCTCCTAATTGTTTGCTCTAACCCAGATCGTAGGCCATCGCTGCAAGCATCTTCCATGTCGAATTTGAAGTTGGTCCATTGGACTGCTCGAATGGTCGTCCATGGACCATAACTAGACAAGCCTTTGAAGTTAAGGTAGACTGGAATGTGATCACTTTTTCGTGTCTCAACATCTGGAAACCACTGCCGTATGTCACCCCTCGAAGAAAAGTGGGGCTGCCGTCGTTGAGGAGAGTAAGGCCATAGTTGTAGGCGATGTTTGCTAACCTGCGTCCTCTTGCATTTGTCCGCGTACTTCCCCATGCGTGATTGTCAGCATTGAAATCACCTATGATGACCCATGGTGCAAGACACACTCTCAAAATATCCGCTAATCTCCTGGAATTGAGATTATTCGACGGCGATATATAAACGCCTATGAGAGTAAACATGAGTTTGTTCTTTTTCACAGTGATGCAGACATACTGATTGTCATCGTGAGGTGCAATTGGTTGCACAACATACGTAAGTTCACGACGAACAAAGACGATGATTTTGCTGCACGCACCATTCGTTGAAGACATGACAGCTTCGTACCTCGACAGTCTTATTTGTTTCGACAAATTGGGTTCACAAATGACGATGATTGGAAACACGTTGATAAACACAAACTGACGAAAATCTGAAAGGCGTGATTTTAGTCCTCTGGCGTTCCATTGGATGATGAATGCAGCCTTGACTTCTTTACGAAATGATGAGGTGTGAGTAGCCATCTTCCTAGTTGAGAGATTCAAGCACTGGGCTTAGGGCGTCCAATAGTCCAAGTGCGCTTCGAGCAGACGGTGTCTTCATGTCGACTAATATCGCTCGGATGGCTTCTATGGGGGAACGCAGCACCGAGATTACTTGACGATCAGTTTTAGGCAAAGTTTTGGGCAAAATATAGATTCAACACAACATAATGGCCCTAATAAAGGTAAACACATTGATTATGACTACCAAAAAATACATCACCCATCTAATGCATATAAATTTAAATGGTTATGAAATAATGCTAGGTTTCAATTTAAAGCTTGTTGCACCTTTCATTTCCAAGACACTTAGTATTATAACTAATTGCATGTCCACAACGAGAATTTGAATTCACTAAAAGAAAGGCTAAAATTATTCCAGTATTAAAGAAAGGTGATATTAAAGAAGCCAATCAATGAGCTAGCACTGAGAGGGAAAGTACAGGAATTCAGAGTGTCGCTGCAGAACAGGTACTCGGCTCTTAGTGAGGAAACTAACCTTAGCGTAGATACAATGAATGATAATCTGACGAGTATCATTACAAAGTGTGCAGTGGAAGTTGGAGACAGGGTAGCTAGACAGGACACTGGCAAGCTTTCCCAGGAAACGAAGAACCTAATTAAAAAGTGTCAAATCATGAAAATGTCCAGTACAACAGACAAAATAGAACTGGCAGAGCTTTCGAAGTTGATTAATAGACGTAAAGTATGCGATGTAAGAATGTATAACATGGAGAGAATTGAACACGCTCTGAAAAACGGAGGAAGCGTCAAAGCAGTAAAGAGGAAACTTGGGATAGGCAAAAGTCGGATGTATGCACTAAGGGACAAAGAAGGCAAAATAACTACCAATATGGATAGGATAGTTAAAAGCGGAGGAGTTTTACAGAGATCTGTACAGTAGCCGAGACAACCACGACCTTAATACTATAAGATCTGCTGAAAGATGGAGGACAGATTGTGTTAGAAAAACTAGCCACCCTGTTTACGAGGTGTCTCCTGACGGGAAGAGTACCAGAGTCTTGGAAGAACGCTAAGATCATCTTAATACATAAGAAAGGAGATGACAAGGACTTGAAGAATTACAGACCGATCAGCTTGCTCTCTGTAGTATACAAGCCATTTACAAAGGTAATTGCTAACAGAGTAAAGAAAACATTAGAATTCAATCAACCAAAGGAACAAGCAGTATTTCGAACAGGCTACTCAACAATTGACCCCATTCATACTATCAATCAGGTAATAGAGAAATGCTCAGAGTATAACCAACCACTATACATAGCCTTCATAGATTACGAGAAGGCGTTTGATTCAGTAGAAATATCAGCCGTCATGCAGACACAACGGAATCAGGGCGTAGATGAAGTATATATAAACATTCTGGAAGAAATCTACAGGGGATCAACTGTTACCATAGTGCTTCATAAAGAAAGCAACAGAATACCAATCAAGAAGGCAAGAAGGGTGTAAGGCAGGGGGACACAATCTCCCCAATGCTATTTACCGCGTGCTTACAGGAGGTTTTCAGAAGCCTAGAATGGGAACAGTTAGGCATAAGAGTTAATGGAGAATACCTTAGTAACCTGCGCTTCGCCGGTGACATTGCATTGCTGAGTAACTCAGGGGACGAATTGCAACTCATGATTACGGAGTTAGACAAGGAGAGCAGAAAGGTGGGCCTTAAAATTAATCTGCAGAAAACGAAAGTAACGTACAACAACCTCGGAAAGGAGCAGCGCTTCGAGATAGGTAATAGTGCACTTGAAGTTGTAAAAAACTATGTCTACTTAGGGCAGGTAATAACCGCAGAGCCTAACCACGAGATTGAAGTAACTAGAAGAATAAGAATGGGGTGGAGCACATTCGGCAAGCACTCTCAAATTATGACAGGTAGATTGCCACTATCCCTCAAGAGAAAGGTATATAACAGCTGTATCTTGCCGGTACTTAGCTACGGAGCAGAAACCTGGAGACTTACAAAGAGGGTTCAGCTTAAATTGAGGACGACGCAGCGAGCAATGGAAAGAAAAATGGCAGGTGTAACCTTAAGAGACAAGAAGAGAGCAGAGTGGATAAGGGGACAAACGGGGGTTAAGGATATCATAGTTGAAATAAAGAAGAGGAAATAGACATGGGCCGGGCATGTAGCGCGTAGACAGGATAACCGCTGGTCATTAAGGATAACTAACTGGATTCCCAGAGAAGGGAAGCGGGTTAGGGGGAGACAGAAGGTTAGGTGGGCAGATGAGATTAAGAAGTTTGCGGGTATAAATTGGAAGCAGCAAGCACAGGACCGGGTTAACTGGCGGAACATGGGAGAGGCCTTTGTCCTGCAGTGGACGTAGTCAGGCTGATGATGATGATGATGATGATGATATACATGAAGTGTCTACTTATTGTCCTAGTATTTGTATTCTTTCATCACTAAGCGAAATTGCTGAAAAATTATTTTGTAAGTGGTTAAAAGCTCATATAAAGAAATTTAATTAGTGAAATTCCTGTCCATTAGGTTTTCATACAAGGCAGATTAGGTCCCTTACATTTTTTTATATATACTAACAATTTAGCATCACAATATCACTCAGCGCAGTGTGTCTTGTATGCAGATGGCACTACCGCCTCCATTTATGATGAATCTTTACCCAGCCTAATCACTAAAGTAAACAGTGAACTTCAGCAAATTGTTGCACGATGCCTTAAAAAAACCAACTAATGATCAATGCTAACAAAACTGCACATATGATTATCAGACACAGTCAAAGAATACTGCCAAACAGACGTGAATTAATTATACATGATAATCCCAGACTTTGCAGGGGGGGGGGGGGGGAACACAGAAAGGTCCTAATAAGTGAGTGACAGCAAAAGGATTTATTGAACACACTTCTGGTGCTTTCAAAGCTTCTTATGCATAGTATACATTAGACTCTTAGTGAACAAAAATTCGTTAAATGGAATTCCTGCTTAAATGAAACAACTGCCTTTAATATGATTGATTCTGTACTTATATTCTGCACCCCTTTTTATCTCTCGGTAACCGGAACACCTGTTAAACGAAATGTATATTCCCAGTCCTTTCAGGTTTCGTTTATTCAGTGTCTACTGTACTGACAGGAAATACATGCAATGTGAAACCCACACATTTGTTACACTAATGGTGCCAACATGAAACCCACACATTCATTACACTAATTGCACCAACATCAGTGTTTGCTGAATACTTTCTGCTATGCATGGTCTATGATATCATGTGATGAATTATGTAAATATAAGAAACTACTTGCCTCTTCTTGCTTCTGCACAATGCATTGGCAGGCTAGTTGGTGTGAATACACTGCATTTTTTTTAGCATAAAATAACAACACAAGACAAAGGAGTTCTTTGTCCTGTCATCTGCCTCATGTTGTTTTGCGCTAAAAACCAATACTATGGACTCTTGCTATTTAGTTGTTGACAAATGCTGTGCTACAGGGAATGAGTGATACAGGCATGCTGCAGTTGCCCTGTTTCCTTGTGTGCATAATCATCACAACTCACTACCTATTCACTTTATGTCCACTCTGTTGCTTGAGCTCTCCAGTGGACGTACGCATGACATGGTAGGCCCAAATCCATTTGTTTCCTTTCATAAGATATCAGCTGCACCTGCCTAACCCAAACTCATAATGTTACTCCAATCATTTTACCACGTGGTTGCTAGCCTCCAAACTCAGCCCCGTATGTGAGCAGTGTTCCAGGCCAAACAAATTCGTACTGTTCACACACCTTGTGCTGGTCTCGATCGGAGGAGCGGGGCTCGAGTACCCGCCCTTGGGCCTGCTCATTGGCACGGGCGCACTGGTGGGCGTGGCGTTTGGTCCGTTCCTGTAGGGCTCGGCGTTCCCGCACGGCCCGTGCACGCCGTTCTACAGCAGCCTCGAGATTCTTGCGTCGCCCTGCTTGAGCCTCGCAAGAGGCTCGAAGAGGCGCACACACTCCCTCTGACAGGCCTCGCGATAAAACCCTGCAACATTGGCCGCCTTTCTTCACTGAAAGCGCTCAATGAGACGGCAATCTAATACTATGCCAGTTGTTTTCTAACAGCAAGGCAGCTGGTTTTCAATACAGCTTTATAAATATACAACATTTAATGTGAAACAAGTATTCATGCACTTTAATGGAAGAAGATCACAATTACTTTTAACCAACAAAAGATATCACAAGCAAGCTTGAACTTGAGTTTCACAACTAGTACAGTGCATGTACAAGACGTGGTGGGGAAGACATGTTGAAAGCTGCGTAAGGAACAAGACCTTTCGAGATATTTTGGAAGTGTATGGTCAAATAGAGCAGTGGCTAAAGAGCTAAAGATGGTGCTGTCACCAGTTTTTAAGAAAAACTGAGACAGAAATTAAACATATATTCAATATTCACAAATCAACATTGATAAGGGGTTGGCGGAACTCAATTCTACAACACAGGAGTTTTATTTAAGAGCACCTTCATCCGGGTATCAATATAGTCCTGTCTCATAAAAGTATGAGCTGCATGCATCTTGGTAATTCAATGCTTAAAATAAAACAAAAACCTTGCTGTTTCAACATTTCACTCCATTGCGTTTTTCTTTGGCGCTGATCACTTGAAAAATATTTCTCATTTAAAATATGGGCTATTCACTTGGTCAGTCAAATTTTCAAATATTCACACACCCTCAACAGTTGATGGACAGAGGATACTAACTGCAGAACATTCTGCAAGCATGTTGCTGAACATAATGTTTAGGGTAAGAAGTGTACTGCTAGTGTTTATGTTCGATGAAGGTAAGATAGAAGTGTACCTGTGAAGCTGGGCTTCTCGTTCCAACTGTGTGGCCACTTCTTGCCAAGCTGCCGCACTTGTGCTGAAATCAATGAAGCACACTCGTGAGCTCTCATATATAGGTGGCCACGCTAAGAGTGGACGTACCCAATCGCATCCCTCGCTGCTCGGGCGAGGCGCTGAGACAGCTTGGCCAAACTCTTCGCATGCCCAGCTTCCAACTCCGACCTGGAACCAAACCACTTCTCGTGTCTATGACAGGAACCTGGCTCACCATAGAAGAAGCCGTACAAGCATGGCCACAAATTGAGCGTGCGGAGGTATCATCTAGAGCACAGGCAAACGCTTCCAGTCCACTGAAGGACAAAGGCGTCCTTCCAATAATCTCCGATTCAATCTATCCTCTGTTTTTGAGTGCACATGCTTAACTGTGAAGTGAGTGTGATATGAACTTTTGCGAGGCAATATATGTTAGATGCCTTGTTAATACGTCACCTCACATTTGTCATACGTGATGATGGCTCCAATTCATGATTGCATGCTCTGAACACTGATAAATTCGAGCAAACGTGATATTATGGCATCCGATCTACATCAGTGTGGCACCTGCAGTTTTTATAATACTGGACAGACGTCCTGAAGTGATCAGAATTATGCACACTAGCAATACTTATGTAGTACATTACAATATCAGGATTAAATCATTTCATTTTCAGACAAAGACTCACTCGTCAAAGCACAAAAGTCACAAATAAAAGTTTGATCATTGAAGTCAAGAGAGCTAGCTGTACACAGAGAATGTAGCATTTCTGAACCAAAGTAGTAGTTACCCATTTGTTAATTCACATAGAAGTGCATCAAGCCCTACAAATATACCTGTAAAATTCTACATTCTTTCTGTCATAGCAAGGAATGCTTCCCTAGAGGGCAATCTTTAATACAACTGACAAAAGTGTTTGAAGGTAAACAGAGCTTCTCTACAGACATATGGTTTTACTCCCAATGAATAGGAATGAAAGCAGTCTTTTCTCACCGATCCTGCAGAATGCTGACCACTTCCTTAGAGAAATCGGCTCCCTGCTTCAACAGACGTCGCAACTCCTCAAAACCTGTAGGTCCCTGCAGGTACGTGATCGGACCAATTTCAATGTGGCCACAATATAACAAGCAGCTAATGTGACACAGATTGAAGCACTTAATGCATCCTCTACAAAAAAAGGGCATCAGCGAACCTAACAAACTTCTGAAAAAAAAAAAGCTGCGCCTTTCACTGTGCCAACAAGCACTACATATTTTTCAAGCATGTCTTACTATAGCAGTTCCTGGCCTAGTTGGTGTCTATGCTCGCTTAAACAGGTTGTTCCTGATGCTGGGTGTAAAATAAAAAAAAGCAAACTACCAACTGTTTATTTACATGTTCACAGGGGCACACTTTCTTAAGGTCTCCTTCTATATGGATTGAGCGAGCAGTGGGCTATTTTTGTACTTTCCAGGTGCACCGTCCCTCATCAGTCACATTCCTGTGAATGTTTCATTCACTTCAAAGAAATGGCACTGCTACCTCTACAGCTAATGTTTAGTGTGCTTATTTCAAAAATACAGAACTATTTTTCGGCTTGTTCGCATAAACTTATTCTGAAATCTGAAGTGACAGGCCCCATAAAACGTGCATTTGTTCCGTCTGCGTCACACTTTATTTTGCATCTGTAAAAGGCATGATGATCTATTAGGTGAGCTAAAATCTCCGGGAGTGGTGGAAAGAACGCATGTATAAGTTCGAGTGAAGTATATTGAAAAAACCATGGAAAAATGGTGGCGAGCAACACAATAGACAAATAGGCTGCCAATCTCCTTCTTAAAAACAGAGAGAGAGAGATCACTGCACTATATCTAATACAATAAACACACACACACACACCACACACATGAGTAGAATTTTCAAACCTAAGCTAGGACCACATGACAGAGTTTTCGATTGTGGGTCACCCCATACAAAGCATGAAGACTTTAGTGCATCAAGAGTCACTGGTGGGTGCCGCCATCTGGCACCGGTAAAAGTAGTCTTGTAGCAATTTATAACCTCTTGCAACAGAAATCGTACCTCTGCGTTTAAGTGTGACGAGATTACCGCATTAGCAAGCAGACGCATACATACTTGTAACACTGTGGCAGTACACAAGAAGTACAGGCCATGCCCCACGGTGCAGTGAACATGTTAAAGGTCAGAAAGGAACTGAAGTAAACCAGACATCAAACATGTAATTATAGAAGCTGTCCAATGGCATGTTTGATTTGCACACCACTGTACATGCTTGAAAGGTTACTTCATGAAAAAACAATCGGTAGTGAGAACTCCTCTACCCTGTCCTTTTTTTATTATTATTGTTTCACACTTTGCACCAGAAACAAACGCAAGCGTGTGCCACTCACTTGCCTTACTCAATTGGTAAAATATGGCTACGATTAACTTGCACCATCATTCTAGAATGCTTCCAAACTAGCTGCACAGATTGAAAACTGACAATACTTTCAAAAGAGACATCAACTTGGCCAGAAATGAGGGAACACTGCTGAGTAAAGCTGTGTGAATTTCTGGATTAATGCAGCCTGGCTGTTCTCTGTACTACGACACAGGGCAGTCGGGGGGGCATATATCGACATTCATGGAAGTAGGCCAAGCCAGGCCAAGAAACTAGTATATTGTTATTTATTTTTACGCACTGCTGGTAACTACTGCAGGGTTGAGGGTAACATTAGAGTGCATCAATAACACACTCATATAGTAGCAATGCACAAACTTTTTGAAGCAAAAAATTTCAACCTTCAATTGTAAAGAAAACACAAGAAAAGCTGTGTTTGTACAGTTGTATTGTAGTTGACATAATGAAATGATGAATTGTAGATTATTTGAAAATATTCTTGTCTTGTCTAAAAGCAGTACAACTCAACAAGAAAGAAACCTATATATATTGTCATTCACTCTTTAGTACAGAAAGATGGGGGAGATCTATATAGAGAGCATCATTTACATTACGTCTGTAACAGCAGAAGATCCATGGGCTGACATATATAGACAACTCGGTTTTACTACCAGATATTGCAACGAATGAGTGTTGTCATGAAGCAACACATCCACATACAATAAACTGGGAGTAAAATGGAGAAATGATTACTGATATCAATTCAACAGTCAAGAAGTATAAAAGTCCTCACTAAAACTCCTCCACAGTTTTCAACCTTCATAAGCAGCTTAAAGAGATGTACTGCATCAATGTGAAATTTGTATTAGCCAAAAGCAAAGCTGCGCCAAAGTTAGGGGAACACCATTTGACAGCTGGCCACATGACTGAATGGATCGACAGCGTTCGTGCTTCAGTGACGCAGCTCGTGAGTTTTGGCCGTGCAGCAGGCTCCAGTGCAAGAGAGGCAGTGAGTGTGTTCACTAACAAACATCTCTTACCGACTGTTTTGCCCATATTTTTGAAGAGCTGAATGGCAGAACACGAGGGAGTCCTCAGGAAGTTGCAAAATGGAACCAAGCCGGCATCTGGAGGACAGTCTAATCATACTCATGCAACTTATTGAAATACTTCATTCCATGGCTGACAGCAGCATGGCTCCTGATATGGGAGGACCACAGACATGAGTGGACCTATTATGTGGTACACTGGCTCTACAAAAAAAAATACACTGGTCATATGCTCTGTGGCGTCACGGTAGAACATTTGGTGCTCTCGATTACTATAGTAGCGCACTGTGGACATATTAAAATGCGAAAGTATAGGAGTGCATTTTTTCACCATTTTCTGTTCATCAGAGTACTATTGGCTCATACACTTACACCGCAGCAAGCATCACCTCTTGTTACAAAATCTGCAGCCACACAACGTTGTCTAGAGCAAGTGAACATAAGATTTGTTATATGCCTAGTGCTCATCTGTGCACACTGTACAATTAATATCCATTGGGTTCCGAGCACCGTACCCTCAGCTGGGGCAATGACTGCACTTAATCACCAACTATAATAATCGACTCTCACGTGGACACTGCACCGCACAGTTGGAGTTTGTGGATGTTTCTCCTTCCTGCTGAATGGATTGGGAACCTGCGGCACCCGATCCGTGTCCCACCCATCAGGCTTCCAACTCTCAAAGTCAGAACCCTGCCCCTTGTTGAATAAGTCTTGTGGATGTGGGAGTTATCTTCACCTCCAAATGTCTTCAGACATACGAGAACATCTCATGGAGAGAAGTGTGACAACACATTGAGAACAAACCGGCGCAGCCAGCCGCATGCTGCAACGCGCATCCGATAATGGACAGCGCCACCGCTATTCCACCGGAGGCTGACGTCACCACGGGGGCTATAAGACCCAAGCTGCCAGACTCACTAGGATGATTGTTTCTCTCACCGGTCGAGCACAGCATTAGCACGCTTGCCCTGCTGTTACTATCACGTTAATAAGCTATCGTTACATATTATGTTGGGATCCGTCCTTCACCGACCCGCGTCCCATATCTGGTGACTCAAAAATCGAACTAACCGCACCGCCATGGCCGAGCAAGAAGCCCTCGCCGCTCTTCGCCAACAAGTACAACTACTTCAAGAGCTACTTCAAGCCCAACAACAGTCGCGTTCGGTCCACATTCACCAAAGCTCTATTCTAGCGAGCACCATCACTCCTACGGCCACGGCGCCTTGCATCCTCATACCACCGGAGTTTCCCAAATTCTGGCTAGGAAGCCCGGCCATCTGGCTCCCCCAGATGGAGGCTGCTTTCAGCCTGTGCAACATCATCTCGCAGCAGGAAAGGTACTGCCATCACAGTAGACATGCTTCCTCCTGCTCTGTGATATGTTGTGCCTCCTCTGGGACTACAGGCATACGACGGACTTTTTTTTGTGATAGCCCTACCTCTACCGGCAGTACCACGTCACTCACCACATGCCATGCGAAACGTTAGCATCCCACCACAGGCCGTCACTACCACTGTGCCCACCCCGGTAGCTGATTCTACCACGTCTGCCTTGCCGACTATCGTGCCGTCTACTCTTCCCACCACCGCTGCCCCAGCTTCGCTGAACTTCCACGCCATCCCCTTCATGCCTACCACCACCTTGACTGGCCTACTTGCTTCTATACCTACCGATGCCACGTGCCCCCAGCTACAGAAGTCTTGGTCAATACAACACAGGTATTTCTTGGAAGCACGCTTGTAACTACTGAAAATGCTCAGCCTGCTGGGCTGACCGCTATGGCCTTGCCTAGCGCCGCTTTCCACCAAGACCCCACGTCGTTGTGCTACCCTGGATCCACAAGACTGGGCCTTTCACTCTCATAGTTACTTCACCGGAAGTGTCTACCACTGGCCTTCCGAACCAGGAGCAGTCAAACGCAGCCACGACTTCTACCAGCGCCCCTTCAACAGTTCCCGTTGAGCCTCGTGCACAGACTCCCCACACCCGAAGCCACTTCTCCTACTTCGCTTCCGGTTACCATGGATGCCCCTTCCTTGCGGTTCACAGAGACCACCTTTACTCAGACTGTGGCAACCATTTCTGCCCGGACGTCTACAGTGGTTCCGACTGCTTCTCGAAAAGAGGATTCCACCGGTGATCACTACGGCAGCAGATTCCCTTGCCCCAGTCCGCGACCAAAGTTCCAGCTACGTTGCTTTCCGTGACCCTGGCTCCTACTACGTCACAGCTTGCGAAGTTTCCATTCTTGGGTGTTCAGTTTATCTGCCCTCGGCGCCACTCGCAACCTCGACCTCCAGAAGAAAGTCCAGCACTCTTTGGCTACTCCTTCCACAGCCGCCACGTCGTAGCCCGCTACTTTCTTGGCACGCTCTGGGCATCTGTTACATCTCCCAGACTTCTACAAGCCCTGAGGGTTCTCCACTCCGCAGAAGGGTGATGTGGCGACACACTGCGCACAAACCGGAGCAGCCAGCGTGACTTGGCCGCATGCTGCAACGCACGTCCTATAACGGACAGCACCACCACTCTTTCACCGGAGGCTGACGTCACCACGGGTAGCTATAAGACCCAAGCTGCCAGGCTCACTAGGATGATTGTTTCTCTAACCGTTTGAGCGCAGAGTCGGCACCCTCTACCAGTTGTTGCTATCACGTTAATGAACGATCGTTACGTCTTATGTTGGGATCCGTCCTTCACCGACCCGTATCCCACAGAAGCTAATGTACCGTACAGGAAAAGCCCATGCGGCTGCAAGATACTATAAGCTGGTTCAAGAGCTGCGGATGGGTGTCTGCAAATATTGTTTGTGATATATTTATCAGCTGAACCAGGGCATAGCTTGCTCATATTAAATATCATGGACCTTTGTAGGCAATACAAGACCTTTAAAACATGAAAGGCGAAATTTCTACAGAAGACAACCTTGCCAACGAGGCAATGCAGGGCTGTTACAGTCAAATTTGCTTATCACAAATGAGAAAAAACAGCAGCAATTCAATTCAGTATGTAATATAATTTTCAATATATAGCTTTTAATGAATTTACCTTATTTTTTATGCAAATTTCAGTTCAAGACTTTGCTTCATGACAATGCAAAGACAGTTTCACTCGAATGGGCTGTGTTTTTTTTTAATCCTCATTTTCCTGTTGTTTGTATATGGCATAATTATATACTGTAACCTAGAGAGGAAACGGTTGCTGTGATCAGATCGTTGTACCACCATAGAAATGATGAGAAGTACAGGCTTCGGATTGGATAGCATTAGCTAGTGAAATATCTACGCATCTTTTTTAACAGGTTTCAGTTTCCTTTTTTGTGCAGCTAGAGTAGAGGGGGGCGATGCAACGCCCACAGCAGTGCCTTTGTTGTTCAAAGAAGGCTGAAGACTGCTAGGTCTCTTGGTTTGCTGCGACGTTGCAGCTTTACAGGTTGTGTTTGACAGTTTTACTGAAACGTCCGTGCACTCGCCGCTGCTGCATAGGTGTAGCATTCCATGTCAGTTCAAGATATCGCATAGAGTTCACATCTTCTTACATCTTGCTAAAAGTCGTTCAGACAGACTGCTAAATGATGGCCAAGCTAAGTAGACGCACCATCACGCTCCTATGACTTTGCTTCACAACATGAGAGATGCACTGAGAGCAGACCACTTGGACAGACGTGTCTGACATCGCATCAGACAAAACGTTAAGTGTTTCAAACTCAGAACAGTACGGTTATTTCCCTAAATAGATAATGCGCACTTTCAAGGAAAAAAACAAGCGTGCTTGAATGGCAGACTGTGCTTTGTGCTTGTTGGTTCAACATATTTGAAGTTTGTGGTGCGAATAAGACACAGACGGAGATAAGTACACACACACGAAGTGCCCTTGTGTATCTGTACTCATGCTTGTTTGTGTCGTATTTGCACCTTAAACTTTGAAAAACCGTGCTTCTTTTCAAGTGTTGTAAAGAAATAATTCATTATATCCTCATGCCATACCAGGAACACAATGGCAAAGCATTGCATACTCTAGTGGTTGAATTTGTCCCATTGTCACTTCCATCTCACGGTCGCAGAAACTGTTGGCAATAAGTTTTACGTAGAAAGGCAGGAAGTTTTTTAAGAAATAACACTAAGCAAACAAGCGTCGTGAATCTCAAGAATGAAAGCCATCCAAAGCCTGTACTTCCCATCAATGGGCCGTCATTCTCATGGTGGTACAAGCACCACTGAAGGAGCCCGAATGGACTCCAGTGCCAGATTACCCTCCAAGTATTTTAGTATGAAACTTCATGTTATATGGCATCAATGTAAACAGTGCCTCAACATCTTCACACAAAGCTGTGCATACTTTTCAGGTGCAGGAAACCTCTAATCTGCATGCACCCTAGTGCTGACCTTGTTTTTCAGTATCGTACACGGTGTGCTTTTTGGAATATGTTACACAGCAACGATGTCAAATGTTTCTCTACGCTCCACTATGCAGTATATTGATTGTCGCCGGCCTTGTAGAAAACAGCCAGGTTGTCCCATTTTACAGCAGCCATAGTGTAACCAAAGGGAGCAGAGAAGCACACGGCGACCTCGCACGAATACAAGGAATGGCAAGAGAAAGCACACGATGGCACGAGGTAGTTTCAACTCGCTCTGCCCACCGCCCATTAATCACAGTGCTCACTCTTTTAGATGCATGTTGCAAAGCCCCCCTTCTTAGGCAAAGCCAACGTCTTGGAGTGTTCCACATCTAACGTCGTGTTTTGCACTGTCCCGTTATCAATACATCAAATGCTCCAGCTATTGTTGTGTCATGTAGCCTTATATGTTCTTATGCACTGACGTTAAGGCATTGTAGCACTCGAAAGTAGTTCGATATATAACTCAAGTTACCAGAGTGCGGAACTGTCAGGTATGACTACATGAAGTTGGAGAGCATTCCTCCAACTTCCCTTGAGTTTGTAAGACGAGCACATGCGGTTTTCATGGAAATGAAATCATAAATCATTAGATGCATGGACAACTAGCAGCTTTTCATCAAATGTGAAAAGGGTTCTTTTGAATACAAAGCCACAAACTAACACTGGTATGCGATGACTTAATTACTGCCACTTGTGCTTACTTAGGATCTTACAAGTGGCAATTGTACCCCTATTTACAACTTCATTTTCATGAAAATGACGCATGGTGGTCTTGCAAACCAAGTAGAAGCAGGCCATTTGGCCCTTCAGTTACTCGCACTCAAAACAGGTAGAAAGGTGCATAGCTCGACACTGCCTCGATAAGGCCCTAAAGACATCCTGTTTCCATTTGAAGATGAATCTCCTCTGTCTCACACATGCTGAATATCCTGATTGCCTGGTACCCGTCGCAGAAGCCCTGCTCCAAAAACCACCTTCCATTCACTAGGCAGAAAGAAGTTTGCTGCTATATGCCATAATATCTATGCAGGATATTCGACAACACAAAAAATATGAATGCTTGGGGAGACATTGGCATGCGTTCATAGCCTCGAACAGGTTGGCTAAACTATACAAATGCAACAATTCATTACTTGCTAAAAAGACTCTTGGCTGCAATAAAAATCACAGAACAAGTGTGCTGTGCAAACATCATGTCGCGAACGTGGTAATATCCTAACTAGTGACAGGCTCAGGGTACACAGCAGCAATGTCAACAAACGTAGAGATAGTAGCCACACACAATGTAGCAAGTATCGGTTATTGTTCTATCGTCCATACAGACTGTGACAACTTCCTACAAGGTTGATCATTGAATGTGGCAATCAACCCTAGACTTGTTCAATATGACACTAGGCCGTATCTTTGACAATAAAACAACTATTCTCTTTTTCGATGCACTTGTACTTGCACATGCCTAGTACTGCTTTTTTTTTTCAATGTATAGATCAGTGTGATTCGGTGTGAATTAATAATTTGTGTGAAGCTCGAGCCTCTGCGCATCCTGCTCCTTAAATCTGAGCTTAACTCTTGGGATCGCTATATTTGGCCAGTGTCACATGGTCGACAGCCTGCAGGTGTCTGGTCGCCCCTTCATTGCGCCACATTTCCCGCTAAAAACGTTGTTTCCCGCTCTTTGGTCGACCCCACGGTGTATACACCGTGGTCCAACCTTTCATCCGATGCTCTCACTGGTGGAATATTTGTCCTAAACTTTCCGAATGACGAAACTCGGTTGGGCCGATCGATTAATTTCCTCCCGAACATGTAGGTGTTGTGAGCTGAAACTTTACAGCAGCCAGCAGAGCACCGAGCCCCCCAATCGCGGCCGGGGGCAATGGCCACGCGCGCGGGCGGCAGATGGCGCCGTCGCGGAATCCGTAAAAATCACGGACATTGGCGCGGAACAACCGAGCTCGGCCGCGAACGCCGCCGCCAGAGAATATGAAATGAATCGACGCGGTCCCGGCGACGCACGCCCAGAACGAAATAAAAAACGAGGCGCTAGAGAGAGGGCACAACCGGGTTTTTATTTTGTTTTGTCTGCTCCGAAACTTGCAGCAAATGAGAGAAAAAACGGCGAAGAACCCCAGCGAGCGCCAAAGATGTCATTGACAGCGCAATACGCGGTTGTAGTCGACATGATGACGGCCACGGATGGCACACACGCATCTGTCGAAAAAGCTGGGAGCATCCGGTGCGAGCGAGCACAGCCACGAGGTCACGAGCGCAGCGACTCGAAACGCGCTTGTTGTTCGCCCTGGTTGGACAACGAAACCGGAAATTAGGCGAGTAAGCATCGATGTGACCGCGGCGACTCGAAGGATGCCACGGCGGTTAACTCTCGCACGGCAGATAAAAGCACATCCATGCGATCTGTCAATTCAAAGACAGCACGACAGAACTATACGCAACAAAAAACAGGTGCATTTAAATTGAGCGAACCGACGACTGCGCTTTCGGTGTCGCACGCACAAGGACTTTCGCCATTAAGTGAGCTAACAATATTATCGAAAGCAAACTCACCCAGAACGCATCCCTGAAGGAAGTCATGACTCCCTGAAGAGCCTGTGTTGTCATAAGATTTGAATCTAGAGCATTTTCACCTGAGCAGGTGCTAGTGTGACTTAATACAAGAGAGCGTCTGCTTAAAACAGCTCCGCACAAGATTGTTTTAAAATAAATTTGCAATAAAACTGATAAAAGTTATTAAATAAATTAATAAAATTTAACGTTGTATAAATTCAAATATAATAGTTGTACTTTAATATTTTAATTTTTTTATTTTTGTGCGGTGCTGTTGCATAGTCAAGACCCGCGAGGGAGGCAGTTAGTCAGCAGCGCAGCAATTGCCCAGTGTGTAAAATGACAGGCGAAGCCGCAACCACAGCGTAAGTATGAATGGGACAAACTCTTATTTATAGGTTACGATTCCAAGCTATTGCCAGCATGGCTGCTGCAGCTCTTGCGTCGCGAAAAAGAACGACGCGGTGAAAGTTATTGGCGGATATTGTGGCTCCACCTGTTCGAGAAGGTTCGCGCTCAGCCGCCCATGCGACTAGGCCTAGTTCTCTTTGCTTTCGCGCTTTGTAACTTCGCCGTGTCGCCGAGAAAAGGGAAATATGTATGCGTATTCGTTGACTAGTGTTGTAATTGCAGTGGGGACTTGCCGCAGATGAGTGCGCGTTGCAGCGTTGGCGTGTGGGCCGCGTTGTTTCGACACCCGGCGTTCAGGGCCTCTTGAAACGCCGGTGTGACGCTTTCAAGCCAAGACACCGAAACGTTGAATAATTTCGTCAACGTGCGTTAAGGTGGTCAACTTTTCCAATATTGCAATGTGATCCACTAGCAGCCAAATCGCAGTACCATGAATCTTGGAACATTGTGCCAGGATCGTAGCAGCTCAACGATCTAACAATCTATGAACTAGCATTCAACTCTCCGAAACGGGACTCAACTGTTTGCGCTTGGATATGTCATGATAAGAGTGTTTGCCGGATGTTGCCCTCCTGTCTTCAGGGGCAGTCACGGTCGGTAACACACTGGCAAACGAATAACTCCCAAGTTTTTTTGTTTTTTTTTCAACACAGCACGCACGTAAATGTACCTCTATGGTGCATCCCCTATATCGCCTTGTTTCTCATGTGATAGTTGGGACTGATATCGCCAGTTTCCAACAAAAGAAATTTCCCAGTGAACAACTTTCGGACCATTGTCTGATATGAGCACAGGCAAATCTACATCGTACTGCCACATTGTATACGCGTAAATTAATTCATTCTTGCCATCTATCAAGAGTGTCCGCTGCCAAAATGATTAGTGATGGGGATGGCTACTGCCATCTAATCTGTTCGAAACAGCAGCAACTCGGAGAAAGCTTTACTGTACCAATGTTCGCATTTGCATGAGAAAAAGCATTCGAATAGCTTGAGTGTTTTAAAAGATTTGTGAATTTACTCACTGTGTGGTGCAATAAGTGCAAATGTTAATAAATTTAATGGTAGATAATTTTATGTGGGTTATATTCATTGTCTAAGTCTTGTGTGCAGTTAATTGCTGCTCCGGCTGGAAATTTCGATCGCTGCCAGCACTCTCTTGTGTGGCTTGTTGCAGTTTTTTTTTTATGTGGGTTATATTCATTGTCTAAGTCTTGTGTGCAGTTAATTGCTGCTCCGGCTGGAAATCTTGATCACTGCCAGCACTCTCTTGTGTGGCTTGTTGCAGTTGAGTCCGTTTGTTTTTGTGCAGTCTTCCTGTTCCCCCTGTACTGTGGGCACAGCGCAAGAATGTAGTGTATGTCAAAGTGGCCCTGGAGGACTGTAAAAACCCAACCATAAACCTAACAGCAGACTCCTTACACTTCAAAGGGATGGGAGGACCAGATTCCAAGCCACATGAAGTGACGCTGAGGTTTCTCCATCCTATCAAGGTGAGGAGTGGTGGGTTTTGTGTGCATTGCGTGTAACCATCCTAACAAGAGTAGAATAGCTGTGCCGATTGTGCGCCCAAGTTGCTTACCAGTGCCATCCTGCGCTGAGCCACCCCCGTTGCACAGAACTTGTTTATCAGCATCGTACTGCGTGGCAGTGCCCAAATTTTGCCGCAACGTGCAACATCCATCAAGTCCCACATCTGAAAAACGTGTCTGAAATATTTGACGTCGTGCTGCACAAGTTCATCGGTATTTAAGCACTAGCGTTCCTGCAAGTTCTCGTATCTTGCAAGTAGTGCTAGGTAAATGATGTGCTTGCACATTTGACTGCTGCACCGAAATTGCTCGTGTCGTGCTGCATTAACACTAGAGGGAATGGTGCGGCACTTGCACTTTCAAGAACCACGTGAAGCCTGATCGAGGAGACTTACTCATTGGGCCAGCAAACTCGTGAAACGCAATCGACCAGTGAAGTAATGACACAGCGCACCCATCGGTCCACTGAACGCAGTGCAAATTAATTGGCGAAACGACGCAACGACAAGACAAAACTGAGTTGCCATAGTCAGCAAATACAGCTATGTTAGGAACTAAATTTAGAAGCGTAGACCACTGTTACTACGTGTAAACATCGGTGTTGCGATGGCAACTGAAAAGATTTTTTGTAGCGCGAGGCAAAAATACGGAAATGAAATGGGATAGTGACAGGACGGGGCACTGTCCTGTCACTCTATTCCTTTCTGTTTCCGGGTTTCGTCTCGCGCTACGAAACATTCTTTCATATGCATCACCAACAAGCCCACATTGCAATTCATCGCCATAGCAACGGCACATGCAATAGATATACGGTGCCGCCAACAGGCGCATGCCTTTGTTACGTTATCAATCCAAACGTGCCTCGCAAGTTAGCCAAGAATTTTTACGCTAAACCTAACTCTATTGTAAAAAAACAGAAGGGGGTGTAATTTTTTGGCCTTGAATTACGCCGCTTAAGCCACCTTAGCTGCAATACACCGGTGGCCTGCGGAAAAGTTTTAATTCGAAGGGGCTTTAGCACTAATCATGGGGCACAGCACAGCTGGTTCAATTACTCATGCGTGAATATGCCACATAATTCTGAGTACTGTAATATGATTGCTGTCCTCTGTAAAAGTTACTGGCAATCATTTAGAGCACTGTATGATATTTCAGCAGCCCTAAAAAAAAAAGTCTAATAAAACTGCGGCAGATTTTTTTCGCCGGTCCTACTTCTCAGTTTTACTAATCTCCCGAAGCTCAAGGTCGCATCTTGGCAAATCCACATTTGAATCCTCGGGTCCTATCGAAAAGATTTACAGGTGTGGCAAATGTTACCGAGGGCTTTATCGTTGTTTACAGAGTGGGGTGGCTAAACATACTCTTTCACTCTGCACGGTTTAGGGGATGTTGAATGTTTTACATGTTTTTTTTTTTCTAAATGGAAGCCTTCTTTTTCATGCTGCTCCAACTTTATTTTTTAGTGATAACAAATGAATGTTTTTTTTTTTTTTTGTAACCTGCTCCAAATTTGGGTTTTAGTGCTACAAAAGAAACATTTTGCTCAAAGGTTGCTCCAACTTCTAAATCGGCTGTTGCACCCCTAATCTAGGCAAAGGACACCACGATCATGAAATACAAGCATGCAAAGACAGAGCTACATTCACCTAAATAGTGTTCCTCCTCCTGTCTCTCCTTTCATTGCATTGCCACCTCTGGTGCCACACATGTGGTATCTCTTTAAGCTATTAGAAAGTTACTTTATTTTATCAAGTAATGGTAGTCTTTTATTTGGGAAGAAAAGCTCTGCAAAGTGAGCAAAAATGATTTTTTTTTTTGCCATAAAAAGGTAGTGCTACGGGGTGGGCACTTTTTTTTTACTCATGCATGAAGCGTGAAAAGACTTTGCCAGTGTGGCGTCACACTAGGCATCAGATGTCCTTCCCTATAGATTACAGTATTGAAATTTTTTTAACATTTTTATATCATTTAAACATTTCTGTGGTCCATTCTGTTTAAAATTGAATCTTTTAGCACTCTGCATTAAAGGTCTAATTCAATCCAGATTGTCTAGGCATTGTGATTTGCCATAGTCGCAACAATAGTGGTTCCCTTGCAGCCTGAAGAGAGCCGGTACGTAGTACGGCCACGTGGCACAGAGTTTGTGCTGGCCAAGGCTGAAGAAGGCCCCTTCTGGAAGCGGCTCCTCCAGGATCATGTCAAACATCACTGGCTCAAGGTAGACTTCAACAAATGGGTCGATGAAGATGACTCTGGTGACGAGTTAGGTGCTGGTGGTGGTGACTTTGAAGAGATGATGCGCTCCATGGGTGGCCTGGGTGATGACGACACTCCCGACATGGTACGTCGATTGTGGCACTTCTGTCATTTCTCGCAAAGGTCTTTCAGGTCTTTTTCGTGTATGCTCATTGGACAGAACTCACTTAGTTTTGTGCACGGTATTTGCTTTCAAAGGCTTGGTAATATTTCTGCATTATGAAGTTGGAATTACATTGGAAGACGGGGATTTTTAGATGTCAGTGGGTTGAGAATGCTGCTCTTCAGACGTACTTTGGCTATGAGAGCAGTGGTTATGCAAACCATCCTAGAGCGTTGGTCTGATTATGTTCTGCTTTGGGCCATCTGTTTCCTTATCAGCATCAGCTTTCCAAGACAGAAATTTGTACAAACTGTAAGAAAGAAAAGTGTGTGTAGGAAACAAAGCAAAAAATGCAGAACTTGAAACTTTAGGCTGGAGGCTCCCCAACCAATGGCGCTGCGACTCTGGACAGGCAGCATCATCTTGTGCAGAAAAATTGAAACTGGAAATATAGGTCAAGCAGTCGGTTTTCCTTCTCTCTCCACTGTGCTGCCGCTTGCTTCAGTGCACATGCACAGCTGTCATGTCTCGCAATGTACCACTTCAAACGGATCTCCCAGCTGGACAGGCCCTTCGAAGAAGTGAACGTAATCAAAGGAGAAAAGCTTTGAATCACGTTTACAATTGGGAGCAGACGATAGACGACGCCAGACTTAACTCGAAATACATTTCCGAAGTCCGCGACATTGCCGTACCTATACTAGGGTATATGTCGGCGTAAACTTCATTCTGTCATATCTTTAAACTACCTAATGATCTATATGCACTGCTGAAATGAAGCCACACACACAATCGACGTTCCGCGTTTTTAGCAATGCTAGTTTTCTATTAATCTGTATACTGGCAGTAGCAGACACTGTACTGTCCTGAACAAACTTATGTGGCACGCAAAAAAAAACAAATAATCAGATTTACGCGGCCATGGCAGTAAAAAGCCTGATGAGGTTACTCACGTCTTCCATAACACTCGAGCATCACCCGCTGACATAGCTGTGAGACAGCTAGATTAGCTTTAACCGCTGTGAAGCAAGTTAGACTTCTCACCTCGTTTTGCTCTTCCCCCACCCCCGTTTATGGCATCATGCTTGCACTCCCACTTTATGAGGTTATCGACAGTATGGGTGTATAAGACCTGCTGCGTAAACGCGGCTCAGCGATGAAGGTGCGAATTTGATGCACAATCTGATAACTAGCATGCGTTACGCCCGCATAATTAGCATGCATGTAAATGCACCCTTGAAGTACTGTACCGAACGTAAGACGTACTGTGTGCGTGTTTTTTTTTTTTTTTTTTTTTTCAAGAATGAATTTTCTAATTGTGGTGCCTACTTTGAGTGTACGAAGTAACTCTTCCTGTTATCTCCTTTCAGGAGCAGACAGGGGACAGTGACGACGAAGGTATGTGCCATAAGACATCATTCGTATGTTATTGCTTTGAATCAATCATGCAATATTCATTGGGGTCTATGAAAATGCATAACTTTGAAAAGTTCGTTTTGAAGGGCTGAAATTTTTGCAAATTATGGATAAATCCTTGAAATTAGTTTTTTTTACAGACATTGTTGCACATTTCACAGCGCATTATTCGTGATTCCCTAATTGTAACAGGTTGCATATTTAATGTGCCCATCACAAAAGAACTGTAAATATCAAAATTAGTTTTTTTTTTAACAGACATTGTTGCACATTTCACAGCGCATTATTTGTGATGCCCTAATTGTAAAAGGTTGCATATTTAATGTGCCTATCACAAAACTGCAAATATCAGTAGCTTCTGCACGGGATCAACACCGCGAATTGCATATTACGTCAACATACGGCATCCGTTCTCATGGACCCACCTTGGTCTGCACGGAGTGATTTAGAACCAACAGAGGCCCAACTGACATTTGGGATCCTCTGGGAGAAATTTCAAGATCTTCTCTTGTAGGCGCGAATTCTCCCTTGTGTAAATGCTGACTGCATTGAGATCCGAATCTTGTCACATGTCACGTGACTGATTCGTCAGACATCTGATCCATCATTTGAATAAGTTTTGCAAGTGAAAGAAGAGAAAAAAAGCCAAATCATCAAAAAAAAACTTTTCATTTTTCTGAATAAAACGGTACCATTCTTTCAATTAAGTGGCACTTAAAAGTAACATTAATGTTGTTTTTGTGTGTGTGTGTGTGTGTGTGTGTGTGTATGTGTGCATACGAAATCTGGTAATTTTTTTTTTTTTTCAAATAAAATGTTGTAGACTCAAGCTACTTTCAAAATGGTTGTCTTACAGTTCTAAAGTTGTTCAAGCAATATTTGATTATTATTCATATCTAATTCTAATTAGGTTACGAAATTCGCTATTTAGTTAATCCTCTTCGCTGGCATTTGCCTCTGATGAACGGCACAGTTTGTGCGGTGGCCACGCTTTTACAGCACCACATTCGAAACAGTATTTGCTCCGAATTTCTGCCAACTATGGCTAAGCAGGCCTTGCTGAGTCACCATGTGTTTTTGATGACAGATACTTTGATTGGCTGACATAATATGATGGTTCCTGTAGAGTTGAAAGAAAATCGAAATTAGGACCTTGTCGGGCGTCAGTGCCTACAGTCCTCTTTCCCGAGTGTATCCTTGTTCACTTGAATGAACCTGGACGATAAGAATAATTGAAGTATAAATAGTATTGAATTGGCAGCCAGGACTCCAAATACATGCATACTAAAGATTTTCTGAAAATGTTTCACAATCTCTTTAAGTGTGTTTTTCTGTTTGCAGTAACATTTTGACATCTGTCACTTCTAGAAACCTAATCAGCCGTACTTACTTTGTAGCTGAGGCTTTGCAGCTACACTCGTATTGTACAATGCGCTGTAGAGCCGGCATACATGTTTTCATCTGAATAGTCAGATGTGTTGTCTCTGTTACTGGGTCTTGATCCGTTGTTTATACTATAACGGCATGTACTATCAGCGTCAAATAAAACCTGAACTGCGGCGAGCCTTCGCAACGGTATAGTGAGTTCTGCCCAGTTATCACTGTTGACAGGCGAGCACATCGGCAGCTCTACGCATATATATATCTGTGCCTGTTGTGGGGATAAGTGGACAGCGCGGATAGTACTGTTTGGATGCTAAGAATATGCACCATAATCGTACTGATGC